>VDFB02000003.1:124806840-124836320 GCA_007258455.2 Sequoia sempervirens | reverse complement strand
TCATAGAAAGGATAAAATATAGAGTCTCTGCATGGAAAGCTCACTAGTTATCACTATCAGGTCACATCTTGTTAGTCAATTTTGTCTTAGCAACAATCCCCAACTACTTTATAGTACTCCTTAAAGCTCCTAAATCAGTTATTGATTAGATTGAAAAGATTATTAGGGGTTTTTATATTGAAGGGGAATATGGATGAGGGAAAAAAAATCCTCTAATTTCCTTGGATAGCATGTCTTCTGAAAAGCTCAAAGGTGGAGTTGGAATGCATAATATCTCTAAACACAACATGGATTTTGGGGGAAAATTGATTTGGAAAATGTACAATAAGCTCGATTCTATGTGGTGTCAAATAATGCAGGAAAAGTATTTAGATTCTCAAAATCTGACAAGAATTTTTACAATATCCAATCCTCCAAATGGATCTGCTATGTGGAATTTCATGGTGTCTTGTTGGAAGGTGGTCACATCTTACTTGTCTTGGGAAGTTCATAATGGTGAAGATGTTCATTTTTGGAATGACTCTTAGAATGGTCATCCCCATTTTAAAGATTTACAATATTTACAATCAATTATCCTAGTTTTCTCTCACTCATGGGGTACTAGGCTGATTGATTATGTTGATTCAGTAGAATTGGTTTTAGGGAAGGTAAAATGGAAGTAGTTTTCATAAATGCAAATAACATAAGGTCAAAAGGACTTCATGCATAAGGCCCTAGTTGAAAGAGTAGTGTTTTTGTCAAGATATTCTGATAAGATTGTTTGGGATCCCTCCAAAGATGGTAATTATTCAATTAAGCAAGGGTATAAGGAAATCCTTAACATAGATGCTCAAATTTAGTCACAAAGAGCCTTCTCCTTTTGTTGGAACAATATGGTCTTGTCGAAAGCAGCGATTTTTGCATGGCTAGTGCTATGCAAAAGGGTGTTAATAAGTGAAAGAATTAATAAGTTAGGAATTACAAAACCCTTTAAATGTGTCTTTTGTGAAGAAGATTTTGAAAATGTTGATAATTTGTTCTTGCAGTGTCAATTTGCTCAGGACTGTTGGAAGTTTGTGCTTCACAAGTTGGGTTTTTTTTTACTCTATTTCTAAAAACAATTTGGGACCTATTTCAAGCTTGGCCTGTGTTATATAAATCCTCCTTTTTTGCATGCATTTGGCACCTAATTCTAGCTACAGTTCTTTGGGAATTATGGTGGGAGCATAACAAATGCATTTTTAGAAAGATCTCTTCTTCAGTTTAGAATGTTCAGTGTATAAAAGAGAAATCGGCTTCAAAAGCAGTTAATGTTTATGTTAAAAATTATAAGAATGTTAGTTCTCTCTTCATGACATGGGGTGATAGCATACTAAGGAATTGGAAGAGTATATGTCTTCCATTCAAAGGAAGTTTGACCAAAATTGATAGGGGTCAAGTTAAATGGCAACCTTTGATTTCAGGTTTTCTCAAGTTGAATTTTGATGGTGCTTCGAAAGGTAATCCAGGAGTGTCTGGGGCAGGGGTCTATATTAGGGATTCACATGGGGTCTTAAATGCAGCCGAGTCAATTTCTCTATCTGCAGGTACAAACACAATTGTAGAAGCAATGGTGGTTCTTCATGGTTTGCTTCTTTCCAGACAACTAGGTATCTCTAGAATTCACATAGAATGAGATTCATTAATAATTATAAATGCATGTAAAGAGAGATCGTGCTATAAATGGCATCTAAAGTATGTATTGCAGATTTTTTGGAGGTTTCTTGATAAGTTTGAAGCTTTTCATATATCTCACATTTATAGAGAAGGGAATAGCCTAGAAAATCACTTGGAAAACTAGGGGTGCCAAAGGAAAATAGTGTCTATTCTGGAGAGAGTGTCAATGCTGATGATTTTCCAATGTTAGCTTGGATAGTGGCCAATGAAATGTGTGCCTAGTGTAATGGTGTGGTTGGTACAATCAAAGTGTTAAAATTCTCCTTCAGTGTTACTTGTTCATGTCAGAGAGACCTTGAAGATCTTCCCCTTGATAGACTAAAGACATGCTATATCGGCATGACCTTGGCTCTTCGATGGGAGTTTAAGTGGTGTCCATTCAACACAAGAGCTTTCTAATGATATACTCTGTAGGTTTCTGGTTACCTAAGTAATAGCTTATGTCATCATCTTCATGTGTATGATCGGCCCCTCTTTCCTAATTCACTGGTCGGTTAGACTTTAGCATGTTGGCGAGACTCAGGTGATCGTCTCTTCGACAGAATGATAATATTATATTTCAATGTGACTTGTTCATGTCGCTGAGACCTTGAAGTTCATCTCCTTGATGGATCAATAACATTCTATATCAGTGTGACTTTAGTCTTTCAATGGGAGTCTAAATGGTGTCTGTCCGATGCACCGATGGTCTACTTATTAATGGGACTTGGTTATCTATTTCATGTCCCTCTAATGCTCCATTGGTGGGACCAAAATAGAAGGGAGTGAAGGTGAATGGTGGCATGTATGTGGGACCTGACATATGAAGGAAAATAAGGTAAGGAAATGTGGCTATGGATGATTGGTGTAGGTGTTTCCACTAAGGTTATTCTTCATCGAAAAGACAAAGGAATACCAACAAGAGATAGATTTAAGTCCCCTCGATTCAACGATAGTATGGGATGAATGTAGATCAATGGTCGAGGATGAAAGTTATTCATCGAAGGGATATTGGAACATCGATGGGAGATTTTGGGTGTCTAATCAATATTGTGATGGAAGTTGAACTGCATGATGTGTGTTGTGGGCCCCAACAGGTGACGTAAGTCAATAGGTGGCAAAAATTGATTGGTCAACAAGGTGATTCATATCCTTGTTGTGAATCATGAAGTGACAAGTTGGCAATGACTAGTATGGTGGACTCGTGCATAGTGTTAATGATTCATCAGAAGGACTTGAGGATATTGATGAGAAAGGATTCCCTATCCCACTGACATAGCGATATGCAATATACAATCAAGACGAAGAGATAAAGTTGATCCAACAGTAAAGACCAAGGTTAGAAGGCATTTATGAGACATAGGGACATCGATAGGAGAATATAGTTAGTCCCCTCAATACTCTGATGTGAGACCTGTGTGATGATGCAGGTGAAGTGTTGGTGACACGCAATTGGTTGAATGGCCATATCACATCCTTTTATCCTAGCTGTTCAGTGGGACCTGCAAAATTGTCTCGTTGATGAACCAATGAGATTATTTCGGTGTGACTAGGTGTCGTCAGCAAAACTCTATCTTGTGTCTCCATGATAAACTAACAACGTTCCCCTTGGTGGGACATTACATCATTGTTGGGACTCTCCATTATGTCTCTTTGATGAACTAATAGTCTATGGTGGGACCCGAGTTGTCAAGAGGAAGTAGTAATTGGTACAAGCCATGCTGAATAGGAAGTGGGGACCACATGGACCGATACAATGAATAGCCAGAGAAGGCATATGTTGTGTTCCAAGGTGAGCACAATTTTCACAATGCTATACCCAAAGCTTAGTTAATTTGGGGTATGTAGTTTTTTTATCAAGGGTTTTTTAGTGTTTTGCACATAAGCTATTTGGGCATAAAAAGGTTTTTGGTTAGGTGATGTTGGGTGTCTATAGTTATGTGGTCTTTGTATAATCGGGATTGGTGTAATTACATATGTAATCTAAGTTTTTTAGGGTCATGATTAGGGGAAATATGGTTCAGTTTAAATGGGGGCTATGAATTCTCATGTGGAAGCTTTTATGTTTTCAATTCTGGCTAGCAAGAGCCAATGTTATTCAATTTTATATATTTTATTATATTATATTAATATATATAGGCTTCTTGCCTTTCACCAAAAATAAATAAATTATAAATTAATATATTATACATATTTATATAATATATATATTAAATATATATTATACATATTTATATAATATATATATTAAATTAATATATTATACATATTTATATAATATATATATTAAATTAATATATTATACATATTTATATAATATATATATTAAATTAATATATTATACATATTTATATAATATATATTATGTATATTTATAATATATATATTATATATTTATATATAATATATATTATATATTAATATGTATGCATAGGGGAAGCTTAAAACTTTATATAATTAATAACATATACCTGTTTAGAAAGGATATCATTTTTCTTTAGATTTCTACAAACCAAATTATGTATTCTTAATATATAATAAGCTTATTATATATTATTATATCATAACATATTTAATACATATACTATATATTATATAATATATAATATGTGCTAGATATTATATATATTATATATTATATAGTATATAAATTATATTATATATTAATATGTATGCATAAAAGAAGCTTCAAATCTTATACAATAAATACCAGATATCCATTTTTTTAGACTTTAATAAACCAAACAGTACATAAAATCAATATTATATATTAATAATAAATATAATATATGTATTATTATATTATATTAATAACATGTATTATTTTTATTTTATGTATTATTAATATACAATAAATGTATTATATATTAATATATCATAATATATTATATATTATATCTTATATATTATGATATATATATTATATATAATAGATTTGATACATATACTATATATTATATATTATATTTAATACATAGTATATATTACATAATATCAATTTTATGCTATATAGTATAAAAATAATTTATTATATATTATATATCTTATACTCTCTCTCAATTCTGAACGCCCGGATCCGATCCGGATCCTGCCCTGATAAACGCGATCCTCCGATCCGGTCTCTCCATCCCAAAGAGTTTCAACATCACCAACAAGACAAGAAGCGACCTTGGAGTCGTTAATCTCGTTAACAATAATCTTATCCATGCTATCCTATGACTACCATACCCCAGCACAACAGTAGCTTGTTCCTAGATCTATGCCAATGGCCTTCTCTTCCTCTTTCCTCTTACATTTTCCCTCCATGATCTATGAACTTCCTTCTCTATCTCTAGTTTGAAACTAAAGAAAAAATGAAAATGCAGAAAGCTGATTTAACTAGATGCATTTTGGCTGATTCAGAATGTATTGGGAATGTGATACTCATTCGTATAAATAGAAGTTGTACATAATGATTATGTGCTTTCCATGCCTAAAAATTCATTTATTTTCCATTGATTAAAGTATATATTGTGAATTGGCCGCACATCAATAAATATATAATATGTAATATGTAGTATATAATATATACTATGTATTAAATATATTATATAATATATATTACATAATATTAATATATTATATAATATTTAATATATACTATATATAGTATATAATATATAATATATAATATACTATATATAGTATATAATATATAATATATAATATACTATATAAAATATATGTAATATATAGTATATAGTATATAATATAATATAATATATAATATATAACATATAATATATAATATATAATGTATAATATATAATATATAACAAATAGCATATAACATATAACATATAACATATAACATATAACATATAATATATAAGTATATTAGTATATATTAGTATATATATATATATATTTAAAAAGAAGGGGTAAAAAATTTATTCAATCAATTCCAAATTACAAGGCAAAGGCCAGAGGCCCACCAAACCAAGACCACTACAAGAACCACCAAAAACAACATTACAAATTGATGTCTTCCACTAATAACCTCTCCAGGGTCCCAAGATAATAAGAAGGTAAGACCTCCCTTCCACTAATATCCCAACCATCCACATTCTCAGAAGCCCACTTCGCCAAACAATCAGCCACTATGTTCCATTCTCTAGGGATATGACAAAAGGAGACAAAATCCAAGGAACTGCATAGACTCAAAATCTGTCTGACCACAGAGGCTAATTTCCAGCTAACATCATCCAACCTCTGGTTGTTCAACATATCCACCACAATCTGAGAATCTGACTCACAAATGATCCTCCTCCAGCCTAAAGAGCATCCACGCTCAACAAAAATCTTAATAGCAAGGGCCTCCATTAGATTATTAGAGTGCTGACCTTTGTAAATAGAGAAGAAAAACACCGCACCACCATCATTACCTCTACCAATACCCCCTACACCAGCATGACCAGGGTTCCCACAAGAAGAACCATCAGTGTTAATCTTTAGGACCCCCACCAGGGGAGGCGTCCACCTCCCATCACGACAGACCCGTTGCCTGACATGACATGGTCTTCTTCCCACAATGCTTCCCCTTCTACTATCCCCCAGGTTCAAATTCCACAAGATAGCAAGATCACCAGGATCAATATTTTTAGACATATCACACTTAGCAGAAATAGTCTCCTGAAGCCTGCTAATTATCTTTTTCCACAATTGAAAACTCCCCAAATTGGAGCCACAAAAGACTCTCCGGTTCCTCTCCAACCAAAGGTTCCAGAGAATGAAAATAGGCCCAACAGACCAGGCCACCCGCAAGAAAGAACAAGTGGGAGGTACATTCCTCACTGTGCGAACAAAGGAAGCAAATAGAAGGACCCTAGAAACCTCACTTTTGGAGATTTTCCCAAGTGAGGCACTTCTTCTGAGCAACCAACCATAAGAAGAAATTGCATTTGGGCCAAGAAAAGTTGTCCCAAACCTTCCTCCACCAGTTCACCTTTGTGGGACCATATAAGTTCCTATCAAGCATAGCATAGCCTTGAGCCACATTAAATTTACCATTTGGACTAGGACTCCAAGCCAAAACGTCCCTCACATTCAGGGAGCTGCAGAGCTTGCCCTCCAAAATTTTAGTAAGGATAGCACGATCCGCATCAGAAACCCCCATGGGCCACTCCTGCGGGTCCTTCCAGCAAGCCACCACCGCCTGACCAATATGCTTGACTATTTTAAAATGCTCCACCTTAATCCAACCAGCCTAAAAAAAAATATGGCAAAGAGGCTGAAGCTGAGGGAAGCTATAAAGAATGGGAGGGTGGCCATCCCAAGAGTCCTGCCAAAACAAAGTTTCAGAGCCTCTACCACAGATCCGGAAGAGACCCTCCTTAATCAGCTGAGCTCCCTTCTTAAGGGTATCCCAAATACATGAACCTTTACCCAACAAATCAAGCCGCGACACATCAAGGCTATAAGCACAAGAAGATACTTGTGGGAAAGAATCTTGGCCCAATCCTGATCCTGATTGTTGCACCATCTCTAGTAAAGCTTGGCAGCCAAGGCCATGATAGCAAGAGCCATAGACCTAAGACCAAGGCCCCCAACATGCTTCGGCCTGCAGACAAACTCCCACTTGACTAAACTCCACTTTGAGGAAAGAAGGCTACCGGACCAAAGAAATTTCTGAGACAGAGCATCAAATTCCCTCACAAAGGTGGAAGGGGGAACCTGCACACAACACCTATAAATGGGGAGAGCCTACACCACAGTCTTTAGAAGAACCACTCTCCCAGCAAAAGATAACCATTTGTAAGTCCAATGACTAACCTTACTCTGAAATTTATCCAAAATCCCCTGCCAGTAAACTCTACGCTGAGATCCCAAAGCCAAAGGGATCCCAAGGTACATCAAGGGAAGAGAACCGATCTGAAATCTAAGGATCCTAGCAATCCTGCTCTGAATAAGCCGAGGGGTATTAAAGAAATAAATGGAGGATTTGTCATCATTAATACACTGACCTGAAGCCTTCAAATAGATGTCTAAGGCTCTTCTGAAGTTCACTGCCTCACTAATTCTAGCCATGCCCATCAACCCAGTATCATCCACAAACTGAAGATGAGAGTAGGAAGGAAGATAATTGTTCTAGCTCCAACCTTGGATAAGACCCTGCCTCACCTAAGACTTAATAAATCTTCCAAGGCCCTCCACCATGAGAATGAATAAATAAGGAGATAAAGGGTCCCCTTGCTGGAGTCCCCGAGAAGCACTAAACAAGTCAGAAGGTTCCCCATTAATGAGAATAGAGAAGGAGGACGAGGTCACACAACTAAGAACCCAATTAACCCACTCCTCATCGAAGCCAAAAGCCAAGAGAATTTTCTGTAAGAACTCCCAACTCACCCGATCATAAGCTTTAGCCATGTCAAGTTTAACGAACATAGCCCTCTCCTTAGAATTAGCCATAGAATGAATAGCTTCCATTGCTATCATGACACCATCCAAAATTTGTCTTTCTTCAACAAAACCACCCTGCTCAATGGAGATCAGAGTACCGAGGAGTGGTTTGAGTCTCTTCGTGATCAATTTGGTGATGATCTTGTAAACAACATTACATAATGCAATAGGCCTGAATTGGGCCAGCTGATTAGCCCCATCCTTCTTAGGTATGAGAGCTAAGAGAGTAGAATTCATGGACTTGAGCATCTGTTTATTCCTATGTGATTCCTAAACCACCTCGAGGAGATCAAACTTTATTATTTCCCAGAACTCTTGAAAGAACTCAATCAGAAACCCATCCGAGCCAGGAGCATTACCTTTTTTCATATTAAACACCACTTACTCCAATTCAGGTAACAAGATAGGACATAAGAGAGCCCCATTCATCTCAACAAAGACCAAGTGGGGAATACAGTCCAAGATGGACCTCTCCTCAGCCCTAGCAACAAGATCCTCCCCAACAAAAGGTTTGAAAAGTAATTGATCACTTCCCTGGAAATATCAGCACTGGAAGAGAGTTGAGCCCCTTCAGGCGAAACAAGAGAGGAGATAGAACTCCTCTACCTCTGAGCCTTAACCGAATTATGAAAGAATGCAATGTTCCTATCCCCCTCCTGGAGCCAGTCAACACGAGATTTCTGCTTCCAGAAGATCTCCTCCCGAAGCTCCCACTCTTCTAATCCCTTAAGAGCCAAGGACTCAACTTTACTTAGATCAAAGGTCAACCCTTGGTCCCGAATCTGACGAGTGATGTTATCCAACTTGGACTGAGCAGCCAACTTCTGAGCATGCAAGTTCCCAAAACATTTTTTATTCCATCTCTTATGCTTGTACTTCACATGTTGAAGCCTCTTACTAAAAGTAAACATGTTCGTCCCATGGGCAGACATCCCCTCATACCACCAATCCAACATAAGATCATGCAGAGACTGATCTCTTAACCACATCAACTGAAATTTGAAAGAAGGATTTTTGGTGACTCCATAAGTAGTGACAGAGAGCTTGATAGGCCAGTGATTAGAGCCCCTCCAATCAAGAATTTTTGAACTGGTGATCAACCTACTGTTCATCCAATACCACAGAACCATAAATCTATCAAGTCTTTCTGAGATAGCCTCAACACCACATCACCTATTATTCCATGTAAAGACACCATTGGTAGGCTTCACATCAATGAGATTCAAGGAACCAATCATATCCCTAAGCAGACTTGTAGAAGGGTCCAGCCTGGCTAACACACCTTGTTTTTAGTCCAAGCAAGTAACCTCATTAAAATCACCAGCCATAATCCATGGGAGAAACGGGTCTAAGTCTCAGATGAATCTGATGTGAGCCCAAAGATTTGACTTACCAGAGAAATTAGTAGGAGCATAAATATTAGATAAAAGACACCTCTCTCCAGTCTCCAAACAAGAGGCAACTAGAGAGATGGAAGACCGAATAGAACTCCACCATATGGGGAAAACTTTCCTCGCATTCCAGAAGCAAGCCACCCCCCTTGAACTGTTCAAAGCACCCACCCCCTGCCAATTGCCCTGGGGCCAGATACGCGAAGCACAATTATCCAAACCGTCCACTATAAGCTTAGTTTCCTGAATAAAGACCACATCAGGAGACTGAGATTCAATTAATCTGTGAACAACCTTTTATCTAGGGATGCTGTTCAACCCCCTTACATTCCATAAAAAAATCATTTATGGGGGTGGAAGAAGTGGGAATCAATGGGTTTCACAGACCTAGACTCAACCAAAGTATCACCCATAATCTTGACCTTCTCTTGATCAGTCTTCCTTCCACTCCTTGATGGTTTATCAAGCAGCCCCTTTTTAAAGGATTTCTGTTGTAAACCTAAACCAGGAGGAGCTTTGTTACCCTTCATAGAATCTAAGGCCCCCTTAGGAGCAGGAGGGTCAAGAGCCACCACCATAGAACCCTTCGGAGCCTGTGACCCTTGAAGATCCCTGATATCCTGAACCTTGGAAGGCAAATCCATAGCCAACTGAACAACTTGATGGTCCTCTGGAGATAAAATCTGATCCTCTTTCTTTGCATCCTTCTCCTAAACCTCATGTAGAACCTTAGCCCCAGAAGAGAGCTCAACTGGAATACCTTCCTCTTGGACCAAATCCTCAAGAACATCAAACCTGTTAAAAGTGCCATCATTCTGTCTATCCAACCAGGTTCTCTTCTTGCCCTTGCCTTTGTTACGGGACTTAACCTAAATAAATCCATCATTATCTACAGGTTCATTGGACAAAGGAGCCTTCCCCTTGTCCCCCCTAGGAGGTCCAGAGGTAGCCAAGGGGGAGGATTTATTTCTAGGGCATTTGCGGTGTAAATGACCATATTCATGACAAATTCTACATCTAAAAGGTAGGGTCTCGTAATCTAACTGTTGGATCCAAGAAGATGATCCCAAGCGAATTTCCATAGAATCTGGTAATGGGTTATTTAAATCAACTTCTACACAAATACGAGCAAAAGAAATTACCTTACGATCTTGAGTTTGTGTAGCCGATCCCACAGGTTTTCCAAGAAGAAATGAGATTGAGTGAAGAATATCTTCCCTCCAGAATTCCAAAGGAAGCCTCGACAAACAAACCCACACAGGAACTCGTGAGGGGATCTCTTCGGCAGAGTTGAAGCCCATGTGCCAAGGCTTAATGAAGAGCCCCACTTGGTTAAAGAAATAAGGGCCACCTTCAAAAGCCTTATTCCTATCCGACATGCTTGAAAAGATAACCAGAAAATAATTATTAGCAGCCAAAATAATCTCCATATCACCTTCTGGATTCCAAACATGACGTGCCCAAGAATCCAACATAGGTAGAGAAAGACGAAGACCCAAAAATGTGCAAATAAGGGCATGATTACACCAATATTCAGCATCCTCTAAAACTTGCTCAGGTTGAATAACCAAAAATGGTCGATCCTCGGATCTCTCCAAACATTCGTTTACTTTTTTAATTCAGAACACCCCTTTTGAAGAGGAGACCCCATCTCCAGACTGGGGTTTACCCATCGTATCCTTACCACTGGCATGCAATGAAGAAGATGGCTCTACCATCTCCAAATCCCCAGAGGAAATCTCAGACAAAACAAAACCTTGATTCTCCATGGATAGAAAAGCACCACCCCACCAAAAAGGAGAGAGACGGGGCAGGAGACCCTCAATCTCAGATCGCTGTACACACCCGCCAAAGAAATGCCGAGCACAACAAAA
Source organism: Sequoia sempervirens (assembly GCA_007258455.2). NCBI lineage: Eukaryota > Viridiplantae > Streptophyta > Pinopsida > Cupressales > Cupressaceae > Sequoia > Sequoia sempervirens. Next base: position 124,824,943 of record VDFB02000003.1, on the reverse strand, counting down.
AACACAGAAACAAAGTCCGCCCACAAGCTAGACAATGGTTGAACCCCCAATCTAACCCATGCACCCTTGAACATAAGTAGACAACCCCCTGAGAACGCACCACCAACTCAGCTGCTGAGCACAGACAGAATGCAGAAAAGAAGAGCTAGGGCACGCGGGCCCTAGCTCTCACCCAGTCGCCACGTAGAGCCATCACCATTTTCAAGAGTATTATGTTAGTATGTTAGTAACATTCACTGATAGTCTATATTAGTATATTAAATATTATGTATTGTAAATAACACATGTAACGAATATCCATTTTTTCTAAAAAAACCAATAGGCTCAGGATTTGGCTCGGGATTGCCAAACCTGGAAAATCAACTAAAAAATGTGTTTACAAAATTTCCTTAGTTTTTCGAAGTTCGCCCTTGTGGCTGACGATTTTTTTTTTTATCTTAATTTGATGAAACGAAAAGGGTTTATTGAAAAAATTGTCAAATTTCCACCAATATAAGATATGCCTTATTTTGAATTTAATAAATTATTATTATTGATTTTCTACATACATTCTGACTAAAGTACTGATTGATAGGTTGATTGAAAAACTTCTATAATTTTCAAACTATTTCACATTTTTGAATCTAAAAGATGCGTCACATTCTATGTTTCACATACTATAGGATAAAAAAAAATGAATTTCATAAAATTTTTACCAAGTTATGGTGGTCAGACAAACATGTTTTAATAATTTTAAAATGTTTTAATAAAAAAAACATAACTAATTATTTACATGCAAAAAAATTACAAAAAAAAAAATGCAGCACATTCGAGCATGTGTCCTCTACATATATTGAAAGTTTCAATTTTTTTTTCTTGTACTTAGGTTGGTTAGACATACACTTTCTTTTTATCTTTTTCCTAAAAATTCAATACCACTGCATTGAAATTTCAAATTTTCACAAAATATATTTACTTTTTTTTCTTCCAAAAATAGACTAGTAGCCTAGAAACTACATTCAATTTTCTACAAATTTTGATCTTATATATTTTTCAAATTATGTTAATAACCTATTCAATTTTTTATGTCAAGTTTCCTAATTGTTGGCAAGAGACACTGCACATGCTTTATGGTGTTGTCATTGATGGCAACCCTTGTCAGCTAGTCGATCTGCACGTTACATTTTGCTCATACTGGCAGACAGATTGAAGATCAATGTTTATCTGTTAAGATTGAATAGAGCATTCGATAAATCTGTGTTCTTTGATTCATATGCAGATTTTATGTTATCATTCTGTGTTGTGGATCTCAGGGGAGTATTGTTTGATACATAATTTGTGCTATTTGCAAATCTTGGTGCCTTGTATGGATTTGAGTGAAAGTTGGAAGGTTCGATTGGCAAATTTTCTATTCATCAGTGTATGAAGGCCGACTTGGTGGATATAGTGTGTCACAAATATTTGAGGAGTTATTGCTTAAGTGTTTTTGTGTTCGAGCATTTAGTTTTGGGTCCTCACTATGCTGTGGCTGACTCTTGTGGATTCACATTGAATATTATGAATGATTTGAAGCTAATAGTTTGTGAATATTTGCTTATCTTGTTGAAGCTGACATGGAGTGATCAAATCCCTTGTAGCAGATATATATAAGTGATCGATTATATCATTTTGATATATGTTCGATGTGAGTAGATGTATGTTGCGAATATTAGAAGACCAGAAAAGTGATTAAGCATAGTTTCACTTGCGCATTAAGGATTTTTGTTATGAGTTGATGCAGAACATAGCAGAAGAGCATAATAAGTCTGAAGGAGTAGAATTTGATTGTTGAGCCTAACCAAAATTGTAATCAGGCATTTATAGATGCTATTTTTCTTAGTTCAAATATTTGGAAGTATTCCAAAATTTTGTAAGGCAATTAGCCTTTCTGATTTTGAGTAGTGAGCTCTGGGCAGTGTGCTTGAATGCAAGTGCATTCCCATTTTGTAAACATATTTTTGAGTATACTCAGATTATACTGTGGATTGGCCATCCACTGTGGTTTTTCCCCTAATAGGGTTTCCACATAAAAATCCTTGTGTTATGGTGTTGTGGTTGCTTACATTATGTTCATGCATATTTATTTTGGTTGAATGTTATAAGTACTTTGAAGATCAGATTAATAAAGTTAAAAACTACACAACACTGATTCACCCCCCCTCTCAATGTTGCTTGATTCCAACAATTGGTATCAAAGTTTAGTTCCTCAGAAGGAGTTTAACAGCTTGGGGAAGATCTTGGAAAGTGTTTCAATGGATTCACGTAGTCTTCAACAACAACTTATGGTGGCCCTAGATGATCTTGATTAGTCAAAATATGATGTCCGAGAATTGAAAGAAAATCTTTTGAATGTTGAGAGATTCATTGACTCTTCAAAAGATAAAATCAATAAGTCTAGGGAGAAGAGAAGGGAACTCTGTGATAAGATCAAGCAACATGACAGTAAATGCGTTGAAGATGAAGAATTGAGTCAAGTCCTGAAGGAAAAGATAGAAGAATGTGAAAAGTTTTCCAGAGAGAATATAGTTCTGAAGCATGAGATGAAATATTTTATGATGAGGATGACTAAGGAGATTGAAGACATAAATAAGAATGAAGAAAAGCTTGTCCAATCCCTGAAACAAAAATCTAAAGAATGTAGCCGAATTACTGATGGATTCATTTAGTTGGAACATGAGTTAGAACAAACCAAACACAATGAGGAAGAGCTTGAAAAGCACATTGTTGATCTAAGAGATGAACTTGCTACTACAAATGAATACACAGAGAAGTTTAAGGTTAGATAAGCCAAGCTTGATGAATTGATTAAAAGTTAGAGGATTGATGGTGACAAGTGAGGTCTTGGATATGAGGAAGGAGAAAGTTTTGAATCTGGACAAAGGAATTATGGACAAAGGAGAATTAGACAAGGAAATTAGATGAACAATGTTGGAAGGTATTTGGTAAGACAACCTAATGCTCAGAGGTTCAATGGTTATTGTTTTACTTGCAACAAATTTGGTCATATAGCAGCTCAATGCAGAAGTAGAATGAATTCAAATGGTCCATTTTTTGGTCAGTGCTTCAATTGTAACAAGTATGGTCATAAGTCAAATGAATGCAAAAATGTGATGAACAACTTTTATAGAGATGTCAGATGTTATACATGCAATAGATTTGGCCATATTGCTAATCAATGCAGATCAAGAGAAAATCAGTGGAACAACTTGTCTAGACAAGGAAATGTGGTGTGCTACAATTGCAACAAAAATAGTCACATTGCTAGATTCTGTAGAAGAGGTCTGATAAATCAAAGAAGAAACATGCAGAAGGATGTAAAAGGAAAAGGGAAAGTTACTATAGATCAGATCAGAAAGTAGATGAAGAAAACTTGGGTGAAGAAGAGTCCCTTTATTGCAGAAAATGAGGCAGCACCAAAATCAACTTCTGGTAATTCCTCCTAGAATTAAGTTAAGGCTTTTTAGCCTAGGGGGAATTGTCAAGAAAATTTTCCAAACCCCTGTCGGTAATTGACACCAAGATGTGGATGAGCGCAATGATTACATTGGTGATCTACATATGCTGTTGAACAACTGGAGAGAGTGTTTATGAAAAATTGAAGGTCCAAAGAAGAGTTATCTTTCACAGTGTATGAAAATAGGGAATCCAGATGAGTTAGGGCAAAAGCATTTATTGCATCGAAAAGTTAGGTGTGCAAGTGACAAAAAGGTAATTTCTATCTTTCATTTGTCACTTTGCATCTTGAGAAGAATTTTTTGAGCTCTGAAGCGAACTTTAGTGAAATTTGGGAGAATTCAAGTGTGAAGGTGATTCAAAGCTCAAACCCTACTCCAGCTAAAAGGTATTTTTTGGGAAAACTTGTAAACCTATGAATTTATGAAATGGCTACTCCATTGGAAGTCAAGGATAGACCCCGTCCAAAATTCAAATGGCACCCTTTCAAGTTTGTTGAGATTGAGCCCTTAGGTGCATTTTCGTCTACGTTGTATGGATTTTTACATATTGAAGACATTAGGGCATATATTCATGCTAATATTGAAGAGTTAGGAAGCTCGTAGTTGTTGAATTTATATTCCAAACACATTGTTGGAGAGGATTTCTATATTAAGCCTGAATTCAAAACCCTAGAAGAGAAGAAATTCACGTAGTTTGTGAAATTCCCCATGTTTGATGAAAGTGAATGGGTTCGGTACATCTTGAGTTGAGGGTAAAAGTACAAACCTGTGTCACACTTTATAAAAGAATCGACCAACAACAAAAAAAATTCTGAACTTCGACCACATAAAAGTGGTCTTTATGTTTTGAATTTCAAAATGGTGTAAACTAATGAAATGTAGAACTTTTGGTGTAGTTTATTCCTGTAATTTTTAAAATTAAAAAAAAAATGTTTTCATTATGTTTTTATCAATTTAAGGACAAATTTTGGAATGCTAAAAATTTCATAAAAGAGTGACTTCATGGGCCGTCAAGAAACAAATTGAAAAAAAATTCATTTCTCCCTATTTTTTTTCCAAATAGGTAATTTCAATATCTTGTGCATGGAAAAAAAAATCACATTTTGATGTATGTTTTTCTTGTAATAACATTTTAAAGTCAAACATGTCATAATTTGACAGTTTTCACAGACCGTAAACTAATTTCAATTTTTTAAAATCATTTTCAAAAAACAAAACATACCCTTTTGAAGTAGACTCTCTCCTCTTGTGCCCCATATAAGATTTAAAAAATATTAATAAGTTTTACTACATTTTTTTAAATATCTAATCATCCTTTTTTTTAATTTTTAAAACCTACTTGCATTATTTTAAAAATAAAATATATTAAAACTAATCAAAATATTATAAAAATTATATATTTGGATTTTACACTTCAAACTCTACAAAAGGGTATTTTTATTTTTTGTAGAAAGATCAATCTGAGTAGAGAAATACTCTGTCAAAGATGAATGTTTTAGAAAATTCTGAGAAATGATGAGTTGGCTGCCATGTAGGATGCCAACTAGGCATTTTCGACCGAGAGGGTTTCGACCGAGAAGGTTTCGGCCGAAACATTCTCAGCTGGTACTGGCTCGGCTGAAAACCTATCAGCCGATAAGAACTCGGCCGAAAATGACTGAAATAAAAAAAAAAAATTATTTTCTTTCTAATTTCTCAAATTTCTCAAATTAAAAAATAACAAATATTTTGAAATATTCGACTATTTTCGATTAAAGAAGGTTTATTTCAACATTTTAGAAGGTTTATAATTTCAAAAATTTAGAAGACTTATTTCACCAAAAGAAAAGGCATTTGGACAATAGGAGAGATATTTTTAAGGTATGTATTGATCTTCAACTTATTTAATTGATTATATTTTTATGAAAAATGCATTTGAAGTTTGTTTTCACTATTTTTTTTTATTAAAATATTAACATCAAAGAAATATTTGTAAAAATATATTTATAAAGAATTATATAGAAAGAAGATTATTTTATTTTATTTACATTATTTATTGAACAATTATTTTATTTATTTAAAAATTGTTTGAATATGAATGCATTTGTTGTTTTCACTATTTAAATTCTTAGATTTCATTATTATTGATCACCAATTCTATGTTCTTCCATTCTTGTTCTTACATGTCCTCCTTAAATACCTATGTTTTATTAAATTTACCTTTGCCTTTACTTTTATTTCCAATATATATACATAAAATTAGCATACTTATGAAATTAGTAAATTTATATAAAAAACATCAAAGATATCATTATCAAGAAGTTTATTTTTTATTTATTTATTTGAGAATTATATATAATTTTAAGTGTCTCTTATGTAAAATTATATATTTATAAAGAATTATTTCAAGAGAATTATATATAATTTTATTTGAGAATTATATAGAATTTTATACACATGTATGTATTATTCAATTAAAAATATTTTATGTTTTGCATGTTTATGTTTATTAAAGACTTTTGTTTAAATATTTTATGTTTATGTTTTGCATCTAGTTACAAGCTTTTTAAAATATTTATGCTATATTACTTGTACATGTTTCATGGAAAGCTCATGTGTGTATTGTTGTCACCTAGAATTGCACCCTGTGCAAAGTTTTACAAAAACTGAGCATTCTAGAGCAACATGGGATCATTTCAATGCTGTGGGTCACCTATAGCTGAAATGAACATCCGGAGAAGGCCGGCTTCCTTTGGGTATCACCTAAACTATTGCTTCTTTGAGAGAAAAGAGGGAAGAGATACATAAAAATGAAACTAAACCTATGGTGATACACCGTATTAATGAGAAATCATGAAATGAACACAGGAAGAACATACACTCGAAAGCCTAATTGCTATTCTCAGAGCAACTTCTTTCAGACTTAATGCTTTAGTCCTAACAGGTTTGGCCCACACATACACCTTGGGAAGGAAAGATCAATTTCACAACCTTGAGACATAAATGCAAAAATGTGAAAACACAGTTATAGACTTGCATGTACAAAAGAAAGATACATAAATGAGGATCAATACAAACATGAACATGAACTTCCAAGGTAAATTCTGTGTTGTATTCAGGATTCCAGTTGAGTTACAGAAAACATACATTGACTGAGAAAGGATTGATTGAAAATCAGTAACTCTTCAGAGTGTGCAATCAAAACCCCCTCCAAAAAGGCAAAAAATGCCTTATATACAGACTAATATCGACCCATTAGGGCTTACAAAATATCGGGCCCAGAAAGATCTACCCTTAGATCTTTTAGATGAATTTAATGCTGAAGCCTGCGTGTCCCTGCTGTGTGTGTCGGTGAAGAGTTACCCTCGTAGGAGCCTTTTGATATTTTGCAGCTACCGCATTCATTTGATCCATCGTGCCCGGTTGAGCTACTTCGGCTGCACCTTGAATGCTCTGAGCCTGCAACAGATACACGTCGTCCTTCATCCTATTGATGTTCTTTAGACTGCCACGGTTTACCTTCAAATCTCTCTGATTGGTTGAGTGAAATCCACACAGCTTCTTCAGGTGGTCAAAACTTCCCCTGTTGAATTGCATATCGGTGAGACACTAATCGTGTCTCCCCGATGCGGTTAAATCTTCTCGAAAGTATCAGCATAGCATGGGGCCATCGCTGAGAGTGCATGGCAAGCTCATTCATTTACCCTGAGCCTGCTTTTCTCCTCAGGGCTTGAGCTGCTTCGGCAAGACACTACCGAGTTGGGAAGACATCTTAGCGAGGCTGCCATTTTGCCGATGCTCTTCTTTCGCTAAGACCTTGGCCTGTTGGCCAGAATTCATACCGAGCATCCTCTGTCATATTGGCATCTCCCTTTGTCGCCGAGACATACTCCATCTCCCACCGATGAGTCTACCTTTCCCAAGTGTGTCGCCGTAGCTTCCATCCGTTGGGGAGACCTCACATAGACTGCATTTGCTACATCGAAAGGTCTCAATGCACTCTGAGTCACCGAGACAAGGAAATCGTTACGCCGACAAGGATCCTTCATATTTTCCATCGGTGAGACCGAAGGTCACTCGCCGAGACCTTACGGCAATCGCCCCAACCTACACCGATGGGCACATCCTTCCGCCACCGATCGATGAGACAAAAGTGAACTCGTGCCGAAAGAAAAACATTTCGCACATTGTTGGTAAGACCAAGAGAACTCGTTGAGACATAATGCCGATATCACCTAGCTCCACCGATAAACCACCATATACATAGTCGGGGAGACATTCTTACTTTGGTATAACCTTATGCTGAAGTCCTCTTTCTCTGCGAAGTCTTTTCGTTGTCGGCGGGACTCCTGCCGAACTCCTTGGTGAAATACTGTCGGCGTAACCCTTACCGGTCGCCGAGACATTACTGCGAAAGCCTCAAGTCTTGGCGAGGCCTTTCTTTTATCCCCAGTGGCTCCTTCATCCTTCAGCAAGACATACGTCGAAGGCAATATCATTTGGTGAACTCTTCATTCGGCAAGACATTTGATGTCGGCGGGACATCCCGGCGAAGTCCCTTAGTTACACCAAGGTTCTTTTGTGTTGGCGGGACTCACGCCGAAGACAACTGCATAAAGGCCCATCCCTTCCTTTCGACAAGACTTTCATCCTCTCCAAGACCTCCCAGTGAAGCCCCTCACTTTTGCCGAAAGCATATCTCACTCCGAGACTCTTCACACATCGGCGAGACATTGAACCTTCGCTGGGACCTCTCACCGAGCGTTGTAGGTCTCCCCGAAGCCCGTGGTCGCCGAGAGTCTTGGCGAATGACGGTTGAATGGCCTATTGGCCAAGGAAATCCATGCGGTAAGAGGTCATACCGAACCCTCTCCGTTATAGCGATAGGCTCTGCAGGCTTGTTCGGCATGACAAAAACTAGGTCTCAGCGACCTTCTCAGGATGGAATGAATCAAACAGTCAGTCAGCCAGACAGTAGGAAAGTCTTGCTGACTTTCTCCTTGGATGATTTTCATGCTGAATCTTCCTAGGGTAGTTTCTCCCACTAAGTTCCCCGTGACCTAGCAACAGATGTAGAGTCTTTTCCCTTGTGTAAATGTCCCACTGGCCTCTGAAGATCTAACATTTGATTATCTCACCTGATTTAACTGTAGGTGAAATAGAGGCAACATGTACAAATTTGTATGTAGGCACGAATTCAAATTTGAGTGTAATTTGTGATGGAGAATCCAAGGACTAGATCAAGGAAGTATGATCGAACACAAGTAAGACAAAGAAAGAGAAAAGCGGATGAAGGAACATCTACTAAACAACAACCCATGGAAAATATTGATGATCAAGGTGACGTACCAGCACAAGAACAAACTAAACCTAGTACTAATATAAATTTTTTGGACTATGGTATGGAAAATATGATGGAGATGGATGAAGATTCTCCTTTCAATAATATTTCATATGAAGATATGTTATCTGAAAGCACATTAAAATTACACTCTAAAAAAATATGGGATAAATTTTTTGAAGAGAAATCTCTAATTGGAAGAGCACAGTTAGTTGCAAAGTTATTTAGAAGAAAAGAAATGACCCCTATTTTGGAGTTGTTAGGGGTTGATAATAGGAAAAGGTCATTAGATTTAAAACAAACAATTGTTGAAAACTTGCAAGAAGCATTAGAATGTATTGAAAAGAAGAGTTGATCTAATGATTTAAGTGTTGCATGTAGAGCGTTGATGACTACAATTTCTAGTAAGAAATTATCACATAGAAGACAAGTTCAAGAAATTTTTGGATTACTAAATGTTTCTAGGAGAACTGTTCAAAGGTATATTGAAAAGAGAAATGAAATAGATGGAAAAATTGAGAAAAAATGGGTAAATATTTGTAGGGTTCCTCAAAAAGATAGAATTTCAAAAGATGTAAAGAAATAGGTAGTTGAATATTGGACCACCCACTCTCGTGTTTCTTCTAATAGAAGGGATACTATACAAATAATAGGTGATGATGGTACAAAAATTTCTCATCCAAAACATTTTATAGATACAACACAAAGTGAACTTTTTGAAGCATTTAAACAAGAATTTTCAAATGTGAAGATTTGTCAAAGGATGTTTGAAACACTATGACCATCATTTGTACGTATAAATAAAGCACATGAAACTTGTTGTCAAAATAATGTTGAATTTGATCTACACGTACAATCATATAGAAAAGTTATGGCAGCAATTGATCAAAATTTAGCCATCCCTGGAAGCACAACACAATTTGTGAAGTCTCTTCTATGTGAAAAATCAGAAAATTCGGATGAATTCAATGTTCAGTGTATAAAAAATGTATGTAATGATTGTGGAGATTTGAAGAATCTTTTACATGTTGACAATAATGAAATGCAAGTTACTTGGAAGAGATTTGAATATGAGACATACTTAATGAAGTCAGGATTTGAGGCCAAAAAAATTGTTCTCAAAGAGAGTGGATTGCCTTACAATGAATTCATGAGTAAATTTTGTAATGTCATATATCCACATATCCAACATTGTCATGGTGCAAGATGGCAAGCTAAGCAATTTCGTTATTCAAAGAATTGTTTTCCATCAGGTTGTATTCTCTCTATTGTATATTTCTTTGAGAACTATACATTTAGTCCTCAAACTGAGATCCAAAGTCAATATTATCATTCAGAGCAAGTTGCAATCTTCGTGCAAGTTTGCTACAGGCATGTAGAGTTAGTGGTCGATGGAATACAAAGTAGCAAAGATGATAGAATTATCATCAAATAGGTTCACTTTTATATCAGTGATGATACAAATCATGATAGAAGCTATGTAGCTCATTGTTTCAAAATATTTTTTGAAGACCTAAGACGACATGGCATAAATCAAGAACAACACTGGATATGGTCTGATGGATGTGCTAGTAAGTACATTGTTTTTTAAATTATTATTTTTTAATTTATATTTACTTTTAAATTTGAGACTTAAATTGTTTGATTGCTTAAATCTATATATATAATTACTTTTTTGAAGCTAATTTGGTTTTCAAGTGTTTAATTATTTGTAACTTCACAGGAGAATTTAAGTCTACAAAAGCCTTTGTTTGGTTAAATATTCAACATGCTAGATGCAACACCAAATTTTTGTGGAATTTTTATGAGAGTGGACATGGAAAAGGAGAGAACGATGGAGCGGGAGCATGTGTGAAGTGTGCACTTCGTCAACATGAACTTGCTAGTATGTAAAGTTTTCACCATATATATATATGTCCAATTTAGCTTGATATTTTTTAAAAGATTAGATATATATATTTAAAAACTAAATTAAATTCTTTTAAGTTCCTTGAAAGTAATAGGTGACAAATTGTGCCAACTTGTGTGTAACTTGTAGGTAATGCCATACAGAATGCAAACAAAATTGTTGAATGGTGCAAAAGTCATTTTTTTGCTCGCAACTCAACATACAACACACGGTATTTTTGGGAAGTTACAAGTACATATCTAGTCAAAATTTGTTAAAAATTTGAATTTCAAAGTTCAAGTACATACATGATTTCAAATTGAAATTTCAAGTTTGAATTTAAATAGATATTGATCGATCAAATCCTTATAATTGTCAAGCAATTCATGGTATTAGAAATCTGCATCAAATCATGACAATGGGGAGTAGTAGGCCTTATGCAATTAATGTGAGAGAAAAATCATGTTTTTGTATTGATTGCATTGAGGAAAACACAAATATTGATCAATGTGAGAATATTAGAGATGGGTATGTTTCACAATGGGAAATGAAACAATTAATATCAATGCCTCCTTTTGCTGAAGATGACAATGTCGATGTCTATGATCCACTATATTCAGCTGATTACGAATGTGTATCTGATTTAGTTGTTACAGGTATAGAAATTGATTAATTTAGTTAAAATCAAGATTTAAATTTATATATTTATATATTCTATGTTTAAGTAAGTTTCAAATATAAAACATAAATTTTTACAACTTAAATGTATAATTTACTTTATGTATATATGTGGTGTGTGTACAGGAGATATTTTCGTTGTAGTTGCAGATCCTGAAAATGTGAAAGGTGTACATTACTATCTACAAAGATGTACGCAACCAAAAAGAAAATTGGTCGAATCAATGATAGATGGTGATGGACAAGAGTATCCCATTGGATCAGTTGTTATTGAAGGCATATATTATCAACAAATAAAGATAGATAAAAATGGTATTATATTTGTTGATTATAGGCTAGGACAAAAGGTTCTACATTATAGTCACTTAGTTTTGGCAACAAAAATAAATTTAGAAACTTTACCTAAAAGAGGACATGCCAAACAAATTGGAGGTTGCCTATTGAAGATCATGAATTTTTTTTAGAGATAATTAAAGATAGAGAGGATCCATATTTTATGTACTAGGAGCTTTAAGTTGTTTTTTGGATATATGTACACATTTATGACTCCGGATCTATAATATATATTTGTATTGATTGGACATGTGACATGATTTAGAATGTGACATGTATGTTAGATCATATATATGCTTGATACAAAACCTAGTGACTTTAAAAATGTTTTAATTTACATTTTTCCTAAATTCCTTTAAATCATCTAAATTTCCAATTGCATTTTTACATGTTGGACATGGTTCATTCTTTTAAGTTCACTCAAGAATCTCTAGAAATTTCTTTATATCATCTCTAGATTCCTTGATTGTATTTTTATGTTTGACATGGAATTGTTAAACTTTCACTTTCAAATCTTTGAATTTAAATATTTGTTCAACTCCACTTATATACGTGAGCTAGATTGAATATATATACGTGCAACAATTTGTACAAAACCTAGTTTATGTTCCAATTTTGCATTTAAATTTAAATTTTCCATGGAATTCTTAAGTTCACATGAATCTTTCATTTCATTTGAACATTCAACTCCACAAACTTATATAATTATCTAGTTGATTTGGTGTTTGAGTGGTGAAGAATCTAGACATAAATGTTGTCTCTAGTTTTCTTTATTTTTTATACATTAATAATGCATGACATTCAATAATTTTAAATGATCATCTAGATTTTTATGTATCCTAATCATCACATCCTAATTTTATTATTTTCATTAGGTAAGTGCATCCCTCATCCTAATCATCAAGTTAAGATCACTTTATCAAGTAATAACCCATTTAACCATAATCATCCTAGAATCATTTAAAAATTATCCATCTAGAGCCATCTCAACCATACATCCATTCTCCATCCTTAATAAAAAATCATCACTTGAACATCAAAATTTGGTTACTTGGTCTCAATCTAGTCCATACATCATATTGTCCTTTCGTCATCACCAAAAGCTTTCAACATCTAGGGACCTTATCCTTAATCTAGACTATCATCCATTTCAAATCCAATCTCCTAATAAAAAATCACTTGACCTTATAATTTGATTTCATCTTTAATCCAAATTTGCTTAAGAACATTAGCTCCTATCTTTTACTTGTATAGTTATTAAATCCATTTTGTTAATGTTAGATTGTATCCAGGTTCTCTTGGTTTGGTCTTTCTTGTTAACCTCAAGGTGCATTGGAATATATGAACATTGTAGTGAATTATAGTGATGGTGTTTGGGGTGCTTGAGATAGCTACATTTTGGCATCAATTTAACTTTGTTTACCATGTATAGCTTGAGACCATGTATGTAATGGTCCATCTTTCCAGTACAATTAGATATGGATTGATCAATTTTTAATTTATATAGAATTGTCATCCAGGAAGATCTAGATACTTATATTAAATGTGCATAACTTTCAAGATTTAAATATATCAATTTCCAATTGCATATATATAAATGTTCCACATGGAATTCTTAAACTTTCAAGACTAGAAATTTGATTTCATTTACATTCAACTCCACTTATAGCTTACATGCTTTCTTTGAATTATATGGAATTCTTAAGTGAATACTTGAATATATATATTTTATTTCATTTACATTCAACTGGACACAAGTATAGCTCATCATCTAGTTCAAGAATTCTTTGCATGCACATTCAAATGAACATGTGTATTAAATTATATGGAATTCTTAGGTTCTTTTATAGCATGATATATGCACAATTTAAATGTATTTAATCTAGACTGACTTTAAAAATGAACATTTAGAGCTTTAAAGAATTCAAGAACTATCATCTATTTCCAATTGCATTTTTATGTTCTACTTTAAAATATAGCATTAATCTCAAGCATATTTGCGTTCAATTTTTTCTATTTCTTGGTCCCTATTTATTAAAGACAAATTCATTTGAACTATTTATTTAAATTAATTTTGTGTACATGTCCATCTTTTTAAATTTACAAATAGCAACCATTAGATAGTGGACAACATTTTGATTTCACGATGTAAATAGATATGTACAACAAGTGCATTTGAACAACCATAATTTAAATTTAAATAAAGGTACTTGTTCCTTGCTAAATAAATAAAACCATAAACTAATAATGCACGATGTATTTATAGATGTAATGTAAGTGAACATCAAACCATAATAATGCACGTATATAAAAAACCTAGATTCAAATCATAAAACATAACTGTATGAATGTGACATGTAAATCATAACAAGTATATATGTGTACCATAAAACATAAGTACAACACATGTGCAAATGTTCAATACATAAATCATAAAAAGCGTCTCTAGCATGCAATAATATGATCTCAAACATGCAATACTATAAAAAAAATCTCAAAGAGAGGGATGTCTGGTATGAATAGAATCATCAGATCTCTGGCCCGATCTATCCTTCGATCTCTCCCTCGATCCATGGCTTGATCTCTCCCTCGATCCACAACCCGATATCTCCCTTGATCCATGGATTGATCGCTCTGCTGATCCAAGATGTGTGGAACCATGTCCCGATCCAAGATCTCCCGATCTATGTCCTGAGCCTCGTCCCAACCCCTGCATGTGTTCAAGTACATATATGTAAAATTATCTAAAATTACAATGTACTTGAGTTCAATGTGTTCAAAATTAAACATCAAGTAATTAATTTTTTTATTAAATTTAAACGTACCTCATCTACATACTGCACATGATTGCCATCATGCTCCAAATTTCCAAAGTCTAAAAAATCACCATACTGCTTAAAATTTTCAAGTACACAATTTCAATCAAGAGTTAAACAACTAGAAGTTTTAAAAATGCATTACATAATTTTTGAGGACATAATATTATATATGTATTTAAATTATAAATTGAAAGTACTTGTCGTGCCTGCTCGATGGCTCTACCAATGTCACTAAGATCATGAGAATGTAAAGACATCACAACCTGGGGCTCTGTAGCATGTACAGTATCAGTGGAAAAAAGAAGCCGACTATATGTCCCATGGACAAGATCAGGTGTCGTAGTAGCCTCAACGTGACCTATAACATCCTGACGACTACTTGGACAAGCTAAAGGATCAATAGAAACATGATGCACATGGGATCCTGTAGGCTGATGTGGAATATCCCAAGCTGCATTTGCCACCCCGTGGCTCATATGTGTATGAGGATATCGCTGTCTAATAAAGTCCAGTACCCTGTCAAGAGCAATCCCATGGTCCTCACTGATAACTTGATATGCTGCTAGTAAATCCAAAATTGAGAGTCTACACCTATTACACAGAGTCGTGTGGGTCATATGCTCGACATCTACAAGAGTAGGTAGATCAGCACCAATAAATGGATCATACGATGCAGATGTAGCCACAGTGGGATGAAGGTTTATTCGCGGGCCTAATAATTATCTACCAACTTGATTAGATGAAATTTGATCAATCTGTGTCGTAATAGAGGCAATGTTATCAAAAATCCGACTCTGAGTGGAGCCTGTTGCTGCCTCCCCTGCTGCTACCAATTCCAAACATTTTGGTAAAACCAAAAGGTTTGGGCCAACTAATTCCCTCTTATCCACAGGTGGTGGCAAATTTGAAGGTCTAAACTGTGGTTTGTCAGAAAAATGGCCTTTACCTTGGCCAACATGCTTAGGATAAGATGTGTAGTCCACCTCTATATGTAAATAAAATTCTGCATATAATTGTTTGACAAAATACAGTGGCAACTTGTCATTGTGAGGCCACCTATGATGCGCTGCCAACCATCTAGGGTATATAAATGGCGCAACAAGAGGATCTTCACACCTCGTAACCACATATCCTCTAATTTTATTTTTTCCTCTATAAAATGGGAACATGGATAATACATTTTCACTTGAAACTAATTTGGCAACTTCTCTATGTTTCATTGTGCCAGTAACACTCCTGGCAAGAGAAAAATAAAACTGCTCAATGTTGATTTCATCATAAGGATTGTATGATCGAATTGTCTCGATCATTTTATAAATCTCTTGTCTAATAGTGACTAATCTATCTCGATTAGCCAAATTGGGGGAGTTGTGAATTGTTTGCTCTAAACATTTTAGAGCATTGTCTAATCTAGCAATACTATCCTGAAATATATTTGATCTAGTTTGAGCTTCTCGCTCAGAACGAGGGGAATGATGAGATCCCTCATTGGCCATGATATATATAAATAGATAGAGATCTTCATATCATTAAAACAAAATTACATGATGAACTAAACAAATTTAAATTGAAATTTTTTCAAAACTAAAAAAAAATATATATTTAAATTAAATGTAAAATTTTCAAGTTTCAAAACTAGAAAACATTTTTAAATTTAAATGTATCTAATGTGATCTAGTTCAAACTTTATATCTATCTCTATGTGAATCTATTAAATCATAGATGCATGTAATATGCAACCAAGAATAAATATGGAAAAAATATATTTATCCTTTCAACCACTCTATACTAAAATTAGATCAAAATAAAAAAATACTCTTCATTACAATTGGTCACATATATAGCCTTTCTTTGTAATCAATTATTTTTTAAATCAAACACTAAATAAAAAGGTTAACATTTCCTTAATTTTTCGATAACTTAAAACATATTAAAGTAATAACTAAAATTCTTTGAAAAAAATTCCTTAGGAATAAAATATAAACATTGTACACATGTTTTGTAGGCACAATATCTCCTTTGATATCATCTTTTTCTTTCATGAAAGATGAATTTAGGCCTCAGGAATGCTATGTTTGATTAGAAACCTTGGCCTTGTAAGCATGGAATGACCTTTATTTCATCATATAATTTATTTTCTTCTTCACTGAACTTAACTCAATAGTTCACCTTTTGTAACAACTTAGATAACATAAGAAATTTGACAAGTCCAAAGAGACTTTCAATACATTTGTGTATGTACATATATACATTTATGTGTATGTATGTGGGAGTGCATGTGTACATGTATATACATGTATATATATGTGTATGTGTGTATGTACATATGTATGCATATATGTGTATGTGTGTATGTACACATGTATATACATGTATGTATATGTATGTATGTCTATATACATACATGTACACACATGTACATGACATATATATATATATGTATGTATGTATGTATGTATGTATGTATGTATATATATGTATATACATAAATATGTATGCATAAATATATATATATGTACATGCATGTGCGTACATATACATACATATATTTATGTACATACATACTCAAGTACATACATACATACACATGTATGTACATACATGTACATACACACACACATACATATGTATATATATATATGCATACATACATGCATACACACATACACATACATATATAATACATAAATACATACACACATACATGTATGTATATATATATAAATACACATACATGCATACACACATACACACATACACATACATATATAATACATACATACATACACACACACATACACATATGTATATATAATACATACATACATGTACACATGTACATATATATGTACACATACATGTACGTGCATTATGTACATAATGTATACATGTACACACATACACATATATATGTACACACGTGCATACATATATGTATACATGTACATGTACATATGGTGAACTAAAAATTTGGGGTTATCAATTTTGAATTTATAGAAATGTAAATTTAGGCAAAATGTATGTATGTACATACACATGCATTTACATATATTGTGTACACATGTACATGTATGTACACTCAAGTACATACACATACATGTCCACACATACATACATATACACGTGTATATGTGTATATTGTGAGATGATATTATGTTTGCTATATTTTGGGATTCAAAATTAATTTTGTGTATTCATATATTGTTTTTCTTTTCAAATAGTTTAAATATAATCCATGATTAGTCAAATCTATGAGTAAAAGATGTGCATCATTTTTCCCAAGAGGAATATATGACTGTGTTGTTTGCAGGGTGGGCAATTAGCTAGCAAGAAACTAGACAATAAAGGTGTGGAACAAAGTAGGAGAACAACAAATAAAATAGAGGTGATGAGAAGATTGTGGACACTATTCCATCCCTGCAGACAATATGCCTCAAACATGATGATTGTTGATAAAGTGCTTCTTCTTACAACTTTAAGTTTATAGTCATTGTTTTTAAACATTTAGATTTTAGTGTATTGCATATGCAGAAATTGTTATTAAGTTTGTTTGTAAGCCTTCTAACAGGCTATGTTTTCAAACTGAGCTCTT
>VDFB02000003.1:124668670-124806740 GCA_007258455.2 Sequoia sempervirens | reverse complement strand
GAAAGACGAAGACCCAAAAATGTGCAAATAAGGGCATGATTACACCAATATTCAGCATCCTCTAAAACTTGCTCAGGTTGAATAACCAAAAATGGTCGATCCTCGGATCTCTCCAAACATTCGTTTACTTTTTTAATTCAGAACACCCCTTTTGAAGAGGAGACCCCATCTCTAGACTGGGGTTTACCCATTGGATCCTTACCACTGGCATGCAACGAAGAAGATGGCTCTACCATCTCCAAATCCCCAGAGGAAATCTCAGACAAAACAAAACCTTGATTCTCCATGGACAGAAAAGCACCACCCCACCAAAAAGGAGAGAGACGGGGCAGGAGACCCCCAATCTCAGATCACTGTACACACCTGCCAAAGAAACGCCGAGCACAACAAAAAACACAGAAACAAAGTCCGCCCACAAGCTAGACAATGGTTGAACCCCCAATCTGACCCATGCACCCTTGAACATAAGTAGACAACCCCCTGAGAATGCACCACCAACTCGGCTGCTGAGCACAGACAAAATGCAGAAAAGAAGAGCTAGGGCACGCGGGCCCTAGCTCTCACCCAGTCGCCACGTAGATCCATCACCATTTTCAAGAGTATTATGTTAGTATGTTAGTAACATTCACTGATAGTCTATATTAGTATATTAAATATTATGTATTGTAAATAACACATGTAACGAATATCCATTTTTTCTAAAAAAACCAATAGGCTCAGGATTTGGCTCGGGATTGCCAAACCTGGAAAATCAACTAAAAAATGTGTTTACAAAATTTCCTTAGTTTTTCGAAGTTCGCCCTTGTGGCTGATGATTTTTTTTTTAATCTTAATTTGATGAAACGAAAAGGGTTTATTGAAAAAATTGTCAAATTTCCACCAATATAAGATATGCCTTATTTTGAATTTAATAAATTATTATTATTGATTTTCTACATACATTCTGACTAAAGTACTGATTGATAGGTTGATTGAAAAACTTCTATAATTTTCAAACTATTTCACATTTTTTTGAATCTAAAAGATGCGTCACATTCTATGTTTCACATACTATAGGATAAAAAAAAATGAATTTCATAAAATTTTTACCAAGTTATGGTGGTCAGACAAACATGTTTTAATAATTTTAAAATGTTTTAATAAAAAAAACATAACTAATTATTTACATGCAAAAAAATTACAAAAAAAAAAATGCAGCACATTCGAGCATGTGTCCTCTACATATATTGAAAGTTTCAATTTTTTTTTCTTGTACTTAGGTTGGTTAGACATACACTTTCTTTTTATCTTTTTCCTAAAAATTCAATACCACTGCATTGAAATTTCAAATTTTCACAAAATATATTTACTTTTTTTTCTTCCAAAAATAGACTAGTAGCCTAGAAACTACATTCAATTTTCTACAAATTTTGATCTTATATATTTTTCAAATTATGTTAATAACCTATTCAATTTTTTATGTCAAGTTTCCTAATTGTTGGCAAGAGACACTGCACATGCTTTATGGTGTTGTCATTGATGGCAACCCTTGTCAGCTAGTCGATCTGCACGTTACATTTTGCTCATACTGGCAGACAGATTGAAGATCAATGTTTATCTGTTAAGCTTGAATAGAGCATTCGATAAATCTGTGTTCTTTGATTCATATGCAGATTTTATGTTATCATTCTGTGTTGTGGATCTCAGGGGAGTATTGTTTGATACATAATTTGTGCTATTTGCAAATCTTGGTGCCTTGTATGGATTTGAGTGAAAGTTGGAAGGTTCGATTGGAAAATTTTCTATTCATCAGTGTATGAAGGCCGACTTGGTGGATATAGTGTGTCACAAATATTTGAGGAGTTATTGCTTAAGTGTTTTTGTGTTCGAGCATTTAGTTTTGGGTCCTCACTATGCTGTGGCTGACTCTTGTGGATTCACATTGAATATTATGAATGATTTGAAGCTAATAGTTTGTGAATATTTGCTTATCTTGTTGAAGCTGACATGGAGTGATCAAATCCCTTGTAGCAGATATATATAAGTGATCGATTATATCATTTTGATATATGTTCGATGTGAGTAGATGTATGTTGCGAATATTAGAAGACCAGAAAAGTGATTAAGCATAGTTTCACTTGCGCATTAAGGATTTTTGTTATGAGTTGATGCAGAACATAGCAGAAGAGCATAATAAGTCTGAAGGAGTAGAATTTGATTGTTGAGCCTAACCAAAATTGTAATCAGGCATTTATAGATGCTATTTTTCTTAGTTCAAATATTTGGAAGTATTCCAAAATTTTGTAAGGCAATTAGCCTTTCTGATTTTGAGTAGTGAGCTCTGGGCAGTGTGCTTGAATGCAAGTGCATTCCCATTTTGTAAACATATTTTTGAGTATACTCAGATTATACTGTGGATTGGCCATCCACTGTGGTTTTTCCCCTAATAGGGTTTCCACATAAAAATCCTTGTGTTATGGTGTTGTGGTTGCTTACATTATGTTCATGCATATTTATTTTGGTTGAATGTTATAAGTACTTTGAAGATCAGATTAATAAAGTTAAAAACTACACAACACTGATTCACCCCCCCTCTCAATGTTGCTTGATTCCAACAATTGGTATCAAAGTTTAGTTCCTCAGAAGGAGTTTAACAGCTTGGGGAAGATCTTGGAAAGTGTTTCAATGGATTCACGTAGTCTTCAACAACAACTTATGGTGGCCCTAGATGATCTTGATTAGTCAAAATATGATGTCCGAGAATTGAAAGAAAATCTTTTGAATGTTGAGAGATTCATTGACTCTTCAAAAGATAAAATCAATAAGTCTAGGGAGAAGAGAAGGGAACTCTGTGATAAGATCAAGCAACATGACAGTAAATGCGTTGAAGATGAAGAATTGAGTCAAGTCCTGAAGGAAAAGATAGAAGAATGTGAAAAGTTTTCCAGAGAGAATATAGTTCTGAAGCATGAGATGAAATATTTTATGATGAGGATGACTAAGGAGATTGAAGACATAAATAAGAATGAAGAAAAGCTTGTCCAATCCCTGAAACAAAAATCTAAAGAATGTAGCCAAATTACTGATGGATTCATTTAGTTGGAACATGAGTTAGAACAAACCAAACACAATGAGGAAGAGTTTGAAAAGCACATTGTTGATCTAAGAGATGAACTTGCTACTACAAATGAATACACAGAGAAGTTTAAGGTTAGATAAGCCAAGCTTGATGAATTGATTAAAAGTTAGAGGATTGATGGTGACAAGTGAGGTCTTGGATATGAGGAAGGAGAAAGTTTTGAATCTGGACAAAGGAATTATGGACAAAGGAGAATTAGACAAGGAAATTAGATGAACAATGTTGGAAGGTATTTGGTAAGACAACCTAATGCTCAGAGGTTCAATGGTTATTGTTTTACTTGCAACAAATTTGGTCATATAGCAGCTCAATGCAGAAGTAGAATGAATTCAAATGGTCCATTTTTTGGTCAGTGCTTCAATTGTAACAAGTATGGTCATAAGTCAAATGAATGCAAAAATGTGATGAACAACTTTTATAGAGATGTCAGATGTTATACATGCAATAGATTTGGCCATATTGCTAATCAATGCAGATCAAGAGAAAATCAGTGGAACAACTTGTCTAGACAAGGAAATGTGGTGTGCTACAATTGCAACAAAAATAGTCACATTGCTAGATTCTGTAGAAGAGGTCTGATAAATCAAAGAAGAAACATGCAGAAGGATGTAAAAGGAAAAGGGAAAGTTACTATAGATCAGATCAGAAAGTAGATGAAGAAAACTTGGGTGAAGAAGAGTCCCTTTATTGCAGAAAATGAGGCAGCACCAAAATCAACTTCTGGTAATTCCTCCTAGAATTAAGTTAAGGCTTTTTAGCCTAGGGGGAATTGTCAAGAAAATTTTCCAAACCCCTGTCGGTAATTGACACCAAGATGTGGATGAGCGCAATGATTACATTGGTGATCTACATATGCTGTTGAACAACTGGAGAGAGTGTTTATGAAAAATTGAAGGTCCAAAGAAGAGTTATCTTTCACAGTGTATGAAAATAGGGAATCCAGATGAGTTAGGGCAAAAGCATTTATTGCATCGAAAAGTTAGGTGTGCAAGTGACAAAAAGGTAATTTCTATCTTTCATTTGTCACTTTGCATCTTGAGAAGAATTTTTTGAGCTCTGAAGCGAACTTTAGTGAAATTTGGGAGAATTCAAGTGTGAAGGTGATTCAAAGCTCAAACCCTACTCCAGCTAAAAGGTATTTTTTGGGAAAACTTGTAAACCTATGAATTTATGAAATGGCTACTCCATTGGAAGTCAAGGATAGACCCCGTCCAAAATTCAAATGGCACCCTTTCAAGTTTGTTGAGATTGAGCCCTTAGGTGCATTTTCGTCTACGTTGTATGGATTTTTACATATTGAAGACATTAGGGCATATATTCATGCTAATATTGAAGAGTTAGGAAGCTCGTAGTTGTTGAATTTATATTCCAAACACATTGTTGGAGAGGATTTCTATATTAAGCCTGAATTCAAAACCCTAGAAGAGAAGAAATTCACGTAGTTTGTGAAATTCCCCATGTTTGATGAAAGTGAATGGGTTCGGTACATCTTGAGTTGAGGGTAAAAGTACAAACCTGTGTCACACTTTATAAAAGAATCGACCAACAACAAAAAAAATTCTGAACTTCGACCACATAAAAGTGGTCTTTATGTTTTGAATTTCAAAATGGTGTAAACTAATGAAATGTAGAACTTTTGGTGTAGTTTATTCCTGTAATTTTTAAAATTAAAAAATTGTTTTCATTATGTTTTTATCAATTTAAGGACAAATTTTGGAATGCTAAAAATTTCATAAAAGAGTGACTTCATGGGCCGTCAAGAAACAAATTGAAAAAAAATTCATTTCTCCCTATTTTTTTTCCAAATAGGTAATTTCAATATCTTGTGCATGGAAAAAAAAATCACATTTTGATGTATGTTTTTCTTGTAATAACATTTTAAAGTCAAACATGTCATAATTTGACAGTTTTCACAGACCGTAAACTAATTTCAATTTTTTAAAATCATTTTCAAAAAACAAAACATACCCTTTTGAAGTAGACTCTCTCCTCTTGTGCCCCATATAAGATTTAAAAAATATTAATAAGTTTTACTACATTTTTTTAAATATCTAATCATCCTTTTTTTTAATTTTTAAAACCTACTTGCATTATTTTAAAAATAAAATATATTAAAACTAATCAAAATATTATAAAAATTATATATTTGGATTTTACACTTCAAACTCTACAAAAGGGTATTTTTATTTTTTGTAGAAAGATCAATCTGAGTAGAGAAATACTCTGTCAAAGATGAATGTTTTAGAAAATTCTGAGAAATGATGAGTTGGCTGCCATGTAGGATGCCAACTAGGCATTTTCGACCGAGAGGGTTTCGACCGAGAAGGTTTCGGCCGAAACATTCTCAGCTGGTACTGGCTCGGCTGAAAACCTATCAGCCGATAAGAACTCGGCCGAAAATGACTGAAATAAAAAAAAAAAATTATTTTCTTTCTAATTTCTCAAATTTCTCAAATTAAAAAATAACAAATATTTTGAAATATTCGACTATTTTCGATTAAAGAAGGTTTATTTCAACATTTTAGAAGGTTTATAATTTCAAAAATTTAGAAGACTTATTTCACCAAAAGAAAAGGCATTTGGACAATAGGAGAGATATTTTTAAGGTATGTATTGATCTTCAACTTATTTAATTGATTATATTTTTATGAAAAATGCATTTGAAGTTTGTTTTCACTATTTTTTTTTATTAAAATATTAACATCAAAGAAATATTTGTAAAAATATATTTATAAAGAATTATATAGAAAGAAGATTATTTTATTTTATTTACATTATTTATTGAACAATTATTTTATTTATTTAAAAATTGTTTGAATATGAATGCATTTGTTGTTTTCACTATTTAAATTCTTAGATTTCATTATTATTGATCACCAATTCTATGTTCTTCCATTCTTGTTCTTACATGTCCTCCTTAAATACCTATGTTTTATTAAATTTACCTTTGCCTTTACTTTTATTTCCAATATATATACATAAAATTAGCATACTTATGAAATTAGTAAATTTATATAAAAAACATCAAAGATATCATTATCAAGAAGTTTATTTTTTATTTATTTATTTGAGAATTATATATAATTTTAATTGTGTCTTATGTAAAATTATATATTTATAAAGAATTATTTCAAGAGAATTATATATAATTTTATTTGAGAATTATATAGAATTTTATACACATGTATGTATTATTCAATTAAAAATATTTTATGTTTTGCATGTTTATGTTTATTAAAGACTTTTGTTTAAATATTTTATGTTTATGTTTTGCATCTAGTTACAAGCTTTTTAAAATATTTATGCTATATTACTTGTACATGTTTCATGGAAAGCTCATGTGTGTATTGTTGTCACCTAGAATTGCACCCTGTGCAAAGTTTTACAAAAACTGAGCATTCTAGAGCAACATGGGATCATTTCAATGCTGTGGGTCACCTATAGCTGAAATGAACATCCGGAGAAGGCCGGCTTCCTTTGGGTATCACCTAAACTATTGCTTCTTTGAGAGAAAAGAGGGAAGAGATACATAAAAATGAAACTAAACCTATGGTGATACACCGTATTAATGAGAAATCATGAAATGAACACAGGAAGAACATACACTCGAAAGCCTAATTGCTATTCTCAGAGCAACTTCTTTCAGACTTAATGCTTTAGTCCTAACAGGTTTGGCCCACACATACACCTTGGGAAGGAAAGATCAATTTCACAACCTTGAGACATAAATGCAAAAATGTGAAAACACAGTTATAGACTTGCATGTACAAAAGAAAGATACATAAATGAGGATCAATACAAACATGAACATGAACTTCCAAGGTAAATTCTGTGTTGTATTCAGGATTCCAGTTGAGTTACAGAAAACATACATTGACTGAGAAAGGATTGATTGAAAATCAGTAACTCTTCAGAGTGTGCAATCAAAACCCCCTCCAAAAAGGCAAAAAATGCCTTATATACAGACTAATATCGACCCATTAGGGCTTACAAAATATCGGGCCCAGAAAGATCTACCCTTAGATCTTTTAGATGAATTTAATGCTGAAGCCTGCGTGTCCCTGCTGTGTGTGTCGGTGAAGAGTTACCCTCGTAGGAGCCTTTTGATATTTTGCAGCTACCGCATTCATTTGATCCATCGTGCCCGGTTGAGCTACTTCGGCTGCACCTTGAATGCTCTGAGCCTGCAACAGATACACGTCGTCCTTCATCCTATTGATGTTCTTTAGACTGCCACGGTTTACCTTCAAATCTCTCTGATTGGTTGAGTGAAATCCACACAGCTTCTTCAGGTGGTCAAAACTTCCCCTGTTGAATTGCATATCGGTGAGACACTAATCGTGTCTCCCCGATGCGGTTAAATCTTCTCGAAAGTATCAGCATAGCATGGGGCCATCGCTGAGAGTGCATGGCAAGCTCATTCATTTACCCTGAGCCTGCTTTTCTCCTCAGGGCTTGAGCTGCTTCGGCAAGACACTACCGAGTTGGGAAGACATCTTAGCGAGGCTGCCATTTTGCCGATGCTCTTCTTTCGCTAAGACCTTGGCCTGTTGGCCAGAATTCATACCGAGCATCCTCTGTCATATTGGCATCTCCCTTTGTCGCCGAGACATACTCCATCTCCCACCGATGAGTCTACCTTTCCCAAGTGTGTCGCCGTAGCTTCCATCCGTTGGGGAGACCTCACATAGACTGCATTTGCTACATCGAAAGGTCTCAATGCACTCTGAGTCACCGAGACAAGGAAATCGTTACGCCGACAAGGATCCTTCATATTTTCCATCGGTGAGACCGAAGGTCACTCGCCGAGACCTTACGGCAATCGCCCCAACCTACACCGATGGGCACATCCTTCCGCCACCGATCGATGAGACAAAAGTGAACTCGTGCCGAAAGAAAAACATTTCGCACATTGTTGGTAAGACCAAGAGAACTCGTTGAGACATAATGCCGATATCACCTAGCTCCACCGATAAACCACCATATACATAGTCGGGGAGACATTCTTACTTTGGTATAACCTTATGCTGAAGTCCTCTTTCTCTGCGAAGTCTTTTCGTTGTCGGCGGGACTCCTGCCGAACTCCTTGGTGAAATACTGTCGGCGTAACCCTTACCGGTCGCCGAGACATTACTGCGAAAGCCTCAAGTCTTGGCGAGGCCTTTCTTTTATCCCCAGTGGCTCCTTCATCCTTCAGCAAGACATACGTCGAAGGCAATATCATTTGGTGAACTCTTCATTCGGCAAGACATTTGATGTCGGCGGGACATCCCGGCGAAGTCCCTTAGTTACACCAAGGTTCTTTTGTGTTGGCGGGACTCACGCCGAAGACAACTGCATAAAGGCCCATCCCTTCCTTTCGACAAGACTTTCATCCTCTCCAAGACCTCCCAGTGAAGCCCCTCACTTTTGCCGAAAGCATATCTCACTCCGAGACTCTTCACACATCGGCGAGACATTGAACCTTCGCTGGGACCTCTCACCGAGCGTTGTAGGTCTCCCCGAAGCCCGTGGTCGCCGAGAGTCTTGGCGAATGACGGTTGAATGGCCTATTGGCCAAGGAAATCCATGCGGTAAGAGGTCATACCGAACCCTCTCCGTTATAGCGATAGGCTCTGCAGGCTTGTTCGGCATGACAAAAACTAGGTCTCAGCGACCTTCTCAGGATGGAATGAATCAAACAGTCAGTCAGCCAGACAGTAGGAAAGTCTTGCTGACTTTCTCCTTGGATGATTTTCATGCTGAATCTTCCTAGGGTAGTTTCTCCCACTAAGTTCCCCGTGACCTAGCAACAGATGTAGAGTCTTTTCCCTTGTGTAAATGTCCCACTGGCCTCTGAAGATCTAACATTTGATTATCTCACCTGATTTAACTGTAGGTGAAATAGAGGCAACATGTACAAATTTGTATGTAGGCACGAATTCAAATTTGAGTGTAATTTGTGATGGAGAATCCAAGGACTAGATCAAGGAAGTATGATCGAACACAAGTAAGACAAAGAAAGAGAAAAGCGGATGAAGGAACATCTACTAAACAACAACCCATGGAAAATATTGATGATCAAGGTGACGTACCAGCACAAGAACAAACTAAACCTAGTACTAATATAAATTTTTTGGACTATGGTATGGAAAATATGATGGAGATGGATGAAGATTCTCCTTTCAATAATATTTCATATGAAGATATGTTATCTGAAAGCACATTAAAATTACACTCTAAAAAAATATGGGATAAATTTTTTGAAGAGAAATCTCTAATTGGAAGAGCACAGTTAGTTGCAAAGTTATTTAGAAGAAAAGAAATGACCCCTATTTTGGAGTTGTTAGGGGTTGATAATAGGAAAAGGTCATTAGATTTAAAACAAACAATTGTTGAAAACTTGCAAGAAGCATTAGAATGTATTGAAAAGAAGAGTCGATCTAATGATTTAAGTGTTGCATGTAGAGCGTTGATGACTGGAATTTCTAGTAAGAAATTATCACATAGAAGACAAGTTCAAGAAATTTTTGGATTACTAAATGTTTCTAGGAGAACTGTTCAAAGGTATATTGAAAAGAGAAATGAAATAGATGGAAAAATTGAGAAAAAATGGGTAAATATTTGTAGGGTTCCTCAAAAAGATAGAATTTCAGAAGATGTAAAGAAATAGGTAGTTGAATATTGGACCACCCACTCTCGTGTTTCTTCTAATAGAAGGGATACTATACAAATAATAGGTGATGATGGTACAAAAATTTCTCATCCAAAACATTTTATAGATACAACACAAAGTGAACTTTTTGAAGCATTTAAACAAGAATTTTCAAATGTGAAGATTTGTCAAAGGATGTTTGAAACACTATGACCATCATTTGTACGTATAAATAAAGCACATGAAACTTGTTGTCAAAATCATGTTGAATTTGATCTACACGTACAATCATATAGAAAAGTTATGGCAGCAATTGATCAAAATTTAGCCATCCTGGAAGCACAACACAATTTGTGAAGTCTCTTCTATGTGAAAAATCAGAAAATTCGGATGAATTCAATGTTCAGTGTATAAAAAATGTATGTAATGATTGTGGAGATTTGAAGAATCTTTTACATGTTGACAATAATGAAATGCAAGTTACTTGGAAGAGATTTGAATATGAGACATACTTAATGAAGTCAGGATTTGAGGCCAAAAAAATTGTTCTCAAAGAGAGTGGATTGCCTTACAATGAATTCATGAGTAAATTTTGTAATGTCATATATTAAATTTTGTAATGTCATATATCCACATATCCAACATTGTCATGGTGCAAGATGGCAAGCTAAGCAATTTCGTTATTCAAAGAATTGTTTTCCATCAGGTTGTATTCTCTCTATTGTATATTTCTTTGAGAACTATACATTTAGTCCTCAAACTGAGATCCAAAGTCAATATTATCATTCAGAGCAAGTTGCAATCTTCGTGCAAGTTTGCTACAGGCATGTAGAGTTAGTGGTCGATGGAATACAAAGTAGCAAAGATGATAGAATTATCATCAAATAGGTTCACTTTTATATCAGTGATGATACAAATCATGATAGAAGCTATGTAGCTCATTGTTTCAAAATATTTTTTGAAGACCTAAGACGACATGGCATAAATCAAGAACAACACTGGATATGGTCTGATGGATGTGCTAGTAAGTACATTGTTTTTTAAATTATTATTTTTTAATTTATATTTACTTTTAAATTTGAGACTTAAATTGTTTGATTGCTTAAATCTATATATATAATTACTTTTTTGAAGCTAATTTGGTTTTCAAGTGTTTAATTATTTGTAACTTCACAGGAGAATTTAAGTCTACAAAAGCCTTTGTTTGGTTAAATATTCAACATGCTAGATGCAACACCAAATTTTTGTGGAATTTTTATGAGAGTGGACATGGAAAAGGAGAGAACGATGGAGCGGGAGCATGTGTGAAGTGTGCACTTTGTCAACATGAGCTTGCTAGTATGTAAAGTTTTCACCATATATATATATGTCCAATTTAGCTTGATATTTTTTAAAAGATTAGATATATATATTTAAAAACTAAATTAAATTCTTTTAAGTTCCTTGAAAGTAATAGGTGACAAATTGTGCCAACTTGTGTGTAACTTGTAGGTAATGCCATACAGAATGCAAACAAAATTGTTGAATGGTGCAAAAGTCATTTTTTTGCTCGCAACTCAACATACAACACACGGTATTTTTGGGAAGTTACAAGTACATATCTAGTCAAAATTTGTTAAAAATTTGAATTTCAAAGTTCAAGTACATACATGATTTCAAATTGAAATTTCAAGTTTGAATTTAAATAGATATTGATCGATCAAATCCTTATAATTGTCAAGCAATTCATGGTATTAGAAATCTGCATCAAATCATGACAATGGGGAGTAGTAGGCCTTATGCAATTAATGTGAGAGAAAAATCATGTTTTTGTATTGATTGCATTGAGGAAAACACAAATATTGATCAATGTGAGAATATTAGAGATGGGTATGTTTCACAATGGGAAATGAAACAATTAATATCAATGCCTCCTTTTGCTGAAGATGACAATGTCGATGTCTATGATCCACTATATTCAGCTGATTACGAATGTGTATCTGATTTAGTTGTTACAGGTATAGAAATTGATTAATTTAGTTAAAATCAAGATTTAAATTTATATATTTATATATTCTATGTTTAAGTAAGTTTCAAATATAAAACATAAATTTTTACAACTTAAATGTATAATTTACTTTATGTATATATGTGGTGTGTGTACAGGAGATATTTTCGTTGTAGTTGCAGATCCTGAAAATGTGAAAGGTGTACATTACTATCTACAAAGATGTACGCAACCAAAAAGAAAATTGGTCGAATCAATGATAGATGGTGATGGACAAGAGTATCCCATTGGATCAGTTGTTATTGAAGGCATATATTATCAACAAATAAAGATAGATAAAAATGGTATTATATTTGTTGATTATAGGCTAGGACAAAAGGTTCTACATTATAGTCACTTAGTTTTGGCAACAAAAATAAATTTAGAAACTTTACCTAAAAGAGGACATGCCAAACAAATTGGAGGTTGCCTA
This sequence comes from Sequoia sempervirens, assembly GCA_007258455.2. Classification (NCBI taxonomy): domain Eukaryota; kingdom Viridiplantae; phylum Streptophyta; class Pinopsida; order Cupressales; family Cupressaceae; genus Sequoia; species Sequoia sempervirens. The sequence continues at coordinate 124,794,529 of VDFB02000003.1, read as the reverse complement.
TTGAAGATCATGAATTTTTTTTAGAGATAATTAAAGATAGAGAGGATCCATATTTTATGTACTAGGAGCTTTAAGTTGTTTTTTGGATATATGTACACATTTATGACTCCGGATCTATAATATATATTTGTATTGATTGGACATGTGACATGATTTAGAATGTGACATGTATGTTAGATCATATATATGCTTGATACAAAACCTAGTGACTTTAAAAATGTTTTAATTTACATTTTTCCTAAATTCCTTTAAATCATCTAAATTTCCAATTGCATTTTTACATGTTGGACATGGTTCATTCTTTTAAGTTCACTCAAGAATCTCTAGAAATTTCTTTATATCATCTCTAGATTCCTTGATTGTATTTTTATGTTTGACATGGAATTGTTAAACTTTCACTTTCAAATCTTTGAATTTAAATATTTGTTCAACTCCACTTATATACGTGAGCTAGATTGAATATATATACGTGCAACAATTTGTACAAAACCTAGTTTATGTTCCAATTTTGCATTTAAATTTAAATTTTCCATGGAATTCTTAAGTTCACATGAATCTTTCATTTCATTTGAACATTCAACTCCACAAACTTATATAATTATCTAGTTGATTTGGTGTTTGAGTGGTGAAGAATCTAGACATAAATGTTGTCTCTAGTTTTCTTTATTTTTTATACATTAATAATGCATGACATTCAATAATTTTAAATGATCATCTAGATTTTTATGTATCCTAATCATCACATCCTAATTTTATTATTTTCATTAGGTAAGTGCATCCCTCATCCTAATCATCAAGTTAAGATCACTTTATCAAGTAATAACCCATTTAACCATAATCATCCTAGAATCATTTAAAAATTATCCATCTAGAGCCATCTCAACCATACATCCATTCTCCATCCTTAATAAAAAATCATCACTTGAACATCAAAATTTGGTTACTTGGTCTCAATCTAGTCCATACATCATATTGTCCTTTCGTCATCACCAAAAGCTTTCAACATCTAGGGACCTTATCCTTAATCTAGACTATCATCCATTTCAAATCCAATCTCCTAATAAAAAATCACTTGACCTTATAATTTGATTTCATCTTTAATCCAAATTTGCTTAAGAACATTAGCTCCTATCTTTTACTTGTATAGTTATTAAATCCATTTTGTTAATGTTAGATTGTATCCAGGTTCTCTTGGTTTGGTCTTTCTTGTTAACCTCAAGGTGCATTGGAATATATGAACATTGTAGTGAATTATAGTGATGGTGTTTGGGGTGCTTGAGATAGCTACATTTTGGCATCAATTTAACTTTGTTTACCATGTATAGCTTGAGACCATGTATGTAATGGTCCATCTTTCCAGTACAATTAGATATGGATTGATCAATTTTTAATTTATATAGAATTGTCATCCAGGAAGATCTAGATACTTATATTAAATGTGCATAACTTTCAAGATTTAAATATATCAATTTCCAATTGCATATATATAAATGTTCCACATGGAATTCTTAAACTTTCAAGACTAGAAATTTGATTTCATTTACATTCAACTCCACTTATAGCTTACATGCTTTCTTTGAATTATATGGAATTCTTAAGTGAATACTTGAATATATATATTTTATTTCATTTACATTCAACTGGACACAAGTATAGCTCATCATCTAGTTCAAGAATTCTTTGCATGCACATTCAAATGAACATGTGTATTAAATTATATGGAATTCTTAGGTTCTTTTATAGCATGATATATGCACAATTTAAATGTATTTAATCTAGACTGACTTTAAAAATGAACATTTAGAGCTTTAAAGAATTCAAGAACTATCATCTATTTCCAATTGCATTTTTATGTTCTACTTTAAAATATAGCATTAATCTCAAGCATATTTGCGTTCAATTTTTTCTATTTCTTGGTCCCTATTTATTAAAGACAAATTCATTTGAACTATTTATTTAAATTAATTTTGTGTACATGTCCATCTTTTTAAATTTACAAATAGCAACCATTAGATAGTGGACAACATTTTGATTTCACGATGTAAATAGATATGTACAACAAGTGCATTTGAACAACCATAATTTAAATTTAAATAAAGGTACTTGTTCCTTGCTAAATAAATAAAACCATAAACTAATAATGCACGATGTATTTATAGATGTAATGTAAGTGAACATCAAACCATAATAATGCACGTATATAAAAAACCTAGATTCAAATCATAAAACATAACTGTATGAATGTGACATGTAAATCATAACAAGTATATATGTGTACCATAAAACATAAGTACAACACATGTGCAAATGTTCAATACATAAATCATAAAAAGCGTCTCTAGCATGCAATAATATGATCTCAAACATGCAATACTATAAAAAAAATCTCAAAGAGAGGGATGTCTGGTATGAATAGAATCATCAGATCTCTGGCCCGATCTATCCTTCGATCTCTCCCTCGATCCACAACCCGATATCTCCCTTGATCCATGGATTGATCGCTCTGCTGATCCAAGATGTGTGGATCCATGTCCCGATCCAAGATCTCCTGATCTATGTCCTGAGCCTCGTCCCAACCCCTGCATGTGTTCAAGTACATATATGTAAAATTATCTAAAATTACAATGTACTTGAGTTCAATGTGTTCAAAATTAAACATCAAGTAATTAATTTTTTTATTAAATTTAAACGTACCTCATCTACATACTGCACAGGATTGCCATCATGCTCCAAATTTCCAAAGTCTGAAAAATCACCATACTGCTTAAAATTTTCAAGTACACAATTTCAATCAAGAGTTAAACAACTAGAAGTTTTAAAAATGCATTACATAATTTTTGAGGACATAATCTTATATATGTATTTAAATTATAAATTGAAAGTACTTGTCGTGCCTGCTCGATGGCTCTACCAATGTCACTAAGATCATGAGAATGTAAAGACATCACAACCCGGGGCTCTGTAGCATGTACAGTATCAGTGGAAAAAAGAAGCCGACTATATGTCCCATGGACAAGATCAGGTGTCGTAGTAGCCTCAACGTGACCTATAACATCCTGACGACTACTTGGACAAGCTAAAGGATCAATAGAAACATGATGCACATGGGATCCTGTAGGCTGATGTGGAATATCCCAAGCTGCATTTGCCACCCCGTGGCTCATATGTGTATGAGGATATCGCTGTCTAATAAAGTCCAGTACCCTGTCAAGAGCAATCCCATGGTCCTCACTGATAACCTGATATGCTGCTAGTAAATCCAAAATTGAGAGTCTACACCTATTACACAGAGTCATGTGGGTCATATGCTCGACATCTACAAGAGTAGGTAGATCAGCACCAATAAATGGATCATACAATGCAGATGTAGCCATAGTGGGATGAAGGTTTATTCGCGGGCCTAATAATTATCTACCAACTTGATTAGATGAAATTTGATCAATCTGTGTCGTAATAGAGGCAATGTTATCAAAAATACGACTCTGAGTGGAGCCTGTTGGTGCCTCCCCTGCTACTACCAATTCCAAACATTTTGGTAAAACCAAAAGGTTTGGGCCAACTAATTCCCTCTTATCCACAGGCGGTGGCAAATTTGAAGGTCTAAACTGTGGTTTGTTAGAAAAATGGCCTTTACCTTGGCCAACATGCTTAGGATAAGATGTGTAGTCCACCTCTATATGTAAATAAAATTCTGCATATAATTGTTTGACAAAATATAGTGGCAACTTGTCATTGTGAGGCCACCTATGATGCGCTGCCAACCATCTAGGGTATATAAATGGCGCAACAAGAGGATCTTCACACCTCGTAACCACATATCCTCTAATTTTATTTTTTCCTCTATAAAATGGGAACATGGATAATACATTTTCACTTGAAACTAATTTGGCAACTTCTCTATGTTTCATTGTGCCAGTAACACTCCTGGCAAGAGAAACATAAAACTGCTCAATGTTGATTTCATCATAAGGATTGTATGATCGAATTGTCTCGATCATCTTAATAATCTCTTGTCTAATAGTGACTAATCTGTCTCGATTAGCCAAATTGGGGGATTTGTGAATTATTTTCTCTAAACATTTTAGAGCATTGTCTAATCTAGCAATACTATCTTGAAATATATTTGATCTAGTTTGAGCTTCTTGCTCAGAACGAGGGGAATGATGAGATCCCTCATTGGCCATGATATATATAAATAGATAGAGATCTACATATCATTAAAACAAAATTACATGATGAACTAAACAAATTTAAATTGATTTTTTTTCAAAACTAAAAATATATATATATTTAAATTAAATGTAAACTTTTCAAGTTTCAAAACTAGAAAACATTTTTAAATTTAAATGTATCTAATATGATCTAGTTCAAAATTTATATCTATCTCTATGTGAATCTATTAAATCATAGATGCATGTAATATGCAACCAAGAATAAATATGGAAAAAATATATTTATCCTTTCAACCACTCTATACTAAATTAGATGAAAATAAAAAAATACTCTTCATTACAATTGGTCACATATATAGCCTTTCTTTGTAATCAATTATTTTTTAAATCAAACACTAAATAAAAAGGTTAACATTTCCTTAATCTTTTGATAACTTAAAACATATTAAAGTAATAACTAAAATTCTTTGAAATAAATTCCTTAGGAATAAAATATAAACATTGTACGCATGTTTTGTAGGCACACTATCTCCCTTTGATATCATCTTTTTCTTTCATGAAAGATGAATTTAGGCCTCGAGAATGCTATTTTTGATTAGAAACCTTGGCCTTGTAAGCATGGAATGACCTTTATTTCATCATATAATTTATTTTCTTCTTCAATGAACTTAACTCAATAGTTCACCTTTTGTAACAACTTAGATAACATAAGAAATTTGACAACTCCAAAGAGACTTTCAATACATTTATGTATGTACATCTATACATTTATATGTATGTATGTATGTACACATGTATGTATGTGGGAGTGCATGTGTACATGTATATACATGTATGTCTATATACATACATGTACACACATGTACATGACATATATATATATATATATATATATATACACATAAATATGTATGCATAAATATATATATGTACATGCACGTGCGTACATATACATACATATATTTATGTACACACATACTCAAGTAAATACATACATACACATGTATTCATAAAAATGTACATGTACATATATGCACATACATGTACATACACACATACACATATATGCATGTACATACATACACACATACATACATATGTGTATATATATATATATATACATACATACACACATACATACATATGTGTGTATATATATATATATATATGTGCATACATACAAACATACACACATACACATACATATATAATACATACATACATACATACACACATACACATATATGCATGTACATACACACACACACACACACACATATATATATACATACATACATAATTTACATACATACATACACACATATACATATGTATATATAATACATACATACATGTACAAATGTATGTATATATATGTACACATACATGTACATTAATGTATACATGTACACACATACACATATATATGTACACACGTGCATACATATATGTATACATGTACATGTATATATGGTGAACTAAAAATTTGGGGTTTTCAATTTTGAATTTATAGAAATGTAAATTTAGGAAAAATGTATGTATGTACATACAAATGCATTTACATATATTGTGTACACATGTACATGTGTGTACACTCAAGTACATACACATACATTTCCACACATACATACATATACACATGTGTATATGTGCATATTGTGAGATGATATTATGTTTGCTATATTTTGGGATTCAAAATTAATTTTGTGTATTCATATACGGTTTTGCATTTCAAATAGTTTAAATATAATCCATGATTAGTCAAATCTATGAGTAAAAGATGTGCATCATTTTTCCCAAGAGGAATATATGACTGTTTTGTTTGCAGGGTGGGCAATTAGCTAGCAAGAAACTAGACCATAAAGGTGTGGAACAAAGTAGGAGAACAACAAATAAAATAGAGGTGATGAGAAGATTGTGGACACTATTCCATTCCTGCAGACAATATTCCTCAAACCTGATGATTGTTGATAAAGTGTTTCTTCTTACAACTTTCAGTTTATAGTCACTGTTTTTAAACATTTAGATTTTAGTTTATTGCATATGCAGAAATTGTTATTAAGTTTGTTTGTAAGCCTTCTAACAGGCTGTGTTTTCAAACTGAGCCCTTAAGTTTGGAAGTTTCAAAATTAATTTTGTGTATTGATATATTGTTTTGCATTTCAAATAGTTCAAATATAATCTATGACTAGTCAAATCTATGAGTAAAATATGTGCACCATTTTTCCCAAGAGGAATATATGATTGTGTTGTTTGTAGGGTGGACAATTAGCTAGCAAGAAACTAGACAATAAAGGTGTAAAACAAAGTAGGAGAACAAAAAATAAAATAGAGGTGATGAGAAGATTGTGGACACTATTCCATCCCTGTAGACAATATGCTTCAAACATGATGATTGTTGATAAAGTGTTTCTTCTTACAACTTTCCGTTTATAGTCATTATTTTTAAACATTTAGATTTCAGTGTATTGCATTTGCAGATATTGTTATTAAGTTTGGCTTGGCCTTACTGAGAACCTTCTTTTTCTAAACCAACTTGCTACTAAACTATTGATCTAGCCTTCGAGCTAGTAGTGAGCTCAAGATTGGAATTTTTCTTCTAGCCTCTTGGTAAAATGGCTCACTCAGCTAGATCAGTCCAATGATCCTCTAGACCAAAAGCCATTACATGAAGATCTTTAAATATTTTGGCATTTTTTTTTCCAGTTCTTGTCATGTTTATGGGAGCAGGTTCCCCCCTTAATTGAATTTTTTTGAAGGGTGTTGGCTCAATTGAAAATGCATCCATTTATGATGAATTTCAATTTGATGGTTTGAATAGATAACTTTTAAATGCATTTTTACTCTCAAACAATTTTTCTTTTCAGCTTGAGTGGGATGAAGTAATACTGTTCTGCTAGGTGATTCAAAATGAAATTTTACCTATCCTAGCAAACTTTCATCACAATCCTCCTCATAGATTACAAGATAAGTAATTAATAGTTCCTAGATAAACTTTTAGAAATAATAATTAAACTTTTACTAAATTTTTAAGTTTGAATAATAAATAACTAAAGCTAAACCTAAAATTTTATAATAAGAACATAAGAATTATGGCATTGCTTCTTCACCATTTCCACAACAATGATTTCTGATCTCTTCATGGAATCTAGTTAGCAGTTTTATGTTTCTCATCTTCACTTTGGACTGTGCAAATTGCTTCATCAACAACAACTCCTCATGAGCATATTGATTCATTGAAAACATGGCTTTTACAACTTTTAGTTTATAGTCACTGTTTTTAAACATTTAGATTTCAGTGTATTGCATATGCATAAATTGTTATTAAGTTTGTTTGTAACCCTTCTAACAGGCTGTGTTTTCAAACTAAGCTCTTTCAAGAAGGAGAAGGCTAATTCACTACTATTTTTGCAACTATCATACCATTGAGGGATTGACGTACAAACTACAACCTCTATAGTTTAGATATGAGTTTCCAGGGAGTTTATTGTTGATGTGCAGCCCTACTCTATGCCTAATGTTTCCAGTACCATATGACCCTAGAGTCCACCATACAGTCATATTAACACTTATTTTACTGAGGTCTGCATCCAATACACTTTGAATTCACATTATTATTACTCATACCTATCAATTAAGTATAACATCAATCTCGATGAATAATTTATTGTTACAATAGGCATGAAGGAAGCAAAAGTATATGGTAAGATATGCCTATTCTTAACACACCCGTTAGACTGGCAGAGCAATTTTCCATTCACAAATATCAAATATTTAAAGAATGTCCAAAGAGGGGAATTCTGCTTGGTCATTCTTTTTGTTGTTGTTGTTGTTTCTATATAAATACAAGAATTCTTTAGTGTGGAAATATATTAATTTGTCAGGTATACGAAATTGCTGAAGAAACAAGGACTTCGTTTATGGTATTTAGAGGTGATACTAATAGAGGATAATCAAGAAACATGTGGGTAAGCAGCAATATTGTTACATTCCTTTTTCTCGGAATCAAATGTGGATTCATCAAGTGCAATCTGGTGCAAATATAATGCATGTTTCATAGTATTATCCTATTTTGCTGTCAAAGTTTTATCTTATATCTTGATTCTCTTTATACGCATCTTGAGCTTTGTTTGAGCTCTACCCAGGTATTCAAGTTACATGGGATTCCATTGCTCTCAGGGTTTGTTCTGACTGGCTAAGAATTTCTATCCCAAAGCTCGGTCTATTTAATCATTCATATTCTGGTTTTAGTTTTATTTAAATTCTTTTTCTTTATGTATGTTTAGAGATGGAAGGATTGAAACAATATAAAATGTTGCATCCAAATAGAAGTTCATTCATATGCCCCAGTAACTAGTAATGTGTTTTGTAGTATGTCTTACCTTTGAATGTGCTTGCAGTGAATATAATACTTTAAGCTTAATAACCCAAGGCCAATCCCAGTTTCTAATATACGAGAAAATTGAAAGTATGAGATTACACATATTCCTTCAAACTAGAGTACATATTAGAAATGTGAGTACTTTTAGAAGATTCACATTAGAAATGCGAGTACTTTTAGAAGATTCATAGCCTTTTATGAATTGAAAACAATTACCATTTGATGGGTCACATTTAAATCCATGGACGTTTGTTTTGCTTTACTCATTTTTTAAGGTCAGAATGGAAAATAATCTCAATTTCTTCCAAATAATAGTTTAAGCAAGATAAATCAGTAATACCCAGGAACTAGATCTGTACAATATCACTTTTCTCATAAAACCCCAAATTTCTAATCCACTAGAGCAAACAACACAAATTTTCATAACATTCAACCAATAAAATGGAGAGTAGAATTTCTTTCAACAAATCAATGAAACCGTAACTACAAATACATCACAAAAATCTCTCAGATGAAATAGAGCACACAGAACTGGAATCAAAGAATACATCAAATGACTTCAAACAAAACCTGGGTATAAGTGGGTGATGTTGGTCTTGACCTCGACCGACGAGCTCTCACCCTGAACCCTTTCGCCCGAGCATTCAAAAATGGTTGGGTTTTTTTTTTTTGATTTTATTTCGACATTTTTGGTTGATAGCTTTCAGCCGAGAAGGTTTCGGCCAAAAGTCACTAGGCTGAAAGAGTGCCGAAACGTAGGCACCATGTCATTGCCCCGTGGCTTTGACCGAAACCCTCTCAGCCAAAAACGTGCCGACTGAAAGTAATCCGTTTGGAATTACTTTTTTGGCCAAAATTGTGACATAGTTTTGTGCTTTTACCCTTGAGTCCATGCTGAATTTATGTGGTTGAATCAACCTTTCAAGATAACAAAAGAAGCTATAAGAGTTGTTACAGGTCTAAATTCTTCTGGTGGTTTGCTGATTTTGAAGTCTGTAAAGAATCAGATAGTCACTGATGCGATTGGTTCAACATTGATAGAAGAGCAATGACAATTGATAACATCACTGATGTGGATGTGAAATTTTCCTCGATGGTCATTGGTTATAAGATATATCACTCTAGTAGAGAAAATTTTGTATCTGGTACTACCATATATGCAGCTTATTAGATGGTAAGGGAGAATGCAGAATATGACTTGTGCGAATTGCTTCAAAGTCATCTTATGGAGAATCTTGGCAAGATAAAGAAAGACAAGAAGAATTCTTTTAAATACGATAATCTGTTGTTGTGTTTGTTCTTTTATTTCATGAATGAAGTTCTGGGAGTCAGAAAAATGTTTTGGAAAAGAGGTGATAAGCCTGTAGCTGTTCAGATTAGAGAAATGTTATTCAACCTTGGTGATAGTCAAGTCAGGAAAACTACAATCTGGGGATAGCTTAAGAACTTTCAGAATGTAATGCAAGCAAGGGAAATGATTCCTACTTCTATCGTTGAGAAGTATAAGGACACAATTTTTTTTATGGTGGATAGTGATCAATGCTTGATGGAAGCAGATGATCCCATAACCGTTTGGATTATTCCAATGGGATATGAAGTTGAGGAAGGAATCTTGGAACTATATGCACAACATTTGTTGAGAAAGCCTCAGGATCCAACAGAAGAAAGGTTTCGAACATATGCAAAAAAGGACATGTAAGTCCATGAGCAGTTAAAGAAGCCAATGATAGTTCGAAGAGTAAGGAAAGAAGTGGAATTATTTGCAAAAAGCATGGGAATATTTGCTAAAGAAATAAGAGAAGCTAGAAGGAAGAGAGAACAAGCAGATGCCTAAAAAGGAAAAGAGCCTACTAAAATTGAATATGCTAGTTTGGCAGCCTCCTCTGCCTGAACTAGATCAACAAGGAGCTTTGCACCTCTATCCAGTCATGCAAAGAAGTCAACCCCTGCAAAAGCTCAAGTCAAGGTATCTGGAAAGAGGAAGAAGGATAAGAGCACAAGAGTGTATGAAGCTATCTCAGAAGATGAGGAGACAAAATCTGATGAAGTTAGAGAAATAAAGCATATGGGAACTCAAGTAGCAACAGTCACTAAGGACAAGCCCTCCGATGAAAAGGTGAAAGCAAAGAAGAAGATCAAGCCTAAGAAACTAGGTATGTCCGTAGAGGAAGTTGAAAGAGGTATGATTAAGGATGGAAATCTCAAGCCTTTATGTGAAGTGTATGGTACTTTTGATACTGTTGGTCAAAGAGTCCTTGAGGAGGCTACAATCAAATATTTGAACAATTTCAATATGACTCTTGTTGAAATAATGGCACAATTGCCTAAAGAATTATATGAAATTTTGGAGATGAGGAGAGTCAGTGCTAGAATTGAAGATGAGTAGATGAGAGAGTGAATTCTTGCTAATCTAAGTCCGGTAATGTCAATTGAGGAAATGTAGTCAATCTTGAAAGAAGCAAAAAGAGAATTCAAGAGAAAGTCAAGGATAAAAAAGCTTATGTTGGGCAGGATAGAAGAATTTGCAAAAGAAACTGAGAGAATTCTAAATGAAGTTCTATTAAAGAACATGATTGATGTTGTTTATGAAGAAGAGCATGTAGAAGAAATTTCATTTGGTTTGGTAAATGAAGAGGTTACAGTTGAGGATACTCAAATTCCTCTTGATGTGCATCATACAGAAACACCTATGGAGATTGAAGCTCCTAAATTTGTGTTGGTTGAAGAAAAGGAGATGTCAGTTGAAGAGGTTGAAATTCCAAATGACAAGCAAAAATATGTGGTTGAAGAATCGGTGGTTGAGGAAAAGAAGGCTGGAGTTAAGGAAATTCTAGTGGAAGCAAGAGACACTACAGAGGCAATGAAGAAATTTCTGGATGAGCAAAAGGAAGAATTTGATCTTGAGTTAGGAGATGCCCCTATTCATTTGTCTACTTTATCCCCAATTTAGAAAATGAAAGTTGCATCATTTGCACAAGCTAAGGCTAGGGAAGAAATTCTAAAGTCCCACATTGAGGATAGTGAATTATTGAATCTTGCATCTAGTATTCTGGGGAAGATCATGCCTAATTATGTTAAGGATCAATCTGGTTCCTCCTCCAGTGAGCTGAAGAAGCTTATAAATCTGGTAAGTACTCATTTTGAGTCACTTGAGAAGTCAGCTATGGTCAAGGTACAAAAGGAGTTTGATGACAAAAGGTTCAGTAGTCTAAAAGGTATGATAGCTAAAGATAAATCTTTGTTAGCTATTTGTGCAAAGAATGTTCATAATGCTCTATCTGAAGGTGGAAAAGTCTATAAGTCATGTTTGTCTTTATCAAAACTTACTGAGGATAACGAGAAGGTTAAGGATCATGAGAAAGAGTTAGTTGATATTTCTGATGCTTTTGATCCTTTAACTATTTCTGTTGGAGTGCAAGAAGGTCAAGTTATCTCTTTACTTGACAAAATAAAGAGTCTGAAGCATGAAAATGATAGAGTTGTGGGAAGAGCTTGTCAACTTAGAGGTTTGATTGGTCCAAAAAGGGAAACTATGTTGAGTGCTTTGAAGGAAGCACAAGATGCTTTGGTGGTCAGTGACCTTGTAAACCTTGAATTAGCTGAGATGCAATCTTATTTTCTTGTGGTCAGATAACTGTTCTGGAGAGTCTTAAGAAGTGTTGGGACTCAAGCCTGAACTTGTTGAAAACCAATTTTGTAGATATTTTCAAGTTTGTGTAAATTGTTGAAACAAATTTGTACATATGCAGTTTGAAGTTTTTTTTTGTTGCTTTGTATGCAAATTCCCTATATTTTCCATTGATGTCAAAGGGGGAGAATAGAACAGTGAAAAATGTATATTCATCCAAGGGGGAGCTTTAGTTTTGAAGATCTTTTTGGAGTTTTGGTTTGCAGTGTATTTTTGTTGGTATTGATCTGACACTTAGTTATTTTTCACTAAGTATTGCCATCAATGCCAAAGGGGGAGATTGTTGGCAAGAGACACTGTACATGCTTTATGGTGTTGTCATTAATGGCAACCCTTGTTAGCTAGTTGATCCTTACATTGCATTTTTCTCATACCAACAGACAAATTAAAGATTAGTGTTTATCTATTAAGCTTGAATAGAGCATCTGGTAAATCTGTGTTCTTCGATTCATATGCAGATTTTCTGTTATCATTCTATGTTGTGGATCTCAAGGGAGTATTGTTCAATGCATAATTTGTGTCATCTGCAAATCTTGGTGCCTCATATCGATTTGAGTGAAAGTTGGAAGGTCTGGTTGGAAAATTTTCTGTTCATCAGTGTATGAAGGCTGACTTGGTGGATATAGTGTGTTGCAGATATTTGAGGAATTATTGCTTAAGTGTTTTTGTGTTCGAGCATTTAGTTTTGGGTCCTCACTATGTTGTGTCCAACTCTTGTGGATTCACATTGAATATTATGAATGATTTGAAGCCGACATGGCGAGATCAAAACCCTTGTAGCAGATATATATAAGTGATCGATTATATCATTTTGATATATGTTCGATGTGAGTGGATGTATGTTGTGAATATCAAAAATTAGGAAAGTGATTAAGCGTAGTTTCACTTGCGCATTAAGGATTTTTGTTGCGAGTTGATGCAAAATAGAGCAGAAGAGCAGAATCAATCTGAAGGAGCATAATTTGATTGTTGAGCCTATCCGGAATTGTAATCAGGCATTTGTAGATGCTATTTTTCTTAGTTCAAATCTTTAGAAGTATTCCAAACTTTTGTAAGGCAATGAGCTCTAGGCAGTGTGCCTGAATGCAAGTGCATTCCCATTTTGTAAACATCTTTTTGAGTATACTCAGATTATATTGTGGATTGGCTATCCACTGTGGTTTTTCCCCTAATAGGGTTTCCACATAAAAATCCTTGTGTTATGGTGTTGTGGTTGCTTACATTATGTTCATGCATATTTCTTTTGGTTGAATGTTATAAGTACTTTGAAGATCAGATTAATAAAGTTAAAAATTGCACAACATTGATTCACCCCCCCTCTCAGTGTTGCTTGATTCCAACACTAACTCTATTTTTTTGAATTTTATTGCGACTTTGGGGCCTAGTTTGGACCCCCATGATCTTGCATATACCCATCAAATTCATCTCCCTCATAAAAAGGGAAAATTTCTAAGGACAAGCCTAAATGTACTTATTTTAAAAGACTAGGGCATGAAGAACACCAATGTTACAAAAATAAAATAAATGACTTAAAGACTCTTCTTCAACAAACTGAAATTTAATTGCCTAAGACAAGTGGTTCTTCCCTTTTCACATCCACATCATTTTCATTTTCAACAAAAAATAAGAATAAGGGTATGCCACTCATTTCTTTTACAAACAAAAATCACACAAAGTAGCTTCTTGATTCCGGGCCCCATCATCCCACATGGATGGATCTAGTGAACTGTTTTCTACATTTGAGCCTTGTTCATTCCCACCAATATTGATTGTGAATAACACCTATATATCAGGTCTTAGAAAATGATATATTGATATTGGAGAAGGAACATCCAATGATGTACTTTATGTGCCGTCCTTATCCAATAATCTCCTTTCAATTTATTAGATTACACATAGTGTCATAGGAAAAAATAGTTGAGTTTGCACTACATTATGTGATCATTAGAGAATTTTAGAGTAGAGACATCATTCTCACAGGTCATGTTGATCATTATTCCAAATTGTATTCCTTTTTCTTCCTTTGGTTTTGTCAACTTTGATGATGGTATAGACATTCAAAATTGTCTCGAGCTTGTAGTACCATTTTTCTTACTAAACTTTCATCTAACTCTAATCTTCATCTAAGCCTAATTTCATTCTTCTTTTCATCTTTATAATTAAATAATTTTAATTATTTAATTATTCTAATTCCATTTTTCTTTATTTCTTCGATTAAATAATTATTTTTGAATTATTTTATCCCTTATCTAATTTCATCTATGACTAAATAAATAATATTATTATTTATTTAATCATCTTAACCCTATGTTCTTCTATAATTAATTAAATTATTTAATTTAATTAATTATTCATGAGTGGTTGAAAATAAATAAATTTTATTTATTTATTTTCAATAACTTACCCTATTTTATTCTTCACTTAACTCTTATTTCTTCCACTTCACTCTCCCCTTAACTCTTATATTTCCCCCAATTTTCTCCACTTAAATCTTCTACTCTCCTTGATTTTCTCCACTTAACTCTTACTAATTTCTATTTCTCTCTCCATTTATCTCTTTCATTTCTCTTCCATTTTTCCATTTAAAAAATGAGCAACCTTCCCATGAAAATTGTATCATTTGATCCTGAATCTCAATTGCCAATTCAATCTTGTACATTGATCATACCAACCTCTTCTATAAATTCAATCTTCATTTCTTTGTAACTTAACGACAATCTTTAAATTCTTGCCACCATTATCTCACAAGCTAAACACATTTGTGCACTTAAGAATTTGAGAGAAACACTGTAAAGCTTCAAAAAGTGAGGAGGAGAAGAGTAATGAAGGTGAAACAATGTTGACATAAGAAGGTATACTTGTGTGATTGTATTTCTTTTATTTCTTATGTCGTATTTGTGCTTCATTGTTAGTATTGAATTTTTAGCTTGAATCTAACAATTTGTGTGGTTGTTTAGGATTCTCGTATCTATCTAGATTTATAATCTTACAAATGGTTAATTTGACATTGAACATGCCAAATTGATACTTTTTCTTTTAGATTTTACACATTTTTGTTTTGTAGGATTGCACGACACAATTACATGTATCTTGTGATGCATCTATAGGAACAGACTAATGTATTTTTTTGGGAGTCTTGATCTAGTTGTTTTACCTAACAATCTATGTGTTTTAGGTCTTGTAATTTAATTGGATTTTATTTTAATCTCTATCATTGATATTCTACTATGAAATTTTTCTTCTCTGGTTTTTGTTCGCTCTTTTTTGTCTTATAGGTTCCTACACTACATTTACAATATTATGTGATGCATTTGCATCATGATGCATCTATTGATCAAAATTGATGCATCTGTAAAAATTGGAGTAACACATTCAAGATAAATAGCATCGTAACTTACTGTCAAGCACTGCATTTGTCTATAAAAAAAAGGTATAAAGCTTTTAGAGTATGTCAATTGCATGTTTTCTAGTTACTGATCTCTGTTTGGAGAAGATATTGATTTAAACTACTAATCTTGTTTTTTTAGCTCGATTGACAAAGACATCATTTAAACTACTAACCAGCTTGATGCAGGTTCACTAGTCAAAGAAATGGATTTGAAACCTTGTGTCTTTGTTTTTCTTTAGATTAGAAAATATTTGATTTTGGGGTTAAAAAGAGTAATTATTTTATGTGCCTTGTGCACTTGCACATTTTTTGTTTACCTAATCTAGTCTATGTGTATCCTCTCCCCTTGCACACTTGTACAATCTTGGATGTAAGAGAAACACACAATATTTTTTTTTCTTTTTAATGGGAGGCCTTCCTGGGGATTTCATCACCCTAGAGTTTGACCTCAACCATATTTCTTGGTGGGGTATATAAAGGGGGGAGAGCAAAGGTTGTACCACAAGGAGTGACTAATGTCATTTGAAGCTAAGCCACGAGACCCTCGGTTTGTTGAGACTTACTTTGGTGATGAGAGTGGGAGTGGGACTCTTAGTTCTCAGGGTGCTATATATGAGCCCTTTATTCATGGTAGTCCCCCACTAGAAAACTTTCTTTTTTTAGAATCCTAGGAGCCATCAACCATTTCTTAGTGTAGTGCAAGGTACAATATCTTGCACGAAGCTACTCACCACACATGTCGTTAAGTAGAGATAGAAATATTTGGGTTTAGCACTTTTAGCCTCCTAAGGAGAGAGGAAAGGTGAGTTTGTTGTTGTATTGGGCATGTGCCACTGGACCTCTAGCTATATACTCTCAAAAGAGAAGTTATTCACACCGATCTTGGTATATTATCAAATTTGGTGCAGTGGGCCTACACTAAGTTAACAATCCTTATTGAATAATTAAGTTGTGCTTATCTTCTGACTATCTTTATTTGTGTTAAACTCATGAAGCCATTGGCTTTTTTGGCCTTAAGCCTTATCATTTTTAGTCAAGAATCAATATCCATTCTGTCTTTCGACTATTTTATGAGTTTTTTCTAGTTAAAATTTGAAAAATGTCTCACAAAAACCTTCCCAAAACACCAAGATTTTAAAAACTAGGTAGACTAATGCATTTATAGCATCATGTAATGCAATTTTTTGGGAAAATTTAGCAAAAAATCTAGATTCATGCACTTGTACTTGTCTTGTGACACATTTGTTACCCTACACCACAATTGTAGTTCTATGATGCATCTGTTATCTCATAATGCAATTGCTATAATGCATCTATCAAATTTTCCACCACAACTGAAACATTCCTTAATGTATTTGCTAATCTGACTAAAATGAGGGTTTTAAAATTAGAATCCATTTTGTTGATATCAAACCTAATCAATTTAGAAATTGTACACAAAGACTTGGACATTTTCAGACCCCTCATATTAGCTAGTAATGTACTTCCCATTACCTTAGTTTAATTGCATTCATAGGTCAAAAATTTATCCAACCTCCATATCTATCACATTAATCAACCAATCTTCATTAGACCTTAGTCATCCCTCAATTGTCTCAAATCTCATATCCTTTCATCATCTTATCCATAATTTCCCCAAAATCATCTGTCTAGTTCGGGTTTGACTGTTATCCCATTATCATCTTTTGAGATTTTAAAATTATCTTGTGGTCACTTTGGTCTTTTATCATTTACACCATATCACCATCATCAATCATATTTGCCAAATCTTATCCTAGTTATATTTTTATTTGACCATATTTATCTTTTGATTGCTTGGATCTCTTATCCTTTCATCATCCCCTTAGCAGTTAGGCATAAACTAATTAGTCCATTTTAAGTTTGGATCTCATCAATCCATCAAAAGTTGAACCTAAAATCATAATTCTAGTTTAGGTTTGACTCTAATTGTCATCACAAATTTAATTCTTCAGAGATCTAATCATTCCTTTTGATTACTTTGGTTTATGATTATCTTCCATGGTCAAAAATAAAAAATCCATAACCATACATCCTTTATCATTACCATCCTTGAAAAAAAATCCAAAAATATTAGCATAAACTCATAATCCTTTGCACAATCATTTTAAAAGTAAAAATCCAAAAACATTAGCATAAACTCACAATAATTTGCATAATCCCTTTAAAATCAAATCATCCAAAAAAATTAACATAAGTTCATACTCATTTGCATCCTTTAAAATAAACAATCCAAAAATATTAGATCATATAGCATAAGTGTGTGCTTTCTTAAACCTCCAAAAAATTAAAAATTAAAAAATTACAAAAAATTACAAAAAACATAGCCTTTCAACATACCAGGTCTTAGATGGTTCGAACCAAGTCACAAAGCAAGAAAAAGTAAATGGATCCTACAATAGACCCTATCTTTGATTCCACCATGCAATTTGAGAACTCCATAAGTTCACAACCCATACTCAAACTAGAACCTGCCTTACCTCCTGTTGATGATGAGATGGTTTACATTTGTTGGACCAATATCTCTATCGGTGAGAGTCGTGTTGGAGGGGTATTTGGTCAAGCATTGTAGTTTAAGTTTTGCATGAAACCCATGGTTGGGTTTGCGTTTTGATAATTCAATGTTTGATGGATAGATGGTTTTTTATGATTAAGCATGTTTGAATATTGATAATGTGCCATGGGTTATGTGGATGTTGGATTTGAGTTTGATGTGAATGTATGGGTAGATCATTTATTAACGACTATTTATTTTCCAAATAAGTACCTTCTTATGGAAGAGATATGTTGTTGTGGTTGTGAGGAAGTGATATTCAAATTTTGAGTTGATGGTATGTGAGTTTTTTTATTTTAATTATTTGTTGAGATGTTTTGATTTTGATTGTTTGTTGAGATGTTTTTATTTTGCTTGTTTGTTATGATGTTTTTGTTTTGATTGTTTGTTAAAATATTTTGTGGAAGTGAAGTGTTAGAAGAGGTAATGATTTTTGCATTCATGCATTGCGAAGTATTGGTGATGTTTGTTTGTGGCATAGATGTCACATTGCTTGTTTGTGTTGTCATTTGAGTTTGTGATGGCATATTATAAAGTGGATTTAGGAATTGTTGTTCAAATGTAGGAGGTGTGAGTATATGTGACCTTGTCACATTATGATATTTCATTCTACTTGGTATACTTGTGTTCATTTGTTGTGAGGTGGGATCATTTGGTGGAGGTACAATTTCAATGAAACTTGTGTCTTGGGTTGTCACATCAGGTGTTGGTTCCATTATGGTAGAAATATCAAAACCCATAGGAAGCTTAGCCCCCTTTTATATAAGTTTTAAAAGATACCTTGTGGGGTATTTGTCCATGAATTTCTCCATTATGTCAAAAAACTTATGATCTTGAGAGGCCTTGTCAAGGTCTTATTGGGAAAAACTTGGTTTAACATAAGTTAGAGTGCTCTAATAACAGATGGACAATATGCAAAATTCCAAATTTAAAAAGACTTACACAATGGAGGACATATGCCCTTATCCCTTTGACAAGAGTTTATATATGCCACCTTTCCCTCCAAATCGTGAGATACCCAAATTTGAAAAATATAAGGGGAAAATAAATCTAATTGACCATGTTAGAGAATTTTGTGCAGCTTGTTTAGACCTCTGACGTGAGAAAACATACTTGATGCATCTTTTCCCATGTAGTCTTGGAGGACAAGCTATGGAATGGTTTGCACATTTTACTCCTGATAAAGACATGGGATGAATTAGTTGAAAAATTTCACACATTTATCCTATAATGTTGATCATGAGATGACCATAGTAAACTTATGCTATACTAAATAGGAGGGAGAACCTTTTGTAACATTCTTACAAAGGTGGAGAAATATAGTAGGCAAATGTCTGTCATATACCTAAGAAACAATTAGTACAAATATTTTTTGACAACTTAAATTTAGAATTGATGGTTCACCTTCAAGTCCATTGTTCAAGTATATTTGATGAATTTATTCAAAAGGGCATCACTATCGAGAAAGCCCTTGTTGCAAAAGGAATCGTGGAAATTTTCAAAGAAACTAACAATAACCCAAGTACATCAATTGACAAATCCAAATTTTGTTCTTGAAATAAAAAATGTCATAAATTATGGTGTTGTGGATGCAAAAGTATTATATTCTTAGTCTCAAAGGACCTACTACATCTAGTATGTAAGCAACCAACAATAACCCATTGCCAACTCCTCCACAATCAATCAACACTATCCAAGACAATGCAAAATGTGGTTCCCTTAGAGCTAACTAGCTCCAAGATGCTAATACACACCCCTAGGGGAACCGATTGAATTAGTTCTAGAGAAGCTCTTACAGTCCAATGTTATTCAACTTCCAAAATTAAGACATTATGACCCAAGACATTATAAACCAATTTGGAGGAATGAAAATGACTTCTTTGAATATCACAGGAATAAGGGACACAAAACTTCTATGTGCTTTAGACTTAAGAACATCATGCATGATCTTATAGAAGGAGGAGATATAGTGGTTGACAAACCCAGTGGATCCTCTAACACATATCACGATATTCAAGGACCATTTTCAAAATCATGGTTAAGGGATATCCTCCAATTTTGGATCCATTACCAAAAGTAATGCCAATTATACTAATATAGCCTATGAATATACAGTTAACCATATCCAACAGGTGGATAATAATGTATCAACCATAATTGTCAAGCACAAGAGTCCTGAGTGTACAGTCACTAACCATAGATCCAAAGTGATTCTACAAGGAGACACTTCTAGAACCTAACTGCGTAATCAATATAACCATTTGGATCACCTAGGAAAAACACCTACCTGAATATTTATTCTTGAGCTACTGCACATAGGACTATCCTAGATAAAACATTACAAGATTCTTTTGTCCCTACTAATCTAGATGTTAGCCAATTTCAAGCCATGGTAGGATATCTTGCTACCACCTACCATGTCACCTTTACAAAGCATTATGTCCCATTAGATAAGCCTCACCATAACGATGCACTCCATCTCAAAGTCTTCTTAAATAAACATAAAATTAGACAATTTTTGGTAGATGGAAGAGCAAGCCTGAATATTTGTACTTTAAAAATTGGTTACAATATTGGGATTCTCTGAGGTGTGTATTGACACATCAAAAAGGATTGTAATAAAAGCTTTGATGATGCAAAGTTTTCCTCTAAGGGTGTTATCACCCTTCCTATTAGAGTTGGTCCAGTTGTGGAAAATACATTGTTTCAAGTCTTGAATCTAGACCTTCCATATAATATTCTACTCTATCATCCATGGATTCATGCCATGAAGGTCATTCCCTCTATGTATCACCAATTCTTGAAATTCTCGTACAATGGAGTCAAGATCATTATATCAAGAGATGACAATCCTTTCCAATACTATAATAATTTGAAAGGGAATACTGAATGTCAAGTTCCAATCAACAGGGAAGCCTTACCTTCCATTTCATCTTGCTACATTGATCCCACCTTGCTATCCAAATCTTCACTTCCTTCTATTCCAATCTTTGAACATAAGGTCTAGATCCAAGACAAAGGAT
Organism: Sequoia sempervirens; assembly: GCA_007258455.2. NCBI lineage: Eukaryota > Viridiplantae > Streptophyta > Pinopsida > Cupressales > Cupressaceae > Sequoia > Sequoia sempervirens. Next base: position 124,773,305 of record VDFB02000003.1, on the reverse strand, counting down.
GTGATGATTACAACATGACAGACTTATTTTGTATTGGCAAGTTTCCTAATTCTCCTCAATCTTATAGAAAACTAGGTCCTATTCAAAAGGAATCTAAGACCATCATTCAATATCAACCTCCCACTACTTTCACTAAGTGGGGAGAACTAGACAAAGAATCTATTGACGAGGATATCTCCACTTGGCTATATCAAGACAAAGAAGATCAAGAACGTGTTTAATTGCTTGTCAAACAATATGGTAAAGGATTATCTATTATGAAACAAAAAAGTTATGATGGTCATAGTGGTTTGGGATCACAAAAATGGGTAGTTATGGAACCTATTCAACCTAAGTGTTTGCATAAAAATAGAAGGCTTGGGTATCCACCATTGAGATTGGATGCTTCAAGTACTAAGTTGCTTTTGGGTGAAAGGGTTAATGTTTTTTATGATGTTGAGATGCCTAAGGATGGGGCTAATTCAGACCCAAATCCTTGTGACAACCAACATACTGATAACCAAGCTTGGATCAAAACCTTTTGGGATCCCAGAGAGTCTTCAGTTCTTACCTTATCCACTTTATCCCAATCCTTCCATGTTTATGATAATCCCATGTTTGATCATGATATCTACGACAATCCACTTTTTTTATCATGACCCTATTGATGACCAACCTAGCGGTGATAATTCTTAGATTGCTTCCTTAATCCTTACCCTATCTACTTTGTCTCTCACCTTTGCAAATACTGATGATAACATGCCTTTAGTCTACCCACAACTCATAGATCAAGATCAACAAGGACCATTGAGCTTGGACAATTTTAAAAATGATGAAGTAATAGTAAATTTTATGGAACTTTGAGAGAGTATACTGTTGGGTGATCACAAAGATGGATTCACTATAGATCTTGATGATAATGCATATTTTGGGGAGTCTAATCTATCTTCTAGTCACAAAAAAGAAAAGGTCTTTAGGTGAAAACCGAAAGACACATTTAGACAAAGAAAAAGTAAAAATAAAGGATGTATCCAAGGGTGAAATCCTCTTTGAGGTGCTTGAGGATGGAAGGTTGGATGTAATCCCCAATCAAGAGATATCTCCACTCTTAGTGGAAAAATCATAGGAATTCAATATTAGCACAATAGAAGATCCAAGGATTATACATTTTGCAGCTTCCTTGATAGAGATAGAGAGACCAAAATTCATGAGCTTCTTTTCCATGAGATAAATTAATTTTGACTGGTCTTATGTTGACATGCATGGGTTATATCCTAAGCTAGTTCTTCATTATTTACCTCTTTATCTAGGTGCTAAACTTGTAAAACAAAAACTAATAAAAATTCAACTGTAGGTTTCCTTATTGGTCAAATCAAAATTGAAAAAGCTATTAGATGTTGGCTTTATTAGATCAATGGACTATGCAGAATAGATATCTAATTTGGTGCCAATTACCGAGCCAACTAGGGGAATCCAAATATGTATATATTTTAGAGATTTGAACAAGGCATTTCCCAAGGATGATGCCCCCTTGCCAAACATTGACCTCATAGTGGATCTCATAGTTAGATACGAAATGTTGTCATTAATGGATGGATTTTTTGGATATAATTAGATAAGAATTGCTCTTGAAGACTAGAATAAAACAAATTTTACTTATCCTTGGGGTACCTATTGCTATAATTTAATTCCCTTTGGTCTCAATAATGCTACTTGGCCACTTATCAAAGGGATATGACTACAATCTTTCATGATATGATGCATACCCTTATGGAGGATTATGTCGATGAATTGCTAGGGAAATCCTTCACAAGATTAGGTCATATGGATGTACTTGACAAGATCTTCACCATATTGGAAAAATATAAAGTCAGGTTGAATCCTGAGAAGTGTGTCTTTGGAGTTACTTCTAGAAAACTCCTTGGATATGTCGGTGTTTTTTTCAGTAGAACCTTAGAATTCTCTAAAGAGTAGCCAATTTTTATAATCAAGAATCCCTAAGATGAATGGACAACTTAACAAGTAAAGGGCTTTAGAAACTTAACTCCTTCACTTCAAGCTCTTTGGGACCTAGGAGGGTGTTCTTAATTGTGTTCATTTTGATCTATTTGATTGAGAACACTTCAATGCATAGATGAGTTCCTATAAGGGAAAATACACATAATCCATTAAAAGATTGGTTGATCTTTACGCAAATAATCATTTATTTACTAGGAACAAGAAAGTATATCAAGTACATGCCTCATGGTTAACAAATTTTAAATGAATTATGCTCTGATTCTAAGTCCATGATCGGGTAAACCATCAACATATTTCAATTGTAAATATCCTTAGCAAATATACCAATGTTTCATCAATTGGGCAATAGAGTCAAACAAATAATAACCAATAATACACAAATTATTAACTCTGATAATAATGGACTATCTTCACAATGCCTTACATCATGAAAACTTACAATTCCTAAAACATGACTTCTTATTAGATCCTTTGCAAATTCTCACAAATCTATGACCCTATTCAAGCATCTAATCAACTCTTTGAGTTAAAGCAAGAACAAGGACACTCATTCAAATAAGCATTTGATGATAAACAAAAATACCATTGATATTTCATTCATAATATGAAGAAATTTACAACAGGAGAATAAATGTTTTGGATATAAGATTTATTTTTATATCAGTAATTTATGTAAAACTACTTTAATATTATTACATATAAGATTCAAATCCAAGACTATTTAACTTTTCTATTCATTGGAATCCTTTCTATACCTAGTTTCTACTCGGACCATATACTAGACTCAAAAATTTTAGAACCCTTTGCAATGAGCCATGAAATCCCTTTTATAGTACAAGGGAGCAACAAACATATGATTCAAATGTGATTACATTTCTAGAATATTTCATTTCAGCACCAGTTTGAATTTCATTTCAAAATTCCCCACATGGTGACCTACAATCATTTGTTGAATATAGGGAGACAAAATTGATAACCACCATCAAAAGGAAAATGCAATACCGCCAAAATTTTCCTTTAACCACCAGCTAGGCCTCGCATTCCACGTTCATGTCACCTTGAGTGTCCACAGTCAACATGAAAACCAAAAAAATAGCAACACATGCAAGGAACAAAAGAAAACACCACGACAACTTTATCAATCAACACAAAAATCGAAAACCCAAGCACCAATTCTCTTAACCAGAAGGACTAACACTAGAACCCAATCCACAGTAAATGCACCCACTTCATGTCCTTGCAAGAGGCAGGGAAGAAACTTACACTCCCTCCTCATCTTTATCTTTACCAGGCACAGGGCCATCACGCCCACTCAGAGTTTTCACAGATATCGGTGGAACCAATAATACTTCCACTCTCAGGGCTACAACTTGATTCAACATCATAAGATACTACTAATAGCCTAAATATATCTTTGTTGCATTATCTGAAGGGCTATCTGTGATGGAAATTGGGGAGCTATGTCTTTCATAGGAGCCTTGGCCATACCTTATCTTTTTGCGTACTCCTGGTACGAATGGTGCGGGCTCTTTTCCTTTCTCTTCCGCCTTCTTTATAGCAACACCTTGGTGTCTTAACCTACTACTGCATCTAGTAGGAACACATGAAGACTTCTCACCAAGGGCTTTCTCCTTCACAGATGGAACACATTTAGGTACATTATGCTCATGTACAGAGACATCCCCATGAGGCTTTTGCACGTTGAGTCTTGGAGACTTCCTTACTGGTAAAGCAGAAGTGATTGGCTTGCTCATCTTCTTTGCCTAGCAGCTTCTGAAATGCACAATGGAACACTCCTCACTCTTTGCACAAATTCAAAAAATTCTAACTACTGATTACAGTGGTGAGAATAGCAATCACTCCATCCGTATTTATCAAGCAAGTTTGATAATGTTTGATCATCAATTTTGGCATCACACACTCGAGGAAGCAATTAATCATTGGCATCGATTTCATCACCATTAATCACCCAAGTACTTGGAGATTTGTGTATCATTCCTCATAATAGCTAGGAATTAATTTCTTGTACACACTAGGACCGAATTGATCACTCCTGAAGAGCACATGCCATTAATGCTCATTGGTTGCAGAGTAAAACAACTAACACATGCACATTTTTGGTTTTTGAATGTTTTTCGTTGATTTCATAATGAGATGGAAGATTGAGTGGCCAAGATGTGGTCAAATCGGGTTTGAAAACCCAAGACCATAGCTTGTCATCCTCTGGCCAATAAGAAACTACTAACTAAAGCCACGCCATTCATTCCACAGGCTCTGCCACACTCTGCATAGTGGTCGAGAAACTCCATGCATCATCCTTTTGCGTACTTCACAAGCTTGCAAGCGGGCATTAATAAATGTTGTGAGGTGTGCAATGAATGACTAGGATTAAATTTTGATTTTGCTTAATAGTCGTCGATCCCCCCATCATCAGTTATCGGGAACTTGTAAAAGGGTCAATCTCCACATAGCAATGAAACACGCTAGAATATTGTGAACCTCGCATGTCTTGTGATGAATATCCATAAATTATCACACGGTATGCGATGGGTGACGTGGATTAAATCTTCAAATCTAATAGGCCATATTCCTGCACATGCTAAATGTTAGTTTTAAGACAGGGTCATGACTAGGCCAACGACAATGAAACCCTTGAGGACAATGACTAATTCAATAGGTAATTGGTGGGAACATGTCATTGCAAAATTATAACACTAAAGAGTTTTAGGATATAATATTTATAAAGTAAGGGTTCACAAACAAAAACCTTGAGCCCATTCTTGGACACAGAGCTTAATAATCATGATCCAAGTCATGATTTTCTTAGAATTTTGCAACAATTTTGGGAGCTCTATTAGTGGCTCATGCTCAAGGACATATACCCCCAGTGGGTATAGCGAGAATCTAGATATCAGGTTGAAGCAAACCAAGTTAGAAACACAAAATCCCAGGAGCTTTCCAGGACAGGGCAAGCAAACACAACCAAAAAGACACACACCAAACCAAACCTATGTACATTATTCATAAAACTATACAATGCAATTAATCTTTTCAGAAGCCTCTTTTATTTCAATTAGCTTCAATTCTCAAATTGGAGGCTCATGGCCTCCAAAACTTAGGACTAGTTCTTTCCTCTGTCAAAGACTTTGTCTTGTTCTACTTTAGTGGACCAACATGTGTATTATGCATTTATGAGCAACCAACATCATCATGGCTGATACCATCAACACCACTTGCCATGAAACTTTCCTCTTCATCAGTCTATTCTAGTATTGACTTATCACATTGAAATGGAAAAGTAAAACATTCATACTCCATTTGATCATGCATTTTACCTTCACATCCATCTTGTACATCAAATGGAAACCCTTCACAGACACTTTGTTGTATGCTAGGCCAAACTCTTGGAGTATCAAAAAGGAAAGATGCATATTTAGCAACACCTTCACTATGCTTGACATGAGTGTTGTCCTCATAAGATGGAAACAATTCCATAATAAGGTCGATAAGACATGTGGCATCTGCAAAAAATCCAAGTGCACACTCATATTGATTAGAATTACATTTCATGCTATCTATACCCCTAAGTTCCTCTCCACATGGAAAAAACAATCCCGCAATGTTAACATAATTTGAAGACTCATCAAATTGTTCCTCCTCATTAACATGCAGTAATACTGCTTCGAGACCACTGTACCCATCTGAATATACAACTTGATTATTCAATAGTGGGCCTCTCCCTTCATCTATGTATATTTTGTTTCCATTATCATGTACAACTAATAATTCAACCTTTGTTTCAAATATACAATCATGTATCATAAGAGCATGGGCATTTTCATCTACGTCTCTCTTAATACTAGTGTTGTATTTAGGACTGTTACCATAGACAATTCCATCCTTATCTTCAAATTCTTCACCTTGTGAACAACTGTCACAATTAATTATCAACAAACTTGAATTATACTCTTGGTGCTCATCAGATACAATTTTCTTGTTCACTTGTGAGAAATATACTTCACCTATACTTGTGCCATTGCATATTTCATGTGACTAGGGAGCTACTGAATCAAGGTTACCATCCTCAAGGATAAATTCACAAATCCTAATGTCATCCTAGTCCTCATTTCTTACTATCTCATTTGTACCATCTCCAACATTTTCACAAGTGGTATTTTCCAAAAACTCATTAGGACTTTCAACAAAGAGTGGATTACTCCTACACCAGTAAGGGTCATCACTTATGACCTCACCTACTAGTGAAGGTTCATAAATAAAGGATTTTGCCACACCTTCATGGTTGTCACATAGACCCCTGCTTTCTCAATATGAGGATCCCAATCCCTAGGGTCATGAGTGCATTCAAAATCAGTGTAATCACTTGAAGAGTAGAGAGAAACATCTTCAACATCCTCTTCATCATTTGTATTCAAAATTATTGATCCATATTTCGAGAACTCTTCATATGAAGAAAATTGTTCACTGCCAAGAAAATGCACCCTTTCAAGGCTATCAATACGTCCTCTATTTGAAGTGAGAGATTCCACTTTAGTTTCCTAAGAAGAATTATAATCAACAGAGGACCGACCAAGTTCAATTTCATCACCTAGGTCATTGATTTGTGCATCATTATCCCTGATCAAAATAGGATGTGGGGCTTCCCCCTGGATCCCTTGTACTTGCTCACAATCTAGGACATCCCAAAGATGAAAATCATGCACCACTTCCTTGTACTCATATTTTGTATCTCCATCCTCATCATTGCTACATTGATCTGTATCAATGGTGATTGTCAAATGACAACATTCATCAATAGGTTGTTCACATTCTGATACATCATGATAACCACTAGTAACACTCTGAGGTAATACTTGTCATGTATATTAATTCTTAGCCTCCTCTACAACCCTTATCCAATCAATTACTTGGCTCAAATTGTGAGGCTTTAATTCCTTTGGAAAACTACTCAATCTTGATTGATACATGTCACAAAACAAATAAATACACATTGAGTCTTCTGGTCTGGTGTTTTTAGGTATCTCTAATAAGATTTCCACAAACCTAGAGAACAGATCATAGGGTGATTCTCCCTAATACCTTTTCATTTCATGTAAGCTCTTGGCTGAAAATGCATGATCCACTTTACCTTGATCTTGTAAGCTTTTCACTTGAGTCTTACCATGATTCTCACATTGTGGTGATGGAGAGATTGGAACAATAGAATCCTTGGCATCTTGGATCAAACTTCTAATAATTTATCCACTATTTGTATTTGCATGAAATGTACTAGGGTGACCAACATTGGTGGTTGAATATCCCTTCATCATTGAATACTTCAATTTTTTTTCAATTTCTATGGAAATTTGGTATGCTTGATGCAATGCAGTAGGCTCTTTGTCTTTTAGGAGGTAACTCATCTTTTTGTCAAATGTACCCAAGTACACCAAAAATTCAACATCATTTGGTCTTATGCTTGCAGGGATCTCTCTGATTATCTTTGAGAATCTGAGATTGAAAGAAGGAACCAACTCATCCTCTTCCTTCTCCATACTCATGAATTTTTGTCTAACTAGGATTGGATCAATCCTTTCTCCAAACTATTCCATTAATATTACCTTAAACTCCTCCCATGAATGTATGGAGGAAGCTGACAAATAAGATAACCGGTCTCTTGCATCTCCTCTTAAGGACTGAACAAATAGTTTCATAACATCTTCAAAGTCCAATTCATAATCTCCCATCATATTGAAAAACTCTTGTAGATGTTTGCATGCTGATTCAACTTTTGCACCATTGAACTTTGGTATCTTATCTCTGATCTTAGGTGGTACAACATTGGGCTAACCACAAATTTTATCAAAACAAATGGCTCTATATCTCTCAGTACTGAAATTCCTTTGACCCAACAAAGGTTTTCCATCATACATAGTTACATTCATTCCTACACTAGAATGTGCAGCTTGACTATGCATCCTCACACCTTAAAGAAGGATTATACAATTTTCCTTGCAATTATACAATGCTACACTAGTTCTTTTCAGCAATTATGACCCTAAGCCTTTACAATGCACATCTCCTATGAATTTTCCTTAAGATCTTACAATATAGCATGCTTATTTATAATAATGGACTAATTTCAACTCGTATTCAAAAGGCATGCTAAATTACTGCTATTATTCCCTGATCTAGTGCTAATTCACTTAATAGAGAATCATTTACATCTTGAGTACAAGAAATTTATCATAATTTTCTTACAAACATGATCAAATTTTCTTTAATTCTATGAGAATACCTATAATTTTGAAGCAACCACCTATCCTTTGTCTTTAAATTTGTAGATATAGAGATTTGATGTTTTCTTTATTAGGTGCTTTTGTTAGATTCACCACCTCTTGTTATGGAGGATTAAACTTCAAATGGGATGAAGTTTCTTAAAAAATAGGACATGTTATGGGTTGGCTTCCATAGTGGAGTCACTTTCAAATCCTTCAAACTTTGTTGCAATCAAATATTCTACCAGGTTCAAGAATTTATCAATATCTGAGCAAGATGTTCATAATTACCTCACCATTTGACTCTGTGATATAAAGATCTATGTCTAGAGAATGAGAATTATCCCAAGTAGAGTCATCATTCTGTTGGTTTTTTTTCTAGTACACCCTTAGAACTCTCTAAAGAGTAGCCAATTCTTATAATCAAGACCCTAAGATGAATGGCCAACTTAACAGGTAAAGGGATTTCAAAACTTTAGTCCTTCACTTCAGGCTCTATGGGACCTAGGAGGGTGTTCCTAATTTTGTTAATTTTGATCTTTTTGATTGAGAACACTTCAATGCATAGATGGGTTCCTATAAGGGAAAATAAACATAATCAACTAAAAGATTGGTTGATCTTTAAGAAAATAATCATTTATTTACTAGGAACAAGAAAGTATATCAAGTACATGCCTTGTGGTTAACAAATTTTAAATGAATTATGCTCTAATTCTAAGTCCATGATCAAGTAAACCATCAACATATTTCAATTGTAAATATCTTTAGCAAATATACCAGTGTTTCATCAATTGGGCAATGGAGTCAAACAGATAATAACCAGTAATACACAAATTCTTTAACTTTGATAATAATGGACTATCTTCACAATGCCTTACATCATGAAAACTCACAATTCCTAAAACATGACTTCTTATCAGATCCTTTGCAAATTCTCACAAATCTATGACCCTATTCAAGCATATAATCAACTCTTTGAGTTAAAGCAGGAATGAGGACACACATTCAAATAATCATTTGATGATAAACAAAAATACCATTGATATTTCATTCATAATCTGTAGAAATTTACAACAGGGGAGTAAATGTTTTGGAAATAAGATTTGTTTCAATATCAGTAATTTTTGTAAAACTACTCTAAGATTATTACATATAAGATTCAAATCCAAGATGATTCAACTGTTTTATTCATTAGCATCCTTTCTATACCTAGTTTCTACCTGGACCATATACTAGACTCAAAAATTTTAGAACCCTTTGCAATGATCCATGAAATCCCTTTTATAGTACAAGGGAGCAACAAGCATCCAACTGAAATGTAATTACATTTCTAGAATGTTTCATTTCAGCACCAATTTGAATTTCATTTCAAAATTCCCCACATGGTGACCTGCAATCATTTGTTGAATACAACGAGACAAAATTGATTACTGTCATCAAAAGGAAAATGAAAATACTGCCAAAATTTTCCTTTAACCACTAGTTAGGCCTCATGTTCCATGTCCATGTCACCTTGAGTGTCCACAGTTAGCATGAAAACCAAAAAACTAGCAACACACAAAAGGAACATAAGAAAACACCACTAAAAATTTATCAATCAACACAAAAATTGAAAACCCAAGCACCAATTCTCTTAATCAGAAGAAGGACCAACACTAGAACCTGACCCATGATACACATGCCCACTTCACATCCTTGAAGGATGTGGGGAAGAAAATTCCACTCCATCCTCATCTTTATCTTTACCAAGCATAGGGCCATCACGCCCGCTCGGAGTTTTCAAAGATATCGACGAAACTGATAATACTTCCACTCCTGGGGTTGCAACTTGATTCAGCATCATAAGATACTGCTGATAGCCCGAGTCTGTCTCTGTTGCACTATCTGAAGGGCTATCCATGATGGTAATTGGGGAGATCTATCTTTGATAGGAGCCTCGACCATACCTTATCTTTTTGTGTACTCCTGGTACGAATGGTGTGGGATATTTTCCTTTCTCTTTCACCTTCTTTGTAGCAACACCTTGGTGTCTTAACCTACTGCTGAATCTAGTAGGAAAACATGAAGACTTCTCACCAAGGGCTTTCTCCTTCATAGAGGGAACACGTTCAAGTACATTATGCTCATGTATAGATACATCACCATGAGGCTTTAGTCTTGGAGACCTCCTTACTAGTAAAGAAGAAGTGATTGGCTTGCTCATCTTCTTCGCCTAGTAGCTTCTCAGACTCATAATGGAAAACTCCTCACTCTCCACAAAAATTCAAAAAAATGCTAACTACTGATTGTAATGGTGAAAATGGAAATCACTCCATCTGTATTTATCAAGCAAGTTTGATAATGTTTGATCATAAATTTTGTTGTCACATGCTCGAGGAAGCAATTAATCACTAGCGTTGATTTCATTATGGTTAATCACCTAGGTACTTGGAGATTTGTGTATCATTCCTCATAATAGCTGAGAATTAATTTATCACACACACTAGGACCCAATTGATCGCTCCTGAAGAGCGCACGCCATTAATGCTCGCTGGTTGTAGAGAAAAATGGCTAACACATGTGCATTTCTCATTTTTAAATGTCGGTCGTTGATTTTGGAATGAGATGGAAGATCGAGTGGCCAAGATTCGCTCAAATTGGGTTTGAAAACCCAAGACCATAGCTCATCATCCTTTGGTGAATAAGAAACCACTAACTAGGAGCCACGTCATTCCTTCCATGAGCTCTGCCACACTCTGCACAGTGGTTGAGAAACTCCATGTGTCATCCTTTTGGGTACCTTGAAAGCTTTCAAGTGGGCATTAATTAAATGTTGTGAGGTGTGCGATGAACAACCAAGATTAAATTATGATTTTTCTTAATAGCCATTGATTCCCCCATCATAGGTTACTGGGTTCTTGTACAAGGGTCAAGCTCCTTATGGCAAGGACACGTGTCAGAGTATCATGAACCTCGCATGTCTTATGACAACTATCCATAAATTCTCGCGTGGTGTGTGATGGGCAATGGGGATTAAATCTTCAAATCTAATGGGCCATATTCATGCACATGCTAAATTTTAGTTTTAAGATGGGGCCATGACTAGGCCAATGAAAATGAAACCCTTGAGGACAATGACTTAAGTCCCTAAAAAATGAAATATTTTCCCCAACTTTACAAAAATTTGGTGCAGGACCATGCGCGGGGTGACCATCTCTCCTAAACTGAAGGGACTAATAAATAGATGTATTCAAATGCTTAAGTGATGACTAATTCAACTGGTAACCATCGAGAATAGGTCATTGTAATATTATAACACTAAAGGGTTTTAGGATAGAACATTTATAAAGTAAGGAATCACAAACCAAAACCTTGAGCCCATTCTTGGATACAAAGCTTAATAATCATGATCCAAGTCATGATTTTCTTAGAATTTTGCAACAATTTTGGGAGCTCTATCATGATACATTGTTTCTTATATAGGTATCGAGGTTCATTCAACAAAAGTGAAAGCTATCATAAATATTCCTCCTCCATCCAATCTAACTCAGCTGCATAGTCTCCAACGAAAGCTACAATCTATTTGTAGATTCATTGCTCAATTGGCTAATAAATTCCACCCCTTTCAACATTTGCTTCACAAGGGTGTTCCATTCAAATGGACTGATCATTTCCAAAAACTCAAACATTATCTATTGTCACCACCAGCCCTAATGCCACCAATTGATGGAAAACCATTAATTTTATACATATCAGCTATAACATCAACATTAGGGGCTCTCTTATCACAACACAATGAAGAAGGAAAGGAGAGAGATATCCATTACATAAGTCGTACACTAGTGGGATATGAGCTTAATTATACACCTATTGAATGTGGAGGTCTTGTTGTTGTTTTTTCTGCACAAAAGCTCTGACATTATATGCTAAATTATCATACTAAGTTCATAGATAAGATAGGTCCTTTGAAATATCTCCTCAATAAAGCAGTGCTCATTTGTAGATTAGAAAAATGAGCGATGATCTTAAGTGAATTTGATATTCAATTTATTGATCAAAATTAAAAGGAAAAGTTCTTGGCGATCAATTAGTTGACACTCCTACTACAATTGATTACCCCCTTATGTCATATTTCCTTGATGAAGTAGTGTTTACAACAACAACATGGAAACTATATTTTGATGTGTCTTACACTCGACATAGATTCAAAGAAGGAATTATTTTAGTCAAACCACAAGGAGATTCCATCCCTAAGTCTTATAAAATATATTTATCCTATACAAATAACATTGCAAAATAGGAGACACTGATTACAAGACTTAGGACAACTATCACATAGAAGATCAAGGACCTTCATGTCTATGGTGACTCTCAGTTGATCATTTGAAAAATCAATGATGACTATGAAACAAAAGATGAAAAAATCATGCCTTATAAAAGGATGGTTAAGAGCTTCAAGAAATAATTTGATGTCATCATGTTTGATTGAATCCAAGAATATGGAATAGAGCAATTGATGCCATGGCTACCATTGGATCTTTACTTGACATGCCTCATAACATGCATTCGTGTGAGTTCTTGGTGGAATAATTACTGATCCCCGCCTTCAATGTTCCTGACTTTGAGCTCGTAATTGAAATTTTTGGTCTTGATTCACCTAGGTACAAAGATATCTATGCTTACCTTCATGACCAAAATTCTCCTTTTGACTTGTCTAGTAACCAACACAAAAAATTTGTACGTGAAGCCTCTTGATACGTTATCATCGGTGATACCCTATACTGTTGTGGTTTGGATAGTACTCTTCTTAGGTGTCTCGACTCAGAAGAAGCACAAACAAATTTACATGAGGTACATGATGGTATATGTGGAGCTCATTCTAGTGGTCCTACTTTAGCCAAAAAGCTCATCAGAAATAGATATTATTGGCCCACTATGGAAATAGATGCATACTGGTTTGTCAAAAAATATCATTAATGCCAAATTCATTGAGATCTCATTCATGCACAAACACATGACCTCCATCCTATCACATCTCTATGGCCTTTCTCTTAATGGGGAATCAACCTCATAGGAAATAGCCATCCCTAATCCGCTAATGGCCATAAATTCATCCTTACTACAACTGAATATTTTACAAAATATATTGAAGCCATTCCCTTGACTTATATTACTGACAAGCAAATAGAAAAATTCATCCTCAATACATCAACTTTTGGTATGGTGTTCCCCTTTTCATCATTACTGATAATGGTCACTCTTTCAAAAACCAAGATGTCCGTGAGTTGTGCAATAATTTCCATATCCAACACTACTTTGCTACCCCATACAATCTATAGGGTAAAGATGAAGTTGAGGCATCAAACAAAACCATACTCAAAATTCTAAAGAATATTGTCAATGACATTGGCTGTGGTTGGCACCTTTAGCTGAACCCAACTCTATGGGCCTGTCATACAAGCATCCAAAATACTACAAGTGCCACTCCATACTCCTTGGTTTATGTATCTAAATCAATTCTCCCTATTTAGGTTGAGTTACCATCATTGAGAGTATTCTTGCAACATTTCATTGATGATGAAGATTATAGAATATCCAACTCATGTCATTAGTATCCAAGATCACCCACATGAATCTATGTGACAATCACATCGTATATATGCTCATATGGTAGCCCACCTACTAGCCCTCTAGTAGTCACCGATCGACACACCACAATGTGCTTTCATGCCTAAACATGTAACAATGTACACCCACATTTGATAGAACATGCACCCTTGTACACTACATACTGCAACTAAAAAATAGAGCATCGCCAATACACATGGCCCCCAAGCGTATATTTTCCCCTCTCCCATCATGCCCTCCAACACTTATTCCCATTTGACACAGATTATATTCCCTAGCTGATCAGGAGCCAAGACTCTGACTACAACACTAAATATCACCACAATGAATCTCTCATATTGATCAACTAGTGTATCCCACTAGATCTCATATTCATCAATGTCGAGGTCCTCTATCTCAAACATCTAACCATCACTACCAACCCATAATTGGGATCATAAATAACTCTCTCGTTGTGGATAGGAATCCAAAGGATGCACCATATGTCCTTGAGGGTCACTGTCACCCCACCAGTGGGCAGATGGAATGAGATAGCCTCAGAGTATTGTCTCTCCATTAATGTTGTAATCAGACCTCAATTAGTTGTAATCTTAGGCATGAAAGTGATGTAGTAAAGTACAAGTGCATGTAGAATGGTCCAATCATCCATATCTAAGTGGTGTCACACAACCATTGAAGTTGGTTGACTCTTGTATGCATATGGGGACAACAATCTCTCCTTTATTCAAACAACACACTAGGTCAATTATAACCTTTATCTCAACCTAATTGAACAATTAAAACCTAAGTTTTTGACATTAGGTGCCTTTTCTAAATTAATAGCCAATTGCATTGCTAAAATTAGCAAATGTATCATTTTAACAATTACGTCACATTTTTACCAAATATGTCATTTTGATCACATGTGTCATGTAATTCAAATGTAGTGCTAAAAGTTAGTTACATCACTATGAACATCACATGCATCACATGAATCTATTACGATGCACAAATCAATTGTGGTTCTAAAAAAAATGCATTGTAAAATATAATTGCGTTGCATGATTTGATGATTATGTCACTCGCAACGACAAGTGTGGTACAATATTCTACACCACAATTGTTACTCTCTTTTTGAGCCCTAAATATATGCAAAAACAATAAAATTTTAAAGTCAATGTGGGGTACACACTGTGTCTCTTGCTCCTACTGTTCATCCATATGTCCGCACTGATGTTGCTTGGTGGCTACTCTCTAGAATCCTTGCCATAAATCTGCAACAGATCTCCTTAAGATCACTACACTCCTCTAAAAATATCAAAAGAAATAGACACAAATGAGGATATTTTGCGACAAATAGCCTATATAAAGGGCTATGATGCCCTAATGGACCCATATTTAACATTTTTTGCATTGAAAATGCCATCCTATTATTGCCAATGTTGACCTCATTGCCTTACTGATGAGGGCCACATCGCCCAAACCCATAAAACACAACAATAGATACCAACACAAAAGATTCAAGACAAAAAATAACCCACTTTCAATTATTTTCAGAAAATGAAATTACAGATTCAAACTTACATGCTAAAGCCTCATGGGCTTGGTTCATTACAACAAAATCAACTCTGAAAACAAAATATTTATTCAGAGCCACAATTTGCACTAATGGAGCCAACTTCTACAACCCCCTCATATCCCTTTGTATTTTACCCAATAAACGACCTAGAATGTTCTAGAAAGTGAAACTTTCCCTTTTGTTTTGGTTCCAAAAGTCTCGCCATTTGATTTATAGCCTAGGAAGAAATTTTAATGAAATTCACTTTTTAGAGGGGCAACTTCGTAGGGCCATAACTTTTGATCTGGGTGTCCAATTTTATATTATTGCATATCGTTGGAAAGCTCTCAAAGATATCTACAACATGTGATCCCACCGTAGGTCAGTTCATCCACTTTTTGAGCTATTTTGGGGCCTCTAAAGTTTTATATTTGAATTTGAAGTTGCATTGGAGAAATTTCTCGGGATGGAAACTTTAATTTTTCCCAAACCGTGTAGGGTATTGAGGTGATTCTTTTGTGACCAAAAATGTTTCGGAAATGTTTTTTAGCTTTGCTTCTTTGGGTAAATTTTTAGGTCCATACGAGCCCGTTTAGGTCAAATTACTAAAAATAGTAACTATTTTTCACTATTTTTGACATATGACTATCTTATACCCCTTAAGTACCATCATGGGACTTAAAACAACTAAAGAAAATAAAGATTTTTTTTTTTGGGTGATGCAAGATTTCCCTACACTGCTGGATGCTCCTGCATCAGACACCCAGGGTAATTTGAAAAGTGACCCTATCACTTCCCAAGAGTTAGAGGGAAACCAAGATGGTTAACCTCAGCCTCAAAAAACCATGATGAATCTTCAACATGCCTTCCTCTAAATTTCACCAAGTACTCTACGTATTTCCTATTTCTTGTGCTTCTACACACATGACTATCCAATATTTCTTCTATCTCCTCCTTTTCTAAAGTAGGTGCTGGAATATTCCACTGTGCTTCCATTATTTCTTCATCAATTCCTCCTTCATGATATTTTGTTAAATATGAGATGTTAAACATAGGTGAAATATGAATTCCATCAGGAAACTCTACCTCATATGCATTTCTTGAAATATGCTTTTTCAGTATCTTGCATGGTCCAAAATTCTTCATCTTTAACTTGTTATATGTACCAATTGGAAACCTCTCTTTTCCTAAATGAACCATGACTTCATCTCCTACCTAGAACTCCTTATACCTCCTTTTCTAATCTGCCTTAGCCTTATATTGTGAGTTCATCTTATTGATAGGTTTCCTCACCTCTTCATGCAAATTCTTCAAGTGTTCAATAAAATCTTTCACCTCAACAATACTCTTCTCCCCCTTATCCATATTTCTCAATTCAGAAGCAGTTCTTGGAATACTCTTATACACAATCTGGAATGGTGATTTACTAGTGCTCATGTTGACAAAATTGTTGTAAGCAAATTCTTCCTGTGGTATAATCAAATTGCATCCCTTATGTTTATCTCCTACTAATCATCTTAGCAAGTTACCCAAACTCCTATTCACTACTTATGTTTGTCCATTATTTTGTGAATGGTGTGCAAAACTAAACTTCAAATTTGTCTTCAAATGTTTCCATAATGTCCTCCAGAAATAACCAAAAAAATTGGTATCTTTTTATGAAACTATACTCTTCGGTAGACCATGTAGTCTCACCACCTCTCTAAAAAATAACTCGACAATATGAACAACATCATTGGTCTTATGACACAGAATGAAATGTGCCATCTTTGAAAATCTATCCACCACCACAAATATGGAATCATGCCCTCTTTGTGTCCTTATAAATCCAAGAAAAAAATTCATGCTAATATCGTCCCATGGCCTCTCAAGTATAGGTAATGACTATTACAATCCAGTATTCTTACTTGTTCCTTTCTCCATCTGACATACTCTACAACTTTGTATAAACTTCTTCACATCTTGCTATAACTATGACCAATAATAATTCTCACTAACAAGAGCAATGGCCTTATCTCGACCAAAATGCCTGACCAATCTTCCACTACGCTTCTCTTTGATTATATTCTCTCTCATAGAACTCCTTGGAATGCATAATTGACTTCCTCTAAACAACATTCCATCTTGGATTAAGAAATCCAACAATCTTGTCCTATCCAATGTAACAGGTTCCAAAAAAGCCTTCCAAGCTTATGCAAAGTATGGATCTTCTGGATACAAACCCTTGAGTTCATTGAACCCAACAACCTCTATATTCATCTCTATAAGCACATTTTTCCTTCTACTTAAGGCATCTACAACTTTGTTTGACCTTCCACTCCTTTGCTTCAAAACAAAAGTATCTTTGCAAAAACTCAACCCATTTTAAGTGCCTTTGATTTAACTTTCCTTGACTATTGAGATATTGCAAAGCCTAGTAATCAGTATATAAAACAAATTCTTTTGGAAACAAATAGTGTATCCATTTTGTCAAAGCCTGAACTATAGCATAAAACTCTTGATCATAGAAAAAATATTTCTTCTTAGCATCATTCAACTTCTCACTAATATAAGCAACAAACTTACCTTCTTGACTCAAAACAACTCCTATGGTAGTGTCACTAGCATCACAATATACCTAAAAGACCTTATTGAAATCTGGAAGTGCCAAAATAGGTTTCTCTATAACTTTCTCCTTCAACATATCAAAAAATTTGGCTGCTCCTGTAGTCCACTTAAACTCTTTTCTATCCCCTCTCATTACTTCAGTTAGAGGTGCATAAATACTACTGAAATTCTTAATAATTTTTTTGTAAAAACTTTCTAGACCATGAAATGATCTTACCTCTATAACACTCCTCGGGGTAGGCCATTCAATGATAGCTCTCACCTTCTCTTAATCCATTTTAAGAACCTCTACTAAGACAAAAAATCCTAGATAGACCAACTCTCTCTTGACAAAACTACATTTCTTCAAAGTAATCAACAACTTCTCTTCCCTTAGCTTCTCAAAAAATCTTTAGATATGCATCAAGTGCTCCTCCAATGTCTTACTAAAAATCAAAATATCATCCAAATAAAAAATAACAAATTTTCCTAAAAATTCTTTCAATACCTCATTCATAAGCCGCATAAATGTGCTCAGTGCATTGGTTAGCCCAAAAGGAATGACTAACCACTAGTATAGACCCTCCTTAGTTTTAAAGGTTGTCTTCCATTCATCTCCTTCTCTAATCCAGATTTGGTGATATCTGCTCTTCAAATCTATCTTCGTGAAGTACTCAGCTCCACTCAAACAATCCATAATGTCATCCATTCTTGGCAAGGGAAATCTATACTTGATGGTGATCTTGTTAATGGCTCTATAATCTATACACATCCGCCATTCCCCATCCTTCTTTGGTGCTAGTACTATAGGTACTGCACATGGACTCAAACTCTCTCTGATCAATCCCTTCCACAAATACTCTTACACTTGTTTATTCAACTCTTCACTCTCTGTTGGAGTCATACGATGAGCTGCCTTATTTGGAAAATTGGTTGTAGGAATCAGATCCATCTGATGACTAATCTTTCTTACTAGAGGAAACCCTTCGGGTATATTATCAGAAATAATATCTTGGAACTCATTCAACAAATCTAAAACCTCTACATGTACCTTATTAGTATCTTCTTTATCAACTCTACGAATCAATGCAAAACACATATGCTCATGCTTCACACCTTCTAGGAACTTTCTTCCATCAACCAAACAAATACCTGCATTATTGCATACCTTTTCCTCTGCCTCTGTCAAGGGCTTCAACTTATGATGAAATCCATCCTTGGTCAAAGGATAGGTGTTGGCATGTCCATCATGTGCTGCTCATCAATCAAACTGCCATGGTTTTCCTAACAACATATGATAAACATCCATAGGCATAATATCACATAATACCTCATCATGGTAATTTCCAATCTTGAACTTTATCAGACATTGTTCATTTACCAAAACTTTATGGTCCTTCTGTAACCAAGCAATCCCATATGGATTCAAATGCCTTCTTCTCTCCAAATGCAACTTACTAACCATCTCTTTTGAAACAAGGTTATCAGTACTACCTCCATTAATAAAACATTGAAAACTTTACCTTCACACTTACATTTGGTGCAAAACAAATTCTTCCTTTGATTTGGTTCTTTCTCCTCATTCAACAAGGCTCTTCTAGTAACAAGAACCTATCCTCTTTTTGCATCCTCAGAATGTGAAGACTCAACTTCTTCATCTACATGTGCAACTCGTGCATTACCCTCAGGTATTCTATTTGTCCTTCCTTGATGTTGGGGATACTCATATGCTCTATGCCCTTCTTCTCCACACTGGAAATAGGTTCCTTGAATGCGTCCTCTCCTTGGTCCTGTCTAGATCTTCCTCTTCCTCTTTGGTCTCCATTATTCTGATCATGAGGACGATAGGTGTTATCTCCTTTTTGGTTCTAGTTGCTACTAGATCCTTTGCACTTCTTTTGATCTTCATTTCGACCTCCATATGATCGCCTAGTAGTCCTTCCACCGCGAACTCCACCTCTTTACTTTCTTTCAAACCATCTATTCAACTTCTCTTCTACCTTCAAAGAAAACTGATATGCATCTTCAATGGTAGACATTCTTACCAGACTCAACTATTCTTGAATGCTCGACTTCAACCCATTTATTTAATGGGAAACTTTCTCATTGTTGGCCTTAGAATGATCCGTTTTGATCAAGACTCAATAGAATTCTTCTATATACTCCTTAACAAATTTTCCTGCTTGTTTCAACCCTTGCATCTTCTTCAACAAATCCATCTCATAGTCCCCAGGAATGAACTGTCTTTTCAACTTTTTCCACCATTCGATCCTGTAACTGAGGAAAAAATTGGGTTAGCGATATAAAGCATAAAAAAACTAAACCCTAGCTAACAATGAAGCACAATGGAACATAAAAGCCCAAAAAAATGAACAATATCACCAAAAACTTCATGCACTCCATGAGTCACCTTCATTTCCCCTCTCCATTTTTCTATAAATAGTGTTTTCCCTCAGATTTTTGTGAGCAACTATGACCTATGACAAAGACCTTAGCAAAATATTGAAGGATTGTACTTAACAATTGCAAGTGTACTCAGAAATTTGCAAGCATGAAGCATGACAAACGAGGTTGACATTTCCTTTTATAGAAAAGTCAATTTTGGATGAATGGCTAGGATTGCCAGTTGAGAAATGCCCTAAGATGAAAGTCTGAGATTGAATGTGACAACTAGCAATTAGGGTTAGGGCAGAATTAGGGTAAGATTTGAAATGGAGGACTATGATTTAATTTTAGGAAAATTAAATCAATGGATAGGGATGCATGTGACAAGATGATATTGGGCACGGAAAAAGAGATTGTTGGAGAATCAAATAATAATTTCAAAATTATTTGATTTATGAGGCAGAGTTGACCTTTTGAATTAAAAGTAAATTTAATTCAAAAGTGGTGGGACTAGGACAATAAATAATAATTTTTTAATTATTTACTTGGTGGGAAAATGGGAATGGGAATTTAAATAAATAATTTTATTTAAATTTGGAGGAAAAGACAAAAGAACAATTAAATAATTAGTGAGAATTATTTAATTGTAGAGGAAAGTATAAAGTGAATAATAATTAAATAAATTGAGAAATTTACTTAATTATAGAGAGACATAGGGAATTAGTGACGTACTTAAATAAATAAATGTAATTTATTTATTTAAATAATTAGGAGGAATAAAATATATGAATTAATTAAATAATTAAGAATTATTTAATTAATAGCTGAATTTGGACTATAGGTCATAATTAAATATTTTAATTATGTTGAGATGAAATATGGTAAGAGAGAAATATAGAGCTCACAGGCCTAGGTTATTTTTATGTGTCTACATTTTACCCCTCTTTGTTATGATGTATTTTATCGCATTGTGAAAAATAAAATTTGGTTCAGGATATGCCCTAGCATAGGTGAGGAGAGGAAGGATGACAAGGAGGTAGTGGTATGCCCCCTCAAAAGGATAGGCGGATTCAGAGAACACGAGTGTGCTGTTGAAATGGATAAGAATACTAGAGGATGAAGGAAGAGAAGAAATGTTAGCATGAAGGAGATGGATGGTAGCGTGGAAAATACAAGGGAAATTGGTGCAAGGGCACCTACAACCATGTTTCAAAATTTGAAATGGTGATTTGTAATAAGGTGACTCTTTGGGTGTCTAGTTCATTTGAGGGAGTGTTCAATGTTTGTTGGTATCAAATAAGGTCTAAAATACCATTTATCTTGCAACAAGGTGTGTTTTGAGTCCTTAGTAATTAGGAGTCAATATGTCAAAAGTTGCATAACTAATGTAACAATGTTAACAAAACACAGTTTAAAGGAATATGAAAAGTCATTTTAAGTTCTAAGGATAGTTGTGGTCGGTTGAGGGATAGTTTTTGAATTGAAAATGTATAAAATCCTCTTGGAGGCTCGAATGACGAGGTTCAATCAATTTTTGAAAACATTTCCAATAAAGAAGCCAACATTTGTGAGTAGACTTTCTAAGTTTTTAAACTTCCTTGCCATGTACGACCCAGTACAGGCCTCCAAGGATACGAAACTCATATAATATTGTGGTAACATGTTTTAATATACATCTCCTTCTGTTTTGAGGCTCCTTTAATTGATTTTGTGAAAAAAAATCTTCATTTTTCTTGCTCTACTTGTAATAGGCCAGTAGGGTCTGAGTTTTCATTTTATTTAAGAATGGAGCCTTTCCTCCTACTGTGGTGACCTATGATTCGAAGGAAAGGCCTATATTATGTTAATTTAAGTTTTTGTGCTTTATTGGAACCATGTCAAGGCGTCTATAGGGCTGGGTGGTGTTACCCTAGGCTAGAAATGTGGGTTTTTGACATGAAAAAGAGAAACTAAAGTAGTGATTTTGAAAACTAATGAGGTTAAAGGCCTTGTGAGTGTTTATTATGTTTGTGCAGACCCTATTAAATTTTTGTGATGTTTTGGTTAGGCTTGGAAAGCCTTGAAAGGGTGAAATACATATAACCCTAGGTGTTTGTAAGTAGATTGAGGGTTTTGGAGAATGGTAACATAGAGAGCATGAAATTGTTAAAGAACCGTGGATTTGGGTGTTTTGTGACACATTTGAGGACTGTCCAGGAGATTGAGGGATTAGGAGAAGTCTAAGAGGTACTTTTTTTTGTAAAATAGGGCTAATTCTAGTAGCCTTCTTGCAAGTCAGTTCAATGTTTCTCAATATTGGTGTAAAGGAACCCTATGAAATCTCTTAGTATGTTGAAGAACTTGGTAAAAGGTGTTTGAAGCTCCAAGGGTCTAAGGTATTGAAGTGTTTGTAGAGCTTTATGCTAGTTTTTTTTGTGTTTGGAACCCTATAAGGGTTTTGAGGGTGAGTTGATGTCTCAAAATTAAGATCCTTTGGAAGAGTGTTTTCCTTGTCCAATTGTGATTAGGTTGAGGTTGTTTGAGTGTGTTCCAAAATCCTTTGCATCATAGTGGTATCAAAGCATCATGGAGTAGATTTGTTTGCATTTTGTAGGTTGTGAGAAGAAGTGAAGAGTTTAGTATTCAAAGATGCCTCCAAAGAACAAAGATATGGCTAAAGAGATGAAGGAGATAAAAGATAGACATGCTAGAGAAATCAAAGAGTTGGAGGAAAGAATCATAGACTTGGGGACAAACAAAAGAAGGGAAGTGGAAGACAGTGAGTCAGATGAATAGGAAGATGATGAGTTTTAAGATATGGAAGAAGAGCTTGACCTAGAGGATCAAAGAATTGCAAAGCTAGTGAAGGTAGTTAGGAATGGCAAGCCTAAGGTAAAGATTGATGTTCCAAAATATGGTGGAATTCTAAATTATGAAGAGTTACTTGATTGGATTGCAACATTAGATAACCATTTTGAATGTGATGAGGTTCTTGAGGAGCAAAGAGTAAAGATTGCAAAAAAAAGTTGCAGGTCCATGCTTTGGTATGGTGGGACTACTTTCAATCAGAGAGGAGAAAGCAAGGAAAGTCCAAAATCACCTCATGGGACAAGATGGTATCAAAAATCAAAGGTAAATTCTTACCCAAGGATCATCAAGTTCAAATGTTTAAGAAATTATAAAGCTTAAGGAAAAAAGAAATGGACATTAAGTCTTATACTGAGGAATTTTATAAACTAAGTTTGAGGTCTAGTCATCATGAGAATGAAGATGAAAAAGTTGCTAGATATATGGGTCGTTTGAGGTTTAACATACAAGATGAATTGGTTTTGGCTAACCCTAGGAATGTAGAGGAATGTTATCAAATGGAAATCAGGGTGGAGGAGAAAATGAAGAGAAGACAAGATAAAGCAACTAGGGGTAGAGGTAATGCATCAAGAGGTAGAGGATCTATGCCTAATCCAAAGCCAAACAATGACAATCAAGAAGATGCCATGAAAGTACAAGAGAAATATGATTTTAGAGGTGGATGGAGAGGCACAAGGGGCAGATTTGGAGGAGGTAGGAGTTCCAATATTTTTTCAGGTAGATGTTACACTTGCAATGAATTTTTCCATCCATCCTACAAGTGTCCTGATAAGATTGGTGCTTCATCAAGTGGAAGTAAAGGTGATAAAAGAGTTCAACTTGTGCAAGAGGATGAAGAGGAAATCATTAGTTCATCAATCCATCCTGTAAACCCTGACGTTGGAGAAGCTTTGATGCTGCACAAACAACTTTTGAAGACTTCCAAAGAAGTAGAACCATTGCATAGGAAGAGGATTTTCAAAACCACTTGCAAGAGCAAGGGAAAGGTATGTAAAATTGTAGTTGATTTTGGCTCAACTAAAAATATGGTGTCATGTGAAATGGTGAACAAGTTAAACTTGAAAAGGATTCCTCATGAATTTCCTTACAAGGTATCTTGGCTAAGTGATGGTCAATATTTATTGGTGAATGAGAAGGCTATTGTAGATTTTCAGATTGGGGATTATAAGGACAGTGTTGTTTGTGATATCCTCCCAATGGACTGCTGCCACATACTCCTAGGAAGACCTTGGTAGTATGATAGGTGTGCCATGTATGATGGAAGAGAAAATTAGTACACTATAATGAAGGATGGTCATAAGTTTGTCTTGAATCCACTTGTAGAGGATGTGAAAGTTAAAGCTAAGGTTATCATGTGTGGTAGTAAGGAGTTGATAAATGTTGTAGAAGAAAACAAGAATTATGATATTGCAATCAGGTCTAGGATTGAGAACATAGGTGCAATAGGGGTAAAGTCTGATTTGACAGTAAGTTTGAAGGATGAAGTTTAATAGGACCCATTAAGGCACATGCATGTCTAGGGACAAAGAATGTTGATAAGACAGTAAGCTCTGAGACAGGGGTAAAGAGACATGGTGGATAGAGTGATCCAAGTAGGTTCAAGCAAGAGAAAGAGTAAAAAATGGAAGAGATGTATGGAGCTACTCACCCTTTTCTGTTTGTAGGTGTAAAAAAGGAAGTGACTTCAGGTTTTTTTAGGAAATGGCACAAAGACCACTGATAGGTCTGAGAGCAAAAGGTGCAACACTTTCAAGTGCAGGGAAAAGTATAAAGACATAGCAACATGGAGCACAAAGAAAAATGGGTCAATGGAAATTCCCTATGGATCAATGGTGTATTAATAAATCTTGGGCATGGTGGTATCAACCCCAATTCATGGGGCATGAATTTCTTTTAGGGGGGTTGTATGGTGTAGGGGCACCTACAACCATGTTTCAAAATTTGAAATGGTGATGTGTAATAAGGTGACTCTTTGGGTTTCTAGGTCATCTGAGGGAGTGTTCAATGTTTTTTGGTATCAAATAAGTTCTAAAAAGACCATTTATCTTGTAACAAGGTGTGTTTTGAGTCCTTAGTAATTAGGAGTCAATATGTCAAAAGTTGCATAACTAATGTAACAATGTTAACAAAACATAGTTTAAGGGAATATGAAAAGTAATTTTAAGTTCTAAGGATAGTTGTCGTCAATTAAGGGACAATTTTTGAATTGAAAATGTATAAAATCCTCTTGAAGGCTCGAATGAGGGGGTTCAATCAAATTTTGAAAACATTTCTAATAAAGAAGCCAACATTTGTGAGTAGACTTTATGAGTTTTTAATCTTCCTTGTTGTGTACGGCCCAGTACAGGCCTCCAAGGATATGAAACTCATAATATTTTGGTAACATGTTTTAATATACATCTCCTTCTATTTTGAGGCTCCTTTAATTGATTTTGTGAAAGAAAATCTTCACTTTTCTTGCTCTGCTTGTAACAGGCCAGTAGGGTCTGAGTTTTCATTTTATTTAAGAATGGAGCCTTTCCTCCTACTGTGGTGACCTATGATTCAGAGGAAAGGCTTGTATTATGTTAATTTAAGTTTCCATGCTTTATTGGAACCATGTCAAGGTGTATATAGGCTCGGTGGTGTTACCCTAGGCTAGAAATATGGGTTTTTGACATGAAAAAGAGAAACTAAAGTAGTGATTTTGAAAACTAATGAGGTTAAAGGCCTTGTGAGTGTTTATTATGTTTGTGTAGACCCTATTAAAGTTGTGTGATGTTTTGGTTAGGCTTGGAAATCCTTGGAAGGGTGACATATAGATAACCCTAGGTGTTTGTAAGTAAATTGAGGGTTTTGGAGAATGGTAACATAGAGAGCATGAAATTGTCAAAGAACTATGGATTTGGGTGTTTTGTGACACATTTGAGGACTATCCAGAAGATTGAGGGATTAGGAGAAGTCTAAGAGGTACTTTGTTTGTAAAACAAGGCTAATTCTAGTAGCCTTCTTGCAGGTCGGTTGAATGTTTCTCAATATTGGTGCAAAGGAACCCTATGAAATCTCTTAGTATGTTGAAGAACTTGGTAAAAGGTGTTTGAAGCTCCAAGGGTATAAGGTCTTGAGGTGTTTGTAGAGCTTTATGCCATTTTTTTGTGTGTTTGGAACCCTATAAGGGTTTTGAGGGTGAGTTGATGTCTAAAAATTAAGATCCTTTGGAAGAGTGTTTTCCTTGTCCAATTGTGATTAGGCTGAGGTTGTTTGAGTGTGTTCCAAAACCCTCTACATTTGAAATGGAATGTTTTATGGGGAACAAATCTTCAATATTATTCCAAATAACACAATAGGCATAAAAGATGTGAATTCATTAAATTATTAATAATTATTTAATTATTAGTTGAATTTGGACCATAAGGCATAATTAAAATATTTAATTATGTTGAGACGAAATATGATAAGACAGAAAAATAAAGCTTGCATGCCTAGGTTATTTTTATGTGTCTACATTTTGTCCCTCTTTGTCATGATGCAGTTTATTGCATTGTGACAAAGAAAACATAGTGGTGAAGTTAGTTTCAAATTTCGACAAGTTTAGAGTAGTCAAAGGTGTGGTCAAACATGCCATAGGGTGTGTCCAGTTATAAACCCTAGGTCAAACATTAATTTTGAGGGGGGTGATGCCATGGGGTCCCATGATTTTAGTAGCTACAACAAAGCAGCAAATAGATGGGCTGTAGGCCTTACCCTAGGGGTGGAGAGGAGGGTTTTGAGGATGTACCTATTAGGGGTGGTGTAGGGGAGAGAGATCAGGAGCTAACGAATCTACAAGCCAGATTACAAGCATTGGAGGTTGAGGTTCAGTCTCTACGGGAAGCGAGAGATGGTTTATAGATGGAGAGGGACACCATAGTCATCAAGGCACAGTAGGAAAAACAAAGGAGTATGGATTTTATTGCCACCTACAGTGGGTCTACAATTGACATGATTTGAGAGGTTGCCTAGATTGGATGTAGAGGGCAATATTACAGACAACTCTATGAGGATGCAGTTCCACCAGAGTAGCGGGCCCCTAGTGCATCAGAGGTTGTCAACAATAGTTGGTCTTGCAACAGACACTCTCATAGTAGGTCTAGTTGGGGGAAGAGCAACAACTTAGGTTTCAGAGATCATGGCAGTACATGATATACCTCTGTTGACTCATTTATTTTGACACTTGTATTTTGTATGCATCGAGCCTGCAAGCTCTATTCTGGGAGATAACTTATGACATTGTTACTGTGACACCTTTTTGAGATATATATATATATATATATATCACTTTTGGCGACGATTATATGCTATGTGTTATGTGATTATGCATGATGTTTTATAATGTTTATGGGATGTGGCCTATGCTTATGGTTCCAATAATGATGCATTTTATATTATGTGATGTATGTGTTATCATGTGATGATAATGTTGTATCTATGTGTTATAATGTGATGGAATGGTGGATAATGATGTATTCTTTATGATGGTCATGCAACTTATGATGACGTCCTAATGTTATATGAAGATGTATGTATGTATTGATACTATGCTTATGATTATAAGATGTGATGCTATTAATGAGAATATGGTTATGTATACAATGTGTTATGATTATGGGAATATGTTAATGGAAATGTTATGATGTTTTATGTTATGATGTATTAAATGTAAATGTTCCTATATGTTGTGTTAAATGCAAACGAAATTATGCAAATGATGAGTAAATGGATGTATGCAAATGATATGTAAGTAGATATATGAAAATGTGGGATGGATAGCCTACGTACTAATGCAAATGCCTACATGGGAATGCGGTTTTAATTTTGTGTGTCACAGGACATTGTCAAAGGACAAAAGAAGAAGGATTGTTAGACAGAAGAAGATGGATGTTAGTACAGACAAAGAAACCCTTCAATATTTTTCCAAATTAAAAATAGATGTTACAGTAATCATCATTGGGAAGATTATTGCAATGGCCAACAAACACCATGATATGACATAAATCAATGGTATGCAAGGTTGTACCATTGCATAAAGAAAACAGTCACAGACAAGGATGACCATGAATCATACCAGGAGCCTATCTACCCCAGTCTTTTTGTTAGAATCAACCACATACAATCATTGTTGGCCTCCCACAATGATTTGATAACTAAGCCATTAAAACCATGATTCAGAGATTGGACATCTAACCTGAATAGCTATTTCAATCATCATGAAGGTGCATTTAAATTTTCAACCCAGGGACGTGAACTTGAAATGGGTTAGCACAGTATGTGCACTAGGAACTCAAAGTATCCATTCATTCTACAACTAAGGAACTCACAATATTGAAAGTAAATTGATTAGAAGGGAATACCATAAATTCCAATCATCAATCGACAACTAAATCAAACTAAAATGCATAACAAGAATGAAAATTTGAGCAACAAACATGGCACTACTCTATTTGCTTTGGCTACAAGAATAGTCACATAATGGAATTCTAGTGGTTGCAGGAACAGTCGGTGCTAGATTTATAACTAATTACTAAACAACAATTAATACTAAACTAATACTAAACTAAGAAGACAGATCACTCACCAAGTGGGCCCCCTTGGATAAGTATCCTCTAAAACTAATGAGAACTCAGATGCTCGAACTCAAAACTTTATTTTATTCACTGTAAATCATGAGTACAAAAGAGTAATGTATCTGTATTACTGAAAACTTGAGAGTGCAAGTACAATATCAAATCATGCAACCTCTTAAGGAAGAAGCATTAGATCTTTATTTATACTATTAGCTAAACAAGGAAGTCAACTCCACAACTGGGAGGATGCCATTTAGGGAAAATAGAGAAAGTGGAGCGGTGGCAGTCACGCATGCATGGAATTTTGTCAGACACGTAGGTCCAAATGCAGATTTAGCACAACAGTAATGCCCGTGTCTGCTCAATCATTAAAGTCCACTACAAGGCAGTTGCATTCAGTTGCATGAGGAATCTTTTGTTGTTGACCTCCTTTGACCTTGAGTGATTCCTTTGCTAGATGTTATGGTGCATGCCTAGTTGGTGGTGCCTTCCTCAACTTAGCATTCTTGAATTAAATTTGCATGGCAATGTTAGTATGCACAATAACTACACATCTATAACCACCTTAAGGAACATTCATTAACCACATGCAAAATCAATATAGATAATCCACATAATATGCCAATGTCATTAAAACTTTTGGAGATAGGTTTAAACCCAATGTCTATGGTTTGAGGGAAACATTATGAGAATATCAACATTTAACATCAAAGTCCATGATAACTACCAACAAATAAACTATAGATTCTACCCAAAATTGGACCAAAAACTAGGCTCATCACTCCCCCCAACCTAATGATTTTCTAGTCCTCCAGCAGGGGAAGGGTTGTTCTTCTGCTTGGTCAAAACTTTGAAATTTGCAACTAATAGTTGTCCAACATTAGTGGTTGTTGTGTGTGAATCAGGATCCCAATAGAATCCTCCTAATCTATCAAATTTTCTCCATCTTTGTTTTTTTACAACAATGTCATACTGGTAGAATCTAAAGTTTGGCATGGGCCACATGAGAATGGGTGGCTAGAAAGTTAGGGGAAGCCAACATCGCCCCTTCGTTCTCCCAATCTGAATATACCTATCAATCCTTTTTACTACTGCTACATAATTGTGGATGGAATGAAGCTCATCCTGCTTCAGTTCATCAGTTAGGCTATTCCATCCTTGTGATAGGCATCTTCACATAGTTTCCTCCTTTTTTGCTGCCTTTACCTCATACTCACTGTAAATTGCCTCAATCCAAGGCATAATCTTGTTTCCATAACTAGGTCTGAGAAGTATTTTGTGCCATTCTCTGTAAATATCCCTTGGGTTGCTTGATTCAACCCTAATGGGCAGAGGGATGTTAGACTCCATTTGCTTATAAGCCCCATGTTGCTATCCCCAACTAATCTAATTTTGCACCTAAGACATAAATGCCCTCAATTGGACATCCCCAACATACAACAATAAATTCCAATCATGGTCTTGAGTTACAACATAATTATGCAAATAAAACTCACACAACAAATTCTTCATTTCAGGTGAGGCAATCCTATAAACATTAAAAAATTCAACAAGTGTGTCAATAGAAAGATTCAAACCTAAGGCAATCCTTGACAACTTAAAAGAGAGATATTTCTCTTTCAGGTATAGAGCATAGACCCTTGGAGGGGTCCTACATTCCAAAATCTATGGTACCAAGGTTTCCATATCATCCACCCTCTGCTTCAGGGTGGCAATTTTTGCATCCTTATCTTCAATCTCCTCATCCCTCTTTTGAATTTCCTTCAATTTCTGTTTTTCCTTTTTCCATTCTTCCTCCCTCCTTTGTATTTCTTTCCATAAATTCAAAAAAATTGTATGTACTATAAAATTAGGAGGATTATGAATTCCTGCTAGTCTTTTTGTTGATGGTGGCTCCTCATATAGCACTATCTGCATGGATTCAAGTTGTACAGTTGTCTCTAGCTACAGGGGTACTGTTTCTTCTCCCACTTCTTGTTGTAGGGCCTCTCGTTCTTGTTTTTGTTGTGGCTATAGGAACTCCTACTCTAGTTCTAACTATTGTTGTAGAACTTCTTGCTACTGGACTTCCTGCTCATGTTGCAAGAAATCCTGATTTTCCTCAAACTCTTCTACAATGTTAGCAAGATCGGCCAGTGTTATATTTTCCACTCTCCCAAATATGTCTTCTTCTTTGACATTCTCCTACCCCATTGGAGCTTTAGGGTCCTCATGTGATGTTTCACCAGGCTTAGGGCTTTCTTGTGGATGCATGCCAATTGCTAGACCAGCTGGTCTTGATTTCCTAGGAGGTCTCTCACATTTTTCTTTGGATGTAGGATGAATAGTGTCAGTCTTCCTCTTCTTAGAACTTGGCGCCTTTCTTTCTATAGGCTATGTTTTATACTTCCCTTTTCTCATTTCTACTTCTCTCTATTGTGCCCTAGTTTTCATTAGGGTTTCAAATGGAACGTCATCATCAGAATCTAATGAAGAGATTTCTTTTTTTGAGTGCTCTATTCTAGAAGAACTAATTTCTATGGTTTCTTCTACTGTAGGAGGGTTCACACTAGAACCTATGCTAGAGGTTGAAGCACCAAGAGTGGCTTCAACCATTCTCAATCTCCTACTAGACCTAGAGGGTTGAGGTAAAACCCTAGGTTGCAAGTGCTCAGGTCTAATTTGATTAAAATTCATAAATTCTTCCCAAGTCATTCCAGATACATCATGCAAAGACTTTTGAACTAGAAATTTAACCAGACAATGGTGGGAAACAAAATTATCCCTACCTTTTTGGGTCTTGACTGCCATGATTGAGAGAAGATTGTATAGCACATTAGGCACACTCATCCTCCTTTTGTGCCTCATGTGATTCAAAAGCTTGAAGTGCACAGAATGCAAATTCAACTAGCAACCCTCACAGGTGATGTATTTGATAACATAAATGACTATCTCCTTCCATGGCTTGGGAAAAGACATTCTCTTTGTACCCTGTTTATCTATGCTCAATGGGGGGTCGTTTGGCTCTGTAAATTTGACTCTAGCTGATCTGGCATCTTTAGAGGCAGGGTAATTTTCACCACCAGCCAGTAACCCTATGAACTTTGCAATTCTTTCCTCAGTTGCCACAATTTCCGACCCTTTTACTATGGCTTTTCCTTTGGAAAATGTTTGGGAAAATTCAAAGGCAATTCTTTCATCAAAGCCATCTAGCTTCATGAAGTAATCTAACCATCCATAGTTTCTAAATTCAGCCAGGCAGTGTGCATCCTGCAATAAAACATCATGCATTGTGGGTTCATTTTGAATTAACCCACCTCCTATTGTCTGCAATAAAAAAAATGCTCTAGAATTTCTTTCCTACAATTCTATCTGAAAATAAAGTTCACCTTCCTACAATACCTGCTAAATTTACAGTGCCAATATTGACTGAATTTTCCCTTTCTTTTGTTTTACCTTTTTGCTTGCAACTCAAGATTACAAAAGAGTCAATAATGACAAGAAAAAGAGTGATAAAGGATAATTATGATGGGAAGAAATGGCAGTTGTAGTTAATGTCACTTCACACATGCAAGTCGTCCTCTCACTCAGATTTCAAATCAACTCATTTTAAATTTTTTGATGTAGCCTAGCATAAATTGACACATGGGAAATATTTTTACATCTTTTTCTTCCCCCCCAACCTAAATTTGGACATGTGTCCACAAATGCAAGATGGGAGTGGCGATTTGATAGGGAGTAATGACATGTTATGTGAACATCTATACTAACATACAGTGATTAAATGAATGCACTTAAAAGATGATTAAAATATAGAAATTAATGTGCACATACTTGAATGTGTGGAGGATTTGTTGTAAAGATCGTGGAGAAAGTACCGTTCACCTTTGTAGGGAATAAATTGAGAAATTAATGAAAATAAAGTGGAATGAGGTGAGGTGGAATGAAGTGATGGAAGAGAGAGAAAGGTGGTGATGGATGGGCGAAGTAAGTGGAAGTCTTTATTATGACAAGTATGTACCTTAATTAGCCAGAAGGAGGGACACTAGGTCCACTTCCTTCAGCTGCAAGAAGCTCGGGTGTTGAATGCTGGGTGAATTGCTATAGGAACTCTTCTTTCGAAGTTGACTTGTGATATAATCTGAGGCAATGATCATTGACAAGTAATTTGAATCTTACAGGGTCAATGGTAGTAAGCTGAATAGCTCCATTATGAAATACCTCAACAACTTCATATGGTCCTAGCCACATTGTCTATAATTTTTATGCATTGTCCTGATATCTTAAGTAATAGAGCAGGGCCCATTCTCTTGGTTGGAATTTCTTGTCCTTGATAAATTTGTCATGCCACTTGATTTTCTGATTCTGCACTACCTCTATATGATGCAAGGTTTCTCTTCTTATCTCATCCAAATCATTTAGTTGCATGATTCTTTCTCTTTGTGCCTTAGAAATATCCATCCCCAAGTCTACTGTAGTCTGAAGAGTCTTATCTTCAAATTCAATGGGCATCATGGTTGTCTTTCTATACAACTCAAATTGAGTGAATCTTGTAGTTGTTTTCTAGGTTTTCCTATAGGCCCAAACAACTTCTGGTAATCTTTTTTCCCAATTCTTTCTATGAATAGCTACCATTTTGGTCATAATGGCTTCAATTTCTTTGTTGGTAACCTCAACTTGGCCATTAGCTTGGGGGTGATAAGGAGTAGACTTTCTATGCCTTATGTTGTACTCATTAACTAGTGCTGCAACAAGGGTTGATGTGAATTGAGCCCCTTGATCAGTCACTATTTCCCTTGGGACTCCATATCTTGTAAAAATCTCCTCACAAAGAAATTCTGCAACCTTGTTATCTCTTGCATGCTTCATGGCCTTAACTTCTACCCACTTTGTCACATAATCAGTGCATACCAATATATAAGACTTACCATTTGATGGAGGGTCAATGGGTCCCACAAAATCCAATCCTCACTTGTCAAAGGGAGTGATTACTATCTGAGGGAAAAGTGGCATCTCATCAGATCTGGTTGGTTTTCCCATTCTTTGACATCTATCACATTTTCTGGTATACCTTCCTGCATCCTTGTGAAGTATTGGCCAGTAATATCTTGTGTTCCAAATCTTCATTGTTGTCCTCTTGGTTGCAAAGTGTCCTCCACATGGTTCGTTGTGACATGCATGCAAAATTTTATATGTCTCATCTTCTCTCACACATCTCCTCATGACATGGTCTAGTCCAGTATAAAATAAACATCCAGAAATCCAAGAGAAAGGAAAAGATTTTTCAATGAGTTCCCTTTTCTCTTTTGGAGAGAAGTGAGAAGGAACTCTACCTGTGACCAAATAATTGGCTATGTCAACATACCAGGGTGTTTGTATACTGAGGGAGAATAGATGCTCATCAGGAAAAGAGTCATCTATGGGTTGATTGTCTTATGATGTAGTCAACCTTGAAATAAAATCTACAACAACATTGGCCTTCCCTGGCTTATCCACAATGGTTATATCAAACTCCTGCATCTAAAATAACCATCTTTCCAACCTATTTGTGATCAAAGGTTTATTCATGAGATATCTAATAGTTACATGATCAGTGTGCACAAAGATTTGGTAGCCTGTTATGTAATGTCTGAATTTGTTCAGTGCATAGATTACTGCCAACATTTCTTTCTCTGTGACTGTATAATTGAATTTAGCTCCTTGTAAATTTTTGCTAACAAATTAAATTGCATTTTCAACAGCTCCTTCTTTCTATCCTAAGACTGCTCCTATGATATAATCTCATGCATTAGTATGGATGTGGAAAGGAAGTTCCCAATTAGGTCCTTTGAGTATAGGAGCATGAGTCAAAGCTATCTTCAAGATAGAAAATTCCTTGTCACAAGCTTCAGTCCACTGAAATTCAACATCTTTAGTGAGAAGAGTATACAATGGTGCTGCTACCTTGATGAAATCCTTGATGAAACACCTATAATATCCTTCATTACCCAAGAAACTCCTAACATCCTTCTATTTTGCAGGTGTGGGTAGATTTGTGATTACCTCAATCTTTGCAAGATTTACTTGATTTCCCTTATGGGAGATGTAGTGGCCAAGAACTACACCTTCCTGCATCATCATGAAGCACTTTTCACTATTTAAGGACAAGTTTTGGTCTTCACATCTCTATAGGACTCTCCTAAGATTTTCCAATGCTTGATTAAAATCAACACCATAAGTGGTAAAGTCATCCATATAAATTTCTATGCAATCATGAGAAATGTCTGAGAATATGTTAGTGACTGCCCTCTGAAAATTTGCAGGTGCATTGCATAAGCCAAATGGAAGTACTGAATAGGAATAGGTCCCCCATGGACAGGTAAATGTGGTCTTCTCCTGGTCCTCTGGTGCAATTTGGATTTGGTTGTAGCCACTAAATCCATCTAGAAAAGAAAAGTATTGCTTTCCTGCAAGTGTGTCCAAAACTTGATCAATGAAGGGTAAGGGAAAGTGGTCCTTCTTGGTGAAAGCATTAAGTTCCTATAATCAATAAAAACTCACCATTTTCCTCATTTCTTGGGCAAAATCACTAATGGATACACCCACTGAATATCTGAAATGGGGTAGATAAATCCTGCATCTAGTAATTTTTGCAGTTCCCTTTTTACAATTTCTCTTAGTGCAGGGTTAATTTTTCTTTGTGGCTGTCTTACTGGGGTGCAATCATCTCTGACATAAATTTTGTGTGTACAAAGTTTAGGGTCTAGTCCCTTCATATCATGATAATCCCACACAAATGCATGTTGATGGGTCCTTAATAAGTTTTCCAATAACAATTGTTGTTCTTCACTTAATTTACTATTAACATTCAAATAATTTCCCTCTGACACTTGTACTTGTGTAGTTAACTCTATCATGGCCGCTTTATTAACACATGGTACCTTTAATTCATATGGCAGAAATTTATGTGACATACCTGTTGTTGCAAGAATTTTCTCTACGAGAACAATGGCTGTAGGAAGAGTGGCTATGGGAAGAATGTCTACAGGAACAGTGGTTGTAGGAAGAGTAGGAAAAAGTATCTTGACTGGAGTAGTAGAATGAGAAGATGATGCTTCCTCCACTTCACAATGGTTCTGAATGATGTTAGCCAATAATTCATCCTCATCTTGGAGTTGCATGAAAGAGCTTCTTCCTAGCATCATAAATTGCTCACAAAATTAACTTCCTTAGCCTCTTCACCAACATGTCGCCATACAGGATTATCTTCATCATGAGATGGTTGAGAAGGTGGATAAAGAACAAAATTTTTAGTTCTCTTCCCATTTGAAATGGTCATGTCACCTGAATGACATTCAATGTATGCATCTACAGTTCCTAACCAAGGCCTTCCAATAATAATGGGATACCCGCCTAGTGTAGCTTTAGGAGAAAGAATCATAAAGTTTTTTGGGTACTCCCAGGAGTCTAAAACTACCACAAGATCTTCCACTACACCATTAGGCTTAATAGTAGAGCTATAAACAAGCTATAGGATAGTAGGAATAGATCTCATGCTTTCAACGTTTAGTTGTTGTAGGATGTCTTTGGTCATTACATTTATTGTTGCCCCTAAATCAATCAGAGCATTCTTTACTTGGATCCCATTTATAACAACTGCTACCACAAGACTACCTAGGTCATTATACTTGGGGATAGTCACTTTTCCCAGCATGATGTCAGCTATCTATCTCATCACATGAACTGTAGTTGGGTCCTTCTTTTTCCTACCTGGCTTCCTGAGGCATGCTTCCTTGATTTCCATTTCGTAGATTGGAACATCCTTTATGGCCTGAAATAGAGGTATTTGGACACATATATGCTTTAGCTGATCCAAGATATAGAAATTTGTATCCTCCTTTTCTTCCTTCTTCTTGGAAACTTCCAATCTATGAGGTAATGGTGGTTCTTGTTCACTCTGCTTGACTTGGACTAGTTCAGGATTTTTAAATACACTTGGTTGAATGAGATCATTCAAAGGTTACTCTTCCTCTTCCATAGGAAGCTCAGTGATAATGCACTTGGAAGGTGCTGGTAGAGTAGTTTATGAATGCAAGTGGATGTCACTTACACTCAGAACATATGCAGGGAATTGGTTTAAATCAATAGAGTATGCAAGTTGTTGTTGTGGTTTGTTATTTGGATTGGGTGTGGACTGAGTTGGTAGCTGAGTAGGTTTAGGTGCATCTGAGCTTGGATTAGTAGGTGGAGGCATTATAGTAGGTTGTTGGGGCTGAGAAGGTGGATGCATGTAACTGGTTGTCTGAGTAGGCCATTGTTGTCCTCCTCTCCATTGATTTGTTTGCTTCCAATTTCCTGGAGGTGGCTACCAATGCCCTTGAAATTGCTGCCAATTCCCCTGAGGTTGCTACCACTGGGATGAAGAACTTTGATGATTGGGCCAAGCATTTGGAGGGTTACTCCAAGGCTGTGGTGGATATCCTCCATAACTGGATGGGTATGGAGGCTTCCATTGGTTACCAAATGAATAGGAATTAAAATATGGCCCAACATAAGATAGTGGATTTGGTGGCATACTTTGTCTTGGAGCCCAAGGCTTTCTTTGTGCAACATAGTAGACTTGGTCTTCTTCAATCTAGATTGGTTTGAACTTAGGTGTAATCTGCTTGCTCTCAAGGTTAGCTACCATCTTGCTTTTGTAGTCCCTCTTCTTGTGTTTGTAGTGGGGGAAATACTCTGTCAACATTTCCTTTGCCTCTTCTTTCTTCTTCTTTGCCTGAAGTGTATCTAGCTGAGTAGCTAGATTATTTATAATGTCTTGCTTGAAGTCTACTAGTAAATGAGTAATCTCTATTCTTGAAACTCCACTAGTAGTTGACTTACCCATGGAAGATTGGTAAGCTCTCCTCTTCTTTAAAGCTTCCCTAGAGTAGTTCTGACATATTTTCTTGATATCCTCCCAAGGAACTTGGGAGATATCTCCTCCTCCCATGAGGTCCAAGGCATCAATGCAACTATCATTGATTCCTCTCAGGAAAAACAACTTTTATGAGTCTTCATTAAGTGTATGGTGTGGATATTTTGGTAGGAAAAACAAAAACCTTGCAATGTAATCTTCCAGGCTCTCATCTTCCTTTTGTTGCATTATGAAAATGTCACCTCCTCTCATGTCGCTACCCCTACAATGTTCCTTGTATTTCTCAAGGAATTTTGTCGTCATGTCTTCCCAAGTTTCCATAGTATCTCTTCCTAGGATCATGAGCCATCTTAATGCAGCCTCTTTTAGAGTGGTAGGGAATAGCTTAAGCTTGTGGGCTTCAGTAGTATAATCATAACTCCTGCAAAGTATGTCAAACTCAAATAAAAAGGTATCAGGATATTTTGTGACAAGTCCATAAAGCTTGGGGAGTACTAAAGCATGGATGTTCCTGATGTTGTCAACTTCATTCTGATGGGCAATGGAGAAAGGAAAAAGTAGTTGGTTAGGTTTGTTCCTATTTGCATCACCCATTCCTACTTGATGTAGTTCTAAAGCAAAGGGGTTCTTAAACTGATTTTGGTCTTCAGAGGAGAATTTAGAGCTAGTCAGATCAAGAAATGCATCAACAAAGGGGTGTGGATCTTCTTCTTCTTTTGGTAGGTTATTATATTCAACTAGATGGAATGGATTAGGATTGTTAGGAAGGAATCTCCCATAATCATCCCTTCTCCTTCCTCTATGCATGCAGTATCACTCACTATCAGCCAACTCACACAAAGAATTGGTAAAGAATAAGGGGGGTCATTACTTCCTAAATGAGGATATACTAAGAACAACTTCCAGAAACATTACAACAAGAAAAGCTACCAATGACTCCAAAAGAATCCCTAGTTTGACATCATCCCTGACAACGACGCCAAAAATATTGGCCTCCTACAATGGTTTGATAACTAAGCCCTTACAACCATGATTCAAAGATTGGAAATCTAATATGAATAGTTATTTCAATCATCATGAAGGTGCATTTAACTTGTCAACCCAAGGATGTGAACTTGAAATGGGTCAGCATAGTATGTGCACTAGAAACTCAAAGTACCCATTTCATTCTATAGCTAAGGAACTCACAATATTGAAAGTAAATTGCTTAGAAGGGAATACCATAAATTCCAATCATCAATCGAAAACTACATCAAACTAAAATGCATAATAGGAATGAAAATATGAGCAACAAACAAGGCACTACTTTGTCTGCTTTGGTTGTAGGAACAATCACAAAATGGAATTCTAGTGGTTGTAGGAACAGTCGGTGCCAGATTTATAACTAATTACTAAACAACAAGTAATACTAAACTAATACTAAACTAAGAAGATGGATTACTCACCAATTGGCCCCCCTTGGATAAGTATCCTCTAAAACTAATGAGAACTCAGATGTTCGAACTTAGAACTTTATTTTATTCACTGTAAATCATGAGTACAAAAGAGTAATGTATTTGTATTATTGAAAACTTGAGAGTGCAAGTACAATTTTAAATCGTGCAACCTCTTGAGGAAGGAGCGCCAAATCTTTATTTATACTATCAGCTAAACAAGGAAGTCAACTCCATGACTGGGAGGAGGACATTTGGGGAAAATAGAGAAAGTGGAGTGGTGGCAGTCACGCGTGCATGGAATCTAGTCAGACACGCAAGTCCAAACACAGATTTAGCACAGTAGTAACGTCCACGTCTGCTCAATCATTAAATTCCACTACAAGGTGGTTACATTCGGTTGCATGAAGAATCTTCTTCCATTAACCTTCTTTGATCTTGAGTGATTCCTTTGCTAGACATTATGGTGCATGCCCATCTAGCGGCACCTTCCTCAACTTAGCATCCTCAAATTAAATCTGCATGGAAATGTCAGTACACACAATAATTGCACATCTATAACCACACTAAGGAACATTCATTAACCACATGCAAAATCAATATAGATACTCCACATAATATGCCAATGTCATTAAAACTTGCCGAGATAGGATTAAGCCCAATGTCTATGGTTTGAGGGAAACATTATGAAAATATCAACATTTAACATCAAAGTCCATGACAACTGCCAGCAAATAAACTATAGATTCTACCCAAATTTGGATAAAAAACTAGGCTCATCAGTCATCAAAAAGAAAGACAAGTCATGAAACATCGTTGCACCTCTAAATCCTATTCAGGACATCCATGAGGTGGCTAGCATCATGACAAAAAAGAAAATGACAAATGTGACCATATGTAGAGATGGTGTTTTCCAAAGTTTTTACCAAGAATATGAAGATTATTAATGCTGAGATGTCAGTTTTGACAAAGCCTAGTTATGTGTCAGGTATGCTAATTTGTGAGAAATGTCGAGGAGTCAAATTCAAGAAGGACACATCCTGAATAGAATGGACATCGAGAGCATCGATCCCCAATATTGAGAGGATTCCCCAAAAATGTTGGTTGATAGTGTCAAGGCTCAGGAAGACATATCCTGAAGCAAAGATAAATGACAAGGGTCATTCCTCAAAAATACTTATCCGTAGGATGACCAAGAATTGACAATTTGACGTTGTGATGAGACTGCAACCAAGCTTGACTAGATGACCCAATTGACCACGTGTTGTATTTGAAGTGTCAATTTAGTTGAATTTTTGAAGACTTGTCCGATTTAGGATTTCGTGGTGAGACAAAGACCAACTTGACAGACTCTAAGGGATAGGACCTAGGAGGCCTTGGGGGCACATCGATGATGGCCTTGCCTACATCATACACTCAAAGACCACGTAGTTCGACAGAGACTAGACTGACATAACCGTTTATTGAAGACAAGCCTATATGTTTTGACTTGACCTGACAAACCCTAAGGGACTAGACCTAGGGGGCCTTGGGGGCTCATCGATGATGGCCTTGCCTACGTAGCAATGCGTAGAGACCTTGTAGTTTGATTGACACCATGATCAAGGATGAAATATTTTATTGGACCTAAATGACCAACTGACATTAAAGACATAAAAGACTGACTTAGGTGGTCTCAGGGGTACATCAAATGATGACCTTTCCTACATAGAAAATGCGCAGAGACTGCGTAATTCGACCGTGCTAACTATGACTGGATTTTGACTGATTCTAACTCTATATTTGGGATTTTTGAGAGTTATTTGTATTTTTTTGTGTTTTTTGTATTTTGTGATTTTTTGGATTTTTGAAATGTTTTTGATTTTTTGTCTTTTTTCAAATATTTGTTTTTTTGTTTGTTTGAATGTTTTTTATTTTTTTTGTCTTTTTATGAGGATCATGATAAATTCATGTGAATGATGCCTACAAGCAAATGATCAATCATGCACAAGAATCCAAGGATAAACGTGATCTTGCTCCTAGTCAAGATGAATACCAATTGACAAGTGATGATGAAAATGATGACGTTGTTTGATGTGGTATGGACACATCCTAAAACAACGTGAGGATGACGATAATATGATTGAAGGATCAAGGTTTACAACAAGGCTAGAAACAAAGCCAAGGAATGTTTTGTATGATGTGCTAGGTTGCAAGATTGGATTGCATGGATTACTATTGATTGCATTTGGAATGACTTGGTTAGGACTAGATGGGATGATGGAGGATCCTTAGACCATTGACAAGAGAAACCAAGATAGGTGATAGGTATAAAAGCAGGATGGAAGGATTTGGTAAAAGATATGATACATGAAGATTATTGGATAGAAGAATTATCATATGGTCTCCAAGGACTATATCACATAAGGATAATTTGTTTTCTCCAAGGTATCGATTTGGATAATGCTATGAAGGAAAGGACATGATATTTCATGAATAGTGTATAACCAGAGGATAGACATGTCAAGATTTTTTCTAAAGCCTGATTTATGTTTGTGCTCCAATCCTTATCAAGATCCAAGTAGGTGGGAAAATGGATGGAAATGATATGGATTAAATGGATAGATGGAAATGTCATGCGAAGGGTATGGGAGATGAGACAACTAGCCCCCAAGTGTAATGGTCCACATGGATAATTTATTTTACATATGACACCTGTTTTCTAGATTTTCATCATGATACTTATCCAAAGCACCATAAGAATGGTTTTCACTATTGGACAAAATTTTTCTCTTTACTATTTTCTTGACTTTTTATTTTTTATTTTTTTGGTACGCCTGTTTGCTAGGTTTTCATCAAGGTAACAATTTTTTTTTGTATTTTTGTATTTTCTGGATGGCCTTGATGCTTTAGATGATCACTGGTTGTTATGAATCCTTTAATGGTGTTGATGTAGAGATTGGTTCCATGATATTCCAATAATGACCTTTATGAAGCAATTTCCTTGTTAGGATCATAATGCTTGCATACAACTGATTGATGTCATGGTGATCCTTGTT
Source organism: Sequoia sempervirens (assembly GCA_007258455.2). NCBI lineage: Eukaryota > Viridiplantae > Streptophyta > Pinopsida > Cupressales > Cupressaceae > Sequoia > Sequoia sempervirens. The sequence goes on along the minus strand of VDFB02000003.1, from coordinate 124,731,145 downwards.
GATACTAGAGTTGGCCTTATCAAAATACACACATCATGATAGAGTGCCATGAGAGTCCTTATAATAAAGAGTTTCTACCAAGATGTGATGAATTTGTGAGGTATGTATTTTGGAATGATGGATGATGGTAGATGTGGAAATATTGTTTGGATGTTTGGATATAGCAATTTTTAGTTTCTAAAATTGGGATGGTGGATGATAGAGTTTGGAATTTTGATTGGGATAGCGTTAGGAACCCAACACTTTAGATGCCTTTCTTGATGACCATTTTGAAGCAAGTGGACATTTATTATATGTGGGAGATCTCTTTTCTTGTGGCTCCATAATTTGATTGACTTTTGGATTTGAAATATTTTCTTTGCTTGATCCATTTTAACTCCATTCATCCACTTGGATTTTTGTTTGATTCCATGGCCTTTGACATTTGATTTTGAACTTTGGATTTGTAATAATTTTCTTTTTGTTGAATCCAAAAGGAAGGTTTATTGGAATGGCAGTTTATGTTGTGGATGGAAGGAGTGTTGGCAACAACCTTATGACAGAGACTACTCATGGCCCCATTTTGATATTTGTATGAGATAAAGTTTCCCCCAATATCGAGGAGGTACCACTAACATCATTAGATTTTATGACTGAGGAATAGCCAAGACCTTGATGTCTATAATTTTCCTAAAACTGTACTGGTTTTATAATTCCTTGCTCGTGTAGGCCTAGTCCTTTTCTTTGATATTGCATGCTTTGAAAAATTCTGTTTGCAATGGGGTATTTGTCATTTTGGAAGCAAGATACAAACCCATCATTGTGTATGTGGAGATCATTACTCAGTATTTTCTCATATGTACGAAAGCCTGCTCTCTCAAAGATAGATGATTCTAGTTGATAAGATGTTATTGCTTTACTGGCATGCCAGATATTTTTTTGATTAACATCTTTGGTCTGATTTTGTGACATATTAGATTTAGATGATTTTACTGGTGCTTCCAAGTCGATGTCGAAACCGTCTTTATGGTCAATGTCATAGAGTCCAGTGAATTCAGCTTTAGCTGGATCATTTGCAAATATGTCTAGAATAGGAGACTCTTGTTCTAGTGGAAGATCATCTATGTGTCCCATGAGAGCAATTGTCTCATTTTGGGAAGTGCCGATATTTAGAGCTTGGTTAGGGTCATCTTCAAGTGTTTGATCATGAATGGAATAAAGGTCAAGGAGTGGATCATTTTTGGTTTCTTGATCAATGGTAGTGTCTTGGTCAAAGATGGGTTCATCTTGGATGACATGATTGGTAATGGAATCTTTAGCAAGGATAGGTCTATTTTGGATGCCATGATTATCTAGAAGGACTTCTTAGATGGGCTTAAAGATAGGGTCATGGGATGAACTACTTTGATCTTGAGATGAAGGTGAAGCCATGATGTCATTCTTTGGACTTTCTTTTTGACATGTATCCTCAAGTTCAGTAAATGGGATGTGATTTTGGAGACCATGACAAGATGTATTTTCATGAATAAATGTAGATTGGGATGGAGTGGCTTGGAAAGGATTAGTGGATGAAGGAACAGGATAGGATGTGGAGGCTTGGAAGGGGTTAGTGGATGATTGGTTTCCCTTGTTAAAATTAGGATAAGGGTGATAAATGGATGTTTGTTGTATATAAATGGTATGGCTTGTGTTAAGTGACTCTTGATAGTGAGGGTAGATGGTTGAATGACTAGGACTTATGGATTGTTGGTAGAAAGGGTATGCAGGTGATTGACTATGGGTTGTGGTTGGTTGGTATTTGGATTTGAGGAATTATATTTTGAAGTCTATGGCTTGTTGGTATTGACCATTACAAAGTAGCTAGTATTCAACTTGACTAGCAAGCATATCAAGGTGAAGGGAAGACATGGTGGTGGATGGTATGATACTAAGACTATGTTTTTGTTATTTTTTTGGAATAAGAAATGAGGAGTGTCCTAATGTAATGTTGTCTAAAGATGATGTTGGATGTCCAATGTTTATGAGGGATGCAAAGTGATAATGATGTCTAAGAGGAATTATTAATGTGAGGTAATGGTGATGCCTAAGAGGGATGTATAATGCAAGGATGGAATAAATATGTTAAAGGAAGTGTTCTAAATACAATGTGTAAGCAAGATCTAAAGGTGATCAACTTTGGGAGATTTGGGAAGAGGTTACTAACCATCCAAAGTTTAGCCAATACTTCAATTTTAATTGTCAAGGGGCCTTGTGTGAGATCAAGTGAAATGAAAAAGAGGCCAAGTGAGTTCCCAAACTAGACTTATGAGTTGGAAAAGACTTGCCTAAAAATGACAAAGAGTATAAGTGTGACAAGTGACTTGGTCTAATGACAATCTTTTCTTGAAGCAATGGTTTACACAAAGTATGGAAAGTTGGCCTATTCTGAAATCTGCAAAGATAATGACCTAAGAGTTTGGCTAAGCTGAAAGTAATTGGGAATCTTAAACTGCAACTAAAGTTTGCAATTGTATGCTTATGGTTATGACTAAATGACAAACCTAAAGGTGCAATGGTGGATTTTTTTAGCAAAGCTTTCTGGTTTTGGTACATAGATCATTGTAAAAAGGTAATTAGAGACAGTTATTGAAGGTTTGACCTCAACTTGTGATAGTTACAGTTTTTTTTTTAGTGATAGGCAGTTGTGGTTCAGGGCAGTCAATTGCATTGCAAATTTAACAAATGCATCATTTATCAGCAGTTGAGTTTCACGTTTAGCAGATGCGTTGCAAGATGGTCAGTTGCGTTTCACTGTGGATAGATTTTTGTTTTTCTACAATTTTGGCTGGGTATTTTTGCAATTTCGACTAGGTTGTGAACTTGTTTTCAATTTGAGTATGGTTTTCTAGATTTTAGAGATGTTTGTTTTTCTATTGATTTAGCAAACACTGTGGCAAACACTTTGTCTTGTCTTGGGTTGTTTGACACAAGCACTTTCAAAAAAATGCACAAATCCTAATTGGAAAAGGATTGCATACTTGTCATAGCTCACCGAAATACCTCAGATTAGTGTTGAACACCTTTCCTTCTCGAGAGCGAATAGCTTAGAAGTTTGGTGGCACAAGCTCCCCCTTATAGTTCACTCACTTCTCGGGCTCACCAACTTTGAATCCTTGGGTAGTCACTTCCTAGGAATTTTCTATCTCTACTCAGGGGAGTCAATAGTGAGTAATCTTTGGGCATGATACTGTACCCAAAACTATACCAACCAGCAGCCAAAAGGTGAGGCTACTAAAAATAAGAGGGTTCTAGTAAATACTCAGGGACATGGCACCTCATGAGAGTCCAACAAGCCACTTAAGTCTTTAATCATTCTACTAGGGGCTCTTATACCCTTAAAAGAAAAGGTATGTACCCTGTTTCAAGTGACACTGCATGGCTAAGGCCTACATACCATGAGGACTTGACAGTTTAGTCTTATCCTTTTATATACTGGCTTGAGCGAAAAAATTGGTTGGTGTCTTTCCCTCTTTCAAGGCAAGCCCCTCTAAGGTAGACAAAAGCGAATTGAAAACTTTATTTTTGGTCATCCAAGATCGAATTAAGGCGTGAGGAGATTGCATACACAAAGCTTTCAATCCACACTCGCAAGGTTGTTCATTTTAATTCCAAAATCAAAATGTATGGGTGGAAAAGCAATAATCCCTAAGTGCCTTTAACTCTCCAGATTGCTACGAGGTGCAAGAGAAGTATATATGCACTAAGAAATGAGTACCATACCACAAGACATGCCAAACACTTGTGAATTTTAACCAAGCTTTTTATGAGACACACAAGGGTCTTTTTAGCCCAATGCAATGAGAATGCATGTACATTTTATCCTTGATGAGTGTAGATGCAAGTTGTGTTCTTTTTAAACCCAATTAATGTAGATGCAGTTCATTTTAAGCCATGAATGTGAAAAGCAAGTTGTAGTTTGTTGCTTAGAAATGAAGAAATTTATGAAAAATAAACAACAAAACAAAGTTAGTATCCTCCTCCAACTTGCCACATGCTGCCAACAAAATATTAGTAACCAGAAAACCCTAGCCTACTAAATCAAAAATGTAGAAAATGGAAAATACTTCATAGAAATTAAAAGAAAACCCTAACCAGGTAGTTGCATCACAAAACTATTAGATACGGCTCATGGTAATGATCAAATGCAGCTTAGGAACTATGATTGCGGCTCATGGGGTGTCAATTATGGTTCACCAAAGAAAATATGGCTTGGGTTCTTGTCGATTGCGGTGAACCAAAAAGATGAATGCGGCGAACAATAGTTAGTTGTAGCACACGAATCTGAACCTGCAAAATAACTAAAAATCTACCAAAAACAAGTGATCTAATGATGCCTATGATATGACCCAAGGGTTAGACTGATAAACCAGAAAGCTAAATAACCCAGATTTAACCAAAATAAGCTGACATTAAAGAAATTATAAGTATTCCCTAATGCCAAGTAGTTGCGTCATTTTGCTAGGAATTGCGTCATTTTGTCTTTGGCAGTTGTGTTGAACTATATCGGCAACCTTCAAAATTGAAAAATCTGTACAGAACCTGCATATTTTTTTCTCTTCACGTCGGGTTCACCAAATGTAACCAAAACCTTCATGCACTCCATGAATCACCTTCATTTCCCCTCTCCATTTTGTTGTAAATAGTATTTTCCCTCATATTTTTGTGAGCAACTATGACCTATGACAAAGACCTTAGCAAAATATTGAAGGATTGTACTCAACAACTGCAAGTGTACTCAGAAATTTGCAAGCATGAAGTATGACAAATGAGGTTGACATTTCCTTTTATAGAAAATTCAATTTTGGATGAATGGCTAGGATTGCCAGTTGAGAAATGCCCTAAGATGAAAGGTTGAGATTGAATGTGACAACTAGCAATTAGGGTAAAATTTGAAATGAAGGACTATGATTTAATTTTAGGGAAATTAAATCAATGGACAAGAATGCATGTGACAAGAGGATATTTGGCATGAAAAAAGAGATTATTGGAGAATCAAATAATAATTTTAAAATTATTTGATTTATGAAGCAGAGTTGACCTTTTGAATTAAAAGTAAATTTAATTCAAAAGTGGTGGGACCAGGACAGTAAATACTGATTTTTAATTATTTGCTTGGTGGGAAAGTAGGAATAGGAATTTAAATAAATAATTTTATTTAAAATTGGAGGAAAAGACAAAAGAACAATTAAATAATTAATGAGAATTATTTAATTGTAGAGGAAAGTATAAAGTGAATAATAATTAAATAAATTGAGAAATTTATTTAATTATAGAGAGACATAGGGAATTAGTGACGTACTTAAATAAATAAATGTAATTTATAATTAGGAGGAATAAAAGATATGAATTAATTAAATAATTAAGAATTATTTAATTAATAGCTGAATTTGGACTATAGGGCATAACTAAATATTTTAATTATGTTGACACGAAATATGGTAAGACATAGAAAAATAGAGCTCGCTGGCCTAGGTTATTTTTATGTGTACATTTTTCCCCTCTTTGTCACGATGTAGTTTATTGCATTGTGACAAAAAAAATTCAGTTCAGGATATGCCCCAGTGTAGGTGAGGAGAGGAAGGATGACGAGGAGGTAGTGGTATGCCCCCTCGAGAGGACATGCGGGTTTAGAGAACACGAGTGTGCTCTCGAAATGGATGAGAATACTAGAGGATGAAGGAAGAGAAGAAATGCTAGCATGAAGGAGATAGATGGTAGTGTGGAAAAGACAAGGGAAATGAAATGTTCTATGGGAATGAAATCTTCAATATTTTTCCAAATAACACAATAGGCATAAAAGATGTGAATTAATTAAATAATTAATAATTATTTAATTAATAGTTGAATTTGGACCATAAGGAATAATTAAATATTTTAATTATGTTGAGACGAAATATGATAAGACAGAAAAATAAAGCTCACGGGCCTAGGTTATTTTTATGTGTCTACAGATCCCATCTTGTTATTTTCTCTTTTCCTCTTCTATGTCTTTCCAATTGGACTTCTTCCACCATATGCTAGCATGGCCATAAAATTTGGCCTTTACAAATTTGACCCTATTTGGGTCTTCTATTTCCTCATACTCAAAATACTCTTCCATGCTATTGATCCAATTGATCAGCTCCTCTGGATTTAGGTTTCCAGAAAAATTAGAAACTTCTATCTTCGACCTTTTTCCAATCTTGGAAATGGCCCTAATCCGTCTGACTTCTCCAGGATCCATTACATCTTGTGCTTCCTCTTCAAATGGATCTTCATCTTTAGCCTCATCCTCACTTTCATCTCTTCTTCTGACATCAACTCCTCTACACAACTCCTATTGCAGTGCTTGAACTTTTCTCTAGAGGGCTCTAAAACCCTCTTCTGTTACCCCAACATTTCTTCCACCATGGTTTCTTCATGGAGTAATCTTTTCTCACAGACCCACAACCACAAGTCCTGGTGTAAACTGCCTCACATTCGGTGATCTATCTATACACTTAAAAACTCCTACTCGATACCACTTGATGAGGGCCACACCACGCAAACTCGCAAAACACAACAATAGATACCAACAAAAAATGCGTGAGATGAAAAATAGCACACTTTCAATTATTTTCAAAAAATGAAATTACAAATTCAAACTTACATGCTACAATTTCATGGGCTTGGTTCATTACAACAAAATCAATTTTGAAAACAAAATATATTATTCAGAGCCACAATCTGCACTAATGGAGCCACCTTCTACAACCCCCTCATATCCCTTTTTATTTGACCCAATAACCACCCTAAAATGTTCTAGAAAGTGCAATTTTCCCTTTTGTTTTGGTGCTAAAAGTCTCGCCATTTGATTTCCAACCTAGGAAGAAATTTTAATGAAATTCACTTTTTAGAGGGGAAACTTCGCGAGGCCATAACTTTTGATCTAGGCGTTTGATTTGCTATTATTGCATATCATTGGAAATTTCTCAAAGAGATCTACAACGCATGAACCCACCGTAGGTCAGTTCGTCCACTTTTTGAGTTGTTTCAAGGCCTCTAAATTTTTATATTTGAATTTGAAGCTGCATTGGAGAAATTTCTTAGGATGGAAACTTTAATTTCTCCCAAACCATGCCTGGTATTGAGGTGATTCTTTCACGACCAAAAATGATTTTCAGCTCTACTCATTCAGGTAAATTTTTAGGTCCATACGAGCCCGTTTAGGCCGACTTACTAAAAATAGTAAGTGATTGTTTTTCACTATTTTTGACTTTTGATTGTCTTATACCCCTTAAATGCCATCATAGGACTCAAAACAACTAAAGAAAATAAAGAAAACAATTTTTTTGGGTGATGCAAGATTGCCCTACACTACTGGATGCTCCTGCATCACTTACAAACTTATTTTTTCATCATTTGCATATCAAAACACCATCAAGCAGCTTATCAGTAAATTTGGCTCAATTTTTGATGTTTTCACCAAATTTCCTAAGGGGGCATCATATTATCTTGCTTTTTTCAGAGCAAGATGGGGAAAGGCCAAATTAAAAAAATTCTTGTTTTTTTCTTTGAGACACACTAAAAATCACATTTTCTCAAAGAGGGGGAAAATGTAGACATCTAAAATTGTCTGAGCTTGTAGTATTATTTTTCTTACTAAAATTTTGTCTAATTCTAATCTTCATCTAACCTTAATTTCATTCTTCTTTCCATCTTTATAATTAATTTTTTATAATTATTTAATTTTTCTAATTCTAATTTTCTTCATTTCTTTGATTAGATAATTATTTTGAATTATTTAATCCCTTATCTAATTTCATTTATGACTAAATAAATATTATTATTTATCTAATCATCTTAACCCTAATTTCTTATATAATTAATTAAATTATTTAATTTAATTAATTATTCATGAGTGGGTGAAAATAAATAAATTATATTTATTTATTTTCAAAAACTTTCCCTATTTTATTCTTCACTTAACTCTTATTTCTTCCACTTCACTCTCCCCTCAATTCTTACATTTCCTCCAATTTTCTCCACTTATCTCTTACTAATTTCTATTTCCCTCTCCACTTGTCTCTTCCATTTATCTTCCATTTTTCCATTTAAAAAATGAGAAACTTTCCAATGCAAATTGTCTCATTTGATCTTGACCGTTGATCGCCTATTCAATCTCCTTCGTTGATCATGCCAACCTCTTTTATAAATTCAATCTTTCTTTCTTTGTAATTTAACCACAATCTTTGAATTCTCACCACCATTATTGTCACGAGCTAAAAATATTTATGCATTTATTAATTTGAGAGAAACACTCTAAAGCTTCAAAAAGTGAGAAGGGGAAGAGCAATGAAGATGAAACAATGTTGACGTAGGAAGGTATACTTGTGTGATTTTTATTTATTTTATTTCTTATGTTTTATTTTTACTTCATTGTTATGATTGGATTTTTAGCTTGAATCTAACAATTTGTCTAGTTGTTGCTTAGGATTATAACATCTAACCCGATTTCTAATCTTATAGATGGTTTGATTATAGACGACTCTGATACCTTCAACATGAATGATATACAGTTTGGTTCTTTGAACCTTGGAGCTCTATCCTCCTCAATGCTTCCTTCACCTTACATTGATATCGCATCTCCATATTTTTCTTCTTTAGTATTGAGTATTCCTACAACATTGGTTTCTCATGATTCAGGGCAGTAGGATATTCATAGTTGTGTTACCATTATAGTTGATTGGGATGATTACTTACATGGAATATTAGACTTATTTAGTGAATCCCATTTTATAGATTTGGAAGACACCTTTGACGATAGCCACATCAATGTTGTTGTCAACTCATCTACATCTTTGGTTTCTATTCTACATCAACCTTCACATGGAGCATTTGAGCAACTTTCAAAGATATCAGCATTATGTTTGGATCTTGTGCATCATTCAAAGACTTCAATCGTCTCACATGGGAATATGTCATGCACCTATACGTAGTTTGTCTTCTTCCACAAGCAAGAAATATTATTTAACATTCGGGGATCACATTATGCATTATTCTTCGAGCATCACTCAACATTGTAGGTTCTATGATCTTATGGTGGGGCTCATAGTCTCTTTTTTTATCTCCTATGGGGGAAAAATTTCTTTTACTTGTGTTAGAAGTATTCCTTGCGTGAACATCATGATTCCTTCTATCTTCTTACTTGTACATTTCATTGTATTTTCTTCATTTCTCTTTTGGAGAGGGACCTTTTTATTTTCCACTAGGTTTTTCCCCTTTACGCCATATTATGAGAAATTTGCACATGAGTACCTAATATGGCCTTGTAGTCAGGACTCATCATTAGTGCACACATTACTCCCTAAGTTGCACTTAAGGAGGGTTGTTAGTGTAAATATAGTCATTATTATACTTAGTTAGCTAATTATCTTTCTAGGATTGACCTATTCACACCTAGCTTACATTTACTTAGGTTTATTTTGCTTTTGTCTCACTTCATATGGTTGATACATGTGTCCTAATGACTTGAGAAACCTATTGACACTTGCTCACACAATTATCAAGTGAGATCACAAGTGTCTCATCTTTAGAGGGGTAGTTAGAGTTTCACTCCCATCTTCTCACCTCCTAATTCTTGCCTATATATACTAGGATTGATCATTGTGTTTACACACTCTTCATTTTATGTTGGTAGAAATACTATTTTGTTCATATTTTTGCTTGTGGAAGGTTATCAAATATGAGCTCTCTGATCTTGGCATTCTCCAACATAAATTATAAAGAAAACTATAGAATGAGCTTGAACATTTGAGAAAAATCAAGAAGAAACCTCTAAAACATATAAAGAAATATATGGTTATGGATTATAATTACTTTCTCAAGCAAGATTCACTAGTGAGTTTGGACTAGGAAAGCATAGCTAAGCCATTATCAATCCCCTATAGGAAAATATTTAATCTCTCTCTCTCTCTCTCTTTTATTTTTAGACTGCAGGAATCAGTCAGGTATTCGTCCCCCTATAAACTGCAATGTGCCTGGTAAAAAAATTCACGTGATCGATGGCACTGGTGTGACACACCATCCGATACCATGGGTTTGGGGGGAGACTAGACCTCATGACCTCTTTCCTGCAACAGGATGTTTTAGCCAATCGAGCTAGGCCACCAACCCCAAAATATTTAATCTCTTAAGAAACTTGCAAGATCTAGAATAAAAAAAATACCCACCATATGACTATAGAGGTCCCTAAATACATAATAAATACTAATGAATTGGCACACATTACCTTCCTCTACATAATCCCAAAAATTGGATCCCTTATTGCAATAATATTTTATGAGTGGGGAAGCATTGAAGTGGTGCCTTTAAGTACTTCTCAAGAATATAAAGAAAAATAATAGTAGACAAGAAGGTATTGGTTCCATTAATAGTGGATCAAGGTTGGAATAAAGATGATAAAATAAATTAAAGAAGAATTCTCCTAGTTTTGAAATATCCACACCTTGTATCATGAAAAATCTAAGATCTAAATGGTTGATAAAAAACACTTGAAGTATTGGTGTAGTTATACAAGAGAAAATTCAACAAGAGGTATACAATATTCATGGATATATTTTCCTCATTAAAGAACCCACCGAAGATGAACAAAACAATCAATTGTAAAAAGAACCACTAAATCAAGAAACTCACCCTCCTAATATAAATAATTTGAATATTATAAATGTTAATAAATCCCATAAAAACAAACCTCTTGAAGTTACTTCTCCCTATCTAAATCAATCTCATGTAACCTATGATAACCATAAGTTTCTCCTCCAAACCCATAGCATATAAATGTTTAAATCATTTATAGTTTCCAATAGCGTACTTTTAAGGACTCAAATAAAAAGGTAAAAAAATTCTTCCTAAAAGGTAAAAAAATTCTTCCTTATAGAAACATGAGCTATTAGATCTTTTCATATCAGATATCATTTGATGGATCACAAAGAATATGTTCATTCCTCAAACATTTTTATAGTAATACAACTTTGAATTTTGTGACATATTTGGAGTAGTTTAAGAAATTTATCTTATTGAAATTTCAAATTTTATGGGATTTATTCCATGATATTTAAATTTTTTATTTGACAAGAACCAAAGATAATTCAAATCCTGGTGGGCACTCCAACTACCTGGTGATGACATATGTTGAGTATAAAGTTAAGATTCATAGTGATTTTGATGGTACTTTATCCATTGATAAGGTAATTCATTGAAATTACCTTACTTATCTCCTTCCACTTTTGTACTTAGCTTGTACTTGGATCCTCTCTCTCCCTACTTTATTATAGTTTTGGAATATAAATGTTTTACGGGGAGTTTTTTTTAATTTTGGGATGGTATTTTCCTACAAATAGAGGCATGTGTGCCATTATATAGTTTATATTTTCCCTTGTATAAAGATCTCAGTGATATTTATTTATGAAGTGTTTTATCAATGCTTTTTTAACTAACTCCATGGGAACCTATGTTCAATTGTATATATAGTGGTTAAATTGCTTTATATGTGGGTAATAATTTTATTTAAAACATTAATATAAGTTTTAATTTTTATATTTCATGGAAGAATGCTTTTTATGCATTATTATATTATGTTTATTTTTTTATATTTAATGTTATTTCATGAGTTGCAAAACATTGGTAGGTTGCCAAAAGATATCTATTTGAAATGAGTCTTTGCATTTTTATTATTTATTTCTACATATTTTAATATTTCTTATTTTTAAATAGGCTTAAGCAAAGTAGATAAGAAACTATCATTTCAATCTAGATATTGACTTACAAAGTTATCCCATTTTTGTGAGGCTTTCTATGTTTGACCCTAAATGACATATTTGTTATGAAAGGAATTTTCAGCTATCAACAATATCTAGCATGACCTTTGGGACCTAAATTTGATGTTGAATAATATTTTGGTGAATTCCTAGTTAGTTTCTTTTTGAAACATATTTTTGTTAATTCACCTAACAAATTTTCATATAAACTAGAGGTGTTCCATGGTCTCTAAGGATGAGAATTATCACATACTAATATAAATCTCTTGTTGGCCCTTTACATTTGAGTAGAAAACTATAGCCAAACCTAATCAAACCTTAATGTAATCCCATTAAAAGTATTTTAGTACATACAAACCAACTAAATCAAATAGCCTTGATCCATCTTAGTAACAACCTTTTGTAAAATGGAATAATGGTAATTTTATTGGTGGTTTTTCCTATTTGGTATTCACAATGTATTCTAAGGAGCTCTCTAAAAGATAAAATCTAGGGAATATTAGGTTAAAAATAAAAAATAAAATTCCCTATAATTAAATAAATTGGGAACAAGACCAACTAACAAGAGAGGACTCGACTCCCCTTCTTCTTTGTGCTCTACCATTCTAAGGGGGTATTCATTTTTAGGTCCCACAAACTATATTCAACTTAAAACTTCTTCAAAATAATTCAATAATAAGGGTTAGTTTATTATCATCAAATTTTGTGAAGTAATTTTCCAACATAGTTAAGCCTTTTAGACCCAATTAGAAACTCAATTTAACTATCACTAGTCTATATTGTGCTATCCATCAACTAGATAATTAGGGGATTTCTAAATATAGAAAAATAGTTCCACAAGTTCACAAGTAGAAGGTGAAAGATGAAATGTAAAATACCATGATGTTCTATATCATTATGTGTAATATAGAAAATAATTCAAATAAATTTCTTTCATCATAATTTTCATTTATAAAATGGAACATGTGGTTAAAAAATACATAGTTTTGTACCTAATCTAATTCATAGAGTCAAGGGTCAAGTGAGAGAATGATAAACCCTTCAAATATCTAATATTGATTGAGAAATTCAATTTATCAATCATTATATTGTAGTGCTTAAACCATAAAAATATATTCCACATATAACATACAAGCTCTACTTAGTAATCCATTTATAATGTCAAACACACCATATGGCAAGCCAAAAATATTTCATGTTAAAATAAATTTCAATAGGAATATTTACATCATTACTTGAACACCAACTAACATGATATTAACATGAACACAACAAATGTGCATCCAAAAACATGTATTTAATTAAGTGTATGAAAAAATAATTAAGAAATTTTGAATGTTAGAGTGAAACAATGTATTACTCCATATTCTTAAAAGAAAGCATGTATTGAACAAGTCATAATAATAATTTGATATGAACTCAACTTGTTGGTATTTTATTGCACCTCTCATAGAGTTTCCAACCATTGTATAACATAATTCATTTTTTATTTATATAGAATAGTAACAATACTCATCTCATAAAAATGATTACTACTAGTCAAATCTTGATATAATCTAAAGACTATTAGGTGGTTAACACTTTTACAAGTGCCACATAGGTCTAGACTTTTCAAAGGCCAATGCCTAGTTGCTTGAATGAGAATCACCTTAAGGACACAATGAGTTCAATGAAAGAAGATGATCATGCCTATTTTAATTAGCCCTTGATTTCTCTTCGTTCTTGTAGATGAAAGAAGTAAATTACCATGAATATAATATTCTTTTATTCTTCCAACATAGTTGATAAAAGGTTCCATGAAGTTGTTTCAAGGGTATTTGTTAAAATGATAAGGTGGGAGGTTGAATTGGGAATTTTCCTTCCACACTCTAAGGATGAATTCATTTGGAAGGCTACTTCTCATTCTACTTTCTATCTACATGATATTGGATGGGTTTATTTGATACCATGGGAGATAGTTCAAGGCATTCTAGATCTAGAGACTCTCCATGCCCACTCACCTATAGATACGTAGCTAGAGAGAGGGTAAAGGGTCATGGAACACACTTCAATAGATACAATTATACTTTATGCATACACCATGACCATTATTTGGAAATAAATATATACAATGATTCCAAGACTCTCCCATTTCCTTCTGGTTATCAATTAACTTGAGACTACTCATCAAATGAAGATATTTGTGTTGTGTGAGAAAGTCATCATTATTTAGATGATTTGAATTTTTTAATTTTAACATAATGACCATTTTAAGAATTTATTAACCTTTTGTTAATCTTGTATGGATATTTGAGTTATCTTATCATTTTGTCATATAAAAATGCCTAGATCAACACTCTTCCAACTATTCAAAATTTATAACTTGCAAGTTTTCAATTTAATTTTCTACACCAAATAGTTCATTTTCCTACCTTGCTTATTTAGAAAGTAACATTTGGAAATATTCACATGATACTAGGTTTGATATGAAATTATACTTGTACTTGCAATATCTCACTATATTCAACCTCCTTCTTATTATACTATCTTTTGCAACTAATCCAAACCAAGCTAGCATTCACCAAAGCATATCATTGCATATCATTGATATAATTCTACATAAAATATTTACAATATTCATGATGAATATCCTAAAAAAATTACATATTATCTTTCTACTTTTGATGATGACACTAGTTAGATTTTAATATTCCTTTGATTGTCCTCTCAGTTTTCTTTTAATTACAAGTGATAGCTCAAAAATTTCCTTATTATCTTAACACACAAATTGGTAATTGGTATCTAATGTGAAGTTTTCATATTTGATGTAATAATGAATTAAATTAATTTTCTCTTTCCTTCAGTGAGTTTACAATCCAACCTATAAAAGTAAATACTTCATACAACAATTTGATGACCTCATGGGTAGGATTAATTCTAGTGGGGCTTACAAGATCATATTTAGTATTCCTATAAATAATTATAATTTTTACAACCTGATGAATTCATTTGTTGTGTGCTTATATCAAGGTAGATATTTGTCCCTAAATATGATTTAGTATCATTTCAATAGTTTTTAACACTCCCATGTGCATATGGATTGTAATTCAACTAGAGTTTGCTTAACTAGACATAAAAACTAGGGTTTTATAGGTTTTTTTATTTTTTAGTAGGATAATGAAACATATGTGAACCTAAATTTTAGGAAATAATTATCTAAAACTTAATTTTTTGAAATAGAATGAAGATGGGCCTAATTACCTATGAACACAATCCAAAATTGTAACTTGCAAACTAGAGGAGAATAGTGTCTGACTCAGTAGTGCTGACACACAATCCTTTCCTTGTTTCTTACCACTTCTCCATTCTCATTCAGTGTATTTCTGAATACCCACTTAGTACCAATTATATTCATGTTTGCAGTTCTTAGGACAAGTTCCCAAGTCTGATTTTTCTCAATCTACAACAGTTCTTCTTCCATAGCTTTCATCCAATATTCATATTTGCATGCCTCAATCACTTTTTTAGATTCAATTTTAGAAAGTAGACATAAATTTACCTCTTCTTCAACATCTTTCTTTCTTGTTAGTATAAATTTTCTTTTGTCTCTAATGATATGTTCTTTATAATTATTTCTCTACACATACTTAGGGGTTCTTTTTTGAAGCTTCTTCCTCTTCTTCAAACTGTAATTCCTTTTCCTTAGCCTTTTCTTTTTCTCTTCAATTTGGTTCATTTGATTCATACCCATCTATCACCATAGTTCCAAAAATCTTCATCAACCTTGACACTTGCACTCTCAACAATCCTTCTCAATCTTTTATTGTAGCACTGGTAGGCTTTGCTTTTAGTAGAATATCCAAGATTCCTTCATCAAACCTTGCATCAAACTTTCTCAAATTTTATTCATCTCTTCTAATATAATATTTTCTTCCAAACACTCTAAAGTATTTAACAATAGGTATCGTTGCATACCACAACTCATAGGGAGTCTTTGTATTGTTAGCTTTTGCTTGAACTCTGTTAAGTATGTAAACAATAGTATGAAATAATTCTCTCTAGTAGACTTCTGGTAGGTTTTCTTCTTTCATCATAGTCAATGTAGCTTCTTGAATAGTCCTATTTTTCTTTTCAAACACTCCATTTTGTTGAGGAGTTCTACGGGAAGACAAGTGCCTCTTTATGCTATGATTCTCACAAAAAATGTTAAATGCATTAGAGGTGAACTCTCCACCTCTAGCAAACCTCAAACATTTGATATTCAAATCCATTTCATTCTCAAACATAACTTTAAATGCTTTGAATCTATCTATGGATTTATATTTTTCTCTAAGAAAAGTAACCCATGTCATTCTTGAGTAATCGTCAATGAAAATCATGAAATTCCTATCACCTTGAAGACTTCTTGTCCTTGTAGAACCACAAAGGTTTGTATGCACTAATTCCAATAATCTAGTAGAAGATTGTTCTTTTCCTTTAAAAATTATTCTTGTTTGTTTTCCAATTTGACACTCCTTGCAAACAACATTGATAGGCTTTGTAATCTTTGGCAGACCTATCATTGCTTGAACTGAATTGATTCTTACCAAGTTATAAAAAATAATGTGACACAGCCTCCTATGCCATAACCAAATTTCATTTCTCTAAGACAAAGAAATGACCATCAACAACCTTAAGCTGATAAACATTTCCATCTATCCATTTTCCAACAACAATCATAGTTCCAAACCCTTTTCTAATCTCACAACCATCATCCTAAAACATAAGATTGTACCCTTTTCTACACGTATGTCCAACACTCAAGAGATTATGCCTTAAACCTTTAACATAGTAAACATCTTCAGTATTATGCTTGCCATCAAAACTGATTGAACCTATTCCACATATCTTAGCACCTGAATCATGTCCAAATCTAACACATCCTCCATCATACTTTTCAAGTTTAACAAACTTACTCTTGTCTTTGATCATATGATTTGACTAACCATTGTTAATGATCCAATAGTTGTTATCCTATCTAGCATGAAAAGAAGATACAAAAGTACATTTAGTCTTATCCTTTCTCTTCAGAGGGTATTCCTTCACACATCTTTCATAATTAGCAGAAATAGATTCATCTTTTAAAGCCATAAACAAGCATTCATCATCGTCATCTCCATAATCAGATTCATCATCAGAAATACTTGCATCTTCTCTAACATTATAATTTTTTTAATCATCTTACCTTTGTTCTCCTTGTTTTTGTTATTCACAACTTTGTTTGGACATCTTGAAGCATAGTGACCTATCTTTCCACAACTGAAACATTTGAAAGTTAATTTACCTCTGTAATTACCGATACCTCTTCTCATCCTTCTCGTAAAGTTAGCCTCCACATCATCAATATTTTCTTTATTTGGTTCTTCAATCCTCTTTGTTTTTGCAGCCTTAAAAGTAGTCTCAACTTTTGCACCATTATTAGTACCAAACTCTCTCATTTCAAATGTAGTTAAAGGTTCATACAATTAATCTCTAGAATACTGATTTAGATTTTGAGATTCCTCAATGGTAGTAACTTTATAACTGTAAGCTTTAGTAAGGGTTCTAAGAATTATCTTTACCACTTTTCATTCTTTGACTTTTCCTCTGAGACCTCTGATTGCACTATAAATTTCATCTGCATGTAACTTGTTAAAGAAGCAAATGAATGCATCTAAAAATTGAGAGAGAAAATCAAGAATTTCAGAGAAAGGCATGAGGAAGTCAATGAAAAATTGAAGCAAGCAAATAAAGACATCACCAGACTAAAAGTGCAAGTTGAAGAAAGGAAAAGAGTTGAGGAATGTTTGAATGCAATGGTGAAAAGAAAATATGATGAATGCACAAGGCTTGAACAAGAAGTGGTAAATCTAAGATCAAATCAAGAGAAAGCAAGAAGTCATGAAAATAAATTCAAGAAAAGTTCTACAATGCTTGATGGATTGATTGCAAGTCAGAAAGCATCTAAAGACAAAGGTGGTTTGGGACTTGAAAAAGGTGAAAGATCAAAGGTAGATCAAACACCTAATGCAAAGAAGATAAATAAACCAGAGAAGACTGAAGACAAGAATAACAATGAAAAGATCTAGAATCAAAGAAATAATGCTAGACGACCTCTTTTCACACAACCAAACACTCAAAGGTACCCATCTTTCAATGGTTTTTGTTATTCTTGCAATAAATTTGGACATACAGCAATGAAATGTAGAAGAAAAATGAATCAAAATGTTCCATCCTTTACTAGTCAATGCTTTACATGTAAGAAATTTGGACATAGAGAAAATGAATGCAGAAGTCAAATGATGAATGTATATAACAGTGGTACAATGATTCAATCCTTCAATGGTTACTATAACACATGCTATGGATTTGGAAACAAGGCTAATCAATGCAGATCTAGGATGAATGGAAGGAATGTGTAGACAATGAAAAATTCCTAAGCCTGCGAGTGTCATTTGTCTTCATCCTCTTCCTTTGATAATTAAATAATTTTAGTTATGCAATTACATTTGATCATATTCCTCTATTAATTAAATAATTTTTAATAATTATTTAATTAATTCACTTTCTAATCTTTATTCTATCCTGATCAATTAAATAAACTAATTGCGTCACTAATTTCTCCCTCTTCTCCAATAGTTAAATAAATTATTATTTATTTAATTATTTTGTCACCTTTCATCTATAGTTAAATAATTATCATTAATTATTTATCTATTCATGGTCCTTTAATTCTTCCATAGTTAAATAATTATTAAAATTATTTAACTATCCCATGCCACCTCCCTATTAAATAATTAATCTAAATTAATTATTTAAGGTCTAATTTTATCTCTCCATTTAATTAAATTGATAAATTTAATTAAATGCTCCTCTTTTCATTTTCTCCAAATAAATAATTTGAATAAATAATTTATTTTCCACTTGTCCATTTCCTCCACTCTCTCCATTTTTGAATAAATAATTTAAAATAAATTATTTATGCACCACCTGGTCAAAGATGCTCTGTCATAATCCCATGTCATAACATTCATTTTTGTCATAGCCTGCATGTATTGCATGTCTGTCATAGCCGTTGGCGTCATAGCTTTTCCATGCATGGCATATTTTTGGTGCATCAATTCTGGACCGTTGACCTTGGCATCTTTTCTGAGACTTAATCTTAGCCATCCATTTTGTAACCTCCCTCTCATGCATTCCCATCCATTGATCTTAGAATCTTTCTAGAAGGTTAATCTCAGCCGTCCATTCGAAAGGTTGTCTATAAAAGCAACCTTCCTTCTCCATTTTCATTTTAACAACTATTCTTCTCCAACTTTCTACTTACAATTTGTAGGTATTTGCACAAGTTGGACTACAAATCTGAGGGCATATTTGCAAAAGGAGAAATAGGAGAGCAAGAGAAGTGATTTAAGTTCAAACATGGGGAGTATTTTGATTTGATGTTTTATTTTCCTTATGCTTTCATTGTTTTCTCTTGTTTGGATGAGGTTAATAGTTTAGAAGTGTTGGTTCTCACTTTGTCTATGCTATTTTATTTCTAACCCCATCTCACAGAATGATACTCAAAAGAATGTTGTATGTCATAAGTGCAATAGACCTCTAGTAGAATGATTCAATCCTTCAATGGTTAGTGTTACACATGCTATGGATTTGGACACAAGGCTAATCAATACATATCTATGATGAATGGAAGGAATGCTACTCAAAAGAATGTTGCATGTCACAATTGCAATATATCTAGACATATTTCTAAGTTTTGTAGAAACAAAAACACAAGAATAATCTGGTAAAGAGAAATGAACCAATCAAAAAGGTTGATCCAATTGAAGTAAATAAGGAAATGGAAAAGATATGGAGAGAGAAAGAGAAGACTAAGAACAAGGAAGAATCTGTACCACCCTCTAGTGTAGATGTTTCCTTTGGAAACTAAGCCTACAGCTATGGATTAGAGGGAGCTTTAATGAATATCTTATGTCCCCCAAAGAGAGGTTTTGAAGCTACAACATGAAGATATGTGATGAAGAACAACATGTGAGATCCGTTGGTGAAAACTACAGAAGAAAATATGCCAACGCAGAGTTTTGTGGAGCTTTAGAAGGTGACTCTACATACAGTTTTAGGGAAATTTATGAATTGAAGCATTTCTTACAAATTAGGTCAAATCGAGGAGTTAAAAGAAAATTTTATAAGGTAAATTCATTTCACCAAAAGCATTCGAAGGAGAATAGATTAGTGAAAGGATAATTTGAAGAATTCAAAGGGATTCAAAGTTGTAGAGCATCAAAACCCTAATTTGGTGAGCAAGTTAAAAAGGTATTTAGAAAATCTTATGTGGCCTAGCTTTCTAGAATTTGTGTTTGGAATAGTTTTGAATGCATATTGCTATGGATACTCTGAAAGTTGTTGAAGTTTTTGAGAAACCCCAACCAAGATTTAAGAGATATCCCTCTAGAGCCATAGAAGATGACCCTATAGGCGATTTCTTGCATATTTCTTATGGGGTCCTACCAACAGAGGACATTAGGGCATATGTTCATGGAACCATGGATGAGCATTCTCCTGGAAAGTTTCACCTTGAAGCTAGAGTGCAAAACCCTAGCTGAGAAGAAACTATATGTGTGGGAATGGTTCCTGAACATTTTCTATGATAACAAGTGGATCATAAAGGAACTAAGTATAATTCATGATAAGTTTGTTTAGGGTCCTACCAACAGAGGACATTAGGGAATATATTCATGGAACCATGGATGAGTATTCTCTTGGAAAATTTCACCTTGAAGCCAGAGTACAAAACCATAGCTGAGAAGAAACTAGATGTGGGAATGGTTCCCAAACTTTTTCTATGATAACAAGTGGATCAAAAAGGAACTAAGTAGAATTCATGATAAGTTTATTTGGACTGACACACCTCATATGATTACAAAGGAAATGATTAGAGAAATCACTGGTCTATGCTCCATTGGACTAGTTCCAGTCCTAAAATCAGTCAAAAACAAGGATGTGATGGAGAAAACAAGTGTAACATTTGACTAGAGATCCCTCATTGTAAACCCTATCAGAAACCTTGTTGTTAGGTATGCTACCATGGTAATTGGATATAAAATATACTACACCAATTGGGATAACTCAATTTCTACCATCACAATCCATGTGGCATAGGATATGGTTGAGAATGGAGTTGATTATGGACTTTGTGAGTTTCTTAGGAAATTTATAATGGAAAAATTGAAAGAGATCAAGAAAAAGAAGTATGTATTTAAGTATGGAACACTAGTTATGTGCTTGATTTTCTACTTTTTGAAGGAAGAATACGTAATTGGGAAAGTCAATTGGATAATTGGAAGGCATGTGACTTACCAAATAGTAGATTACATGAGGAGCCTTGGAGACAACAATGCATAGGATAATGCACTAGCTATTGAAATAAACAAGACAACTAAGAGGGGGGAGAATCAGTTGTAGAAAATTAAACCTTCAAAACCCTCAACAATAATCAGATCCATAAGCATTCATTAAACCAATATTTTGTTAGTATGATTAAACATGAAATATAGATAACAAAAACTAAAATCATAACACCATACACACAAGAGAATACCATATTTATGTGGAAAACTCAATGAGGGAAAAACCACAGTGAGGATTAGCTCACAATATAAGTAATAGAAAAACTGATAGAAAAGGGCTCACTGCTAGAATAGGACACACTATCCAAAA
Organism: Sequoia sempervirens; assembly: GCA_007258455.2. Classification (NCBI taxonomy): domain Eukaryota; kingdom Viridiplantae; phylum Streptophyta; class Pinopsida; order Cupressales; family Cupressaceae; genus Sequoia; species Sequoia sempervirens. Next base: position 124,709,633 of record VDFB02000003.1, on the reverse strand, counting down.
AGGCTCACAACTAGGGCTCAAAACCACATAAAGAATACAAGAAGATAGAAGAATAAAGTCACATGGAGAATACTTCTCAATGAAACAAGGAGTCCACCAAAATCGCTCGCACACTTTCGTAGTCTCACATGAAATATTTCGGATGCCTTCAGCTCACCACCTTTAGGAACCTTAACATTGAAATTCACAATGCTCTACTCAAATTCGCATCACAAAAATCACTCACATCAATCTCACATCTATCTTACTTCTTGTACTTTTCTCTTTCTCTTACTTGCATCAACACCATACATATTTATATCAAGTTCTACCTCAAAAGCTTTCTCCAATGTCTGCCACTAGCCGTTATAAATACAAATTCAAAATAGGTTGGCACCTAAACATTCCCACGGTGGATAGGAACAAAAGATGACCTACATAAATCCTTAATTAGGAACCAAATAGATCCCAAAACACTTCAACATTCTTCCACAAGCCTCACATGTAATGTTGAACACAAGGTCAACCAACACCCGTGCAAACACCATAATCATTAAGTACACACTTCCTTAAAACAAGCTGAAAAGCCAAAAGCTCCTGACAACATAATTCACTTGGAGTCAATCCATAATAATCCATGAACTACTTAAGATTCATCAAACAATTCATCCAACCTCGCATCATACAAGTACTTCAACTCAGAACAACTGGTAACCCTTATTTGCACATTGATAAATGAAACTCACTATGCACTACACCAAATCAAGTAAAAAATTAAATAGAGAAATATAAAAGCATTATAATAAACTTCCCAAATTTGTACAAATTGAAGCCAAACAGTGGAGAAATGTGAACCAAGTACATTTCTCCTAGGCCACATAAAACATCACTAAACAACTAATTCATATATTGGTGAAAGTATCATGCACTATACAACGATCCAAAAATGAAGAGTTTGAATATAGAAACCTCTAACAACCTTGAATAATCTATAATATCTACACATTCCTAGCATCATCATAGAAAAAATGTAGAGTACAATACCAGGGCTTACTACAACATAGTTTACTCTATTTATCAATTTTCTTGAAATATCCTCAACATCTTCAGCCCATAGTTGACATCAATGACAACACCAATCAGTAGACTTCCTATTGACATCAATGACAATACCTTCATTCTTGCAACAATATCCCCCTTTGTAATTGATGGTAACACAAGATGTGAAATGCCCACCAAAGACAACACAAACACACCCTCTTTTTTTATGATTAGATAGCCTACACAACATTCCTGAACTTTCTCCCCCTTATAGAAGTATCTCTCTCCTCCTAAGTAGATAAGATTTTTCACATGATTCTCTCTCCCCCTTTGACATCAATGACAAAGAAAAAAATATTTGCATTATTCTCCCCCTTTGACACTGAACCAAGAAACTTGCTCTGAACACTCCCCATTAGGAGTATACCTACCTACTCCCCTTGAGAGGTAGCCACCAACATCAGTCCAAAAAATAGATAGTTCCTTAGATCCACTGGAATGATGCATCCCTATATGAATCTAATTCAAATAGGGAGGGGTGATAACCCCCAATTTCTCTCAAAGATACTCAAAATTATCCTTAGGAAGAGCCTTAGTAAATATATCAACAATCTGATCCTTCGTTGGAATATACTCAAGATTTAGCTCATTCTCCATAACCTTTTCTCTAAAAAAGCGATACCTAATAGATATATGCTTTTTCCTTGAATGCATCACTAGATTCTTTGAAATGTTAATTGCACTTGTGTTATCACAAAAGATAGAAATAGGCTCATCATTTATAACTCTATTATCCTTCAATTTTTGTATCATCCATAATACTTGAGTACAACATGTTGTTGGTACAATATATTCAGCCTCTACAATGGATAAAGAAATTAATTCATGTTTCTTGCTCAACCATGACACAAATCTACATCCAAGAAATAATGCATCACCACTTGTACTTTTCCTATCATCAACATGACCATCCTAATCAACATCTGTGTATGCACTTAATGTGAAATAAGTATCCTTAGGATACCACAAGCCATAATCTAGAGTGCCTCTTAAGTATCTGAATATCCTCTTCATAACTACAACATGTGTTTCTTTAGGATCTTCTTGAACTATAGATACAAGAAAAACTACATGCATGATATTTGGTCTATTAGTAGTCAAATACAATAGTCCATCAATCATGGATCTATACTTGCTTTGATTAGTCTTAGGTGAATCATCATTTTTGCTTCGTTTACAACCAATCACAATAGGAGTACATACTGGTTTGGGGTCATCCATTCCAAACTTCTTTGTAGTCCAAGAAAGAAATTCATCTCCCCAAACGTTGAAATCTCAAACTCTTTATGCATTTATTTTGCAAACTTCTTGCACATAGCCTTATTTTCACCAAAGATAATATCATCCACATATACTACTACTATCAAGATTTTTTCTTCCTCAATATTAAAGTAAAGATTACTATTTCTCGTGCCCTTACTGAATCCTTTTTCTATCAAGTACTTGTCCAATCTTGCATACCAAGCTTTGGGATCTTGATTCAATCCATATAGACCTTCTTCAACTTGCATACCATATCCAGTTGATTTGAAAACTGAAATCCTTTTGGTTGTTCCATGTAAAGCTCTTCTTCCAATTCTCCATTCAAAAAAGTATATTTCACATCCATCTGATAAACATTAAATTCTTTATGTGTTGCAAATGCCAAAATAATTATGATAGCTTCCATCCTAGCCACAAGAGAAAAAGTCTCCTCAAAATCTACACCTTCTACTTGTGAGTAAAATTTACACACAAGTCTTGCCTTGTTTCTTACCACTTCTCCATTCTCATTCATCTTGTTCCTAAATACCCACTTTTTTCCAATTATGTTCTTGTTTTCTAGTTTAGGAATCAATTCCCAAGTCCGATTCGTTTCTATCTACATAAGTTCTTCTTTCATTTCCTTCATCCAATACTCATCCTTGCATGCTTCACTCATTGTTTTAGGTTCAACTTTAGAAATTAAACGAAAATTTACCTCAACTTTAGTAGCTTTGCTTCTTGTCAATAAACCTTTCCTCTTGTCTCTAATGATTTTTTCTTTGTAATTATTCATTTTAACATATTTAGGTGTTTTAGGGGTCTTCTTGATAGCTTTTTCCTCTTCATTCTACACATCTTTTTCATCATATTTTTCTTCTTCTCTGCAATAAGGTTCATTTGACACATATCCATCTACTGTAATACAATTTTACAAGTTTTCATCAACTTTAACATTTGCACTTTCAACTATCTTTCTCAGTCTCTTGTTGTAACACCTATAAGCTTTGCTTCTTTAATAGAATATCTAAGGAAGATACCTTCATCAGACCTTACATCAAACTTTCCTAAGCTTTCTTCTTCTCTTTTGATGTAACATTTGCTTTCAAACACTCTAAAGTACTTCACAGTAGGAATACTTCCATACCATATCTCATAAGGAGTCTTTGTGTTGTTAGCTTTAACTTGAACTCTGTTAATATGCAAACAACAATATGAATAATTTCTCTCTAGTAGACTTCCGATGGATTTTCCTCTTTCATCATAGTCCTTGTAGCTTCTTGAATAGTTCTATTTTTCCTTTCAACAACTTCATTATGTTGAGGATTTCTAGGGGAAAAAAATGCCTCTTTATTCCATAAACTTACAAAACATGTTGAACTCAATGGAGGTGAATTCACCACATCTGTTTGATGTCAGATATTTTATTTTCAAATCGATTTCATTCTCAACCATAGCCTTAAATTCCTCGAATTTATCTAATGCATCAAATTTTTCTCTAAGAAAAGTAACCCACGTCATTCTAGAATAATCATCAATCAAAAGCATAAAGTACTTGTCACCTTGTATACTTCTCACCCTTGTAGGACCACAAAGGTATGTATGTACTAATTCCAGCAGTCTAGTAGCAAATTGTTCCTTTCCCTTAAAGCTACTCCTTGTTTGTTTTCCAAATTGACAACTCTCATAAACAACATTGATAGGTTTTGTGATTCTAGGTAAATCTCTTACTGCATGAATTGAACTAATTCTTGCCAAATTATCAAAATTCATGTGACACATCCTTCGGTTCCATAACTAACTATCATTAATCTAAGACATAAAGCAATGAAAATCACCACTCTTAAGCTGATAGATATTTCCTTCTGTTCTTGTACCAACATCAATGATAGCTCCTGATCCTTTTCTAATCTCACATGTTTCATCCTTAAACATGAGATTGTATCCTTTGCTACACATTTTTCTAACACTCAAAAGGTTATTCCTTTTCATATTATTATCGCATCCACTATCAACAACACAATAATTCTTATCCTCTTTGACATGCAAAGTAGATGCCAAAGTACCTTCAACTTTATCCTTTGACTCCAGAATACTTTCCTTCACACAAATTTTAGGGTTAGTAGAACCAGATTCTTCTTTTATATCCAAAAACAGACATTCCTCATCATCAAAATCTCCATAATCAAATTCATAATAAAAAATACTAGCATCTTCTCTCACATAGTAAGCTTTCTTAATAATTTTCCCTTTATTTTCCTTATTCCTATTGTTTAGAGCTCTTTTTGGACATCTTGAAGCATAATGACCTATACCACCATAGTTAAAACATTTGAAAGGTAATTTACCTCTGTAATTATCGGTGCCATTTTTTTTTATCTTTCTCACAAATTTAGCTTCCAAATCATCAAGATCTTCTTCACCTAAATATTCAACCTTCTATGATTTACCAACCTTGAAAGTAGTCTCAAATTTTGTACCTTTCTTCAATTTTCTCATTTCAAATACGATTAGAGTACCAATCAACTAATCTCTAGAATAATTATCAAAATAAATGGTTTCCTCAATAGCAGATACCTTTTCACTGTATTAGTCCAGAAGTGATATGATAACCTTCTTCACTACTTTAGATTCTTTAACAATTTCACCAATACCTCTTATAGCACTTACCAACTCATCAACTCTATGAATGTAGCCTTTAATTTTTCATCTTCAGACACATGCATCATTTAAAATTGTGCCTTCAAGTTCTCCAACTTTGCTTGTCTAACCCTCAAATCTCCTTCATAAATGCTTTCTAGCTTATCCCAAACTTGTTTAGTAGTTTTTAAACTCATAAATTTAACTAATTCATTATTTGGAAGAATATTCACAATAAATTATCTTTCCTTAGCATTGATCTTATGCCCCTTGATTTATGCACTTGTACTTGGACCATTCGGCGGAGGAGTATATGTGTTCTGATAAGCCTTCTCAATCTCATATCCTTGAGAAAATAGATATCCTTCCATCTTTGTCTTCTAGAATGCATAATTTGAGCCATCAAATCTAAGATATTCTAAAGAAATTTTGTTCACCATCCCAGATCTACCTTAAGCGGTTAAGCTCTTCTCCAAGAAACCCTACTTTGATATGAATTTTTGAAATGAACAAGACAACTAAGAGGGGGAGTGAATAATTTTTAGCAAATTAAACCTTCAAAACAATGAACAGTAATTAGATCCACAAGCATTCATTAAACCCTTATTCTGTTAGTGTGATTAAACATGAAATGCAGATAACAAAAACTGAAATCATAACACCATACAAAAGAGAACACCAGATTGACATGGAAAATCTAATGAGGGAAAAACCATGGTGAGGATTAGCTCACAATATAATTAATAGTAAAACTAGTACAAAAGTGCTCATTGCTAGAATAGGACACACTATCCAAAAAGACTCATAGCCAAGGATCACTTCCACAGAAAGAATACAAGAAGATAGAAGAAGAAATTCACACAAAGAATACTTCTCAATAAAACAAGGATTCCACCACAATTGCTCGCACACTTTCGTAGTCTCACATGAAAGATTTCATATGCCTTCAACTCATTGCCTTCAGGAACCCTAACATTGAAATTCACATTGCTATGCTCAAATTCGTATCACACACATCACTCACATCAATCTCGCATCTATCTTACTTCTTTCACTTTTCTCTCGCTCTTGCATCAACACTATACATATTTATATCAAGTTCTACCTCAAAAAAATTCTCCAATGTCGGCCACTAGCCATTATAAATACAAATTCAAAATAGGTCAAAACTTAAACATTCTTGTGATGGATAGGAACAAGAGGCGGCCTACATAAATCCTTAATTAGGACCCAAATAGATCCCAACACACTTCAACATGCTTCCAAAATCCTCACATGTAGTGTTAAACACAAGGTCAACCAACACTCGTAGAAACACCATAATCATTAAGTACACACTTCCTTAAACCAATTCAAAAAGTTGAAAGTTTTAGACAACATAATTCACTTGAACTCAATCTAGAATGATCCATGAACTACTTAAGATTATTCATCAAACACTTCATCTAACCTCTCATCATACAAGTAATTCAACTCAAAACAACTGGTAACCCTTTACACATTGATAAATGATACTCACTTTGTACTACACCAAATCAAGTAAAAAATTGAATACAAAAATATAAAAGCATTATAATCAACTTCCCAAATCTGCACAACTTGAAGCCAAATTGCAGAGAAACATAGAACAAGTACATTTCTCCCAAGCCATAGAAAACATCACTGAAAAATTGGTTCACATACTAGTGAAAGTATCTCACACTGTACAATGATCCAGAAACCCAAATTTTGAATATAGCAACCTAGGAAAGCCTTGAATAATCTGTAAGATCCACATAGTCATAAAATCATCATAGAAAAAATGTGGAGCACAATACTAGGGCTTACTACAACATAGTTTACTTTGTTTATCAATTTTCTCAATATCCTCAACATCTTTAATCCATAGTTAACATCAATGACAACACCTTCATTCTTGCAACAATAGCTCCTTTCTTTGTAGTATTCTAGAGAAGAATGTATGAGAGATAGATAATACCTAAGGAAATTGTGGAGAAATATAAAAATATCATCACTTTTCTAGTTTCCACGGATCACTACATCATGGAGGTAGTAGAACTTATAACAGTTTGGGTTCCAAAATTGGGTTATGAAGTAGTTGAGGTAGAGCTAGTTAGTTGTGTAGATGTATTATTGAACAGTTCTAAGGATCCAATGAAACCTAAGTATGTGAATTTTGAGGAAAAATCAATGGAAGTGCATATGAAGCAAAAATAACCCTTTATAAGAAAAAATGTTGATAAAATTGTGGATGTTTATGCACAAGAAATGGGTCTTTCTAAGGAAAGAGTGTAGATTGCTTTGGAGAAAGCTAGAGAAGACAAGGGTGTAACTGAAACATATGGGAGTACCAAAATATTAGGTAGAAAAACTACCACTCCCCCATCGGTTCAAAATTCCTCTAGGGCTTTACCTGTTGTAGGAGAGAAAATAAAATCAACAACTAATTCTCTGGTAAGGGAGAAATCATCTACGGTAGTGCATGCCACTAGAGTAGAAAAGAAGAATACTACCACCTCAACACCCCTTGTTTCCCTTGTAAGAAGAGTAAAAAAAAAATCCATAAGAGAGAAGGGAATTGGCATAAATCTAGTAGAAGAAGAAGAAATGGAAGAAGAAGGACCATAGTTGGTTCGAAGAGGCAGGAAATATGATTTACAAAGTCAAGCCAACAAAAAGAAAGAAGAATTGATATAATAGATACATATAGTGAAGAAGAAGTCAAAAAAGGGAAAGCTGCATTTAAGATTCAAAAGAGAGAAAAGGAGAAGAAATCCAAGAAGGCTTCTCAAAAAAATATGAAAACAAAGACAAGTCAAAGGAAGAAGTCTCCAGAGAAGGTAAAAAAGCAGAACAACAAGAAATGCCTTACACCCCAATGAAGTTAGAGGCATTGTTCAATAGTATTGTGTAGAATGATATGTTGAAAGCCACTGCAAAGCCATACAAGGAATCTAATGAGGTAGACAAAGCTACAAACATAGAATCCATAGTCAAATACATTGTTGTATTTGAATTTGATATTTTGGATATTTTTCTAAAAAGAAGAGAAGAAACCATAATGGAGCATGAATGGCTAAAGGATAAATACTTGGAAAGAGTTGGCCCTCCATTGACCGAAACAAATAGAGCTACATTAGCTACCATTTATAGCAAGGAGTTGAGAAAAAAATAAAGAGTTACCAGTCTCATGGGAAAGGAAAAAGATCATGAAAAAATCTAGAAAGAGTGCAATGAAAAAGCTGAGGAGATTGGGCACAAGTTGGGATTGCTTCCGGTGACTAAGAAACAAAAGTTGATATTGTTGATCTAGAATCAAATGTAGAAGGAGAAGTGCACACTCATGATGCTCAACATGAGCAATATACTATTGATGCAGTTGCATAGGAGAACACTCATTTGAAATTGGAGGATATATCAAATGAAAATAAAGGAGACGCAATGGTGGGAGAAGACATTGTGAAGGAAAATGTCTCAACCACTCCAACATAAAATGATGAATCCATTCCTCTAGTGAATATAAAAGACAAAAAAAAGGAAGTGAATACAAATATTGATGTGGATAATGAGGAAGAAAGAGTTGATGAGGAAAAAGAAGAGCATGAATAAGAAGAGGAAAAGGAAAAGGATGCATTCGGAGATGCAGAGAAAGATAAACCATTTGACTTTGATATTGCAGATAAAGAAAAGGCTACATAAACTGCAAAGTCTCTTGGAGAATATTTTGGCTCCTCCAGAGATTCTTTGAGGAATCTTCTAAGTATTCAATGTAGTTTCTAGTTGGTTGTGTCCTCAAAACTATTACAACTAATGATGAATCAGGGTAATGTATACTTGAACAAGATATCTCCTATTCACAAGCTTCATCTAGGAAACCTTTTTCACATAGTTTCCAGAAAAGAGGTCATTTATACATCAAAAGAGTGGAGAGGTAATGGATGAGACAATCAAAGCATTGCATGAGATCATACATGGATCAAACATAGACACATCTCTCTTTGGTATGGACAATCTTAAATTGATGATTGATTCCTTTAAATAATATGCATCCAGACTAAAGGAAGAGGCAAAGAAGGAAGTGAAAAAGAGGTTAAATGATAAGAGAATGTTGGAGATAACAAAGAAATGCACGGTTGCACATAATAAGTTCTTTGAATTTATGAAGGATGTAGAAGCATGTGTAGATGAAGCTAAGGAACTACTGCAATATGGGATGAAGTGGCCCAGGGCCACATAGAGTATAATAAAAGAAATGGACTCTATCAAGTCTCAAATTAATACATCTTCTAGTGCATATAACCCAGTTGTTGACCTCACATGTATTACAAGGGATCTTATAGAGGATCTTCACAAGAATTTTTTCTAGTTGCAAGCTCAAAAATAAATTATTATTTTGTAGTTTGGAGAAGTCGAGGATGTAGTCAACCCCAAACTCACAATTGTTTCTAGAGCACTTCTCAATGTTGACAAGGTTAAGAAGATGAATTAGATACCTTCTACTCTAAAAGAGGGAGAAGAACTCCTACTGGAACTTCAAATGCAGAAGAGGTAGCTTGCAGAGGCCAAGCAATCATGGGAAGATGGTAGGAAAGCATGGGAAGACCAACTGAAGAAGTTGCAGGCATCAACCACCTCTGGTTGACTTATATTTCATTCTTTTATGCATTTTTTCTATCTATTTTCAGATTGCTTGTATATATGCAGACATATAGAGTTACATTTCTTCTCTGATATATGACTTAGGGGGAGTCACTTCTCTTCTCCAACTATGTACATATGATTACATCATTCAAGGGGAGTTCCTTTAATGAAACGTAATAGATGTATATAGGCACCCTTTTCCATTGATGTCAAAGGGGGAGAAAAATTAATAAAGGAAAGTATTTGGAGAGTGTTGTAGAACATGTTTCCATCAATGACAAAGGCGGAGATTGTTGGAAGATTGAGGAGAGTATGATTGATGATGCAGTACTAGCAACACAAGCATGTCATGTACATAATGTAGGATACAGTGTTGTCATTGATGTCAACATTTTTATGGATCATCGTAACATGTTTTAGAGGTATTGTGGAATACATTTGTGCAAGTTGAGTTGGTTTGGAAATTGTAGTGATGTAGAAATTTGACTAAGTGTCAAACCTACTAGTTCAGGATTACAGAGTGTTGGTTTTTGGGTCTACACCACTTTGATAATGAATATTTTTCTCTGTGATTCTAACCTAATTTTTATGGTTATTATAAGATTATAAATCCAATATTTCATATGGTTTTGCAAAGTATTTTGGGAGATACGAATGACAAAGTTCGGTTTGGTATAATACAGTCATTTTTTGTATAGTGTGTCGGTGTGGGAGATTTTACATTCCTCTGTGGATGAATCTTTTGTGTTGTGATGTTGAAGATAAGCTTCCAGATGTTAGTTGAGTAGGAATTCTAGATGGAATCGTGTGTTGAGGTCCACATATTGTGAATTTGGTGTGTAAATAAAGGTCTTTTGGTTTAGTTCTTATTTGGGGCTGACCTAACATGTTTGATGGTTTGTGAAGAATGAATAAGTGTTTTTTTATTATGCAAGATCTAATATAGGTCCATCCTAACCTATCTTAAGGTGGTTTAAATTTTAAATTATGACCTGGAGTTTAGATGAAATATTTTGGAGTTGACAAGTTTAATTTTGTGTGTTACATCTAATTAGGCTGACCTAATTGATGTTACAATTGATGTGGATATATATAGTGGATTGATTTCAATGTTTTGGGATGATGAGAAAATGTAGAGAGATACATGACATGTATGATATGACACCTACATGTGTGATGTGAATTTGATCAGATTTGTGTGAATTTTATTGCAAGGTGTGTGAATATAGAGCAGAGCAGAGCATTGATCCAGATCAGTGCAAAGATTAATATTGTACTTCAGTAGAACTGTAATCCAACATACTATAGATGCAATTGTATCAGTTCAAATAGGTTGTAAGCCACCCCTTATTTCTTCTATATTATTCTCTATTGGCAGTGATTCCATTGGATTATGAGACCACCTACAGTGAATACTTCTGTAATATACCATATTTGGATATACTTTATTAAGAGTTAATCCTCACCATAGTTTTTACCAATTTGGGTTTTCCACGTAAAAATATTGGTGTTCATGTATTATGTGATGTTGTGGATATTTCATGCTTTCTTTGCTTATATTAGTTGAATGTGCTTTGATAATTGGATGGCTAATGATTGAATGGTTTAATAGAATACTAATTTACCCCCACTCTCAATATTTTGGGTGTTTAACAATTGATATCGGATCATGGGTCACATTTCAAACTCCTCACTTACGCTACGGGGGATTTTTACAAGGTGTATGCCCTTGGTTTCCTTGTGTTGTGCAGTGCAGTGCTCAAGTTTGTGACATGGCTTAACCACCTCTCATGGATTCATAAACTCTGGCTATTTTATTAGGCATTAACAAGTTGATATTTTGGTAACGACAACCATCTTTGTGATACATATCCATATAAAACTTATTTATGGAACCTTCCTCTTTCCCACAAAAAAATCACCCTTAAAACTTTTAAAATTCTTTTCTTATCCAACAAAAAAATGTATTCCTTTAATATTCTATTCAAATTGAATGGTTAACACATAATGGCTAATTTAAAAAATTTGGCCATATGTTTAGCCTTTGGGACATGTTTTCATTGTTGTTAGGTTATTTAATCACATGTGAGAACCTCACACAATACTTAACTCTTGGTCTCTTTCCTCTGATGAATAAATTCCATGTGTTTTCTAATTGGGAGGAAGTGGGACCCAATAGTCATTTGTCAGAGACTATAATGTGTGAGAGATATTTTGAAAAAGAAATCAAATTTAATTATCTATTGGATGAAAGTTAGCCACAATCCAATGAGAAAATGCCACATCAACTCAATTTAAAATGCTAGGGGTCAAAGAATCTTAACCTAGGTAGGAAATACTTAGAAAGCCCCCAGCCTAGTAAATTGGGAAAATACTTTCCTACAAGATGTGTAATCATCAAGAGGGATTGTGAGTCAAAATTTTAGTATACCAAGTACAAATTTATGAGGTGTAGAAAAAAAAATCCTAAAACTTGAAAGTGGGAGCTTATATTGAGAGGGATTAAGGTTTTAGGAAAATTGTTACCAGTTTTCCTTGGGAACAAAGGACTTAGAAACTTCACTAAGGAAATTGGATTAAATTTTTTACATATTTAACATGCTTTTCAAATGGGGGTTGAAATACTTTAAATTTTTATAAATGACTTAGTATTGAGGGTGGATAGGGATTAGGTTTTTGGTATACTTGGTGCTATTGGAAATAGGGATAGGAGCTTTTGCATGCTTGATAGCTTGTTGTTGAGAGAAGATGACCTAGAAGCTCATAGGGGTTTAGGCTTTAGAATATGACATATTGCATGATAGAGGGGTAGAATGAAGTGGATTCCAAAAGGCTTGGGTTTGAATAGTAAAATAAAAATGGGAGGTAGGTATAGAGGTTCCAAGGAAATCAAATATATGTATAAAATAAATAGAAACTTAAAAACCTAGAATACAATGAAAATGAAATGGTTAGGAACACATGGATTGAGATCCTTACTTTTAAAGGGAAGGAAATATAAAATGGGTGTTCACAAGGAAAAATTAAAAATATTGGAACATGGGGGAGTAAGGGGAATATAGAGGAATACCAAAAGGTAGAAACCTAAAACTATAATGAACATGACAACATAGGGATGTAGGTGGTTTGACCTAAGGAACAAGTATTAAGGTAAGGGGAAACCCTCCCAAAGCTAGAAACTGACATAAAGACCCCCAACTTGGATTTTTCCAAAAAAAATAAAATTTAGGTTCATGATACAAATACAAAGGAGGGTAAAGCACAATACTTAGTACAATATAACCAAGGGGCCCTACTGAGGATTTAATTAATCACCTATAAATGATGGGTATAATAGGGTTATGACTATTGTTGTGAATATAGTTATTTCCCTAACTAGTTCCATTATTGGGCCCTTTTCACACCTTGTCACTTATGTTTACTTAGGGAATTTTCACTTTATCACTCATATCATAAGATTAAGATACTTTTCATAATCTTATGTTATCTCGCCTTGGCCTATAGTATAATAAATTAGGATCTTAGGTTTTGATTATATGGGAAAAATAGGTTTTGAAGGGATCTAAAACCCTTTACAACAAAATGTTGCTCCAACAAGTAATCAATAGCCAACCAGCAACAACCCAACAACCAAAAAACTAGCCACCACGAGTGCCAAAATAAAAAAAAAGACAAACAACAACTAGCAGCACCCACTCGCAAAACAACAGCAAGATAACCTACAAGAGACTAAAACCTAACAAAAATAGAAAGAAACAAGAAACTAGTTAAGGCCACTCAGAGTTTTGGCCACCTCAATCTATTGGTTCTTATGTTTTTCAACCATATCCAACAGTTCATTTTTCTCAACATCAAAAGCTTTCTTCAATTTAGCCGAACCTCTACCAATAGGTACCTTATCATCATCCTTCGTAGCTTTTCTACCCTTTCCCTTAGCCATTTTCTCTTTCTCCATGATCTTTGAGAAGAGAACCTAATCTTCTCCGAGCTGACCAATTTTCTTAAAGAGAATTTCCAAAGATTTTGCACTATTCTTGACCGAGGTATGGCTTACCTGCAATAATTTTTTAATATCACCATTTATACCAGCAACCTTAGCCTCAAGGGCCTGTAGTCTTTCCTCACACAATGACTTAAATCATTAAATTAACCTTCTAGTTCCACCATTCTATCAATGAGGATGTCAGACACAAAGGCCTTCTAAACATTCTACATATTCACCTTTAAGCCTTTTATCTTGATATTGATTTTATTGAATTCTTGCAAAGTCCATTTGGCCAATTTGAAGGCACTCATAGCCCCACCCCTAGCCATATCTATCAAACCAAACATAGAATTATCATCTTCGTCCAAGTACGAAAAATCCTCTGAAAGAGGATCAGTCTTCAAGGGGGGATTAACATTTTTCTTTTGCTCATCCTCCACATTCAGATCCCCAACCTCCGTGTCTAGAGACACCTTAGGCATGTCATGAAATGGAGAATCCTCAACAGTCATCATTTTATCAAGAGGAATCTTACCTTCCCCAGCCTCTTTGGAGTCCTTGGCTGCAACTACAAAATCCTTTTTCTTCAAATTGGCCAACCTCTTTGACAATCTTCTCATTTTTTCAACCGAACCTACATTACCCTAGCTCCCAACCTCAAGAGCCCCACCAACATCACCTTTATCAACAACCACTTCCCCAACCTTAGGACAAGACCCATCCGACCCTACCTTTGTATCATCACACCCATAAATTTCCAACCTCTTAGGTGCCCTGTTACTCTTAGAACCCGCCACCTTCCTTTTCTTCAAAGCCAAAGCCACACCCGCAGGGGAGACATCATCCCCGTCCTCACTCCATTCCTCCTCATCCGACGACCCAGATGAAGCACTTAAAATCTCATATTTGCACAAATAGGATCTTAGGTTACTAATCATCACAAATAGAGTAAAAGATAAATGAAATAATAATTACAAGATGCACAAATTTGACACATTACATAATATACACGGAGAATACCCTTTTAGGTAAAAAAATCATAAAGAATCATTTGATTATAAAATAATTATAAAATTATCTATAAAATTATAGACAAAACTTGAAGATATTGCTTCTTCTCACTTCCACATGGCCAATAAATACCTCTTGTGCATAGTGAGAAATTGCAGACAAATAATTTTTTCTCTACTATTATTATATTATTATTCATTATTAGTAACATCCATTATTATTTTATTGTTCTTCATTATCATCCATTTAATCCTTCATTATAATTTAATTAAGTAATTCTTATTATTTAATTAAATTGAGCTAACTTCCCTCTTTCATTTACATAAATAAAATATTAAAATCTACCTAAAATCCATCATATTATCCATCAAATGTTTACATAAAACATGTCATATCCCACCTCATATCTCTAATTATTTATTAAATAAATAAATAAATCTTCAAATTTCACCTCATTTAGTTCACTCATCCATGCAATTAGTAAACTCCTTCATTAAATCACTTAACTTCCTCATACATAGTCAACTTCCTACATGTACTCATTTAATTGCTTCATTCAAGCACTCAAATCCTTCATGCACTCAGTCAACTTCTTCATACAATTATTTAACTTAAAAATCACAAATTTAAATGAAAATTAAACTAATTTACAACTCACTCATGTTTTCCACCTCTTCACATTAACTCCCTTAATGATATATCAAACTCATGATCCAAGATTTAATCTAAGTAATTTTTCCAATTCATAAAATTATTATAAATTCATTCTCTCATCCATCATTCTCAACACCAACATTCAAGGAAAATTAATACTGTTAATTTCACCATCCAAAAATTGCTTATGTTATGGTGACAAAATGAGCACCCATATATCAATATCATCATGAGCACATCTATTATGTGCTCAATAAAAGGGTTGCATATATTAGAATAAAGTGTTTTAACTTTCATTTTTAATGATTTACTATTTTATTTTAATTTATGTTTACACTTTGGTGAACTTAACATGAAATTTTATCATTTTAACACCCTTTGAAGATTGAGTCTAAGTTGTAGGTTATAATTTTAGAGAAATATTTGGGTTATGAATTAGTTGAGGTAGAGCTAGTTGGTTATGGAGATGTAATATTGAACATTCCTAAGGATCCAATGAAGCCTAGATATGGGACTTTTGAGGAAAAAGTAATGGAAGTGCACATGAAGCAAAAAGAACCTATTATAAGAAATAATTTTGATAAAATGATGGATGTTTATGCACAAGACATGGGTCTTTCTAAGGAAAGAGTGTGGATTTCTTTGGAGAAATCCAAAGAAGAGAAGGGTGCAACTGAAGCATCCAAGAGTACCAAAAGATCAGGTAGAACAACTACCACTCCCTCATTGATTTAAAAGTCCTCAAGGGATTTACCTATTGTTGGAGTGAAGAAAATCAACTGCCAATCCTCTGGTAAGGGAGAAATCCCCTTTGGTAGTGCATTCCACCAAGGCAGAAAAAGAAGATTGCCACCTCAGGGCTACCTGTTGCCCCTGCAATAAAAGTCAAACAAAAATCCATAAGAGAGAAGGGAATTGGCATAAATGTAGCAGAAGAAGAAGGACTACAATTGGTCTAGATAGGTGAGAAATATGCTTTACAAAGTGAAGCCAACACAAAGAAAAGAAGAGTTGATATAATAGATACAAATAGTGAAGAAGAAGTCGAAAAGGGAAAGTTGCATTTAAGATTCAAAAGAGAGAAAAGGAGAAGAAAGCCAAGAAGGCTTCTCTAGAAAAGAAGCAAACAAAGAGAAGACAAAGGAAGAAGTCTCCAGAGAAGGTAAAGAAGTAGAAACAACAAGAAATGCCTCTCACCCCAATGAAGTTAGAGGCACTATTCAACAGTATTGTGTAGAATGATATGTTGAAAGCCACTATAGAGCTATACAAGTAATCTAATGAGGTAGAAAAAGATACAATCATATAAGCCATAGTCAAATACATTGTTGTATTTGAAGTTGATATGAAGAATATTCGAAAGGATATTCTTGATGATATTTGGGATATTTTTCTAAAAAGAAGAGAATAAGCCATAATGGATCATGAAAGGCTAAAGGATGAAGCCTTGGAAAGTGTTGGCACTCCATTGATCGAAGCAAATAGAGCTACATTGGCTACCATTTATAGCAAGGATATGAGAACAAAACAAAGTGTTACCAATCTCATGGAAAAGGACAAAGATGATCATGAAAGAATCCAGAAAGAGTGTAATGACAAAGTTGAGAATATTGGGCACAAGTTGGGACTATTTTCGGTGACTAAGGAAGAAACAAAAGTTGATATTGTTGATCTGGAATCACATATAGAATGAGAAGCTTGTGCATATTGATGATGCTCAACATGAGAAAGATAATATTGATGAAGTTGCATAGGACAACACTCCTCTAAAATTGGAGGATATATCAAATGAAAATAAAGGAGAGGAAATGGTCAAAGAAGACATTGTGAAGGAAAATGTCTCAACCACTCCTCTGGCACAAAATGATGAATTCATTCCTTTGGTGAATACAAAATACAAAACAGAGGAAGTGAATATAAATATTGATGTCGAGCATGAGAAAGAAAGAGTTGATGAGGAAAAAGAAGAAAAGCATCATGAAGAAGAGCATGAAGAAGAAGAGGACAAGGAAAAGGATGCATCTGGAGATGCAAAGAAAGATAAACCAACTGACTCTGGTACTGTAGATAAAGAAAAGGCTACAAAAACTACAAAGTCTCTTGGTGAATCTTTCGGCTCCTCTAGATATTCTTTAAGGAATCTTCTAAGTATTCAACGTAGTTTCCAACTAGTTGTATCCTCACAACTATTGCAACTGTCGATGAATCAGGGTAATGTAGAATTGAAAAATATATCTCATATTCACAAGCTTCAGCTAGGAGACTTGTTTCACATATTCATAGGGAAGGAGATCATAAATACACATCAAAAGAGCAAAGAGGTAATGGATGAGGTAGTGAAATCATTGCATGATATCATACCTAGATCAAACATAGACGCATATCTCTTTGTTATAAACAATATCAAACTGATGATGATTCCTTCAAATTATATGCATTTGGACTAAAGACAAAGGCAAAGAAGGAAGTGGAAAATAGGTTGAATGATAAGAGAATGCTAGAGATAATAGAGAAATGTATATTTGCACATAATAAGTTCTTTGAATTGATGAAGGGCATAGAACCATGTGTAGATGAAGCTAAGGCACTGCTATAATATGGGATGAAGTGGCCTAGGGCCACATAGAGTATAATAAAAGAAATGGAATCTATCAAGTCTCAAATTAATACATCTTCTAGTGCATATAACCCAACTATTGACCTCACATATATTACAAGGGATCTTATAGAGGATCTTCACAAGATTTTTTTCCAATTGTAGGATTAGAAAGAAACTATTATTTTGTAGTTTGGAGAATTCAAGGATGCAGTCAACCCCAAACTCACAATTGTTTCTAGAGAACTTCTCAGTCCTAACAAGGTTAAGAAGACGAATCTAGTACCTTCTATTCTGGAAGAGGGAGAAGAACTCCTACTGGAACCTTGAAATGAAGAATAGGTTTCTTACAGAGGCCAAGCAAGCATGAGAAGATGGTAGGCAAGCATGGGAAGACCAACTGAAGAAGTTGCAGGCATCAACCACCTCTAGTTGACTTATATTTCATTATTTTATGCATTTTTCTATCTATTTTCAGATTTCTTCTATATATGCAAACATATAGAGTTACATTTTTTCTCTGGTATATGACTTAGGTGGAGTCAGTTCTCTTCCCCAACTGTGTACATATGATTACATCATTTAGGGGGAGTTCTTGTAATGAAATAGAACAAGTGTATATAGGCACCCTTTTCCATTGATGTCAAAGGGGGAGAGTGGAACAAGTGTCAAAAGGGGGAGACAAAGTAATAAAGGAAAGTTTTTGGAGAGTGTTGGTGAACATGTTGCCATCAATGACAAAAGGGGAGATTATTGGAAGATTGAGGAGAGTGCCATTGATGATGCAGTACTAGCAACCTAAGCATGGTATGTACATAATGTAGGATACAATGTTTTCATTGATGTCAACATTGTTTTGGATTATCCTAACATGTTTCAGAGGTATTGTGGAAGACATTTATGCAAATTGAGTTGGTCTGAAAAGTGCAATGATGTAGAAATTTGATTGTGTTAAACCTACCAGTTTAGGATTACAGAGTGTCAATTTTTGGGTCCATATCACTCCATGAATGAAGATTTTGCTCTGTGATTATAACCTAATTTTTGTGGTTAGTAGAATATTCTAAATCTAATAATTCATATGGTTTGGTGAAGTATTTTGGGAGATATTAATGACAAAGTTCAATCTGGTATAATACAATCATTTTTTGTATAGTGTGTCGATGTGGGAGATGTCACATTCCTTTGTGGATGAATCTTTTGTGTTGCAATGTTGAAGATAAGATGCCAAATGTCAGTTGAGTAGGAATTCTAGATGGCATCATGTGTTGAGGTCCACGTATTGTGAATTTGGTGTACAAATAAAGGTTTTTTGGTTTAGGTATTATTTGGTGCCAACCTAACACGTTTGATGGTTTGTGAAGAATGAATAAGTGTTTTTGTCTTATGTAAGATCTACTATAGGTCCATCCCAACCTATCTTAAGGTGATTTGAATTTTGAATTATGGTGTGAAGTCCAGATGAAATGTTTTGGGGTTGACAATTTTAATTTTGTGTGTTACATTCAATTAGGCCAACCTAATTGATGTTACACTTGATGTGGATATATATAGTGGATTGATTTCAATGTTTTGGGATGATGAGTGAATGTAGAGAGATAGATGAAATGTATGGTGTTCCACCTACATGTGTGTAATGGGGATTTTATTAGATTTGTGTGAATTGTGTTGCAAGGTGTGTGAATATAGAGCAAAGCAAAGCATTGATCCAGATCAATGCAAAGATTCATATTATACTTCATTGGAACTGTAATCCAACATACTGTAGATGCAATTGTATCAGTTCAAATAGGTTGTAAGCCACCCCTTCTTTCTTATATCTTATTCTTTGTGGGTAGTGATTCCACCTACAGTGAACACTTTTGTAATATATTATACCTAGATATACTATATTGTGAATTAATCCTCACTATGGTTATTCCCATTTTAGGTTTTCCACGTCAAAATACTAGTGTTCATGTGTTATGTGATGTTGTATATGTTTCATTCTTTCTTTCCTTATATTAGTTGAATGTGCTTTGATAATTGGATGGCTAATGATTGAATGGTTTAATAGAATATTGATTCACCCCCCCCCCCTCTTAGTATTTTAGGTGTTCAACAATTGGTATCAAAGCTTGGGTCATAGGTTTGAACCCCTTGCTTGCATTGGGGGTATTGTTGTAAGGTGTTCACCCTTGGTCTCCTTGTGTTGTGCAGTGCAACACTTAGGTTCGTGACATGGCTTAACTGCCTCTTGTGGATTCATTAACTCTGGTTGTTGTATTGGGCATTAACAGGTTGATCTTTTGGTACAACGCAAACCATATTTGTAACACATATCCATATAAAACTTATTGATGGAACCTTCCACATTCCCACAAAAAAAGTCACCCTTAAGACTTTTGAAATTCTTTTCTTATCCAACAAAAAAAAATTATTCCTTTAATAATCCATTCAAATTGAATGGTTAACACATAATGGATAATTTTAAATTTTGGGCCATTATGTTTAGCCTTTGGGACATTTTTTCATTGTTTTTAGGTTATTTAGTCACATGTGAGAACCTCATACAATACTTAATTCTTTTTCTCTTTCCTCTAAGGAATAAATTCCATGTGTTTTCCAATTGAAAGGAAGTGGGATCCAATAATATTTTGTTAGAGACTATAATGTGTGATGGATATTTTAAAAATGAAAGAAAATTCAATTATCTATTGAATGAAAATTAGCCACAATCCAATGAGAAAATTCCATATAAACTCAATTTAAAATGCTAGGGGTCAAAGAATCTTAACGTAGGTAGGAAATACTCAGAAAGCCCTCAACCTAGTAAATTAGGAAAACACTTTCCTATACGATGTGTAATCATCAAGAGAGATTGTGAGTCAAGATTTTAGTATACCAAGTACAAATTTATGAGGTGTAGAAAATAAAATCCTAAAACTTCAAAGTGAGAGATTATATTGAGAGATATTAAGGTTTTAGGAAAACTATTACCGGTTTACCTTGGGAACAAAGGACTTAGAAACTTCACCAAGGAAAAGGGATTAAATTTTTTACATATTTAACATGCTTTTCAAATGGGGGTTGAAATAATTTGAATTTTTATAAATGAAATAGTATTTAGGGTGGATAGGGATTAGGTTTTTGGTATACTTGGTACTATTGGAAATAGGGATTGGAGATTTTACATGCTTGATAGCTCGTTGTTGAGGGAAGATGACCTAGAAGCTCATAGGGGTTTATGGTTTAGAATATGACATATTGCATAATAGAGAGGTAGAAAGAAGTGGATTCCCAAAGGCTTGGGTTTGAATGGTAAAATGAAAATAGGAGGTTTCAAGGAAATCAAGTATAGGTATAAAATATAGAGGTTTCAAGGAAATCAAGTATAGGTATAAAATAAATAGTAACTTGAAAACCTAATACAATGACAAGGAAATGGTTAGGAACACATGCATTGAGATCCTTACTTTCAAAGGGGAGGAAAGATAAAATGGGATGTTCATGAGGAAAAATTCAAAATATTGGAACACAGGGGAGTAAGGGGAACATAAATGAATGCCAAAAGGTAGAAACCTAAAACTCTAATTAACATGACAACATAAGGATGTGTGGAATTTTGAACCTAATGAACAAATATTAAGGTAAGGGAAACCCCTCCCAAAGCTAGAAATTGACATAAAGGCCCTCATACTTGGAATTTAAAAAAAAAAAAGAGATTTAGGTTCATGATACAAACACAAGGGATGGTAAAGAACAATACTCAGTACAATATAACCAAGGGGACCGACTAAAGATTTATTTAATCACCTATAAATGATGGGTACAATAGGGTTATGACTATTGTTGTGAATATAGTTATTTCCCTAACTAGTTCCACTATTGGGCCTTTTTCTCACCTTGTCACTTATATTTACTTAGGGAATTTTCACTTTATGTATCATATCATAAGATTAAGAAACTTTTCATAATCTTATGTTATCATATCTCACCTTGGCCTATAGTATTATAAATTAGGATCTTAGGTTACTAATCATTACAAGAGTAAAAGATAAATGAAATGCTAATTACAAGATGCAAAAATTTAACACATTGCATAATATACAAGGAGAATATCCTTTTAGGTAAAAAAAACTCATAAAGAATCATTTGATAATAAAATAATTAAAAAACTGACTATAAAATTATAGACAAAACTTGAAGATATTGCTTCTTCTCACTTCCACATGGCCAATAATACCTCTTGTGCATAGTGAGAAATTGTAGACAGTAAAATAATTAGACACTAAAATAATTTTCCCTCTACTATTATTATATTATCATTCATCATTAGTAACATCCATTACTATTCTTTGTGAGAGCTTCAACTACCTACCATGGTTTGAGGATGGCTTAGTCTAAAGGCTTCAACAAGGTTTGGATAGAGGATGATTCATTAAAATTTATCAATAAACTTAAAAAGTCCACCTCTCCTTGGTTTGTCAAACCTATTATTCTTGATGCTTTGGAAATTTTGAATTGTTTTGATCAAAGTTTAATATCCGATATTTATAGGGAGGGAAATTTCCTTGCAAATAAATTTACTAATTATGGGGTTAATGAGAATAAAGTTTGGGAAGGGAATGACCCCCTCCCCATCAACGTCTAATCGATTTCCAATCATGATATTCGAACCATTTGAGGAGGGGATACCATTCATGATTTTTTTCAATAACATGTTTCATGTGGTATTTCAAATCCAAGTGCGATTTCTTAAGTGGCTTCTCCATGCATTTTTATGATGTGGCATAGGTTTGTAAAGATATGCATTCAAGAATAATTATTTCCTCTTGTCACTTCGGTTCTCCCAAATAGATTGTGGGTGTTTCTAAAGCCTTCTCTTTCTCGAGGCTTCTTCTATTTTGTATCCTTAGAAAATACTTGAAGTTGCTCTCGTTTGTCTCTATAGTCGTCATGGGAGGTGAGAGGAATCATGTTGAGCCAATTTCTTGCGACTTTTCCAAGAGTAACAAGAAGATTTGGGGGCTGTTGTAGGCTAGGGGTGTTCTCCCTATATTGAAAGACTTCATGGATTTGACCCTAAGGCGGCTTTTCCAAGGGATGACAAAGCAGAGTCTTGAGGGTGTTCGGGATGGAATTCAATATTACTAAAGAACTCATTGGTAATATCATGGGTTTGGTTATTGAGGGGAGGAAGGTTTATAGGGACAAGAAAGAGTATAATGCTACAATGGCTATCTTCTTTAAGGATGAAGAAAGGAGTCAATTGGAGAAGGAAAAATGTGGAGGATTTTCTCACAACTCCATCAAGGCTATGTGGGGTGATGTGGCTGCTGAAATCATGAGGTATTTTACTCTTGATGATCACTTCTCTATTCTTGACAACTACCATTTTGTTCTGTTAAATCACTTTAGGTATAAGAAAAGGGTTTCTTTCCCCTTTTCTTTGCTTGCCTCCCTTGAAAATGGTATAAAATACCATAAAAGGAACCCTAAGAACCCTATCCTACATGAGAGATTAATTCTCCTAATTATGGAATATGCCAAGTCCTACTCAATCCTTGATGAGCCCAAGAATATTTGTAAAGGTCACCATAAGAATTCTAATTTTGAGTATGATACTAGGTTTGAAATGGGTTTTGGCTCTAAGGAGTTCATTGTTGGGTTAGAAGTCTCTATGGAGGTTCTTTAAGAGCCTCCCGAGTCTTTTGAGGGTAAGTGTAAAAAGAAGGATAAATCTTCTAATCCCTGTAATTCTGAATATTATATCATTGGTAGTGATGAGGTGGATGGTTTTGAAGATTTCATTGACACCCAAACGGATAAATTAGGAAAGCTCCTGGCCCCTACTATTAAGAAACTAAAATTGAAGGATGATGAGATTACCTCTGGCAAGAAGAAGGTGGAGGAGAATTTTGATGTGAATGAGGAAGTGGAGTCCCCTATGTCAGGTAGGAAAACAAAGATGCGCTTGAAGGAAGGGAGTTCTTAGAAGAAGGTAAAGGGAAAAGTTTTCTTGACCTAGGAGGAAACTATTAGTTTTGATCCTATTGTTACTCCCAATGTTGAGACCCAACAGGTTGATGTTGGTCATGAGAATGAGAAGGTGTAGGAGAAGGGTGTTAATGTGGTTACTGAGATTGAGAGGTTTGTGTGCATAATCAAAGTTCTTGATGATGGTAACAAAGGGCAGGATGTGTTGCAGAATGAGAAGGATAATAGGGATACTTTGGAGGATCTGGTAGATGACAAGGATAATTTTAATTGTAACAAGGAGGACTTGTCCAATGTGTTAGGAATGACTAGAGATGGTTCCTTAATTTTTTTAGACTTTTTAAGTGGGTGTTTAATGAATTGAACCTAACTAATGTTAAGGTTCGCTCTTTGGCCAACAATGTTGGGGTTTCCCCTACTCCTAAGGAGTCTTCTATCTAGGATCAAGTGAACCAGTTGGTTGATGCTCTAAAGATTGTGACTGATGAAATGTTGAAGCTGAAAAGAGACTTCAAATTTAGAATATTGGTCTTGGAAGACAAAATGGATAGAGCTTACCAGAACCTGGAAAAGGTGATCAATGTTATTAAGACTACTATCTCTAATGAAGTTGAGGGGATATAATTTCTTAATGATAAAGCTAGGAAGTGGACATGAGATTCATTTGGGGTGAAAGAAGTTGTTGGTGGCATGATGGATCTGCCTAGTGCTTTGAAAGATGGGATTAGTGAGAAGGGTCCATGCACTCAGACTCACAATAAAACAAAGAAGAATATGGGGGTCCCTGCAAAGGAGATAGAAAAGGTCATGGATATGCATCAAAATATTATTGATAGTGATTTGGAAGTTGCAAATATTTTGAAAATTTTGTAGTTGATTGTTGGTTTTATCCTTCTTTTTGGCTGATTGTTTGCTAGTATTTTGCTTATATTTGGCTGCTTTGTTTGTTTTTGATTTTTTAAAGCAGCGATCTTTTTTGTAAAGGGTTTTGGGGTCCCTTCAAAACTTGCTTTACCTATAATAAAAAATCCATTATTATTTTATTATTCTTCATTATCATCCATTTAATCCTCCATTATATAATTAAATAAATCTTATTATTAAATTAAATTGAGCTAACTTTCCTCTTTCATTTACATAAATAAAATATTAAAATTTACTTAAAATCCATCATATTATCCATCAAATATTTACATAAAACATGTCATATCCCACCTCATATCTCTAATTATTTATTAAATAAATAAACAAATCTTCAAATTTCACCTCATTTAGTTCACTCATCTATGCAATTAGTAAACTCCTTCATTAAATCACCTAATTGCCTCATACATAGTCAACTTCCTACATGTACTCATTTAATTGATTCATGTAATCACTCAACTCCTTCATGCGCTCAGTTAACTTCTTCATGCAATTAGTTAACTTAAAAATCACAAATTTAAATGAAAATTAAACTAATTTACAAGTCACCCATGTTTTCCACCTCTTCACATTAACTCCCTTAATGACATATCAAACTCATGATCCAAGATTTAATCCAAGTCATTTGTGTTGGGTTCGTGAAGCCCAATCACTCCATGACTACGACCTCTTGTATAACTATCGTTATTCTTGGTGGTGACCATTTAGTTGCCTTGGTCGGTCATCTTCTTGTTTCCTTTGTTGGAGATTGAAGATAGATAAAAAATATATTGTAATGTGAGATTGTATCAAATTAATAAGAGAATCCCCTACTTCTAAAGTGGATGTAGTCATTTATGATGAACCACTATAAAAAAAATTGTTCTTCTTGTCTTGTTTTTCGTTTGTCAAATTGTTTGAATTTTGCAATTTTCTTTCATTTGTTCTGTGCAAATTTATTCAAAAATTGGTATCAGATCTTGGTGGAGAAGCTCAATGTTGAAGTGATTCTTTGGAAATCTGTGAAAAAATTTAAGAGCTATGGATGACGCAAATAAATGGAAGATTAAGAAGTTCACAGGCCAAAACTTCAGATTGTGGAAGGTTAAGATGGAATCGTTGTTGATAAAGTAGGATCTCTCTTGTGCGTTGCTTGGAAAAACCAAGGGAAAAGGTTCAATGTTGGATGAAGATTGGGAGAATATGGATATGAAAGTGAGGGAAACCATTTTTCTTTCGTTGTCTAGCAATGTGTTATTTAATGTTTTAGCGAAGAAGATGACAAAAGAGTTGTGGGATAAACTCTCCAACATGTATGAGATCGCATCAACATCCAATAAGGTATTCATTATGAAAAAAAAATCTAATTTGAACATGAGAGGAGGGATATGTCAAACCATCTCAACGAATTCAATACCTTGGTAACTCTGTTGATTTTAGCAGGTATCAATTTAGATGATGAAATCAAAGTAATTATTTTGTTATGTTCATTACCAAATAGTTGGGATGGAGTGGTGATGGCGGTTAACACTTCAGTGGCTTCCAAAAGAAAATTAAAATTTGATGATGTTGTAGCCACACTTCTCAGTGAAGACATGAGAAGGAAAAATTAAGAGCCCTCATTTGGAAATGCTTTGACTATAGTAAGTACTAGAAATAGGGGAAGGAGTCAAGAAAGAGGTACAAAAAATAATAGAACAAGGTCCAAATTTTCTCCTCATTCAAAGTCCAAGGGCAGAAATGGTGCTTGTTGGTGTTGTGGAAAAACCAGGCCACACAAAGAAAAAATGTTAGAATTACAAAAAGGCACAAGATAAGGTAAGCAAAAATGAAGTCAATGATGTTGATGATGGTGTTTTATTTTTATCAACAAGTGACACGATTTTAGATTCGTGGGTTCTCGATTATGGTGCCTCTTTCCATGCTACTCTATGTCGGGTTACTTTCACTAATTATCAAGAAGGTACATTTGGTAGAGTGTTTCTTGGAGATGATAAAGAATGTGAAATCGTAGGTAAAAGTGATGTGATTTTGTCTTTGAAAAATGGAAATAAGTGGATTTTGAAAGATGTACACCATGTTCCCACTTTGAAATGAAATTTAATTTCGGTCAGCTAGCTTTATGCTCATGGGTGTGATGTGAAATTTTCATTAGATACTTGGAAGGTAACCAAGGGTGTTATGGTGCTTAGAAAGGGAAAGAAATTGGGAAGTATTTATGTTTTAGAGTGCAATGATGAAGTGGGTGTTGTAATGATGGTTGTGGATAGTTGTTTGGAGCTTTGGCATAAGAGGCTCAGTCATATGAGAAAAAGAGGACTTGAAGTCATGCTTCAAAGGGATCAACTTCCAGGCCTAAAATCAGTTGATTTGGAGTTATGTGAGAATTTCCTTTATGACAAGTAGAGTCAAGACTGCTTCATGCAGATTGGTCATGAGAGGAAGACTACACCTTTGGAGCTTGTGCATTCCGATGTCTTTGGTCCAACCAAGGTAACCTCTTTCAGAGGTGCTAACTATTTTATTACTTTTCTTGATGATTGCACTTGTAGAGTTTGGATTTATATGTTGAGTATAAAATCATAGGTGTTTTCAAAATTTAAGATTTTTAAGGATGCTATTGAAAATCAGCTTGGGCACAAAATTAAATGCCTATTAACAGATAATGGAGGAGAGTTTTTCTCTTTGGAGTTTGATAGTTTTTGTGCAAATAGTGGCATTCACATAATTAAGGTGATCCCATTCACCCCATAGGAAAATGGTGCAGCTGAGTGGTTGAATTGAACGATTCTTGAGAGAGCTCGTTGTATGCTCTCAAATGTCGGATTGGGGAAAGAGTTTTGGGCAGAGGCTTGTAATACTACAGTTTATTTGATTAATCGAGCTCCTTCATCCCGATTGGATTTCAATATCCTAGAGGAGATATGGCTCGGGAAAAGAATTTCTTATCACCATTTATGTGTGTTTGGCTATGAATCCTTTGTGCACATTCCTAAGGATTAGTGAATGAAGCTTGATCTCAAATTGAAGATATGTATATTTCTTGGCTATGTTGAGGATCAATTTGCATTTCGGCTTTAGGATCCTATTGCTAAAAAGATTATTCGTAGTTAGGATGTCATTTTTAACGAAAAAGCTTTTCCAGGTTTACAAAAATAGAGCTCATCTCCAAATGAATGTCTTGAGGTTGATTTGTTTAATAATGGCTCTAATATGGTTAAGCCTCAGAGAATTATTCCCACGGTTAATTTTCAGCCTTCCATTGTTGCTATGCCGACCTCCTCTATGACTGCCCAATATCTAATTGTTTGTGCACATCCTTCAAACATTGGTACCCCTATTTATACTAGTGCACATCCTTCATTGGTTGGTTCGTATCCAACAAATATTTATGTGCAGCCCAATTATGTTAATGCACCTTCACCAATCTTTGTGCAACCTCCTCTAAATTCTTTGCAACTGCCACAAGGTAATATCTCTTCTTTATATGTTAATGAGAAACCTCCATTTGTTCCAATGGTGCCTTTGGTAGATGCCACACAACCTCCATTTCTTACTTTGCAACCTTCAAAAAATCCATCACTGCCTCCTCCTATGTGTAAAACGCAGCCTTTACATGTTCTGGTAAGTGTTCCAATCACTGGTCTTGGTACACAGCTAATAGAGTCTTCATTGTTGCCTCCTATTCCTTGTTCAACACAGCTAATAGAGTCCCCTCAACTTAGTGTGCAACAATCTAATATTAGTTTGTATTATCTATTTGGTCCATCGTGGCCTATTGAAAGTTCATTACAATAACTGTAGACACAGGCAGAGCGTTGGCGAATATGCCTAGGATTAGGGCAGTATGCAAACACAAGGAAATATATTTCAGGATCGAGATCAGGTGAGTATGAGAGAAATTATATTATCTCAAGAAAAATATATTTCCAAAGTTTTGGATAGGTTCAATAAGAAAAATGCAAAGTCCATTTGTCCTTCATTGGCTGATCATTTTCGCTTATCTTCTGTTATGTCTCCAAAAACTCGAGAAGAGGAAGATCGAATGAAGGGTGTTATGTATTCATCAGCAATTGGGAGTTTGTTGATGGTGTTTTCTGCACAACAACTCAGACAAAATATAATATCCTATCTCTCTTGAAAGGTAAATCTCTATCAACAAGCCTTAAGAGATAACCCCAAGGTCTCTAATGTCAGGTCTTGACAATGCAATAAAACAACTCAGAGATAGTGTGAAAATGTTGGTAATCACAAGGGTCCTTACAAATGAACAATGTTGGAATTATATTTATCGTCAAATGTAGCAATTTGGTGATGCTTTCAATCCTAAAACTAACCCAAATTCAAAGAAATATCAAAAGAGATAAAGGGTTGATAGAGATTCTAAAATAACTCCTAAGATCAATCATAACAATGATGAATGTTGCAAATGGACAGATCCCCAATAAAACCAATCTCTGCTTGATCAAGGAAAAGCCTGCAACTACACAAAAATGGTGCAATCTTCAAAGGAAACTGAAGATTTTCATACTATGAACATTCATTCACATACCCAATAATTGGCGCAATGTAAATAAGCATTCACAATTGAACTTAGCATAAAATGAGGACCAAACTAACTTTACACAACAACCTACAATCAACAAATTTCCAAAAGTATGGATTGGAGATCGATCAAACATTATTCACATTTCACCATCATTGCAAAAGAACTGAAATCTAACATCTAACATTGAGAATCCAGAACAAGAAACCATGACCTGTCAAAGTTAAACACAAAGTTCGCCAAAAAATGACCCAATTGCATTAACTTCTCTAGAATTTACATAACAATTTCCAGTCTCTCTCCTCTCCTACAACTAATTTTTGAAATCTACTTACCAATTCTAGCCTTCTAACCCCTAAAATCTAACCCCTTACAAATGAGAAGGTACTGGCCTTTTATAGATTTTACATTATAATTTCAATGGTCGGGATTAAAACAATCCAATGGCATAGATTACACTTCTACAAGCATCCAATAGTTACATCAAGTTTGGTACATGTGATACATCATCATCCAATTAAATAATTCTATTATAGCCAGGAGCAATGAGAAAAAAGCAACTTGCCACCTAGTCATTGATAAAAATTCCCATTGGAGAACAAAAGCAACATCACATGTATACTTATGTTTGAAACATATCCTCCAGTTGTAGACAAGCTATGGCATAGATTCTTATGCGGGTGCATATTAAATATTTGATTGGCTTGAATTTCCACCTTCTTAGCACGTTTCCATATGCAAGTCCCCTTTTGATTTATTTAATCATGAAAAACAATATCATCATTAGTAGCTCACATGTTAAAAAATCTCATCCATAAAATATCCAAATTAAACTTGAATAAAATTTTGGCCTTTTAAGAAAAATTTCGGATTTTTATTTTTCGAAAAAAAATTCCATTTCAAGAAATTCATTTTTGGGAACATCTTAAAATTTTAAGAAAATTTTCCATTTTGGAAATTTTTCATTTCGGAAAAAATGCATTTCGAGAAAAATTTCTATTTGGAAAAAAAATCATTTTGGGAAAAAAATTCCATTTTTGGAAAATTTTGAGATTTTTGAGAGGTCTTAGATTTTCCAAAAATGGAAATTTTGAGAATTTTGATCTGTCATGGATTTTGGGAAAATCCTCTAGGGCTAGGATTTTCCCAAGTTTAGTTCTCTGGGAAAATTTGAGGTAGCTTGGATTCTCCTAGGTTTAACCTTTAGGGAAAATTTGAGGTACCTAGAATTCTCTCAGGTTTAATCCTCAGGGAAAATTTGAGGTACCTAGAATTCTCCCAAGTTTAATCCTCAGGGAAAATCCGAGGTACCTAGAATTCTCCCAGGTTTAATCCTCAAGGAAAATCCAAGGTACCTAGAATTCTCCTAGGTTTAATACTCAGGGAAAATCCTAGGTAGCTAGAATTTTCCGAAATCCATGGTAGGTCAAAATTCCCCAAACTCCATAACTTTTTTTCTAGAAGGAATTTTTGAAAAGTTCAAAAAATAACTTGGCCTAATTTTTCATCCTCTATCCATGGGAGCAAAAAATATTTACATATAACATTTCACTTCAAAATCCCCATTTCCAAAATCCATGACAAATGGATTTCTCCTAGACCCTCAAGATGCCTCAAAATATTGCCTTCATCAAATCAAGTCTAGACTTACTTCCCAAAACAACCTCCCAAGAAGAGAAAAACTGAAAAATTGACAAAGCCAAGACGTGGAGATGCAAAAGAAAAAAAAGGATTCCCGCCTCTGGTGGAGCGTGTGTGCAAAAAATTGCACAATGGAGTCTCATGTATGCTATGGTTTGTACTCGTCTAGACATTGCTCATGCAGTGGGAGTTGTGAGCAGATTTATGAGCAATCCGAGTAAATCTCATTGGCAGGCGGTTCAATGGATTTTGAGGTATTTAAAATGTATATCGGATTATGTTTTATGTTTTGGAGGTATGGACACTCATCTGCGAGGATATGTTGATTCAGATATGGCTAGAGATTTGGAGAAATAGAGGTCTACTATAGGTTATGTGTTTACATTTGTCAGGGCAGCGATCAGTTGGGTTTCACGGTTGCAACAAGTGGTTGCACTCCCATTTACAGAGGAAAAATACATTGCTCTAATTGAAGGAGTAAAGGAGATGATATGGTTACAACGGTTGTTGGGTGAATTGTGGTGTAAGCAATTTTTTTTCACTTTGTTTTGTGATAGCAACAACGCTATTCATTTGGCCAAGAATTCCACTTTTCATAATAGAACAAAGCATATAGAGTTAAGGTATCATTTCATTCACCATGTTCTTGATGAGGGTAAGCTGCAAGTGGAGAAAATTGACACAACAGTCAATTCGACAGATGCTTTGACCAAGGTTGTACCTCGCGAGAGAAGTTTGAGTTATGTAGGGCTTCTCTTGGCATTGTGAAGAAGTAGACATAAGCATGAAGTGGGGGATATCTCTGAGCAGCTCTCTCCAACAATGATTGGTCTTCAAGTGGGAGATTGTTGGGTTCGTGAAGCCCAATCACTCCATAACTGTCGCCTCTTGTATAATTGTCGTTATTCTTGGTGATGACTGTTCAATTGCCTTGGTTAGTCATCTTCTTGTTTCCTTTTGTTGGAGATTGAAGATAGATAAAAAAATATATTGTAATGTGAGATTGTATCAAATTAATAAGAGAATCCCTTGCTTCTAAAGTGGATGTAGTCATTTATGATGAACCACTATAAAAATATGTGTGTTCTTGTCTTATTTTTCGTTTGTCAAATTGTTTGAATTTTGTAATTTTCTTTCATTTGTTTTGTGCAAATTTATTCAACAATTTGTCCAAATCATAAAAATATTATAAATTCATTCTCTCATCCATCATTCTCAACACCAATATACAAGGAAAATTAATACTGTTAATTTCATCATCCAAAAAATGCTTATGTTGCGGTGACAAAAATGAGCACCCATATATCAATATCATCATGAGCACATCCATTACATTCTCAATAAGAGGTTTGCATATATTAGAATAAAGTGTTTTAACTTTTATTTTTAATGTTTACAATTTTATTTTAGTTTATGCTTACATTTTGGTGAACCCAACATGAAGTTTTATCATTCAACACCCTTTGAATATTGAGTCTAAGTTGTAGGTTATAATTTTAGAAAGAATTTTGTGCAACTTTGAGGAGTTTTAATTTGAGATTTTAGATGTTAAACCTAACATATAGTTTTATTTATTTCAATCACTGTACACAAAAAATTAGATTTTAATTTTAATTTTTTGTTTATTCAATTTGTTGATAGTCATTAGAATGAAATAATTTTCTATTTATTATCAATTTGATATGATATGTCATGATATGCTACTTTTTCTCATTAGATTGGATATCAATCAATTAACCATATATTCTATAATTGAAGCATTCAAATTTATCTAAATTATTTGATTTGTAAATGAAAAATACATTAAAGTAGTAGGTGTAGGAAGATTGGTATTGATTTGCCTCATTTTCTAGAACCAAACAAAAAAAAGAGATTTAAAATACTAAAAAAAGTCTATAATTTTAGCAATACAAAAATAACTCATAACTATTACATATTATTCTCATTTTTATGCTAATTTTTGAGTTATGATATATTTTCTCATTGATGTTATATCTTTAAATTCATGGCAAGCTACACAATTATCAAGCAATGATAGTCATAGGTCCCCATAGTGTTCAAATCAATGACATTAGATTTGGGTCAATTAACAATGACAATGTGATTAAGATCAAGCAATTCTACAATGATAATTTAGTGTAGTTTAAAGAAAATAACAATTAATTAACCCACCTTACAAAAAGAAGCAAGTAGAACCACCAAGAGCCTTTTCCTACAAAAGCTTTGTTAGATTCAACAATATTTGGTGGTGTGGTGGTGTGGACCTGGAAAAATTTATAGTCTTCTTCAATGGGGTTTGAATAAAAAATTTAATTGCTCATGAAGATGAAAAATTTAAATAGAGGAAAATATTGATAATTGAAGATTGGTGTTTCCGTGAATCAATTGAAATTAGGGAAACATCTTGGATAAAAAAAGTGTTTCTCTCAACATAATATTTAACAATTTTACATTTTGTTGAATTAAAAAGATTTCATTTCTTTTCTTTTATCATAATATTTAATAGTTTTATATTTTCTTTAGGTTAAAATTAAAAAATGATTTTTTTTTTGCTTTTTTCATTACATCTCACAATTTTATGTTTTTATTGTAGGTTGTCTATATATGTTTTTATTGTAGGTTGTGTGTGTATATATATACTTTTTTCAATGAATCTTACAATTATACATTTTTATTGCATGGTGTTGCTTGTCAAATTTATTTGTTCTTTAAACTACTAATTTTTTTTAGTGTTCACTTACCAAAATCTTTCTTTGCAACTACTAACTAGTGTGCTACAAGTTTCAATTGTTAAATGCTCATTTTTCTACTAGTTTAGAGCACATTGTACTTTTTTAAGGGAATGTTTTTTTTTTTTTCTTATATTTGTGAATGGTGTGAAATATATGCTCTTCTCTCACACACTTGCATGATTTTGAGAATCATAAACTTCACAGTATTTTTTTTTGTGTTTTAGATTACATCTTAAGGAGATTGAGTGTATATGCTCTCCCCTTATACTGCAAATTGATCTTGGGTGACTATAAACACTTAGTTTTACTTTTCTCTAGGGGCCTACCTAAGGATTTCATCATCTTAGAAGATGAACCACACCCATGTGTTCTAGAAAAGCATAGGAATTTGGAGTGAAATTAAAGACACACCCATTAGAAGTAGAAATTTATTATTCTAGGCTAAGCTTGTAAGAAATTTATACCTTGCAAAGTGAAGGAGAGTGGGTTACCCTCTCATACTAGGTTATGCAAATTATTTTTATTACATTTTATGGAATCATGCCTCATGTACCTTTATATAGAGAGGATATCCCTTAAAGAGCTTCTACATCCTAGGTAAAACCTTTCAGTCATCTTTTCTTGTAGTGCATCAATAATTGACTAGCTCCAATAAGTTACTCATATAATACCCATAGGAAGTGATGACAATAAGCTACAAGAAGTCATTTGTAGTCCTCCCATGTGCTAAGTTTCATATGAGGCTTTTTTCTTTGCACCTTGATATCTTGGATAAGGGCTAAAGCTTTCACTCCTCAAAGGTGGTATATCTATGAGCCTACAATAATTAACACTCTCATTTAAATCATTATAGGATTATGTAAAGTTATTGATGTTTCTTATTTCAAGATACTTATGTTTGTCAATAAATCTAAAATCCATCAAAATTCTAAAAAATTAGTTCTTTTTTGTTTGTTCATTTGCAATCTTCCTATTGCTAAGGTTTAGACATCAATGATTTTTCATCAACTAAGTTGACATCCAACAATTCAATCAATTCCACTAATCCCATTTTATAAATATTAGGAAAAATCATCCTTTACATTCCAAGTCCACCAAATCTATTAACATATTTAATCAAATCCTAAGATCTTAAACCAAAAATCCTAAACTCAATCTAACAATATCCATTTTTAGATATTATGAATCATCCATAAACCGACCATCCTTTGCATCCCAAAACCAACCTTGTTCAAATTATCATCCTAACATCCTACTCCCTACCCATTTTTCCTTGTCCATGTTCCAAAATCCCAAACCAAAAATATAAGTCCAACAATATTATCTAAATTCCCATATTAACATCATCCTAATTCACATCCCCATTATCCAAAATCAAATTTTGATCATTCAAACCAAATATCAACCAATCTCACCCACACCCAAACCAAATTTAGTCCAAACCAAATCATCTTTCATATGATCCAAATCAAATCCTTATTTGGAATGAATATTTTCATCATATTCAATCATTATCCTCAATTATTGTGTGCTTAATAACTTTTCCTATCTTAAGTAGCATACTAATTGAATCCAAATAATTCCATCAAACTTGGACAAAATTAACTTAAGAATTTGGCTAATACTAAGTTAACTATTTTGAGAATCCTAATTGATCTTTCTTAAGAAATTTCCTATCTCAAGTATGAGAAAATAAATTGTCCATCCAAAGCTTTGATTTAGAAGTCACTTTTGATTTATAAGCCTCATCCCATATCTTTTACATCAATATTTTTTCCATCTTAATCTAATCTAACTATCCCTTTTCAAATCAACCTCGTCAAAAAAATCCAAATCATCAACCTTAAATAATTCCTTCACACCCTTATCCTTAGAAATAAAAATACAAAATACAAAAAAAATCATAAATCCAAAAATAAAAGATAAAAAGAAGATAAAAAAATTAAAATAAATTCAAGTATCATTTTATGTCATCCATCACTAGGTTGTAAGAGAAAAATAATAAGGAACAACAAAATGACAAAAAATATTTTTATGACCATCCATAGCTCACCCAAGGAAAATATCAAGACCTCAAATACCTCATGCAACAATAAATGGGGAAGAAAACCTTGAAAGCCAACCTGAGTATTCTCTGGGAAAGTTCATAGAATTTATCTATAATGATACCACATAGGATTACCTAGATCACCTTGTGAAACTTAATAAAGACCATTTCTTAGAACATTTGGTTAATGAAGGAATAAAGATCCCATAACTGAATATAGTTCCAAGCTCGATGATTTTGTTTGAGAAGAGCCCACATCAGCTAGCTACGCACAAAAAATAATCCACAACTCATCCAATAACTACACTACAATAGATAGGGTGATTGCTACCTTTCCTCACATTTAATCTTCTAATCCTCCCACTATGGATACACCCAAAGTATATTAGCACTCATATCAAGAAAATCACAATCATTTCCCATCTACCCCACAACATAACATTTCAAATCATATTTAAACTTCATCTAACCTCATTCATATTAAAATATGATTCACTCTAACCAACCAAAATATTCCTCCTCCAAATAATGCACTCAGACAACATTACCATCCATATCAAAATTAATTATATGATCCCTGCAGCCTATATCTATACCACAACCAACACTTTCCAACTAACCATAATTCCATCACACAATTCCCATTATTCATTCTTGCATAAACCACCAACATCTTATCCACCCATAAAACCCTATCTTCCACAACCAACATATCAACCACCACCACAATAAAATATATCCCACCTATGAACACTTTTAAATCCACCTATCAACAACCACCATCACATGAACACCAAATACCACATATGAACATCATCATGTGATCAAAAATATATTCCACCAATAAGTACATTACAATCCACCTATCAACAAACACCATCCCACCAACAATATTTACTCTTACAAACACACTTCAATCCACCCATCAACAACCACCATCATATTAATAATAACATAATTGACCAATAAATAAATATCAATCTACCCATCCACAAGTACAATATAATAATCCATCGCACCCTCCAAATCCAACTCCTAAGAATTCCTTCCTATGAGTGGAAAGAAATGAAAGATACTCTCAAGGGGATAAAAATAATGGCCTTACTCCAATGGAGAAGATATAATTTTTTAGAGCTATGTCCTTACCCCTTTGATAGATCAATAATGATGGTACCTTTACCTAAAAAAATTGTACCAAAATTTGACAAATATAGGGGACAAGGAGACCCTTGAGATATTTCCAAGGATTTTTTCAAGGCATGCAAAGAGTATGCTTACAATGACATGTATCTTATGAGACTCTTTCCTAATATTTTGGGAGGAAAAAAATGAATAGTTTCTGCAACTACCACATGGATCCATTAAAACTTTTGTTGAATTGGTTCAGAAATTTGTAACCCATTTCACATACAATGTTAAATACAAGTTAACCATGCTTGATCTATATAATTTGAAACAATTCAATGGGGACATTTTTTCTTCTTTTCTTCAATCGTATCACTAGTCACTTTCCTTGGCCAATGCAAAAAATAACTTGTTAGTATTTACATCACAAATCTTAATCCTAAAATGGACTTTAACTTACAGTCAATTATGTCTCAACTTTTGATGAAATTATTGACAAAAGGGATCACTATTGAGAAATCCCCCATTTCCAAAGGCTTGGTTAAAATCTATAACAAAGATAAAAATAACAACCAAAAAAATGAAATCCACGGTTTTGGTTTAAGAACAAAAATTTCATCAATGACAAGGTAACTGACTCCAAACTCATACAAAATACACAACTAATGTAAAATCAAACAAGTCCCAATGTTAAAAAAAATTCATACCCAAAATAAAACCAAAACCCACTAATAATAAAAAATGCTTATACACCTCCTTGGGGAACCCATAGAAGTATTTAAGAAACTTATCTAAGATAGCATAATAAAAAATTTAACACATCCAACCTTTTGATGAGAATACACCTAAACTTACACAATATAAATAAAATTAATATTGTGAGTACCATCGTGTCAAAGGCCAAGCCATCTTAAAATGCATGAAACTTAAAAAATGCATCCAAGATATCATCAATCATGGTGATATTGAAGTGGAAGGCCATATATCCCCCTTGGATAATGAGAAATTAGGCATATATCAATATCCTTTTCTAAATTATGATCAAAAATAATATCCATGTCAAACAAAGGATCATTTAAAAGTAACCAGACATATAATATCGACACCAATAAGTCATCCAACTCATATGATTCAATAGTGGGTCATATCAAAGAAGCCTGCTCACAAGTAGCCATTGTTACAATAAAAAATTCCAATTGTTCCATTACTACAAGGTATGGTTGGGTCACAATCTAAGGGGCCTCCTTTTCTTCTTTATTGGCTTGTTTTTAATTTCCAACTGATTCTTGAAATTATCTAAAGAATAGCCAATTCTTATATTCAAATATTTAAAGAGTGATGACGTAAAAATAACCTCATCATGATAATACCATAAAGACCTGGTTCATACATACAAATCTCTATCCTCTACCAATTAATTAAATTTTAGGAGAAATAATTGCTTAATATTAGTAAGAACTTGTATAAATTTTATTTCTTTTGATTTCTTAGAGTAATTTTCCAATACAAATTTAATGGGTTGTTTTAAGTGTTTTGTAGATAATAATCGGCCAATCAAAGATACAGATTGAAGCATCCAGCTGGCTCATGCTCCAGAATAGTTAGAGATATATGTTGGAAATATGCTCCGGAACTTCAGGGTGATGGACCGGAGATGTTGTTCTTAAAGTTGTTATTTTTGTTATCTTTTAAATTAAAGACTTTATGGCTCGACTTGAGCCTCTTAAATGTTGTGTAATAGGATTAAAGATATACGAGTTATACGTAGATTTTTTTAGATATTTTTCAATTGTTATCCATACCATCTGAAATATAGCATGTAGTTACAGTTTCTCTATAAAAGATACGGTCTCTAGAAGTAACATATACATAGTGAAAAGTAATGTTATACTGTCAGAATTTTTCCAAGATTTACGAATAAAGAGATTGTTATCTGAAATTCTGAGTTATGAGTTATGGATGATAACTATGATTGATAGAAGTGTTCCTGAAATAGTTGTGAATGTGAGCTGAGAATGAATGTGTTGTCCCACGAGTTGGCCACTCGATGGGAGTAGATAAGTGTTCTCTTTTATTATACTGTTGTTTTGTAGAGAGTTATTTAAATTTACTGTTATGAAATCTTAGCTCTTAAGTATTTGATATCTTTTCAACTTCTGTAGTTTATGTTTTTCACTGTTAGAATTTTTACTGTTAAGAAAATGTTTTATGGATTGCTATAAGTTTTTTTTCTCTTGTAATTTTCAGCTTCTTAGTTTAATTGATTCTATGCTTTTTAATTTAGTTATTATGCTTTTTAAATTGGTATACTTATGCTTACAGTTCAAGCATCTTTTGTTTTCTTAGGAATAGATTACTTTATAGTTTGTTAGTTAAATAGTTTGAAGTTAGAATTAATCTTAAGTTGTTCTTAAAAGTTAGAAAACTTGAGGGAGATACTCCAGACCTCTTCTATTGTAGATTTCCTTTAACACTACCCAGTCGACAAATTGAATATTATATTCTAAAGTAATGGGACCTAACGACAGCCTATCACTTTTTGGTGCCGTTGTCGGGGACTCCTTAGCTTCTTTTGATTAAGTGTTAATAGAAGATGCCTAGAATACCTCTTTTAGGACAAAAATACTATCTGTGGCTTCCTTTTCTACATGGTCAGGAAAAGAGGCCCTCACGAACGATTTATACCAAAGACCCCCCCAAAATACTTACCAGTTATACAAAGGGAGGCCCAAGACTTAGAAGATCATTCTACTGACAAATTACTTGAGACTAATCCACTCGAGGCTTTCCACTATCTCCCAGAAGATCATCCTGTAGTACAACCTTTTGTTGAAAAAATTATTGTCGAAGAGCATATTCCTCTAAACATCATGGGAGATCAGAGGGCAGAAGCCAACCGTAATGGTGCAAACCGTAATAATAATGATCCTCCACTACCTAGAACGTTCACTTATCCTATTGCTATAGATGCAAATGATGATACAACAATGAAAAACATCTCTCCAGCTTTCCTTCCAACCTTTCGTGGTTTATCTTCGAAAGACCCAAACCAATTTCTTTTTGAATTTAAGGTCCTTTGTCAAACCTATGACTATAAAAATGACAACCAAAAACTAAATTTGTTTCCTTCTACTTTGAAGGATTTAGCCATGTGCTGGTTTATGGGACTACCGTCCAAAAGTATTACAGGGTAAGTGCACCAAGATGGTTCCCAAAAAAGGGGCTTAAGTGGCCACTTTTTTTATGAAATCAGGAAATACTGACCTTGGATGTGAAATTGAGGATAGCTACACTCAAATTTTTTAGATGGAACAAAAACAAGGACCACAGTGCTCTGAGTCTACTTTCTAAACTACTAATTTATTTTGAAAATGGTTGAGATTAAGGGATTCAAAAGAGGGATGCACACAAATTGCTATTGTTTTTGTCAGAAAAACATAACATAGAAACTCTTGTGTGACCCGAGCACGATGAACTTTTTTGTAGTATTTTTAAAATTGCTCCAGTTAGAAGTTAGATAACAGTATGTAGTAGGGACAGGATTTTTTTTGATAATTTTTTAAT
Organism: Sequoia sempervirens; assembly: GCA_007258455.2. NCBI lineage: Eukaryota > Viridiplantae > Streptophyta > Pinopsida > Cupressales > Cupressaceae > Sequoia > Sequoia sempervirens. Next base: position 124,669,247 of record VDFB02000003.1, on the reverse strand, counting down.
GAATATTTGATTTTTTATTGATTTTCTAAGTGGGCACTTCCTAAAAAGCAAAATTTTGGCCGTGCTCCCCCTAAATTTTTTTGAAACTAATAGATTTTTTTAAAAATTAATTTTTTTTAAATTGTAGAATGGAATCTAGTTTCTAAAAATGTAATTTATTTCAAATTTCGATGAACAGTTAATTTATAGCGAAAAAAATACCAAACACTGCTTTTTGAAGAAAAACGGACATAAAAACAAAAGAAATTATGGATGAAAGGCTTAACATTGTTAGAAAGTGAAAAAAATTACATTGTTGGAAAGCTAATAAAGAACCTAACATTACCCATGTGTTCGATTTTCTTGATATTGAACGAGATGCAATCTTGATGGTGAGCACGAACCTGATTATGTGAAAATTTATTGAATTTGGAAAAAACATGTCTTTGGTCTTTGGGAATGCCCTCCAAGCCTTTGGGTTGGTATTCCAAGGCAAATACCAAAGCTAAGGCTCAGGGATTCCCAATGCAAAATATAGCAGTAAGTAGCGAACATAATACTCAGCGTTATATTTCTTTATTTCCCCTCTTGAGGGAGC
>VDFB02000003.1:124637973-124668570 GCA_007258455.2 Sequoia sempervirens | reverse complement strand
CCATTATAGGTCTAGAAACATCTCGTAGACCACAAAAAAACATTAGAAAACATATCATAATGTTCCACATCATCAAAATATTTTCCACTACTACTACAACTACCTGAAACTTAAGAACACCTTTATTTTGTGCAACCAGACACACTTGATTGGACATCCAACTCATCAAACAACCTTGCAGAACACCACAACACCTAAAAATTCAAGGGAAGATAGCTACATAAAATATAAGCAGGTTCCTAGATTTGTAAGATAAGAACATTTAAGGTGGAGAAATACAGAGTAATCTTATTTCTCCCAAACACCCTGTTTCACTAAACAAACATATTATCAAACACATCTTTCACTGTAGAACGATCCAGAACTTGAAACTATGGATATAGAACCTATGAACACCTCTAATCATCATATCCAAACCACACAGGCATATCTTCAACCATGAAGAAATATGGAGTAGGACACTGAACACCACTCAGTCACATTGAACTTTCTTTTATTCAAATTTTCTCAAAAGCACTTGGAAACCAAGTGAACCAAGTGAACCAATTGCATCAACAATACTACTAACATCTCTGCAACACATATACAACATCTCCAACACCTCTCATCAACTATAGCACATCCAAGTATCTCTCCAAACACAACTTCTGCAACTATACTGAAGTAAGAAATCAATATCAACACCAACAACATTGTGCTGACATCAATACCAAGAACTCCAATGCTAGGGGTTGACATCATCAACACCAAAATCATTCCAACACTCTCTTCATACAACGGGTTGACATCAATGAAAACACCTAAACAACTCACAGACAACTCAAGCTTCCAACACCTTTTCCACTAAACAATATTAAATATATTTTGAGGTAATTTTTATCCATTTTCAACACAATTCTCATTTCACAAGAACATGATGAAACATAGAAAATGAATAAATCCAAATAAACACAATAGTAAAAAAACCTACATAAAACATAAAAAACATATTTTATAGCTTTTCAAATGACTTAGGATTTTGAAATAAACCAATTTGGTCCCAAGATCATAGGGCCATAAAAGACTCATTTCATAATTGGAAATGGAGTGAGACAAGGATAAAAACACAATACTTTTACTTATGTCAATTGTTCCCAATTTATCATTGTTGGGGAAAATATATGTCTGCATACTCATAAAATATTATGCATATTGACATAACATAAGATAGTTAAAGCACAATATATAAATATCAATGATACAATACCCATAACGTGATATCAAAACTGCATCTATTGAAAACTATCTAACTCAAGAATGATTCAAATAATACATGTATAGTAAATAAAATATGTTGAACTCTCTCTATATATATAATTACATGCATCATAGTAAAAATAGTGAATCTAATACACCATAGGGTCCAATAATATAGAAATCCACACATATCAATGGCAATCCACAAGAACATTATTAGTAAGTACGATTGTAGTATCAAAAACCAAAAGTCCAAGTATATAAAAATTTACATACATGAATATAAAATACATGATCATAAAAATAACATCATAAAATTTAAATTTTATCAATAGAATGATGCATATACGTTTGAGGTCTAACATTATTTGTCTTGAAAGAAAGGCTTTAACACTATAGAAAATATAGGAAAATATAGTAGAATTAATTTACGAGAAATTATATTTATTGAAAACATATTTGGATTAAATTAAATTTTATTTTTTTGATTTTGATGATATAAATATAAAAATTAAAATTGCAAGTCTAAACCATAAGATTATCATTATTGAATTGAAAAACTAGGCATTAAAATTGGAAACTTAGGAGAATGGGTTTATACAATTTATTATTATAGATGAATTTTTTATGTTAATGGATGTATTCATATGCTAATTTAATTTTTGTTGTAATATTCCTTATTGATTTGTGGTAAATATTCTTGGGATTTAAACTTTATGGCAATTATGATCTAGTTTTGTTGCAAAGATTGGTTAAGGGTTTTTAATGAATTGTATTTTCAATGTTATGATTTGTAAGTGATGCGAAGGAATTTACTCGCATCTAGTAAAAATAGAATACTTTGGTCTTCTCAAGAAATAAGTTTCTTATCTTTATTCAATATTATACTTTATAGTTTGAGTTCCTTGTGTCATTTTGGAAAAGTAACCTTGTAAACTAATAGTGCAAATCATATGTTACAATCCTAGTAAAATAGTTTTTGAAAATTCTTCAAAAATGATAACTACCATAATTGGGTAGTCTATACTATACTTTTTTTTTAACATTATTTTTTATTATGAAATCTCAAAATTTATGTGTAGGTTTAATATAATATGTAGACTATTCTTCTAAATATTTTTACTATCATCAAACCATGTATATTTTGTATGATGAAATATTTATTTCAATTGATAAGATGAAACTATTTATTAGTCTAAGTGGTCTCCCAACACAGGTTAGTGAATTTATAACCCATGAGTGAGTTGTGACAAATTTGTTATAATATTTGGTTAGTGAATAAGCCTAATGAGAAATTTATCCCATGCATCTTTAAAATTTGAATATATCAAGTGCTAGTATGTGTGACCTTAGTTGAGAACTCAATCCCCATGAAACAACTAAACCTAAGTACAATTTAATAGTTTAAGTGTACTACTTGTACATATGTGAATGAGTTGTACCTTACTCCCTACACCACCTTTAAATTTGAGTGTGCTAATTTTTGTGTACATTAACAATCATAAGATTTTATTGTCTTCCAATAACTAATTAAAAACAAAGAATAGAGATTACTCTTCTCACTTCTCGTCATTTGGAACACCCATATACACTTCTTTGGTTGGTACTATGGTTGTAGGTAATATATTAATATATGTATGTGTGTTTTTCTTACACTAATATGGTAAGTATACCTATGAAACAAAATTCATGGCCTACTCTTATGAAAGTGTCTCAATGGATGCATTGAGATATAGCATGTTCTCAAGGCATATAATCTTCCATCATTCTTGTGTTTGAGAAATGATTCTTATCATTGGTCAAGTTAATCTTGTGTCTTGTATTTTTAACATGCTCTTGAGTCTTGTGTTGTGTTCTCTTGAGTTGTGTTACTTATTTCCCTCTCCATTATTCTCTTATTTATACTCTTGATAATCTTATGCATTGATTGATGTGTATTTTGTTTGAATTATTTTTCATGTATTCTATTTCCTTATATTATATTGTGTGTGTTTTTATATTTTATATTTTATTAGTAATATGGTTCTAAGTGAAGGTATGAGTTGTAAGCTAAGGTACTTGAAAATTTTCTATTATGGGATACATAATTTTCTTCCATGACCCAATTAAATATATGGTATTGAAGAATTATTTGAAGAATGATTTTTATACATAATTTTCTCCAAAGGAATTTCTTATGGTCATGGATTCTTAGAGTTACACATTCTTAGTTACTTATGTGGTGATAATTCTTTTTGTGTATTGTATAGATTTTTTTTGATAGATTGTGTTTGTTATGAGGTGTTATAATGGATTGGGTTTCTAATTATGTTGTATTTATATATTTTCTATTACGTTGACATGTGATATGAAATTATAATGAACTAGTTAGTTTGTATGGAATTGCTTATGGATCTATGTTTATGTGTGAAAATGAGAAATGACTTAATATTATAATCATTATTCTTTTTTATGTTACTTTATTATTATTGGATTATCTTATTTTCTCTTCAAGATAAAGATAAATTGATGGTTGGGGAGGATCACGTTCTATCAATGTGTACATTTAATAGACCTTCCTTATGTTAGTGTAGGTTTTTACTTTCTTAGTAGGTTATTTAATTTCCCTTAGTCCTAGGTTTTCCTACAATTTTATTAAGCTTTCTTAGGTTAACAAAATATATTGAATTAATTAATAATAAGTATATAAGGTGTTGAGGTGTCACCATCCTAAAAGAAAGAAACATTTACTATTTTTAGATCATTTGGTTTTCACTCCATATTGGATGGATTTTCCACCTATATCCTCTCCTTGGCTCTATATAAACTCACCACCTAGCTTGTGTTTTCATTCATTCATGTTGATTCATGTAGTCATTCTTATGCAACTTCTCTTTGAGCTCCTAATGCACTATTACCATCTTGAAATTTGCACATCTCTTAGAATCACATGTTTGTAATTGTGTTATTTCAATTATAGTTTATAGCTTATTTCTCTCTTAGAAAGATTTTGGTTATTCATTTGTTCTAGATTTCTAAAATGGTATTAGATATTATTAGGAGATTGGAGTTTTTTTTATGATCTTCTAAATTCTCATATGCTCTTCTCTCTTGTTTCATACAATCTAGAGAATCACAAAGGAATTATGATATGTTAATCCCATACTTGCATGTGTATTTTTTGTGATATCTGATGATTGTAGCTATTTGGGTTATAGTAGATTTTTTTTACTATTCCAGTGCATCCAAGAGGCTTGAGAAAGTTAGATTTGGCTTTTATTTTACTCAATTTGACCACTATATGACACAATAGAAAATAGGGGTTTGAAGTTTAGATTTGGTGAAATTTTTATTATAGTGTTTTTAACCCAAACGAGCCCTACCATTACACTCAAAAGACACAAAAACATAAAGATCGACTACCAATTTTTTAAAATAAAATTTTACAACTTTTTAAGGATTTTTTTTGGTCCTAGGAGGTTGTACGACTACCCTAAATAGGTTCCTATGGTTTGTAGATTTAAAAAAATTTAAAAAATAAATGTTGCACCTAACACATAAGTGATTGACCACTAGTACTATGTCACTCAATTCCATTATGCAAGGGCTTAGAGCTCCATGTACAAATGCCCGCTTATAGAGAATCTAGGCTACCTGCGATCTTTCGACTGCCAATGCTACCAAGGAACTATGATCTCTTCATAGTAAACTGCAACAACAATCTACTAAATCTCAACCTTTTTGTCACTCCTATACCCATCTTTGTCGATATCACCACCCACAAGTGACTAGAGGGATATTAAGGCCTTCCTACTAAGTCAATTTGGGCCTTTTTTCAAATTGGCATAAATTTTGCCTCAAGTGTTAAGATTTTGTCAAATGAATAGATGATGAAAATCAAGAGATGAGAGCATGCCATCAAAGAGGTCATGATTATAGTTTTTTTCATTTTTACCAGATATTTTATGCTGAGGTTGGTTGATTTTTCTTCAACATGCCATAATTTTTGCCTAAGAGCTCCATTTTTGGAAACAAATAGGAATCATAAAACTATTGAAGAGTAATACAAAACTATAGAGTTGTTTTTTAATATATTTTCTATCAAGTTCATTTTGTATCAAAATTTGAATTTTTGTCCATTATGGGCCTAAAAAGCATTGTAAATTTGGTAAAAGCCTTGTAATCACACTTATCATAAAGTGCCAACATTTTAATCTCTAGGGGGGATGATTTTTTAGACTAGTGGAAAGGGGGTGTCTCTTGCTTCTTTGCATTATATTTTTATGCATTCACTAACAATCTTATTTTCTACTTAAAATGGATAAAGCAATAGTTCATGTTCTAACACCTTACAACTATTTTTATTGGAAAAGCAAAATGTCAATCTACTTGAAAAAGTTAGGATTGTATAGGGTTACAATGAGGCTAGAAACTAGACCAACAATTGAAGCAAAAAATCTAAAATGGTTTAATAAATATGATGAAGCACTTGGAATCATGTGTATGTTTATATCCATATATTTTCTCTTTCATATTGAATCTATGTCTACACCAAATGAACTATGGTCCACATTGGAAAAACAATTTTGTAAACAAGATTAATTGAGAGGTTGTCAATTAGAGAATGAGTTCATTGTGTTAATTTATTCAAGTTTTGATATTATACATGACTTCTTCACCAAAATAAAGGTCATAAGATTGCAATTAAAATAGCGTGTAATTGAGAAAGATGACAAATAATTGATCTTAAGTATTCTCTCTAAACTTGGTCTAGACTATTCAATTTTTTTCTACATTCTATGCTACAAAAAGTTCCTTAGGAGCTTCCTATACCATGACTTATCTTGATGTGTTTGCAAGTGAACTCACAAAAGAGCAAGACAAGTTGGTTCAAATGGGAACAATCAAACCTTCTATGTCTCATTCCTTGGCTGCAAATCAAGGCACTAAAAATTAAAAAGATAATGACAAATAAACTAAGAAATAAAAGAAATAAGGAGAAAATGATTCAGGAATCTTTGTCTTCTTCTAATGTAGACACTAAATCTTCAAAAAAGAAAAGAAAAGGAGAAGCCTACTTGTGCATTTTACAAGAAGGATGAACATGAAGAACAATATTGCTATAAGAAGGATCTTGATGAATTGAACACATTCTTAAGAACCACATTGATCTACCTTCTAGAATTTTTGAGATAACTTACTCTTCTCATTTTAAATAGTTTAATAAGGAAAAGGGCCATGCATGTTTTTCTACTACATCAAACAAAAATATGGGAAAATTTCTTTGTGCTTCTACAAGTCTTGGATTAGGAGATGAATTCTAGATTCTAGAGCTTCTCATCATATGGCTCCTTCACAATCTATGTTATGTTCTTTTGAACCTTGTGTTGTGCCACTTGTTTTGATGGTAAATAATACATACATGAATATAATTGGGAGGGGATCCATTGATATTGGGGATGGAACTTTCAATGATTTTTTTGTGTACCTCATTTGTCAAACAATATTCTTTCTATTTATTAGATTACCCATGGTGGAGTAGGAAAGATTGTGGAATTCATTCCTAATTCAATTATCATTAGAAACTTGGAGAGTTGAGAGATTATTGATAATGGGATGGTTGATCATGCATCTTGATTATATGCTTTTTCATATTTTTCTCCTAATGATGGCTTTGATCATTTGGTTGTTGATCACACTAGTGTGGACTATGATTTTGAGGAAAATTTTGGCTACTTGAACTTGTATATTCTCACACGTGATCTAGTTATTGAGTCTAGAATTCCAACTCCTCCATATAATTTTGTTTTTGATGATGCTTGTGTTGCTACATTCATGGATAATTTTGATTTAGTGCAACATGATATACATTATCTTCTAGATATGGTTACTTGGGATGAGGACTTGACATACATTGCAGGTTTGTTTGTAGAGTCCCATATTTTATCTTTGGAAGACACTATTGATTGTATTCATCTTCTCTTTGATGGATTTGATTCTTCTTTTGTTGTGGGAGAATATTTAGACCTTCTTGTTCTTTCTCCACATTATCATTCATCATAGTTTGAAATGAGTGTGGAGACTTTTGAACAACATTAAGAGAATAAATATTTTTCTTTAGAGAAGATACTTGAGTCTTTTGGATCCTATTCTTCATTCATCGAGCTACTAGATTCTAGATTGTCATCTTCGTAAATTTGGCCTAGAACACTTGACTTGGTAGTGGTAGCTTTTGACATCAACATGAAGACACATGAGTAGAATTTAGAGACTTAATATATATTGATATTTCTTCCTACATATTACTTTTAGGAATGGGAGGACATATTGCATACACCTTTGGTTTTGTTTCTTCCTAAGGGGAGGAACATTGCTTGATGATCGTGGACCATCTTCTACATCCAATTTTGAGCATTTACCATTGGCATAGATTCTATATTATAAGGGGATTCTTAGTCCTTCCAATTTTTATCTTTTGTTATGGGGGTGTACTTTCAATTTTTGTGGGAAGAAGTTACTTATCTTTGGGGGGATTTCTATGAACATGGGTACCTCATCAAGCTTCATTTTTTAGGACCCATCATTTCACCCACCTAAGCTATGATTAAGGAGGGGTGTTAGTGTATGTTTTTATTTTTCTAGTGGGTTAGTTATTTTCCCTTAGTCCTACATTTTTACTGAATTTATATTTATATTTATTAAATTAACAATGTGGTTTTAATTAATTAATAATTAGTAGATAATGTGTTGATGTGTTAGTGACATTGTATAGGGTTCTCAACACCCATGCTAAAGAGCTCAGTCTTGTGATGGTGGAAAAATGTAAGGAGAAATATTTCACAATTTCTTTCCTCCTATCTCACCACATTTGTCATGGTCCTAGAGCTATGGCTTCAGCCAGAGACATTCCGGATTTTCTAGCGGGTGCAGAAGTGGATGAAGCTCATGGTCAAAATGCTTTTGATCTCAACATATGCAGGGAGGATGCTTCAATGAACATTGGATCAGTGAAGGTTGACGAACAACAAGGAGGCAATGGCCTCAATTTAAACATTGGCAGGGTAGATACCTCTGCTAATTTAGGTTCAATGGGAGAATGATGCTAATATTCCCTTTTTCTCTCATATTGAAATGGATAATATATTGTCTGGTTTTTTGGGTTTTTTGGTATACATGTCTATCTGCAAGCTCAAACTATTCAAAGAATACCAGATAATGGAGCTTTATTTTGGGTCTATATGTAGCTGGAGCTTTTTTGTAAACATGTTTACCTACAAGCTCCAATTATATAAAGAATACCAATTAATGAAGATTGATTTTGATTCAAATCTGTCAATGCCACATTCACCAATATATAGAGCTTTTGATAGTGTTACTAATATTGCCACAATCGCTAATATATGGGGCTTTTGATAATGTTTCTGATATCCCAATGCCAGTACTATAATTCTAGCATCTTATTAATCCTTTAAGCATTATAAATATATATATCTATCGGCTCTTGCCTTTTATTAAAAAAAGAAGTGTAAATGTGTCACCATCCTAAAAGGGAGGATAATTTATTATTTTTAGATCACTTGGTGGTCACTCCTTATTGGTTGGATTTTCCACCTCCATCCTCTCTGTAGTTCTATATAAAATCACTACCTGGCTTGTATTTTCATTCATTCATGTTGATTCATATACTCATTATTTTGCAACTTCTCTTTGAGCTCCTAATGCAATATTGTCATCTTAAAATTTGAACAAATTTTGAAATTATGGGTATGTAATTGTGTTATTTCATTTACAATTTTATAGCTTATTTATCCCATGGAAAGATCTTGGTTATTCATTTGTTTCATATTTATAACACCCTCTATGTAGTAGGAGATTGGTGAATTTTCTCAGGGTTGGATTAGTGACTTCACTTGTGTATTACATTATTTTTGGATTGTTGTTTTGTATGTGGTAGTTTCACATATCAATCTAAGTATTTGATGTTTAATATTGGTGATTTGTAGTTGAGAAAAAATATACTATTAGATAATTATACTTATTGGATAGTTGTAGACTTATGAGATTATATTCTTAATAGATATTAGAAGATATTTTATCTTATTATATATTTATATTCATAGTATGGGATATGATTGTATTGATTGTTAAAGTTAATAAAATTTTAGGGTTAAACTGGTATTTTTTATATTAGTATTAGTAAATGGTCAAACACTAGGGACTTGAGCCTACTAGTAAAATTTTAAGAAAAGGTGCTACAAGACACCTAGGAGATTAACACGTGTTCTCATTATTAACGAGAATGTAAGTGTGTCAAGGTGAATTATTTGGAATAAGATTAGCTAAAGTGATTTTGAACCATGTCATGGTGCACAAGTATGAGATCCTTTTGGAAGAGGAATTTATAGTGAATTATCTTTGGTTTTGAGTGTATAAATTATGCGATGAAAATAGGAATTGTAATCAACATGGGATCCCAGATTTTTGATGATGATCATTAGAATAATACTTGTAATGATGGTATTATTAGTAATTTTAAGCGTGGAAAGAAAAACTAAGGTTTAAGGGAGATGAATATAATTTAAAAGATCAATTTATCTCATAATAGATATCAAAGTGTAAGTTTCTTGTGATTAATGATTGTGAGTGGTCAAAGAGAGGACCTTATCATTCAAAATTTGGTTGATGTAAAATACTACAGTAATCATTTCTTTAAGATCAAGAGGGATTAAAATCATGCTTTAAACTATTATATTTTAATGTGTCTTTGGGTGAAAGACAAGTTGGTAATGTTGGAAGTTATGATGGTATATCTTTATCGCTAAATTGAAAGCTTGAGTGATGGTTTGCGTAATTTTATTGAGGACTTATAACCATGGGAAAAGAATGAAATTTATTATGTAGAGATTAATACATCTCTTTTAATTCTTAAGGAGGGGCATTAGAGTTTGTGAATGAAGTGGTTATCCATTAAGAGATTTGTGAGTCTTTACTTGGTTCACACTTCGTGTGAAAAATTTAAGAGCATCTAACCTTAATGTTAAAGAAATAAATCTAAGTAGGAAGAAACATATTTTTTTCTCTTTTCTTGATGTATGAATAGAATCAGCATATTATTCTTTCTACAAAGTCCACGTGTTTATGATTGAAACTACCATATGTGGTGAAATGATGTCTCATTGGATAATCTTGAGCATATATGACTTGTATGTTTTTCATGATTATATTTTTCTACAGTCCTTAGGACTTGTGGGTTTTATTGGTACTTGTAGGTTGCAAGGACCTCTAATGTGCATCTTATTCATACACATATTGAGCGGTGAAATCTTCTCTATATTATTGTAAGTACTTTGTAATGATACGATTCGTGTTATGAATGTGATATTCTTGTGGTAGTTAACTAGGGATTTAATATCCTTGTGCATGTGGTCCTTATTTATTTGAGTTATCTATACTCTTGATATAATTTTACGTGTGATTAATTTTTTGTAATTAGAGAATTATTTTATTTTATTTTATTTTATGTTTCACTTACTATTTTTACATAAATTTTATGATTAAATATTCTTATATGGTTGTTACTTATGGTTACTATTGTGGAATAATATTAATAATTAGTATTATGGACATGTGGTATTTATTATTGGACCTTAATTTTAAACTATTATTAATAAACTATTGAGCTTTGAAACTTAGTGTTGAGAAAATTGTTAGGATTGAGATACTCTTAGTGTTGAATTTGCATTATGACCTATTTATTATTTCAAGAATTTGTTAGTGATTATATGTGTAAGAGTTGGTATAGAATACTCTACACCATGCAATGTTTGGCTAAAGATTGTAGTCACCCAAGATCTAGGAACTTCTACGAAAGAACAAGAAAAATTAGCTATGAAAAAAATGTTATTCTATCAAAAGATGCAAATGATAAATTACAAATGAAATCCCCTTGGTTATATAGCCAAGGTGAGACACAAGATTAGACAAGATCATGACACATGTCTTAATCTTATGAAATGAGACAAACATTAAATTGCCTAAGACACAAGAATTAAATGACATAAGATAAGATAAAATATAATACTAAGTAAAACTTCTAGAAAGATTCCTAAGACCTAAGTAAACTTGACATGTGAATAGGACCTACTAGGTGAACTAGTTAGTTAAAATACCTTATTCACACTAACACCCCCCTTAAGTGAAACTTAGGGAGGAATAAACTAATGCAAATGATGCAATGATGGTTCTTGACTATGAGGCCATATTAAATACTCGTGTACAAATGCAATCTCTCACAAATAGAGAAAAAGATAAAACTTAGTGGGATAAAACATTTCTAGAAAAAAAAAAGAAACCACAATCAAATATTAATTGCTCCATTACAAAGAGCACAAATTTTTCCCCAAATCAAAAAAATTCTTGCAAAAAAGAGGTCCTAAGCCCAAGTTATGGTTGTTTGAAGTTGAATTGTAAAATCAAAACTGTTGATGAAGAGGACAAATTGGAGTGAGGTTTTTACAGTCATTTGACTATCAAATTTTAGACAATCATAGATGAAAGTCATTTGATAGTCAAATTTAGGATAATCCTTTTGGAGTTCCTTTGACCGTCAAATTTGTGATAGTCCCTGATGAGAGTTGTTTGGCCGTCAAATTTAAGACACTTGTACGAAAATAAAAAATTGCCAAAATTTTATTGTTGTAAAAAATGAAGCATTGTGTATGAAAATAGGGTTTTTTGGGTCTTTTGAGCACAATGGCAGGGTCAAATTTGACCAAATGCTATGAAATGACAACTCATTGTTGGATTTGACAATGAACTTTTCTCTTCAAACTCTTGCATATTTGGCCTCCAATGTTTGATTTGGACGAAGCAAAAGGACAACATGACTTTTTTGGACCCTTCAAACTCAATGGTGAACTCAAATCTACACCAAAAAGCTCCAAAATAAACCTACAATATAAAACCATAAAGCGAAGACCTCAAATCTGATATTTTTAAAAGTTTTTTCTAATTCTTCAAATCATCATTCAAATTAAGAGAAAAGCATACTCAAATTTTCAAAATCTACCAAGATCTACATACTAGATCTCTTGATAAAGACTAACAAGAAGCAATCCCACAAGCTCCTATACCATATAAGAGTTGGTATAGAATATTCTACACCATGCAAGATTTGGTTGAAGATTGTAGCCACCCAAGATCTAGGAACTTTTATGAAAGCACAAGAGAGATCAACTATGAGAGAATAATGTTTTCTATAAAAGGATGCAAATGATAGATTACAATTTGATTGATTCAATTACAAATGAGAACCCCTTGGTTATATAGCCAATGTGAGACATGGTATTAGACAATATCATGACAGGTTCCTTAATCCTATGACATGAGACAAAAAACATTAAATTACCTAAGACACACAAAGTAAATCACATAAGATAAGATCTAATATCAATTAAGACTTCTAGAAATATTCTTAGGACTTAAGTAAACTTAACATGTAAATAGAATCTACTAGGTGAACTAGTTAGATAAAACACCTTATTCACACTAACAATATGCTCTTGAGAATAGGATATTTATTGTTATAGATTGGTTATAACTTATTAGTGTTTAGTATTACACTTGTTATTGATGTAACTAAATTGATAGATTGAAAATAAATTTGTATTTAACTTATTTAAATTAAAAATAATTAGTTAAATCTATTTTTTTATTTGATTTAAATAAAAACTTGATCTAAAATTAATTTTGAGAGAAGTTTGATTGGTCAATAGGCTACATATAATGTGAGATTTGAGCCTGAAACAAGTCTCATGTAGACTACTATTTGAGTCTTCCGAAAATAAGTTTAAGCTACCCTTAAATGATAAATAATCTATCATTTAATGGTAAAAGCTTCCAAAATATCATGTGAAAGCATCCAAAATCTCACTTATCATGTAAAAGCTAGATAAATATTGATTTTCCAATTGGATGAGAATATTCTATTTCCATTTGGAGTGCTTTTTGCCAATTTGATGACTTTTCTTTTTCATTTGCATTGCTTTGTGTTTTAAATTTGCATGCAAATATTTCAAAATCAAATAATACCTAATTTCTTTAAGGAAAAAATCTAGATTTGTCTAAATTTATTTCATTCCATTATTTAACACTTTTTATTAATTGTTTAATCCATTCTCTCTAATATATTAGCATACATATAATTTTCTATATGTGTAATCCTTGAACCTCCTTTAGGTACAAGTGCTAGTATATAATGAGAATTGGAAATTAAAGAAAATTGACTAATGTGGAGCGAAAATTATTAAATTAGAATTTAATATTTCTTATTATTCCAATTACCTAAGAAAATATACTTGAATTCAAAATATTCTATTTTAATTAAATTGCTTTAGTTGAAAATTAATTTATTATTTTTCTGAAAATAAGTTTTTCCTAGTTCAAGTTTAAGAGATTGAAGAGATTTAGAAAATAGATTTTTATAAAAAAACAAGGTTGCATTGCAACAAAGTTCCTGCCAAATGTTGGCAGGACTGTTTTGTTCTTCTAAAAGCTAACTTACAATGGTTGAAAAATTTAACTTCTATCCTCAGACAAAATCATTGTGTAGAAGCAACATGTAAGAGGTTCTTCCTAATTATGCTCATCTAAACAATGCCTCAATTTTCTCTAGAGTCCGCCCTTTAGTTTCAGGCACAAAAGGTGCCACAAAGATTGAAGTGAAAAAGCATATGATGGTATAAACCAAGAATGTTCCTGCAGTTAAGATACAAATCCCTCAGACAATTAGCTATTGAAAGAAAGAGTGTAAATCTAGCTTGGACATAGAAATGACTGCAACCAAACTACTTGCAAAGCTCCACTGTAAATATGCTAAAAAGAATTGGTCCTTCAAACAAATCACATTATGGCTCCAACAGTCCTAAATGATACAAACATTCTTAACCATCCAAATCCGAGTCTTAACTAAAGTGGGAAAGAGAACTAAATTATGTTTTTAATGTTTTGTCCACCACATCCTATAAGGAGTATTAGGTTTTTTGTTACATAATTATGTAATGCAACACAAACAAAATTAATGTCATCTTATCCCAAATAAAAAATTAAGAACTTATTCCAATTAAAGAGTTTAAGAAAATTTAACTTATTCCAACTAAAGAGTTTAAAAGAAAATTTAACTTATATTTATAATAACTTGATATGCATTACTTTTATGTATGCATTTGACACAGTTATTTATTCTAGCTTTATGTGCCTTCATATTTGTGGAATTGTTAAAAATTGTACTTGAGTTTGCAAAAGTATGTACCCTTGAGGTGATATTGTTTTTCTTTCACCTCAAAGCCCTCTAAGTCTTGTGGGAACCATGTTACACCACAAAACACTTAATTTTTTTTTCTATTGCAATTATCCTTTTTCTAATAAAATGTATTGACACAAGCAATTTATTTTCTATTTCAGTTATGACTACCTACAATCTTTTCTATCATACAATCAAACTTTTATTAATACCCTTATTGCAAGTATTTTTGATCTCACAAAAAGGACTCATAAGAGCTAGGCGCATTGTTTTATCCATAATACTTAGAAAGTTTTTGAATAGTGAATTTGTGGAAGCATTCTCTCATCAGTGTCAATAGAAAAAAATTATGACATTGCAGTGTAATGTCCCCATTTTCGATGTCCTCTTTTGGATTAGTTTGGTTTTGACACACATACTATTTTTAGTAAGTTCTATATTTAGTAACTATTCTGACAGGCAAAGCAGTGTAGGGTTTCCTGTTCGGGCAACAAGTGGAGGTTGTCCGATGAGCTTTAATGTCTTGTGACAATAATTTCTATGGGGATTTCGGTGTTTCAGGTGACTTTCTATTTTTAGTAGGGCTAGTATGGTGCTAACTGTCTACAGTGAGTCTTGGTGCAATATCAATATTTCTCCAGTTTGAGCTTTTGGGACGTCACTTGCTATATTTAGTGCTTACTAAAAATAGTAAGCCTACTTTGGGTTGCTGGACTTGGTCAGGCTTATCACAACAACACAAATTCAGTTGGTATAAAGTTACTATGGCTAAATCATTTTAATATTTGATTTATGCTTCGAAAAAGGTCTATTATAAAGTAACTTTATAGTTTAACGTTGAGGGTCAAAAGGGGTCATTAAAAGGACCTTGGATGCCTAATGAAATAACTTGAAGTTGCTTTTAAACAATTATATCATTTTTAAATGCTTCTAATATCTTGGGCGCCTAAGCTAATGTTTGGAGTGAAAATCAAAATAAAATAAAAGGCAAAGGCTAAAGTGGCATGGATTTTAAAAGGGATTTAGGGTTACTTCATGTGTGGTGCCCTAATTTGTTGTTGAGGCTTTTAAAAGCTCATTTTGAAAAGCTCATTTATTCATGGTTGAGTTTGATGACATACAGGGATGCTGCTGGTTTGCAACTAGGAGGTCAGAGAATGAGATTGAGGACGGAAACCCTTAGATTCTAAGGCTAGTTTTGGCAGTGAAAGACTTGCTCAAGCTGGTGAATGGTGGTTTTAGACAAGAATCACATTTGGGCAAAAAAGATGAAGAATTTCTAGTTCTTTTGAGTGGATTTCAGTTGGGGTTTGGTGTGAGTTTGTTGGTTTTCGGTGTGGTGTGGATTTCTTTAGTTTTTGGTGTGTTTATTTTCAATTTATGGGCATGTATTTTCTGGACCTGAACTTACCTTTCTACTCATATCTTGGAGATAATTCATATCAAAATGGGTATTGATTCTGAAGAAGCCTCTCTCCATGATGATTCAAACAAGTGCTAGTTCACATTTTTTGGTGAAGGATTCTATTTTTAAGAGTAGGTCAAACTACTGAGGAGGACGTCCTTTGTGGAGGGTTTTTAATAGTTGGCAATCTGCATTTATATGGTGTTTGATGCTGGTTACTAAGGGCAGATTCTACAGTGCATTATAGTGCTTGAAATTGGGGTGTCTGGGAGCTTTGTAATCTGCTGCTATGTACCTTAATCCAGGTCTGAGAATGTTCTTAATTTTTGATATTAATGAATGTTAAATCTATACATTTTTGTCATTGAAAAGTTAGATTATTGGAGGTAATTAATGCTATTTCTTAGTGAGTTACTTGTATGCTTTCTTTGCAAACTGTTATATATCATTTGACATCATTATATCATGAATGGCATGTGAGAGAACTCAAACCAAACAAGTAGAAAAAAAACACAAAACCTTCCTTACAGCAGTGAAAAAAATCAGAAAACCAAAGAAAAAGATTTGGGGTTGTTTATTACAGTGGTATCAGAGCTAAACCATCCTTCTAGCCAATGGGTGATAGAAAATCTACGAGCATTAGTGACCAAGAAAGAAGGCACCAAGAAAATCAAGGGTGAAAGAAGAGAAGAAGTTGAAATAAATATTGGCAGGAAAGATCGTCTGATGCAACTCTTGGATGCAATGGTTAGAGGTCAAGAAAGAGCAGTCCTGTTGGAATTGTGTGCCTCAATCCCACTAGCCTAAACCTCTGAGAGAGCAATGTCGCTGTGACTGCTGAGATGTCTGGCCGAATTGCTTAAGTGTTACTTTCATGCTTTTACCGCTGACCCACATTGGTGGTTAGAGATGTTGGCGGTAGTGCGGTGTTACCGCTATCCCGTAGCTGTGTTGGAGACTGCTGGTGGTAGTGCGGTGTTACCACTGACCCACAGTTGTGTTGGAGACTGCTGGCGGTAGTGCGGTGTTACCGCCACCCTGCGGCTGTGTTGAAGACCTCTTGTAGTAGTGTGGTGTTACTGCCACACTGCAATAGGACTTGAAGGAGCCTGCAGTGGTATGGTGTAGTCACCACCACACAGCGAGGGTGTTGTGTCTTGGTTGCGGCAGGGTGATGGGTGTTTGAATCTATTTGGCTGGACGAAGGATGCTGACTTGGCTGACCACCGATGTGGTTGATGTTCATTGGAGGATCACAAATGAGTTGGAGAAGTCTATTCGATGTCCAAGACTAGTTGACGGTTGGTCCAACAGAAGGAAAACAAACTGATCTACAAAGGAAGTTGAACTGTTTCCTGTCGGTAGAGAATGAATGGTATAAACATTGAACGTTCTGCAATAAGGAAAAGAGAGGAAGATCTAGGAAAGGTTATGCTACCGAAATTTCTCTTGATAGAATGTCTTGATCAATCTTTTGTTGTTAATCTGCATTGTATACTGTGTGAGAGTATTGTAACAGTGCAAAGGTTGTAATAGACTAAGAGGTTGATTAGGGAAACGTAAAAAGGGGAGAAAGGGAAATAGAATAGAGTTGCTAGTAGTTTGTCTCCAGAATGAAACATGATGTAATCTTTGTAAAGGCTCAATGCTTGAGTTGTATTTGCAACTGTTCTGTTGCATGAATAATACAATGGTGATTTGGGCTTTTGGAGTGTGGGGTTTTTTTATCCGAAAGGGTTTTCCCCACATAAATCTGTGTGTTTCTGTCTCATCTTTCATGTTTCATGTTTCTTGGTTAGAATCTATTAATCTTTGTTGTTGAAACTAGATTTGCATGAGTTTCTCTCAAAAGGGTTAATGTGGGAAATGCATTGTGTCTGATTTCGCTTTGTGGCACAGTTGTATGTGTCTTTGAGGCAATTTAATGAAATTAAAAGTTACCGAAGGCACTACTGTTCTTGGAGGTTTCTCCGAGATGATCAAAATTTCCCAACAAGCCCAACGTACTCAAGAGACCAATCAACAACTTGCATAGTTGGTACAAATATTGGATTGTTTGGGGAAAAATAATGATGTGGGACAATTAAGGGAAGCCAATCAACATAATGGAGCAATGGAGAGACCCCTTATGCCAAATTCTCCACCGAGAATAGAAGCACCAGTTGAACTCACTGAAGTTGAGCAATATGAACAGTTTAAAAAGGATTGGTTAGCTACAAGGCCTGGTTTCCAGTATGACTTACCACTTCAGGATTATATAGATCTCAGGATGAGGCACACACCCAACAGGGGCAATAGAGAACATCAAAAAGACTTTTTGAAGGGAAGATGGAAAACTCACATTCCTTACTTTGACGGGTTCGGTGAGATTTTTGTGAGAGCATGGGTTCAAAGGGTGGACACATACTTCAATCTAAACCACATGTCTAAGAAAGAAGCCATAAAATATGCTGCTATGCACCTTGATGGAGTTGCACACAAGTGGTGGCACCATGGGAAGATCATTAGATTACTTCTCATACTGAGTTTACTAAGAGACTCATAGAGAGGAACCAAAACTTCATTCTCGATAGGTGGAAAAGTTGAGACCTCATGCATTCAATGAAGAGCAAGTGGTTGAAGAGAAGTTCACAACAAAAAAATTAGATGAAGTGGTTGCTTTGAAGCTTGATGAATGTGTGACGGAGCCTCAGGATGACTCTTTGGTCATGCATGCAACTGTTGTAGATGAGGTTGTGCATGAAGGATTTGATGAAACAATTTCCTTGTTTACTCCCTTAGAGCTATCCAATGAAGTTGAGATACCTTTATATGACGAGCATGAGGAAAACAAGAGATATGATGTTTTTGAATCAACTAACAATGGTGATTCTTTATCCCATGTGGGTAATGGTGACATAGGTGGCCTTGGGTTGGAATTCCAAATCAAGCCTAGGGAGAAAGATGATTATGATGTTTTCAATGATTATGAGTTGGAGAGTGACTTATTCAGAAAGGAAACTACTCAAGAGGAGCACAATGAACACTTATTCTCTAAACATAGTGATCAAACTTTCTACATTTGGGATCCGGGTGTGTTGGCACCTAAGTATGACAAGGATCCTCATTGGGATGAATTCCTTTTTTATTGTAATGACGTCCTTACTTCATCCTGAGAGCCATGCATAGAGGACAACATCGGTAGTGATGTTTTCAAACTTAAAAAGGAATCGAATATCACATTGCAGGTAGCTGATTTTGAGCAGAGACCTTTTAGCTTAGTTAAATTGGATTCACAGTCTACTATTGGGGATGATAAGAGAGAGAATCAGGTAATTTGGGATACAACCACTCAGGAGGTATACTTTGAGCATACTCTTTCAAAAAGAAAACACTAGCTCATAGGACCATGGGATCCAGGTGTTTGGGAACCAAAGTATGATGAAGAAGCAAGTTGGGAAGAATCTTCTTTTGACCAAGCTGTTGTTCCAACCTTGGAGCATAAAGAATGTAAAAAGGATGCCTTAGAGGAAAGTGATTTTGAGAGGCAAGATCCTGAAGACAAATCAGAAACGTTTCTACTTGGGGCTAATTTTGAGCAGAGGCCTAGTGATGAAGATGGGGTTAGCGTTGAATAAGAGGCACACGAGATTTGGGACAACCATGGAAACTTGGTTGACAAGTGTGAATTGATTAATGATTTTAACATGCCTCATAACAAAATTTCATCATTCTTGTTTGATCATGATTGGAAAAGTCAACTCTTGGTTTCCCTTGAAAATGAGGTGCACATTTTATATAGTTTGGATAACAAACATATGCATGTGCAAAACTTACTTCAAATTGCATCTAGGGGACAAAGTGACCTTAATATTTCAATTTCTGATTTACATGCATTGAAGAGCTCTATGGAAGAATTTAAAATAGCTTACTTACGCATGATGCATGATAGAGATATAGCCTCCAAGTTTGTAGATGAAACCTTGACTATGTCTAAGCAATTAAGGGAGGAAGTTAGTGAGCTTTCCATCAAGCTTAATTCTACAAAGCTTGCTTTGGAAAGTGTCCAGGAAGCACTTCTTGAAGCAAACGTTCAACTTTATGAGTCTCAACAGTTTAAGGAGATTAAACAGTTAATGACGGAGCTTGATCTCATCCAGGAGGAGTATGACCTTCCACACTGGCCAAGAAAATAAAAAAATAAGAGCTCAGACCAGCAAGATGATTGGTTGGAATTGGGAGTTGGGAGTAATCTTCAATTTATTGATAACCCTTTGTTTGAGGTAGTTGTCAATGTGGTGTATGACAATCTGCTTTTTGAGTTGGATGATAGGAAGACTCCTAGTTGTAGCATTACAATGGGTGAAAATAGTAAGGTTTGGAACCCAGGTGCAGTCTCCCATCATGAGGAGTCATCTTAGGATTGCAGTAGTGGGTCAAGCTCCTGCATTAGTACCGTTGCCTACTTTCCAATCAGCTTGCATATGACTACGGATTTGGATTTGCAGATGAGTTGGATGTTTTCTATGGTCCAACAGTTGAGTAGTTCATGGCTAAGATGGGATGACAGAGATGATTTGATTCTAAGAGATGACTTTGTTGATACCTCCATACACATCTCTCCTCTATTTTCTATGGGATTTGAGTTTGATTACCGCTGCCCTTACTTTCTGTCATTGGTTGTGATGACACCTTTTAGTGAGCAGATTGATTTTGAGTTTGGGCAAGCTTTGGGACAACTAGCTATGAGTGTTCTTCCACACACAATTTACCCATTCATTGTTTCCACTTTGGTGAATGACATTCACTGTAGTTACTTCATGGAGATGATATGCATTATTTCAGATGATGTCTTAATGATTGCAGTGGTTTGGGTGTGTTGGTGTGTTTGAGACCATTCTTTTGACACTTGGAAGTTGAGTGTCAATGTTATTATTTTGGTTGGCGACAATAGAGGCATTCCTTGGTTGGTTGATTTTAGAGTTATGACATAGATTGATTTGCTTAGTATTTTGGGCCTCATGAGGTGGCATGCCAGGGTAAATTTCTTATGGCTAAGCAGGGTGTTTAATATGTTGCTCGGGATTGTAATTGGCAGTGATTCTACTGATGTAGTCTTCTCTGAGTTGCCCTGGCAATATTTTTTTCATGGCATTGACTTTAATCCTTTCTAGTATTTTAGTATGGGCTTTGATGATTTTTATTCCTTGGGGGTCCAAGATAGGGGAGTACAGTTTGGGTAGGTGGTTTTGAAAGATATGATCAGTGTGTCACAACTTTAGCATGGTGGTTCCTTTTTGAGACTCGCTTGGAACCCAATAATCACATTGAGTTGTAGTCCACCTACCGTTTGGGGTGAGAGAGTCAGTGTTAATTTTCTAGAGCTTACTCCTGTGGCACATTAGTTTGGTTCTCTTGAGGGGCATTCTTTGGAGGAGTTGATCAGGTCTATGTGGTATTTGATAACTCTTTTTATAGGAGATTTACAGGAGGTCTCATGTGTTGGTCCCTCATAAGACAAAGATTTGAGTAGATGGTGCTACAAACCCCCTAGATTTATTTGGGACCTAGGGATCAGTTTTGGTTTCAGTATGGATCAGATTGTTGGTTGCAGGTTTTTACTGGCATTGCTTGAGGACAAGCAATCTTTGGGAAAGGCAGACTGTAATGTCCTCCATTTTCGATGTCCTTTTTTGGATTAGTCTGGTTTTGACACACTTACTATTTTTAGTAAGTGCTATATTTAGTAACTATTCCAATATATTCCAATAGGTAGAGTAGTGTAGGGTTTCCTGTTCCGGCAATGAGTGGAGGTTGTCTGATGCGCTTTAATGTCTTGTGCCAATACTTTATGTGGGGTTTTCAGTGTTTCGAGAATGGTTTTCTATTTTTAGCAGGGCCAGTATGGTGCTTTCTATCTACATTGAGTCTTGGTGCAATATTAATATTTCTCTAGTTTGAGCTTTTGGGATGTCACTTGCTATTTTTAGTGCTTACTAAAAATAGTAAGTCTACTTCGGGTGGCTGGACCTGGTCAGGCTTATCACAACAACACAAATTCATTTGGTATAAAGTTACTATGCTAAATCATTTTAATATTTGATTTATGCTTCGAAAAAGGTTTATTATAAAATAACTTTATAATTTAACGTTGAGGGTCAAAAGGGGTGATTAAAAGGACCTTGGATGCCTAATGAAATAACTTGAAGTTGCTTTTAAACAATTATATCATTTTTAAATGCTTCTAATATCTTGGGCTCCTAAGCTAATGTTTGGAGTGAAAATCAAAATAAAATAAAAGGAAAAGGTTAAGGTGGTGTGGATTTTAAAAGGGATTTAGGGTTACTTCATGTGTGGCGCCCTAATTTGCTATTGAGGCTTTTAATAGCTAAATTTGAAAAGCTCATTTCTTCATGGTTGAGTTTGACCTATTGGTTTGCAACTAGGAGGTTAGAGAACGGGATTGAGGATGAAAACCCTCAAATTCTAAGGCTAGTTTCGACAGTGAAAGACCTACTCAAGTTGGTGAATGGTGGTTTCATACTGGAATCACATCTGGATGAAAAAGACAAATAATTTCCAGTTCTTTTGAGTGGATTTCAGTTGGGGTTTGGTGTGAGTTTGCTGGTTTTCGATGTGTGGATTTCTTTAGTTTTTGGTGTGTTTATTTTCAATTTCTGGGCATATATTTTTTGGACCTAAACTCACCTTTCTGCTCATATCTTGGAGATGAATTTTCATATCAAAATGGGTATTGATTCTGAAGAAGCCTCTCTCCATGACGATTCAAACGTGCTAGTTCAAATTTTCTGGTGAAGGATTCTATTTTTAAGAGCAGGTTGAAATACTGAGGAGGACATCCTTTGTGGCGGGTTTTTAACAGTTGGTAATCTGCATTTATATGGCATTTGATTCTGGTTACTAAGGGTGGATTCTGCAGTGCATTATGGTGCTTGAAATCGGGGTGTTTGTAGCCAAAGATAATGTTGCATCTCGTGGCCTTTGGGAACTTTGTAATCTGTTGCTATTTACCTTAATCCAGGTCTGAGAATGTTCTTAATTTCTGATATTAATGAATGTTAAATCTGCACATTCTTGTCATTGAAAAGTTTGATTATTGGAGGTAATGAATGCTATTTCTTAGTGAGTTACTTGTATGCTTTCTTTGCAAACTGTTATATATCATTTGGCATCATTGTATCATGAATGGAATGTGAGAGAACTCAAACCAAACAAGCAGAAAAACAAAACACAAAACCTTCCTTACAGCAGTGGAAAAAAAATCAGAAAACCAAAGAAAAAGATTTGGGGTTGTTTATTACATGTAGCCTCAATATGGAAGATTTCATTCTTTACAAGATAAAATATAGCTTCTAATGCTATAATTCTTAGTACATTCTAGAAGAAGATGTACAAGTTGAAAAGGAAAACAACATTAACAAAACTAGTGCCAGTAATATGGCACCTATATTTTGAATTGAAAATTTGAAATCCTATATGAAGCAAAAACCAATTACATTGGAAAATAATGGATGAGTAAAAAAATGCCCTGAATCCATACCATTTTATCACAAGTCCTGTACATTTTTTGTAAAATAACTTTTACCACCCATGCATGTTGGATACTTTCATTTTCATGTCAATGGGAATGACTTGAGAATCAGTGATTTTAAGAATAACAGCAACAACTTTTTGTGCAATATGGAGTGCAAAATTGTATCTTTACTTGCAAAAATCTAACATTTCCTCTTCTTAGGAATTAAATGCAACTTCCTCCGGCCCAAACCATATCTGCTCGGCCCAGATACATCCCACCTACTCTAAAAACCTAAATTGAAATAGATTCCCAACAATCAAACAAGAAATTTTCTTTGATAACTATTACTGACTAATGGGGTTTTTAATCCACAATAACAAACAATACACAACAAGATGGCATGCATCGGTGATTTTTTTGCACGTGTAATTTTGTCCTCAGGAAAAATACAACAAACTTTTGAAGGAATGCATTATGAATATTCATGCATACATACAAATGTATTATTGGATAGTCACTTTGTATTTTTATGTTGCAAAATTGAAATATCACTCTACCGTTCAGGTAGCAACACAAATGTTATTTTTGATCGTATGGCTGTCCAAGTACAAAGGGCT
This sequence comes from Sequoia sempervirens, assembly GCA_007258455.2. Lineage (NCBI taxonomy): Eukaryota > Viridiplantae > Streptophyta > Pinopsida > Cupressales > Cupressaceae > Sequoia > Sequoia sempervirens. The sequence continues at coordinate 124,644,517 of VDFB02000003.1, read as the reverse complement.
GCTGAAATGTTGAAGGAATGGTGGATTAAGAGGACTCCGTGTGGGTCAAGAAAGAAATTCCATGCTAGAGTTTGATATATTTCAAAAGAAAGATGTCTAATGGGTTGATAATGAAAAAGAAGATCCTTGTAAGAAGATGTCTTCACCCTCAAATTTTGTGAAGTCAGAGATTGACCCTTGCACATATCATATAACTATGGAATGAGTCAGATATTGGGTTTTTTTGTAAGTTAGCATGATCTATGAATAGTATCACAAAACCAGAACAGAAGATGGTCTGAAAGTCAACAAAAATCATGCTATGAACTCAAACTTCAAGGGAACCATCTTGTACAATATAAAATTTCGCATATGAAAAAACATAACCAATTGCATCATTTATGCTACCCGCTTTTTATCTGTAAGTATATAGATTACAAAGTAATGATCTAGATTTCATGAAGAGCTTATACTTACTATATTTGTCAAGAAGAATATAAGGTGGTAAATAAAAGTGGGTTTCCTAACTTCCAATCATGTGATGTAATAATAAAACACAACCTTAGGGCCTGATTCTAGTTCAGAATTAAAAAGGCCCTATGATACATGGATTAATAGAGCTAGCAATATCAATTTTATTTTATAATATCATGCACGAGAAGAATGTATGCTGTCAAAATTAACAGATTAAATGGTACGAACATGAAAAAATTGAACTATTAGAATAGAATTTTGTTTTCTAAACCAACTAAATGGTTACATGGTTTCAATTTCAATTTCAATATCATGGGGAACATGCAGAAACAAAATGGTAAGCTTGATGTAACAAACCATTGACTCTGCATATGAACAAAAGCCATTACGACACTAATTCCAAAAATCCAAATTCAAATAATGAATGTACTAGAACAATTTAGTTCTTTATCTAGTGCACAACTGCTCTTAACATTTTCCAATGCCCACAATTTGTTTACTGTGACCATCTTTCGTTTGAACATCAGAAGAACTGAATTGCCTTTTCAACCACAACTTATGTTTTGCAGTGACACTGGGAGATTGAACAGGTATTGAGGCTGACTCCTGCGTGCTTTCCCTGCTTTTGGGCAACTCAGCTGGAAGAGTTGCAACCACATTGGTCAAAGCATTTAGCAAAAAGAATGCAAGAATGGGAGACAAGTCCAGTCCACCAAGACGAGGAATAACACCTCTGAAGATATTCAGATATGGGTCACAGAGTGTGCTGTATCAAACCCTCTGAGTGTTACCCTGGATATGTTGATCTTAGTTGGTTAAAAATAATAATACAGAGTCAGACGATTGACTTTACTTTTCTTCTCAACTTTCAGGTAATAGATTAGGTCCAAACCATAGATTGCACTTGAGACAAGAATAACCCTTGAGTCATGTGGTAGGCTAAGCCGGGGAAAATGAAATGCTTATAAAAAAATGTCATCACCATTACTTCTAAATCAGGAGATAAAAAGTAATATATAAAACTGGCTTAGCTTAAGGGGTTCACAATTACTGGTGGAGAATTAGGAAACCAGGTTAAGACAAGCCTTGTTATTTTAGTTTGATATATTTCAAAAGAAAGATGTCTAATGGGTTGATAATGACAAAGCAGATCCTTGTAAGAAGATGTCTTCATCCTCAACTTTTGTAGAGTTAGAGATAGACCCTTGTACATATCATATAATTATGGAATGAGTCAGATATTGGTTTTTTTGTAAGTTAGCATGATATGTGAATAGTATCACAAAACCAAATCAGAAGATGACCTGAAAATCAACTAAAGTCATGCTATGAACTCAAACTTCAAACTTCAAGGGAACTATCTTGTACAATATAAAATTTCACTTATGAAAAACCATAACCAATTGCATCATTTGTGCTGCTTGATTTTTATCTGTAAGTAGTGTTTATACTTTATATAGAATTATAAAGAAATGATCTAGATTTCATGAAGAGCTTATACTTACTATATTCGTGAAGAAGAATATAAGATGGTAAATAAAAGTGGGGGTTCCTAACTTCCAAACATCATGTGATAGTAATAACAGAACACAACCTATGGTCCACAAAAGGAACTTGTTCCCTTCCAAGAGAAACACATTAGGACCTGATTTCAGTTCAGAATTAAATAGGCCCTATGATAAATGGATCAATAGAGCCAGCAAAATCATTTTTTTTTATATAATATCATGCACAGGAAGAATGTATACTGTCAAAATTAATAGACTAAATGAGACGGACATGAAAAAAATGAACTATTAGAATATAATTTTTGTTTTACCAAAACCATAGATTAGGTCCAAACCATAGATTTCACTTGAGACGGGAATAACCCTTGAGTCATGTGGTGGGCTAAGCAGGGGAAAATGAAATGCTTATAAAAACATGTCATCACCATTACTTCTGAATCAAGAGATAAAAAGATATATAAAATTGGCTAACCTTAAATGTTCACAATTACTGGTGGAGAATAAGGAAATCAATAGAGTGTTATAGATGTTGAGAAAATTAGAAAGCCCAATTGTCACCACCATTTCCACCATTGAGTCACCAGGCTATATAGCTGCAAAATTATACGAGAAAAGAGGATATTTTTGCCTCATTCTTTGGAAATGGACCTGTAACACAAAGAAAAGGAAGAAAAAATCAGCATCTATCACAATGTCCTAAGAAGTGAAGTGCCAAGAATATTGGTAGCTCAGAAACTAACGTAACTCCAAACAGGTGTGCCTGGAAGATATTTTTGTATATATTGGAGAGATATATAAACCTTTGGACAAATCGATTATTTGATGTTAAGCTGTTCACTGTTTTGTTATGGTTGGATCAACGGAAGGGTTCCCCAGAAAGAATGAATCAAAAAGTTTTACAACCTCATCATTGCTAAAAAAAAATTAGACAAACCATTACTTCCTATGGCAACAAACTGATCATGTTCTGAGATCATTTTACTTTGGAGCATTCTGTCAAACAGTTCGTGTGCTTCTGTATGCTTCCTCATTTTGCTGTAACTACAACATCTGATGAAATTCCTATTCTCTTTGATAGATGTGCATGCTCTAGATGATGTATTGGTACACGCAAAGAGGAGCCTGGAAAATATTATAAAATTTGGCATTTCACCTGCCAAGCGCATTTGCTTGAAAGTTTTTTTTGAAACGGTTCTTTCCTATTTTTTAATACCCCGTTTTTTAATTTCATACTACACCGCACATTTGACATTGACAAGGACATGTGTGTACATTATTTGCTTCCGCATGCCATTCACATGCAAGATGTCTGTCTTCAAAACCCCTTGACAAAATTAAATTTTCATGGTGATCTTTTGATTGTGAATGCTTGTTGATTTATTGCTTTATTCCTTCAGTTTTACAATTGAATTTATAGTTCATACAACATGTATTGATATTGTTGTGAGTTTTGTTGGTGTGGGATGTATTATTGTTGTTGTGGATTTTGTTATTGAGGGTTTTGTTGTTGAGGGATGTATTGTTGTTGAGGTATTTGTTGTTGTTGAGGGATGTGTTGTTTTTGTGCGTTGTGTTGTTGTTTAGGGATTTTTTGTTGTTGAGGAATGTGTTGTTGTTGAAGGATGGTTTGTTGTTGAGCGATATATTGTTGTTCAGGGATATGTTGTTGTTGTGTTAGTAGGTGCAATGTATAACTTGTGCATAAATGCATTGTCAATATCAGATTGCGGTGACAGTCTTTTCAATACAATTGCTACTTTGACAAACAATGAATATGACAGCCAATGTCTTAGATGGTACATGGCTCAATCCTTTTACAATGCAATACTCTATGGAGACAAAGTAGCAATGCATTGCTTTGCTACATGTATCAAATGTGACTTGATCACTATGGAAATTAATATGGAAATTAATATTTGAAGCAAGGTAAGCTACTATGAAATCAGCCCACCCCATCCTTGAAGAACAATAGATTTCCTAGTGCTGCAATGGATGTTAAAAATACACAGCATCCTTTAAACATAAACAAACACCTTATAAAATGGAAGAGAGTATGGCCAAAGCCCAACAATCTCTGACAAGAAGCCAGATGTTAACTCCCTTGGAGAAGTGGTTACCTAAAATCAAATTTTTCCTTTTATTGATTAGAATTTGCAATATGCTGCAGTGGAAGTTAAGATTTATGGAAACTAAATAAAATCTTCCAATCTAAACTGGCCATATTCTCTAAGTAGTTGGTGTACAAAACCCCAGAAACATATTCAAGGTATATATATAGTGTGTCATCCACTTGTGATGGAGGAAACATTTTTAATTTTTAAAATTAAAACATCTTGATTCAAAAAATAAACATTGGTCTATTTTGATCACGTCTCTTGTTATTTGATAGCTTTTTTTGCTTAATTACTAATCTTTTGATATGACTTCCATTGTTGCTTACTCTCTTTAGTGTATCTGATTTTCAGGTTCTGTACTCTCTTTAGGGTATCTGATTTACAGGTTATCTGCACACGAAAACACATAGAGCGTTGACAAATAGAGTTCCTATAAGACCCTCATTCTCATACCATAATTACAACAAATTGTGTGTTGTTGGTGGATTTTATTACCAATAAATAAATCAAGTTAAATTGATAAACTATGCATTCTAGACCTAATGTGTACCACATGATGAATGCTGATTTGACACCTATTTATTGTATTAGAAGGAGGGTAATATTTTAAAGTGAAGCAATGAAATTCTAGTATCACAAACTTATATCTTGTGTCCTTAACATGCACAATAATAGAAAAATATTTTAAGTTCTACAAATAAAACTAGTGCTTGTAGTTCAAGGGTTTAGATGCACATGATGCAATTTAATACATCGCATAGTGTCATTGGCGAGTCTTGTGCCATAGAAAATATATTGACCTAAGATAGTTATTATACACCTTTGTGGTCACCTACTCTTGTAATTGAGTTTGAATTAAGAGGTTGACTCTTCTCTAGTCATTTATTGTTGTTAAGTTGGATTATGAAGTTACTCTCATTATCACAATAGAAGTTTTGACCTTATTTAAAATATTTTCTATGATTTGTAGCAAACATTCCTTAAACTTATTAAATTGCTACCTTGAGAATAACTCATTATGTAATTTTACTATTTCCTCTAGAATTAGAAAACTATGTGTAAAATGGAGTTAGTAGTTGTCATCATTTAACTATGTGCAAAAGGGAGATGTATCTCAAAATAGCGTACATCATTAGATGAGGGATTAAAAATGGGAATTTACTATTTAGATAATTTTGTTGATTTAAATAATTCTGATTTTTATTTAAGAAGGGTATTAATGAGTCTTGCTCAAAGAAATAAAAAAAATGTAATTTATTAAAGAAGAGGATTAACTTTAATACTTGAATTGCTTTTGAATGTGATCGTTAGATTATACAAATATGTTGAATCTAAATAATCATGAGTACAAATTTTGAGAAATAGAGTTGTGAATGGCTAACATTTAGTTACAAAGGTTTGTGTTTTCAACCATTAAGATCAGGTTATGATCGACATAGTGGTGGGCACCAAAGGTTATTGGAGGTATGTAGATTTAGTTATTATCAAGTTGATAATGTATCTACAAACATTTCATTATGATTATTCATACCTTGAAATATTGACTATGGAAAGAGTGTGCAGGTATATAAATGGTAAATGGGAAAACAAAAGGATCACATACTCGAGTTACTCCATTTCGCATTGTAAAGTAGCATGTTTCCTTGTGTGGATGTATTTACTTGTTGCAACTATCAGATAATCTTGAGTTTTAAAAGTTTATTTGTATGGTGAAAATGTGGGAGTGTTGTTGGGTGTCTCTTGAATTTTAAAAGTTAATTTGTATGGTGAAAATGTGGGAGTGTTGTTGGGTGTCTCTTGAGTTTTAAAAGTTAATTTGTATGGTGAAAATGTAGGAGTGTTGTTGGGTGTCTTGAAGGTCTTAAAAAGTGTAACCCTTAAGAATCTATGGAAGCCATTGTAAAGAGGTGAAAAATGATAAAATTAAGGCAATTGAGTCAATTTTTGGAACTTGAAAATGTGGGAGTGTTGTTGGGTGTCTGAAGGCCTTAAAAAGTGTAACCCTTAAGAATCTATGGAAGCCATTTTAAAGAGGTGAAAAGTGATAAAATTAAGGCAATTGGGTCAATTTTTGGAACTCCAACTTAAGTGCCAGGGTTAGGGCACGTGCAGAAGAGGTTAAGACGTTTTTTGTTATTTTTTTTGGGGAGCTGGTCTATCGGCTGAGGGGATTCTTCAAATGTTCACTTTTTGTGTTTGTGCAGTGGCGGATGTAGGTCCGGTAATGGTTTGGTGAAATCAGCTTTGGGGAGTCTTGAGTATTTCTTGGTTGTCTCAGCTTGCCATACTCTTTTGCAATCAACAGACCATTCCTAAGGGCTGGGTAGAGCCTCCTTGTGTGGTCATGACATTGTTCTTTTGGTGTATGCAAGTATAATTTTCTGGTGTTTCCATGTGGAATATTTTATTCGGGTCCTTGTTGGTCCTCTGGGCTCGGGGATATGGTGAGGGCTTATGGCTCGACGACCC
>VDFB02000003.1:124176576-124637953 GCA_007258455.2 Sequoia sempervirens | reverse complement strand
TTATCCCATGATCAAAACCCTATTCAAGGGAATTTTGAACCACTTATTAACAAAAAAACCCTGCCTCAAGCATAGATTCACTAGTCTAAAACCTCTAAGACAACTTCAGACTTGAATAAAAGTTTTGAAAAGACAAGTTAGTAGGTGCAATGTCTAGCTTGTGCAAAAATGTGTTGTCAATATCAGATTGTGGTGATAGTCTTTTCAATACAATTTCTACTTTGACAAACAATGAATATGATAGCCAATGTCTTGGAGAGTACATGGCTCAATCCATTTGCAATGCAATACTCTATGGAGACAAAGTAGCGATGACTTGCATTGATAAATGTATCAAATGTGACTTGATCATTAGTTTTGACATCACAAGTTGGGAAGCATTTATAGCAAAGATTGGACACCCATATGAACAAAGCAGAATTGAAGGAGCCAATTTATGTTTTGAATGGCTATACTACATTTTGAAAGTAAAGATGAAAAATTGGTCAACAACCACTAACATGTGTATAAATGAATACTACAAATGCGTTATGCCAACCAAAGTATACAATATCATGTGTGACCAAGTCAATGGCATGCATACACACTATACCATGTGGAGTAGAGATTATAATGGCAAGTGACACTAATATTGAACAATAAAAAACAACATTGGTTTAAGGAAACAAAAAATTAGTGTCCACAAATTGAAACAAACTATTCAAAATAGTGGACATGCACAGATTAATACCTCTAGACGATTGCCAAATGCCTTTAATAAAATCTCCCATGACTCGCAAGCTATTAGGAATAGTCAACATGTACAAATTAATGCCCCTACATGATCGACAAATGTCTTCAATAAAATATCGCATGACTCACTTCGTAAAGTAAAACAACAAATGCATGTTCAACAAATATAATTCGGCGTATACAAAAATCAACAAAGAGACGAAAGATCACAGTAGAATCTTACATGGAAAAAATTCAAGACATGCCAAAACACGTGCAATTTGTGTATGACTCCATTTTAAGCAAAAACATAAGAAATCTTACACAAAAAAACAATACACATATTAATTACTATTATCAAAGAAAGGACACTTTTTTGGTAACAAGGTATGTAAGTTTTGTAAGCAACACTTGCAACAAAACATAAAACCACCGAATGCAACCCCAAAACAAATCAAAACAAACAATCCACTATGACACACAACTACACTTTTAGAACTTGAAGAAAGGCTAGAATCACTTTGAATTGTGTTTGCACTAATTTGGAAACTAGGACACAAGAGATCTCAAATTGGACTATATGGAACTATTATCAATGTGCCAATGAACATTAACATCGTACAAACAATATTTCCATAGTCATCTAATGAAACATGGACAATCGTTGTTGCATTGAAGAGACGTTTGCAACAAATGCATATCAAAAGGGAAGGGTGTGACCAAATACTATTATGAATGCTCTCAATGAGTTGTGCAAAACAACACTACAAAATGCAAAATGTAAAATTGAACAAAAATTGGCACGACCATTTGTACCCTTTACAAGAGCAGGTTCCTAGTACTAACTCTTCATCAAGTAATGAGGACAATGAGATTGGAAATGCAATGGACATTGAAATAGACACCTTGATACATGGATTTACTAAGTCAAGAACTATACATTCTCTTCAAGACAAAATAATAGAAATTGCACCAGTAGAAGGAAAACAACCTCTAGGAATGTTTCAAGAAAAATATGTAGAAGAGATGAACTTCCCGAAACTTTTTTGGGGAACCACGTGACAAGGAAGTTGCAAAAATATTTTCATATCAAAAAAATTCCCAATTGGAATTACAAAATTCAAATCGAGCATTTCTCTATCATACCACTAACTTATTTTTCAAAACTATCAAAATACTAATTGGCCAAGTTTTTTCTACCATATGGATAAGAATCTGCAAGAGAAAACTAAAGGGAATAACACTACTAGAAAAAGATGTCAAGTACAAACCAAACCTTGAAAAAATATTGCAATCGAATATTAGATATATAGATTTCAAAAAAGATAATAAATTCACTAGACTATTGCAATATCTCAAGAAGAATGTTTTCACAATGATATGACAATTAGGACCATTGACCTTTTTTGTCACATTCACTAGTGTAGAGAAAAATTGGGCCCCATTAAAAAAAACATTGGAAGAATTGTACATCTCACATTATACAAAGTCAAACCAAAGCCAACCTAATTTACCTTATGACATTGACATTTTCTCTTTGGTAAAAAAGGATCCAGTCACTTGTACCCGCTATTACAAACATAGAATTAATGCAATGAAAAAATTACTATGTTTAGATGAAACATTCTTTGGAAAGGTATTGGACTACTTTTCAGTTACAAAATTTTAAAATCAAGGGAATGAACATGACCATTTTATGTTGTGTTAAAGATGCACCAATCTATGGAAAAGATAACAATGCTAGCAATGGACAATTTGTGGACAAATACATAACTTGCAATACAAAAACTTTAGATGATCAAATAGCTAAATTACATATACATTACCACACCAAACAATGTACAAAGACAAAATGAAAAAAGTGTCGCTTTGGTTTCCCACAACCACCTATGAGAGCAACAACAATACTTGAACCATGTACTGATAAAAAAAAGATAATTTGCATATTGCTGAGAAAATCGGATCCACTTTGGAAACTTCAAGTTATGATTCTTCTGTATCCTTTGGAGATTTCCTAGTGAACATAAACATGAGTGAAGATGAATACATACTAGCCATACGATCTACATTACTTAGGCCAACATTGTTTTCTTAAAAAGAAAGCCAACTCACATATGTAATTATTCATTTGCAATCCACATTCCACATTTGGCAAGCAAATACAAACGCACAATTTGTTCTCAATGCATATGCTGCAGTGATGTATTGTAGCTCTTACATGACAAAAGGTAATAAATCAATGAAAAATGCATTCAATAAGATACGCACAAACCATAGACAACATAACATTGATGCCATAAATATGATAGTGAAGCTTGGCAACACCTTGCTCAACTTACAACAAATGTCTGCTCAACAGGTTGTACACATTGTGCTTTCACTTCCGCTTAACTATAGTTCATGAAAATGTAGATTCATAGACACTTCTACTGCTGAAAATCACACGTTTATTTTAAATACTTCCAAACTTCTGAACAATGAACAAAATGAGTCCCAAAATGTCGCTTGCAAAACCTTGATTGACCATTACATTGCATGCCCTAAACCATTGGCCAATATTTGTCTAGCAAAATTTGTTGCAAAATACATAATAGCAAAAGGAATATTAACAGGACGAACTAGAACACAAATTATCAAGTTTATCAAGTACAATAAACATGTTGAAATTGAAAACTACTACAGTGAGAAACTTTTCTATTTGTTCCTTTTTCCATCGACAAAAACATATTGAAAAAAGACTTCGCAACATGGCAACATGCTTTTGCTAGCAATCAAAAAACAATACAACTTAACAAAGCAAAGTATATGTACAATGTAAATGAATTGTGGGGTGATATCAACGATACTATTATTGCTACCAACATTGACAAGGACAACTATAAGGATGAAAACAATATGCAGAAACTAAATAGAAAAGACAACAAAGAATACAACTTGCAACGATAGTTAGAGACACTAAGACATAATGTGTACACAAAACAAATGCCAAGACCATTTGAGATAGCTACACATCCACACTTACTTGAAAACATGGAATATTACAATGTTCGTAGAATGTTGAACAAAGAGTGACAAGCCATAGTGAAGGACATACTAATGAAAAACCAACAGAAAAACCTCAAGCCATTGCATTTGTTCTTAACAAGACATGCTAGCATAGGGAAAACCTTCATTGCAAAAGCAATATATCAAGGCCTTCTTCGTATATACAATAACTCAATTGATAGTGACTTGGACAAGATAAAGGCCTTGTTACTTGCATGCATAGAAAAAGTAGCTTGTAATATACGAGGCACAACATTGCACTTTGCACTCCTCATGCCATTTAAGAGATCTAATTCTATTCCCTTGAGCTCAGAAAGATAAGATGCATTGAAAAAACAATATCAACAATTTCCTATTGTTGTCATAGATGAAATTTTGGTAGTTGGAGCAAGACTGCTACATTGCAAAGATAAAAAATTGCATGAAATAATGCAAACACCTACTAAACACTTTAGTGGGATAGACATTAATTTTTGTGGTGACTTCTACCAAGAAAAACCTATACATGATTGTCCAGTGTTTCAAACTCCAGCAATGGATACTGTGCTAATACCATATGATTTTTGGCAACAAAACATCAAATGCTACAATTTACAAACAACAATGATGCAAACAATTCAAATCTTTATCGTTATCCTTAACAAAATATGTACAGGTTCTCAAACAGAGAATGACATAGAATACTTGAATAAAAAATGCTTACACTCTCCACCTACATACCCAAAATTCCCATTTCCTTTTACAAGAAAAAAGGATGTCAACGTACATAACCAAAAGATATTATCTACTCTACTTGAACAACTAATTACAATCCATGCAATTGATGAACATGGCAACTCTATTGACATATGATAATTGCACAAACATACTGCAGCTCTGGAAAATCAAATAATGTTAAGACATATTGGTCGAGATCTATGGTGGAAACTATGATATACAAGATGGTCTTGTCAATGGATTAGATGGAAGATTCAAAGCGTACACAAAAACTACCAACATAGATATCATTTGGGTTGAATTCAATGATCGTTGTATTTGAAAATATTAGGTTGCAAAATTAACACATTTTAACTGAACATATGTTAATAATGGATGGGTACCAATTCTTCAACTTGCAAGACCACTCCAAAAACTAAGTGCTACACAGAAGAGTATTGTTAGAATTTTTTTTTGCTGCAATTAGCATGCACTCGAACAATACATATAGCACAAGGGCTCTTTATGCATGGTCTTGCATTTGACCCTTTTGGTGTGCACCAACATGGGTTAACATACACAACTCTGTCTCAAACATCAAGCATCAAAACACTATTTTTGTTAAACCCTCTAGCACTGAAGAACTTTAAGGTAAAACCAACAATCATACAAGAAATGGAATGACTTGAAACAACTGCTAGTTGGACTCTTCAAAATGACATTCATTGTAAAGAACACACATCATGTACTGAAGAACTTTAAGGTAAAACCAACAATCATACAAGAAATGGAATGACTTGAAACAACTGCTAGTTGGAATCTTCAAAATGACATTTAGTGTAAAGAACACATTCATGTATTACCATATCTACATTAAATACTCACCATTTCCAACCCCATAAAGAAGACATCTTACATGAAAAATACTTAATGTCACCAGACATTATATGTCTACAAGAAACCCACTTGAAAGCATTAATGACAGACGATCCATTACCAAACCACAATTTCTTTGCAACATACCATATTCATGGCGTAATAAATTGTGTTGGAAAAAAGATACATGTGTTGAACACAATACCTTTACCTTTAACACTTGAAACTGTTGAAGCAATATTGCTCTCATTCACACTTAATAGATGAACATTTTTCATTTGTAATATTTATGCCAAACCAACAACAAATCTTACAAATATCATAACAATTATTAGTGAGGCAATGAAAATTGTTTCTAATCAAGGCCTTATCTATATTGCAGGTGACTTCAACATTGACATATCCACATACTCAACTACTGTAGAAATGTTTAAAGAGCACATGCAAATACACAACTTTCACGTGTTACTTGAACACATAGACCATTTTTCAAATACCATTATTGATCAAATTTGGACAAACAATAATGCACACACAACTAAAATTCAAAGACTAGAAGCATATTGGAGTGATCATGACATTCTTCTAACTCACATTAACAACATTGTCTAGGCATGGTATGCATTTTGCAAGAGGTAAACATGAATAGCAATTTTCCTTGACACAATGTGTAATTGTCTACTTATATAATTGCTTTACTCAATGATACTATTGCAAATCATCATTTATGCTATGTCAAAGACTATAAATTCATATGAAAAAATCTAAAATAAACACTATTTTGCAGGTGACTTCAAAAAATGAATACCAGTTAGGCCACATCATCTGGTTTTCAAAAGCACAACAAGGAACAAAAAAAGAGTAAAGTATCTAGAAAATATCAACAAACTACTTGCTTGCACAAAATTCTCACATACATTTTAATTGACTAACAGTCTTGTTTCCTTTCATAACTATGAATGTTCTCCTTTTGCAGATGGTCCAAGAACATGCAACTTAGTGACCAAGATCTTCCTAGTCCATGATAGCACATTAGGAAACAATGAAACATGTCAATGACGCTAAATGAATAGAAACTAATATCACACTTTGATTAACTTTGTAACTTACAAGCTTGCTCTTCTTTGTTTTAGTCAACTACAAAGCATTGAATCGAAGAACATACCCTCTTGCAAAGTAAATACACAAAGAAGTCAAACAAAGGAGAGGTATTGATTCCAAATACTACTTGTCTATAATACAGTTGGTTCATTTGGCTACTTTATACTTCTACATTTTGCATACATGTGCTATAATAATTGGAATGACTTCTATTGCATCCATACGTTGTTTAGCTTATATTTAATCCAAGACAATGAACAAGTTTTTGATCAACTTATAGGTTCTCAAAATTAAAATATCACTTACTCATGAGACCACACCTTCTTGAATGAGGAAAATTGATTGGCATTTCTATGTCTTCAAGAGCACATTAGGAAATAGTGAAACATGTCAATGATGCTAAATGAATAGAAACTAACATTGCACTTTGATTAACTTTGTACCTTACAATCTTGCTCTTCTTTGTTTTAGTCAACTACAAAGCATTGAATCAAATAACATACCCTCTTGCAAAGTAAATACATAAAGGAGTCAAACAAAGGAGAGGTATTAATTCCAAATACTACTTTTCTACAATCCAATCGGTTCATTTGGCTACTTTATACTACTGCATTTTGCATACATGTGCTGAAACAATTGGAACGACTTTTGTTGCATCCATAAGTAGTTGAAAATTGTTTAGCTTATATTTAATACAAGACAACAAACAAGTTTTTGATCAACTTATAAGTTCTTGAAATTAACATATCACTCACTCATGAGACCACCCCTTCTTGAATGAGGAAACTGATTGGCATTTTTGTGTCCACAATATTCAGCTTCAACCTATTCTTGAATAATTTGACCATATTTTTCCAAGAGTATATTTTGTTGTTCTTATTGTTCAACCAATAGCACTTAGGCCACATCAACTAGTTCATTGTCTTCACAAGCATGCCATGCAATGACAAAAAATTCATGCAACTCATAATTGACTAGCAGCCTCATTTCATTGCATAAATATAAATGTTTTTATTTTATAGATGCCTCAACAACATGGAAATCAATATGCAAGATGTTGCTTCTCCACAAGAACACATGGAAACGGTAAAGACATGTCTACTATGCTAAATAAATTGGTACTTATACCATATTTTGATTAAGTATATGAGCTACAATTTTGCTTTGCTTTGCTATAGCTAAATGGACAACATTGAACAAAAAAACATACCCTCTTGCAGCCTGATTACACAAAGCTGTCAAACAAAAGAAAGGTATCAATATCAACTACTTCATTTATAATAAAATTGGTTCAGTTTACTTCTATATGCTTCTACAATTTGTATTCATTTATATATCACCTTGGTTGATATATAACATTACTTTCTAAAGACGACTTAAGTTAATTGCGCATTTGTATTACCTATGACACTTTTGATTTCTTTCTTTGTTACTCAGTGGGATTTTATGTCAATTGGTTATATTTATGTAAGTTATCAAATTATTTCAAACCTCTTTGATCTTCCATTAATGTGGCACTAATATGTTTCCTTCTCTTCATTTTGCAGATGCTCCCGAAACATTAGTTCCAATATGCAAGATAGTAGTAGTCCACAAGAACACATAAGAAAACGGTAAAACATGTCAATTATGCTAAGTAGATTGAGAATTATAGGAAATTTTATTAATTCTATGACTTACAATTTTTTTTCCCTTTGTCATAGGCAATTGGACAGTAGCAAACAAACAACACACCCCCTTCCAAACTGAATACAAAAAGCAATCAAAGAAAACAAAGGTATTGATCTCAAATATATTATCTTTCTTTGTTGCCATGGTTTTGTTTGAGTACTTGTTGAATGGAAATCCTCTTGAAGGTTTTGTTAAATTTATTGTTTTATTTTCTTTGCAATTTTTTAGTACTTCCAGGTGATTTTTTTAGTAGAAAAGTTTCACAGACTATAGTCAAAACAATGGAAAGTATTAACAATGTTCATTAGGGTTCACATTTCAGGCACCAAAAAAAAGGATAGGGAAAATATTACTAATGGAAGACTAAGACTACAAGCACGATATCAAATATATCATACCATGATATGACAATATCATGGTGACAAGCTGGCTGCAATGCCTTGTTCATTGTACATAAGCAAGACAACCTACATATTGACTAGTTTCATTGTACATAATTTCTCAAATATATAGATATTATAGTGCTAGTTTCAAAAGTACTTTAGTGGATTTTTTTTTCATTTTTGCAAAACTTACATCTACAATCTGTAATTGCCACCCATATCAACTAACATAAATGCATATTAAACTTAATCTTCATTTCTTGTATCATAAGTTATGTACTTGTAAATGAAAAATGCATTGTAATCAAACTCATGAATTACATATAGTGAAATTAGAAATGAATCTTCTTACATCAATACTTTAACAATAGTTTCCCTAGATTTGCAAAATCGCACGACCACTCGGTAAATTTTTTTCAAAACATAAATTCTCATTTACTACATACTTTGCATTTGCAACCAGTCCTCAACATCTCAACACGCCAATACAATATTAGACCTTTGCAGGCAATGAAATGGATTTGTGTTTGAAGGTGATGCTCTTGTTATATATGGACCTGCATCAAACAAAAACACCAATGTGCAAAATAAAGAAAAAAATGTACATGTGGACCTTGTGGAATCCAATGCAGAAATGAAAATCACTATGAACATTAGCAACAATTTAATAGACACTTTTTTGCCATGTATCACAGTTGGCTTCAACATTTAGATCACCAATTTCTCAATCAAGAACAAAACACAATATGAAAGAGGTGACACAAATTGTTGCATTGTATTGACTGCTGAAGTATGATTGAAACTGTGCCACCTATTTGCAACCAACATAAGTTAACTCTTGACTTGACCATTTCTCAACTAAAAGAAGATCGCAATTATTCAGTTGGCTCCTTTGGAGCGATTGACACTTACTATGTCAACAAAAATCAACTTGAAGTACACATCAAAGATGACAATTTGCAAGAAGACATGGTCACCGTAGATTACTAACCATTCACATATCATTTTCATATTCATATTTAGTTAACATACTTTTACTATACTAATAATTATTTTTGCAAGTTGTTATCCCAAACAAAGCAAAAATGTGTGCAAGTTTGCGACAAATGTTTTCAAAAACAAACATGCCACTCATTCTTTTCAAATTTTTTGTACTAAGTGGTCCAAAAGTTACAAATGTCATCCGTACAACACAATCTACCTTTGTGCAAGAGCTAAATGATGAATGTACAAAGGCACATTTGCAAACATTGGCCAAATGAAATGTCCAAGCAAGAACCCAAATCTTTATTATTCAAATTTTATATTTGTATTACATAATACATCCAATTCTTTGACCACTTTATACAATGCATAACAACTACATTTCATTTGCAAGTTATTGGCACACTAAAGGAAAAAAATGTTCACTTGCCTCCTTATGAGATCTATTGCAGCGCATGCCATCAATCATTGTTATTTGACACTCATGTTGACATAGACTGTGCCTGTTGCATATATTGCAAAAGAGCCACACAACCCTCCCATCGTCACAACTTAATTTGCACATTATATAGACAAGAAGAAAATATTGATTGTTGCCTACAAGGAGACCTCCTTGAACAACATTTCCTAGAAATTGCAAAAAATACATATGAACAATACAAACAAGACACTTCATCAACAATTTTTATGTTCTGTAAATTTCAAATCTATGGGGCATTCACGTTGGTTGTCAACAACTCTATTGTTCAGATTGTTCAAGAGTAGCCACTTTGTAATGCAAAACCTTAGATCTTTTATTTTGCACAACAATTTCAGAAAGCTCAATTACATTTTTGTCCACATAAACACAATATGTTCTTTGTTCTCCATCCTTCAAACTCATGATGTCATTTCATTAATGTTACTATGCTATTGAAGATACCTAGTTCCATTTAAAGAACTTTGTTCACTTAATTATCTCTTAAGTATATATAGATTTGTTATGTATGCATACCTTTTTCCATGTGCCTTCTATTTTCTACTTTCCACTATCTTTTTTGAGCATAAAACCATAGCTTTTATGTGATCATATTACTTTATTGTTCAGAATAAAAGATTACTCATAAGAACCTATATTTTTGTTATAAGTAATTTGCTTTTAACAATAAAATAATATGATCACATAGAAGCTATGGTTTTATGCTCTGAAAAGATAGTGGAAAGTAGAAAATAGAAGGCACATGGACAAAGGTATGCATGCATAACAAAGCTAGATATACTTAAGAGATAATTAAGTGAACAAAGTGTTTTAAATGAAACTAGGTATCTTCAATAACATAGTAACATTAACGAAATGATATCATGAGTTTGAATGATGGCGAACAAAGAACATAGTGTGTTTATGTGGACAAAAATGTAATTGAACTTTCTGAAAGTGTTGTGCAAAATAAAAGATCTAAAGGTTTTGCATTACAAAGTGACTACTCTTGAACAATCTGAACAATAGAGTTGTTGACAACTGATGTGAATGTCCCATAGATTTAAAATTTAGACAACATTAAAAATGTTGGTGAAATGTCTTGTTTGTCGTGTTCATATGTAATTTTTGCAATTTCTGGAAAATGTTGTTCAAGAAGGTTGCCTTGTAGACAACAATCAATATTGCCTTCTTGCCTATATAATGTGCAAATTAAATTGTGACAATGGGAGGGTTGTGTGGCTCTATTGCAATATGTACATGGGGCACAGTCTATGTCAACACAAGTGTCAAATAAAAATGATTGATGACATGCGTTGCAACAAATCTCATAAGAAGGCAAGTGAACATTTTTTTCCTTTAGTGTGCCAATGACCTGCAAATGAAATGTAGTTGTTATGCATTGTATAAAGTGGTCAAAGAATTGGATGTATTATGTAATATAAATATAAAATTAGACTAATAAAGATTTGGGTCCTTGCTTGGACATTGCATTTGGCCAACATTTGCAAATGTGTTTGTGTACATTCACCATTCAGCTCTTTCACAAAGGTAGATTGTGTTGTACGGATGACATTTGTACCACATTTGTACCTTTTGGACCACTTCGTACAACATTTTTGAAAATAATGATTGGCATGTTTGTTGTTGAAAAAATTTGTCGCAAACTTGCACACATTTTTGTGTTGTTGTTTGGGATAACAACTTGCAATTTAATAATTATTAGTATATTGAAAGTATGTTAACTAAATATCAATACGAAAATAATATGTGAATGGTTAGTAATCTATGGTGACAATGTCTTCTTGCAGATTGTCATCTTTGACGTGTACTTCAAGTTGATTTTTGGTTGCATAGTAACTTGTGCCAATCGCTCCAAAGGAGCCAATTGAATAATTGCAATCTACTTCTTTTTGTTGAGAAATGGTCAAGTCAAGAGTTAACTTATGTTGGTTGCAAATAGGTGGCATAGTTTCAATCATACTTCTAGCAGTCAACACAATGCAACAATTTGCGTCACCTCTTTTGTATTGTGTTTTGTTCTTGATTGAGAAATTGGTGATCCGAATGTTGGAGCCAACTGTGATACGTGGTAGGAAAGTGTCTATTAAATTGTTGCTAATGTTCATAATGATTGCCATTTGTGCATTGGAGTCCATGAGGTCCACATGTACAATTTCTACTTTGTTTTGCACATTGGTGTTTTTGTTTGATGAAGGTCCATATATAACAAGAACATCACCTTCAAACACATCCATTTTGTTGTCTGCAAAGGTCCAATATTGTATTGAGGTGTTAAGATATTGAGGACTAGTTGCAAATGCAAAGTATGTAGAAAATGAGAATTTATGTTTTGAAAAAGTTTTATTGAGTGGTCATGAGATTTTGCAAATATGGGGAAACTATTGTTAAAATATTGATGTAAGAAGAGTCATTTATAATTTCACTATATGCAATTCACGAGTTTGATTACAGTGCATTTTTCATTTACAAATACATAACTTATGACACAAGAAATGAAGATTAATTTTAATATGCATTTTTGTTAGTTGATGTGGCTGGCAATTACAGATTGTAAATGTAAGTTTTGCAAAAATGAAAAAAAATCCACTAAAGTACCTTTGAAATTGGCACTAGAGAATCAATATGTTTGAAAAATTATGTACAATGAAACTAGTCAGTTGCAAATATGCAAGTTGTCTTTCTTATGTATAGTGAACAAGGCATTGCAGCCAACTTATTGCCATGATATTGTCATATTATGGTATGATATATATCATATCGTGCTAGTAGTCTTAGTCTTCCATTAGTAATATTTTCCCAATTCTTTTTATGGTGGCCAAATTGAAATTGTGAACCCTAATCAACATTGTTAATACTTTCCAAGGTTTTGACTATAGTTTGTGAACCTTTTCTACTAACAAAATCACCTGACAGTACTAAAAAATTGCAAAGAAAATAAAACAATAAGTGTAACAAAATCTCCAAGAGGATTTCCATTCAACAAGTACTCAAACATAATGATGCAAAAAAAGAAAGATAAAGTATTTGAGATCAATACCTTTGTTTTCTTTGACTGCTTTGTGTATTCAGTCTGGAAGGGGGTGTGTTGTTTCGTTTGTTGTTGTCCAATGCCTATGACAAAGGGAAACAAAAATATAAGCCATAGAAGTAATAAAATATGCTATGTATCAATTTACTTAGCATAACTGACATGTTTTGCTGATTTCTTATATGTTCTTGTGGACTAGTACTATCTTGCGTATTGGAATTAATATTCTTGGGGCATCTACAAAATGATGACAAGGAAACATATTAGTGCCACATTAACGAAAGATCAAGGGGGTTTGAAATACTTTGATAACTAACACAAATATAACCGATTGACATAAAATCCCATTGAGTAACAAAGAAAGAAATCAAAAATTCCATAGGTAATACAAATACACAACTAACTTAAGTTGTCTTTAGAAAGTAATGCTATATATTGACCAAGGTGATATAGAAATGAATACAAATTGTAGAACCATACAAAAAGAAACTAAACCAACTTTATTATAAATGAAGTAGTTGATATTAATATCTTTCTTTTGTTTGACTGCTTTCTGTATTAAGAGGGTATGTTATTTTTTTCGATATTGTCCATTTGGCTATTACAAAGCAAAGCAAAAATTGTAACTCATAGACTTAATCAAAATATGGTATAAGTGTCAATTTATTTAGCATAGCAGACATGTTTTTACCATTTCCTTATGTGTTCTTGTGGAGAAACAACATCTTGCATACTGATTTCCATGTTGTTGAGGCATCTACAAAATAAAAACATTTATATTTATGCAATGAAATGAGGCTGCTAGTCAATTATGAGTTGCGTGAAATTTTTGTCATTGCATGGCATGCTTGTGAAGACAATGAGCTAGTTGACATGGTCTAAGTGCTATTAGTTGAAAAATAAGAAGAAAAAAAATATACGTAGGAAAAATGTGGTCAAATTATTCAAGAAAAGGTTGAAGCTGAATAATGTGGACACATAAATGCCCTATTGATCAGTTTTCCTCATTCAAGAAGGGGTGGTCTCATGAGTGAGTGATATGATAATTTTGAGAACTTATAAGTTGATCAAAAACTTGTTTGTTATCTTGGATTAAATATAAGCTAAACAACTTGCAACTACTTATGGATGCAATAGAAGTGGTTCCAATTGTTATAACACAAGTATGCAAAATGCAGAACTATAAAATAGCCAAATGAACCAACTGTATTGTAGACAAGTAGTATTTGAAATTATTACCTCTCCTTTATTTTACTCCTTTGTGTATTTACTTTGCAAGAGGGTGTGTTCTTTGATTCAATGCTTTGTAGTTGACTAAAACAAAGAAGAGAATGATTCTAAGTTACAAAGTTAATCAAAGTGCGATATTAGTTTCTATTCATTTAGCATCATTAACATGTTTCACCATTTCCTAATGTGCTCTTGTGGACTAGGAAGATCTTGGTCACTAAGTTGCATGTGCTTGGAGCATTTGCAAAAGGAGAACATCCATAGTTACAGAAGGAAATATTACTATTAGTCAATTAAAATGTTTGTGAGAATTTTGTGCAGGCAAGTAGTTTGTTGATATTTTCTAGATACTTTACTCTTTTTTTGTTCCATGTTGTGCTTTTGAAGATAATGAACCAGATGTATGTTTCCCCAACTGACAACTTCTGCAAATAGTATTAGCAGGCTTTGTGATTCTAGGTAGACCTTAGACAACATCTCCTGAATTGATCCTCACCAGATTATCAAAGTTTACATGTCCCACTCTCCGATGCCACAACCAACTTTCATTGACTTGAGATACAAGGAACTGACTATGAATACCCTTGAGTTGATAGATGTTTCCATGAGTTCTCCTTCCTATAACAACCATATCTCTGGATCCTTTTTTGATCTCGTAGGTATTATTCTGAAACAAAAGTTTAAAACCATTGCTACACATTTGTCCAACACTCAAAAGGTTATGCCTTAAACCCTTTACATAATATACATTATCAATGTTGTGTATTCCATCAAAACTAATTGTACCTTTCCCAACAATCGTCACTCCTAAATCATCACCAAACATGACCAAACCACCACCATAATTTTCATGTTTAATAAACTTATTTTTATCTCCGGTCATGTGATTAGAGCATCCATTGTCAATCACCCAGTAGTCTTCATTCTATCTAGCATGAAAGACGGTGACCAAAGTACCTTCCATCTCATTCTTTTTGTTCTTTGGAATATTCTTTCTTGCACATTTTCCAGGGTTAGTAGACACAAATTTATTCTCCAAAGCTAAGAACAAGCATTCACTATCATCACCCTCATAATCAGATTCATCATTAGAGATTTCAGCTTCTTCTTTAACATAATAAAGCTTCTTATATTTCTTATCCTTTCTATCCTTATCTTTATAATCATTATTCTTCTTATGCACAGCTCTATTCAGACATCTTGAAGCATAATGACCAATATTACCACAACTGAAACATTTAAAGGGCAACATACCTTTATACTTACCAGTACCTTTCTTCAACTTCCTAGTAAAATTCGCTTCCAATTCATCAGAACCATCACTACCTGGATCATCCTTAGTCTCTGTTGCTTTAAATGTTCTTTCTGTCTTTTCCTCTTTCTTTCCAAACTTTCTCATCTCAAATGCAGTCAAGGTGCCAAATAGCTCTTCTTTAGTGTATTTCTTAGGATCATACATTTCTTCAATAACTGAGATCTTATCACTATAACACTCATGTAGGGTCATTAGGATCTTCTCAATTATATCTTCATCAGTCAGTTTTCCCCCTTGATTCCTAACATCATTTGTTGCAAGTTCAACCCTCTGGAAGAAGCTTGCAAAATCTTCACCTTCTTCCATTTTCAAATTCTCATATCTGCACTTTGTCGTCAACTTCTTTGTTAATTTCATTCTATCATTTCCTTCATAAAGATCTTCCAATTTTTTCCAAAATTCATGAGCAGTTCCCAAAGAAAGAACCTTAGTTTGTTTAGTTTTAAATAGAGCACTGAAAATAGCATACCTTTCCTTTTCATTCTCCTCATAACTAAAAACCTCATCTGCAATAAAAACCACCTGTCAGAGCAACATACTTCGTCTCAATAGCCTTCCAGTCTTGTAACCAAGAGAAATAATATATCCTCTCATCATCACTTTCCAGTCACTATAATAAGATCCATCGAACATAGGGATCACCAACTTATGTGCCATCAGATTTTCCTTAAGCAGTTAAGCTCTACACCAAGGAACCAAAGCTCTAATACCAATTGTTAAAAGGCACAGGACAACTAAGAGGGGGGGTGATTCAGTTGTCACCAAATTTAAACACAAAACTTCAAACACTTATTAACTTCACAACCACACTGTTCTATTATTAAGTATGAACATGAAATGTAGATAATAGAAAGAAAAATCAACACAAAGAACACCAGATTTTACGTGGAAAACCTGTTGAGGGAAAAACCATGGTGAGGATTAACTCATAATATAAAGAGATAGCAAAACCGAATACAAAGGATCATTTCCAAGGGGTTCACTACCCAGAAGAGGACTCACTGTCCAGATACAAAGGCTCACTGCCTATAGAAAGGAATCATTGTCCAACAGGGAGGCTCACTGCCTATTGATACAAAAGAAAACAAAAGATCCACCACAACAATTTACACACATCCACAACCTTGATCAGAAGATTGCAGAAACCTTCAGCTCACTGCCTTAAGGAATCTAACACAAGAAGTATTGTTGCCTCAACTTACTTTCGCACAATTATGCTCTTCACTTGTGGCTTACCTTGTTACTTCGCATCATCCAATTCTTCGCATCTCGACTTGCATTTATACCATCTTCAACCTTAGAAACTTTCTCCAAGGTCGGCCACATACACTTCATTTCATAAATTCAAATTAAGTCGGCAACTCAACATTCCTGTGGTGGAAAGGAATGAGAGTGGACCAATTAAACACTTAACCAAGACCAAAAGCAACGTCTCAGATCAACCACATGCTTCCTTAAATAAATTTAATTCTTCATATGAGGTGTAAACACCAAGTCGGCCAAACCTAATGAAAACACAAATGAACATTGAAGTACACACTTTCCAACAAGAAGATAACACGCAGATGATGTAACACGCTTCATTATGCACAAGAAAACTTCTCAAGTTCCTTAAGATATATTCATAGCAAGTGTAACAACCTTCAAACACAAAACTCCTTCCATTAGTCTATCTGGACTGTGCAAACACATACAACAACTCTGAAACTCAACTTTTGGATCACCAAACCATAAACATCTTTTCCAGAACCTAGAGAACACCATTACACAACATATTCTAGATCCACAAGACCTGAAACAAAATAGTGGAGGACTGCGGAGCAGAAACATTTCTCCTAGTCCATAAATAACCAACTCTGCTAGAACAATTCACACATCGGTGAACACAACTTTCACACTCCATCAAACCAAAAGCTACAAATCACTAGATATCACCATTAGATAATTAGAAACAACCCTTCAGATCCACACAAGCATAGGATCGACATAGAAGAAACATGAAACACATATTGGAGCACATTCTAAACCCATACATAACTCTGACTTCACTCTTTATCAATTTTCTCAAAAGCACTTGGAAACCCATCATTTTAGCACATCTACAACATCATAAAGATAGCTCTATGTACTCACAACATATCAACAACATCTCAACTATACATGCACAATTTGAAACATACTGAACTGTGTTGACATCAATGACAACATTATTGACAACACCACCAAACTTGCTCATACTTGCAACAATCTCCCCCTTTGTCATTGATGGCAACACATGATGTGAAAAACCATCAAAGACAACTCTCTTCTTCTTCATGAATCTCTCTCCTTCTTTATTCTACTATTTTTCACATGAATTTCTCTCCCCCTTTGAAATCAATAGCAAAGATCAAAAGCTCTAATTACTCCCCCTTAGGAGTACACCCATTCAACTTATACTGCAACAATGAAAAAAATTTCTACTCCCCTTGCGGAGTAGACCCATTCATCAATCCAGATAAATGAAGAATCTGTAAATTCACTGGACTGATGCACCTCCATGTGCACCTAGTTCAGAGGGCCAATGACCCCCAACCTCTCCCTAAGATACTCAAAAGTATCCTTTAGAAGAGCCTTAGTAAATATATCTGCATTTTGTTCCTTTGTTGACACATACTCTAGCCCGACTTCATTCTCCAACACCTTCTCTCTTAGGAAATGATATCTGATAGATATGTGTTTTGTTCTTGAATGCATTACCAGATTCTTTGAAATGTTTATAGCACTTGTATTGTCACAAAAAATAGGAATAGGCTCATCACATATCACTCCAATGTCTTTCGGAGTTTGCTTCATCCACAAAACCTGTGTAGTAGGATGTTGCAACAATATATTCTGCCTCTGCAGTGGATAAATAAATTAAGTCTTGTTTCTTACTCAACCAAGAAAATAATCTTCGACCAAGAAAGAAAGCATCTCCACTGGTACTCTTCTGGTCATCCACACAATCAACCCAATCTACATCAGTATAAGCACTCAAGGTGAAATCAACATCCTTAGGATACCATAAGCCATAATATGGTGTACCTTTAAGATATCTGAATATCCTCTTTACAACTGTAACATGTGCCTATTTAGGATCGACTTGAAATCTGACAACTAAACATACTGCATGCATGATATTCGGTCTGGTAATAGTAAGATACAACAACCCACCAATCATGGATTTGTATTTGCTCTAATAAGCTTTAGCAGATTCATCATCTTTACTCAGCTTACATCCGCTAACCATAGGAGTACTAACTAGTTTGGAGTCATCCATTCCAAACTTCTTCAACAACTCTTTCACATATTTAGATTGTACAATGAATATCCCATTATCAATTTGTTTTACTTGAAGACCAAGAAAGAAATTCAACTCACCAATCATGGACATTTCAAATTCTTTTTGCATTTCTTCTGCAAATCTTTTACACATGCCTTCATTTCCTCCAAGGACGATATCATCAACATATACTACCACTATCAACATTTTTTTACCTTGCACTTTGAAGTAAAGATTGTTGTTAGCAGAGCCTTTGCTGAATCCTTGCTATGTCAGGTATCTATCCATTCTTGCATACCAAGCTTTGAGAGCTTGCTTCAGTCCATACAATACCTTCTTCAACTTAAGAACCATATTTGATTTGTCTAATAACTGAAATCCTTCAAGTTGTTCCATGTATACTTCTTCCAATTCACCATTCAAAAATGTTGACTTGACATCCATCTGATATACTTTAAAGTCCTTGTGGATAGAAAATGCCAAAAATATCCTAATAGCTTCCATTCTAGCCATAGCGGAAAATGTTTCTTCAAAATCTATGCCTTCAACTTGTGAGTATCCCTTGCATACAAGTCTTGCTTTGTTTCTTATAAATTCACCATCTTCATTCAACTTATTCCAGAACACCCATTTTGAACCAATTACATTCTTATTCACAAGTATAGGAACTAATTCCCATGTCTGATTCTTCTCTATTTGCTGCAACTCTTCTTTCATAGCTCTAACCCAACTCTCATTTTCACATGCTTTGTTAGGGTTAGAAAGACAAATATCTAACAATTAAAATGCAGATTTAATTAATAAACAGAGAAACTAAAACACAAATAGAATAAATTATAACACAGAGAATTTAATGTGGTTCACCCAATCCAGGCTAAATCCACCAAACTACAGCCATCCAATGATTTTATTATCCAGTGCAAAAACCTATTACAATCTTGCGAATAATCGTGTTTTTCATCATACTGTAACCCCCATCTGAACCCCTTTTTAACAAGCTTAGAAGCTTCCAAATTAGGGTTCTACAAAATCGAGTTTTTTTCTTTTTTTGTTGATTTTTCCCGTTTTCGGTGACGACGCGAAAAAAGTAGGAGAAATTTTTTTCTCGGGGGCTACCACCCCTGAACCCCCACCCAAGGGCCGGCCCGACCCCAAACCTTAGCAAGCATACATGCCAGGATGTACAATATAGCATGATCAATCACCACACACCAACATGTTTCACACATAGACTTACGTTCTATTTTAGAAAGTAAACACAGATTTACCTCAGCTGCTACCTTACTTCTAGTCTTCACACCTTCACTCTTATCTCCAATTATCTATTCCTCTGGATGATTCTTCTGCACATACTTAGGAGTCTTAACAACAGGTTCCAAGACTTCTTCTTTTTCAATTTGTTCTTGTTCTTGTTCTTCCTTCTCCTTATTCTCTTTAGATACTTGTCCACAGATAGGATCATCAGGTTCAACTTCACTTATCTCAATAGGTATGTGCATGTCCTCATCAACTTTCACATTAGCACTCTCAACAATCTTCCTCAATCTTTTATTGAAGCATCTATATGCTTTGTTGGTAGTTGAGTACCCAAAAAAATTCCTTCATCACATCTAGCATCAAACTTCTCAAAAATTTCATCATCTCTTTTAATGTAACATTTGCTTCCAAATACCTTAAAGCACTTCACAGTAGGAGTCTTACCAATCCATAACTCAAAAGGAGTCTTTGTGTTGTTGCTTCTAATTTGAACTCTATTAAGAACATAAGCAACAATGTGTATTTCCTCTCTCCAATACACATCAGGTACATTTGATTATTTCATCATGGTTCTTGTAGCTTCTTGTACTGTCTGGTTTTTCCTCTCAACTTCCCCATTTTGCTGAGGGGTTCTCAGAGCAGAAAATTGTCTTTTTATGCCATGCTCTTCACAAAATGTATTAAATTCACTAGAAGTGAATTCTCCATCTCTATCAGATCTCAAAAATTTGATTCTCAGGTTCACTTCATTTTCCACTCTTTCTTTGAACACTTTAAACCTATCCAGGAGTCTTTTCTCTAAGAAAAACAACCCATGTCATTTGAGAATAATCATCAATAAGGAGCATGAAATACCTGTCACCAGTTAGGCTTCTTGTTCTAGTCGGACCACAAAGGTCAGTATGAATTAATTCCAGCATTCCGGTAGTAGATTTCTCTTTTCCCTTAAAACTACATCTTGTCAGTTTCCCTAACTATCAACTTCTGCAAATAGTATTAGTAGGCTTTGTGAATCTAGGCAAACCTCGAACAACATCTCTTGAACTGATCCTAACCAGATTATCAAAGTTTATATGTCCCATTCTCCAGTGCCACAACAAACTTTCATTGACTTGAGATACAAGGCACTGACCATCAACACCCTTGAGATGATAGATGTTTCCATGAGTTCTCCTTCCTATAACAACCATATCTTTGGATCCTTTTTTGGTCTCGCAGGTATTATTCTCAAGTTTAAAACCATTGCTACACATTTTTCCAACAATCAAAAGGTTATGCCTTAAACCTTTACATAATATACATTATCAGTGTTGTGTATTCCATCAAAACTAATTGTACCTTTCCCAAAAATCTTTGCTCCTGAATCATCACCAAACATGACCAAACCACCATCATACTTTTCAAGTTTAGTAAACTTACTTTTATCTTCGGTCATGTGATTAGAGCATCCACTGTCAATCACCCAGTAGTCTCCATCATGTCTAGCATGAAAGGCGGTGACCAAAGTACCTTCCATCTCATTCTTTTTGTTCTCTGAAACATTCTTTCTTGCACATTTTCTAGGGTTAGCAGACATAGATTTATTCTCCAAAGCTAAGAACAAGCATTCACTATCATCACCCTCATAATTAGATTCATCATCATAGATTCCAATTTCTTCTTTAACATAATAAAGCTTCTTATATTTCTTATCCTTTCTATCCTTATCTTTATAATCCTTGTTCTTCTTATGTACAACTCTATTTGGACATCTTGAAGCATAATGACCAATATTACCACAACTGAAACATTTAAAGGGAAACATACCTTTATACTCATTGGTACCTTTCTTCAACTTCCTAGTAAAATTTGCTTCCAACTCATCAGAACCATCACTATCCGGATCATCCTCAGTCTTTGTTGCTTCCGTCTTTTCCTCTTTCTTTCCAAAATTTCTCATCTCAAATGCAGTCAAGGTGCCAAATAGCTCTTCTTTAGTGTATTTCTTAGGATCATGCATTTATTCAATAACTGAGATCTTATCACTATAACACTCAGGTAGGGTTATTAGGATCTTCTCAATTACATCTTCATTAGTCAGTTTTCCCCCTTGATTCCTAACATCATTTGCTGCAAGTTCAACCATCTAGAAATAGCTTACAAAATCTTCACCTTCTTCCATTTTCAAATTCTCATATCTGCACTTTGCCATAAGCTTCTTTGTCAATTTCACTCTATCATTTCCTTCATAAAGATCTTCCAACTTTTTTCTAAACTTGATGAGCAGTGCACAAAGAAAGAACTTAATTCGCTCAATTTTAGATAGAGCACTAAAAATAGCATACCTCGCCTTTTCATTCTCCTCTTAAGCAGAAACCTCATCTGCAGTAGTAAGACCACCCGTCGAAGCAACATACTTCATCTCAATAGCCTTCCAGGTCTTGTAACCAAGAGAAATAATATATCCTCTCATCATCACTTTCCAGTCACTGTAATTAGATCCATCGAACATAGGGATCGCCAACTTATGCGCTATCAGATCTTCCTTAAGCGGTTAAGCTCTACACCAAGGAACCAAAGTTCTGATACCAATTGTTAAAAGGCGCAAGAGAACTAAGACGGGGGGTGAATTAGTTGTCACCAAATTTAAACAAAAAACTTCAAACACTTATTAACTTCACAACCACACTATTCTATTGTTAAGTATAAACATGAAATCTAGATAACAGAAAGAAAAATCAACACAAAGAACACAGATTTTACGTGGAAAAACTATGATGAGGATTAACTCACAATAGAAAGAGATAGAAAAACCATATACAAAGGCTCACTGCCCAGAAGAGGACTCACTATCCAGATACAAAGGCTCACTGCCTACAGAAAGGACTCATTGTCCAATAGGGAGACTCACTTCCTACTGATACAAAAGAAAACAAAAGATTCACCACAACAATTTACACACATCTGTAGCCTTGATCAGAAGATTGCAGAAACCTTCAATCACTGCCTTCAGAAATCTAACAAAATGAAGTATTCTTACCTCAACTTACTTTCGCACAATTTTTCTCTTCACTTGTGGCTTACTTTGTTACTTTGTATCATCCAATTCTTTGCATCTCGACTTGCATTTATACCATCTTCAACCTTAGAAACTTTCTCCAAGGTCAGCCACATACACTTCATTTCATAAATTCAAATTAGATTGGCAACTCAACATTCCCGTGGTGGAAAAGAATGAGAGTGGACCAATTAAATGCTTAACCAAGACCAAAAGCAATGTCTCAGATCAACCACAAGCTTCCTTAAATAAATTTAATTCTTTATATGAAGTGTAAACACCAGGTCAGCTAAACCTAATGAAAACACAAATGAACATTAAAGTACACGCTTTTCGACAAGATAACATGTGGATGACGTAACACGCTTCATTATGCATGAGAACACTTCTCATGTTCCTTCAGATACATCCGCAACAAGTGTAACAACCTTCAAACACAAAACTCCTTCCATTAGTCCATTTGGACTGTGCAAACACATACAACAACTCTGAAACTCAACTTCTGGATCACCAAACCATAAAAATATTTTCCAGAACCTAGAGAACACCATTACACGACATATTCTAGATCCGCAAGACCTAAAACAAAACAACGGAGGACTGCAAAGTAGAAACATTTCTCCCAGTCCATAGATAACCAACTCTGCTAGAACATTTCACACACTGATGAACACAACTTTCACACTCCATCAAACTAGAAGCTACAAATTAGTAGATATCACCATTAGATAATCAGAAACAACCCTTCAGATCCACACAAGCATAGGATCAACACAGAAGAAACATAAAGCACATTATGAACCCATACATAACTCTGACTTCACTCTTTATTAATTTTCTCAAAAGCACTTGGAAACCCATCATTTCAGCACATCTGCAACATCATAAAGATAGCTCCATGTACTCAACATATCAACATCTCAACTATACATGCACAATCTGCAGCATACTGAACTGTGTTGACATCAATGACAACATTAATGACAACACCACCAAACTTGCTCATACTTGCAACATGTTTATGTTAGATTTTTTCATATGAATTTATAGTCTTCAACATAACATAAATGATGATCTGCAATAGTCTCATTGAGTAAAGCAATGATATAAGTAGACAATTACACATCGTGTCAAGGAAAATTGCTATGCATGTTTACCTCTTGCAAAATGCATACCATGCCTAAAAAATGTTGTCAATGTGAGTTAGAAGAATGTCATGATCACTCCAATATGCTTCTAGTCTTTGAATTTTAGTTGTGTGTGCATTATTGTTTGTACAAATGTGATCAATAATGGTATTTGACAAACGATCTATTTGTTCAAGTAACACATGCAATTTGTGTATTTGTATGTGCTCTTTAAACATTTCTATAGTTTTTGAGTACGTGGATATGTCAATGTTGAAGTCACCTACAATATAGATAAGGCCTTGACTAGAAACAATTGTCATTGCCTCATTAATAATTGTTATGATATTTGTAAGTGTTGTTGTTGGTTTGCCATAAATATTACAAATGAAAAGTGTTCATCCATTAAGTATGAATGAGAGTAATATTGCTTCAACAGTTTCAAGTGTTAAAGGTATTGTGTTCAACACATGTATCTTTTTCCTAGCACAAGTCGTAATGCCATGAACATGGTATGTTGCAAAGCAATTGTCGTTTGGTAATGGATGGTCTGTCATCGATGTTTTCAAATGGGTTTCTTGTAGACAGATAATGTGTGACAACATTAAGTCTTTGTCATGTAAGATGTCTTCTTTATGGGGTTGGAAATGATGAGTATTTAATGTAGATATGCTAATACATGATGTTTGCTCTTTACAATGAATGTCATTTTGAAGAGTCCAACTAGCAGTTGTTTCAAGTGGTGCCATTTCTTGTATGATTGTTGGTTTTACCTTAAAGTTCTTTGGTGTTAGATGGTTTAACAAAAATAGTATTTCAATGCTTGATGTTCGAGACAGAGTTGTGTATGTTAACCCATGTTGGTGCACACCGAAAGGGTGTAATGCAAGACCATGCATAGTGATCCCTTGTGCTCTATCTATTGTTTGAGTGCATGTTAATTGTAGTGGAAATTGTTTTCTAATAGTACTCTTTTGTGTAGCACTTGGTTTTTGGAATGGTCTTGCAAGTCGAAGAATTGGTAACCATCTATTATCAACATATGTTCGATTAAAATTTGTTAATTTTGCAACCTGAGATTTTCCAATACAACGATCATTGAATTCAACCCAAATGATATCCATGTCTGTAGTTTTTGTATACACTTTGAATCTTCCATCTAATCCATTGACAATACCATCCTATATATAATAGTTTCCACCATAGATCTCAACCAATATGTCTTTTTTTAACATGTTTTGATTTTCCAAAGCTACAGTATGTGTGTGCAACTGTTCTATGTGAACAGAGCTGTCATGTTCAACAATTGCATGAATTGTAATTAGTTGTCCCGGTAGAGAAGATAATCTCTTTTGGTTGTGTGTGTTGGCATCATTTTCTTGTAAAAAAGAAATGGGAATGTTAGGTATATAGGTGGAGAGTGTAAGCATTTGTTATTCAAATATTCTATGTCATTCTCTGTTTGAGAACCTATAAGTATTTTGTTAAAGATAGCGATAAAGATTTGATTTTTTTGCCTCTTTGTTTGTAAATTTTAGCATTTGATGTTTTGTTGCCAAAAATCATATGGTATTAGCTCAATATCCATTGTTGCAGTTTGAAACACTAGACAATCATGTATAGGTTCTACTTGGTAGAACTCACCACAAAAAATAATGTCCAACCCACCAAAATGTTTAGTAGGTGTTTGTATTATTTCACACTATCTTTTATCTATTCAACATAGTAGTCTTGCTAAAACTAGCGAAATCTCATCTATGACAAAAATATGCAATTGTTGATATTGTTTTGTCACTGCATCTAATCTTTCTGAGCTGAAGGGAGTAGAAGTGGATCTCTTAAATGACATGAGGAATGCAGAGTGCAACATTGTACCTTCTATATTATGAGTTGCTTTTCCTGTTTATGCAAGTAACAATCCCTATATCTTGTCTAGGTCACTATCAATTGAGTTATTGCATATACGAAGAAGGCCTTGATATATTGCTTTTGTAGTGAAGGTTTTCACTTTGCCATCACCTCATGTTAAGAACAAATGCAATGACTCGAGGTTTTTCTATTTTTTTCATTAGTATGTCCTTTACTATGGCTTGTTGCTCTTTGTTCAACATTCTCCAAACATTGTACAATTTTGTGTTGTCAAGTAAGTGTAGATGTGTAGCTATCTCAAATGGTCTTGGCATTTTTTTTGTATACACATTATGTCTTAGTGTCTCTAAATCTAGTTGCAAGTTGTATTCATCATTGTCTTTGCTACTTAGTTTCTGCATATTGCTTTCATCCTTATAGTTGTCATCGTCAATGTTGGCATCAATAATAACATCATCAATATCACCCCACAATTCTTTACATTTTACGTATAGTTTGCTTCATTAAGTTGTGCTATTTTTTTATTGCTAGAAAAAGCATGTTGACATGTTGTGAAGTCTTGTTTCAATGTGTTTTTACCGATGGAAAAAGGAACATATAGCAAATGTTTCTCTTTGGAGTAGTTTTCCATGTCAACATGTTTATTGTAATTAATAAACCTGATAATTTGTGGTCTAGTTTGTCTTGTTAGTATTCCTTTTGCTATTGTGTATTCTGCGACAAATTTTGCTAGACAAATATTGGCCAATGGTTTACGGCGTGCAATGTAATGGTCAATCAAGGTTTTTCAAGTGACATTTTGTGACTCATCTGGTTCATTGTTTAGAAGTTTGGAAATCTTTAAAATAAACATACGATTGTTAGCAACACAAGTGTTTATGAATCTACATTCTTGTGAACTATAGTTAAGCAGAAGTGAAAGCACAATGTGCACACCCTATTGAGTAGACATTTTTTGTAAGTTGAGCAAGGTGTTGCCAAACTTCTTTATCATATTTATGGAATCAATGTTATGTTGTTTGTGGTTTGTGCGTATCTTATTGAATGCATTTGTCATTGAGCTATTACCTTTTGTTATGTAAGAGCTACAATTCATTGCTACAACAAATGCATTGAGAACAAATTGTGCATCTGTATTTGCTTGCCACAAATGTGGAGTGCGGATTGCAAATGAATTATTCCATATGTGATTTGGCTTTCTTTTTAAGAACAATGTTGACCTAAGAAATGTAGATCATATGGATAGTATGTATTCATCTTCACTCATGTTTATGTTCACTAGGAAATCTCCAAAGGATATAGAAGAATCATAACTGGAAGTTTCCAAAGTGGATCTGAGTTACTCAGCAATATGCATATTGTCTTGTTTTTTTACAATGCATGGTTCAAGTATTGTTGTTGCTCTCATAGGCGGTTGAGGGAAACCAAAGCGATGTTTTTTTCATTTTTTCTTTGTACATTGTTTGGTGTGATGATGTATATGTAATCTAGCTATTTGATCATCTAAAGTTTTTGTATTGCAAGTTATATATTTTTCCACAAACTATTCAATGCTAGCATTGTTATCTTTTCCATAGATTGGTGCATCTTTAACCCATCACATAAAATGGTTTATTTTCCTAGATTGGTGCATCTTTAACCCATAGCATAAAATGGTCATGTTCATTCCCTCGATTTTGAAATTATGTAACTCAAAAGTAGTCCAATACCTTTCCAAAGAATGTTTCATCTGAACATAGTAATTTTTTCATTGCATTAATTATATGTTTGTAATAGCAGGTACAAGTGACTAGATCCTTTTTTATCAAAGAGAAAATGTCAATGTCGGAAGGTAAATTAGGTTGGCTTTGGTTTGACTTTGTATAATATGAGATATACAGTTCTTCCAATGTTTTTTTTAATGGGGCCCAATTTTATTCTGCACTAGTGAATGTGACAAAAAGGGTCAGTGGTCCTAATTGTCGTATCATTGTGAAAACATTCTTGAGGTATTGCAAATAGTCTAGTCAATTTCTTATCTTTTTGAAATTTGTATTATCCAATATCTGATTGCAATATTTTTTCAAGGTTTGGTTTGTACTTGACATCTTTTGCTAGTAGTGTTCCACCCTTTAGTTTTCCCTTGTGGATTCTTATCCATATGGTAGAAAAAAATCACCAATTAGTATGTTGATAGTTTTGAAAAATAAGTTAATGGTATGATAGGAAAATGCTTGATTTGAATTTTATAATTCCCATTGGGTGATTTTTTGATATAAAAATATTTTTGCAGCTTCCTCGTCACGTGGTTCCCCAAAAAAAAGTGTCCAGAAGTTCATCTCTTTTGCATATTTATCTTGAAACATTCCTAGAGGTTGTTTTCCTTCTACTGGTGCAATTTCTATTATTTTATCTTGAAGAGAATGTATAGTTCTTGACTCAGTAAATCCATGTATCAAGGTGTATGTTTCAATGTCCATTGCATTGCCAATCTCATTATCCTCGTCACTTGATGAAGAGTCAGTAATAGGCATCTGTTCTTGTAAAGGGTACAAATGGTCGTGCCAATTTTTGTTCAATTTTACATTTTGCATTTTGTATAGTGTTGTTTTGCACAACCCATTGAGAGCACTCATAATAGTATTTGGTCGCACTCTTCCTTTCTGATATGCATTTGTGTATTGCAAATGTCTCTTCAATGCAAGAGCAACTATCCATGTTTCACAAGATGATCGTGGAAATACTGTATGTATGATGTTAATGTCCGTTGGCACATTCATAATAGTTCCATATAGTCCAATTTGAGATCTCTTGTGTCCTAGTTGCCAAATTTGTGCGAACACAATTCAAAGTGCCACTAGCCTTTCTTCAAGTTCTGAAAGTGTAGCTGTGTGTCAGATTGGATTGTTTTTTTTGATCTGTTATGGGGTTGCATATAGTGGTTTTATGTTTTGTTGCAAATGTTGCTTACAAAACTTGCATACCTTGTTACCAAACAAGTGTTCTTTGATAATAGTAATTGATATGTGTATGTTATTTTTTGTGTAAGATTTCTTATGTTTTTCTTAAAATAGAGCAATTCACAAAGTGCACACACGTGTTTTGGTGTGTCTTGCATTTTTTCCATGTAAGATTCTATTGTCGTCTTTCATCTCTTTGTTGTTTTTTGCTCTTTTTTTATTTTTGTATGTGTTGAACTATAGTATAGGTTTCACAAATTTGTTGTTTTACTTTACGAAGTGAGTCATGCAAGATTTTATTAAAGACATTTGTCGGTCGTGAAAGCATTATTTTGTACATGTTGATTGTTTCCAATAGCTTGGGAGCAGTGAGAGATTTCATTAAAGGCATTTGTCAATTGTGTAGTATTAATCTATACATGTCCACTGTTTCAAATAGTCTATTTCAATTTGTGGACACTAATTTTTTGTTTTCCTTCAACCAATGTTGTTTGTTATTGTTCAATATTAGTGTCACTTTCCATTATAATCTCTACTCCACATGGCCTATAGTGCATATGCATGCCATTGACTTGGTCACACATGATATTGTATACTTTGGTTGGCCTAATGCATTTGCAGTATTCTTTTATACAATGTTAGTGGTTGTTGACCAAATTTTCATCTTTACTTGCAAAATGTAGGATAGCCATTCAAAACAAAAATTGGCTCCTTCAATTATGCTTTGTTCATATGGGTGTCCAATCTTCGCAATAAATGCTTCCCAACTTGTGATATTAGAACTAATGATCAAGTCACATTTGATACATGTATCAATGCAAGTCATTGCTACTTTGTCTCTATAGAGTATTGCATTGCAAAAGGATTGAGCCATGTACCATCTAAGATATTGGTTGTCATATTCATTATTGTCAAAGTAGCAATTGTATTGAAAAGACTGTCACCACAATTTGATTTTGACAACACATTTTTGCACAAGTTAGACATTGCACCTACTAACTTGTCTTTTGCAAAACTTTTATTTGAGTCTAAAATTGTCTTAGACATTTTAGATTGATGAATCTGTGCTTGAGGCAGGGTTATTCTTTTGTTAATAAGTGGTTCAAAATGTCCTTGAATAGGGTTTTGATCATGGAACAAGATAGAATATGCATTATTATGTGATCTCTCATTGAATTGCAAGTACTTTGATTTTCTTGTTGAAGACTAGATACATACTTGAATATTTAGCCATTGGCTAACCACGAAATACAAAATAGGCCCTCCCAAAGGCCATACTTATTACAGTTTGGCTTTTGAACTGCCAACAATCGTGTACATCATAGATATGTATCAATATCACTGAGTCCATGTAATTCATACAATGTCTGCGGGTCTAGCTCATAGTTTTATGAAAGTAAAGCTTGAGGATCATTGTTTACTAAGCAATTTATAAAATGGCCAATAGTTCCATTGTGTAGTTGTACAAAAGTGTATTGCATATGTAGCAACTACTGGAAAGAGTCAAAAAGATAATCGCTTATGTTATATACAAATCATTTTATCCTGAACATGTTGTTTTCCAATATTATGTCAATTGGCTGATCTGAGAGATCCTTATTAATGGGTTCATAGTTATCTGCATCTATGACATTTTCTAATGATTTTGTTGATACCAATTTTCCTTCCATCTTGTGCATAATTTAGCAATGTTGGCGTAACAACTAACACCTCTGGAGTGCAAGTTGGTACAGACAACTATGCACACTACGCAATGAGTGCTCTTCAAATTAGGAGGGGAAGCTCCCTCATTGTGCTTGACAAAAGTGCTTGAAAAGGAAAATAAACTAAACTATATCCTGTCTTTTTGTCTCAGCTGTAGAGGTACAAGGCTTTCACGAAAACTCTATACGTTGCAGCTAAGTATTTTCTGGTTTCGCTTAACTACAACTCACAAAACTAAGTAACTTAAACTATCCAATCCCCTCAAGAATTCAGAGCATTAGGAAACAGAGCGGGAATGATTATTTGACGATAAGCCGAGTACAGACTCACAACGTGAAGGCAAGGTGGCACGACTATCTACTTGTCTTAATAGGCTTATTGGAAACAACAATATACGATAAACTAAGTACAGATTCTCAACTTGAAGGCAAGGTGGCACAACTATCAGCTCAATCTGAATAAGTTTATTATTCACACACATCATACGATAACCAAGAACATATTCTCAACTTGAAGGCAAGGTGGCACATCTATCAGCTCAATTTGAACGAGTTTATTGAACACATAACATAAAGGATAGCCAACTAGGATAATAAATTGCATAGGCCATACAATAATCAACTAGCCACTATATCTAACTAAAGCAAGAATTCACCATCATAATTGCATGAAACCCAAGTGGCATAACAATTCATCACAATAGTAAATACTCATGAACAAATACAGAATGAGCAATATTACAGGCAAGGTAGGCACAACATATATTTCTCTCTCATGCAAAATTTATGTACAAATGAGCAAAAACTCTTATTTATAGACATCAAAAGGTGTAGGGAACCCTAAAATCACCTTGGGTCAACTACAGTCTTGCAATGCATGCAAGATTTATTGCTAAACCCTAATAAGGAAAACTATACAGTTAACTGGAAAGCTACAATTAGTTAACCAAAACATCTAATCTAAAAATGGACAATTGTGCAAGCATGCACACCCTTATTGAAAGCATGTTAACTGGAACACTACCATCAGTTAACGTAAACCCTAAATAAAACTCCAAGTGAACATAGATAATCCCATAATAGACATGCATGAGATGTGACAACGAGTTAACTTGAAAAGGTAACACCAAGTTTAACTCTTGTGTGTAATGTCTATCCTAAGAGGTGGGAACTGAAGTCTACTGGCTGTGATCTCGAGCAACCAATCCCTCAACGAGATTGTTAACTGCATCAACATCTAAAGGTTGTCACAATTCACTGCTTGTCAGCAACTTGAGCAATCTTGGCAATCTTTGCACACTCAAACTAGCATTTCACTGACTTACAACTTTGGTGGCTCTGTAACTGAAGTGATGGCCACTGTTTCTTTTACAACTTTATGCTTCTGACGCTTCTTACATTTTTCACACTTTTCTTTATGGAAGAGTGTTGCATGACAAAACTGCGAAGTTTGACCGTGAACACTTTGGTTGTGAGAAATGTAAACGAACTTGTTGCACACACAAAACTCCAATGGTATCAACCCTCTAAACCGGCTTTGGAAGACAATCGGCCATACAAGGCATGCAACCATATGGATTTGAGTGACTACGCCTGTCAACCCTCTGAATGCACTTGATACAAATCAGTGTCAGCTTTTCTGATGAAATCGTGAATTAAGACCGATTTGGTCTTGAATTCAGTCTACGTGAACTGCACTCTGAAAAACTCACCTGTTGACTATGAACACGACAATGTTCTGACAAGATTTTTGGAAAGCTAAAAATAGCCTATCGAAGGGTAATTTTCAGCGAAAAAATTGAGATATGGGTTTTTCCTAGAAAAAAGATTCTAAGACAACCCAGAACGTTAGAAATACGAAAATATGACTTCTACTCGACCATGCAAGGAATTTTAAGTTGAGAAAATTAGAGCTTCGGGAACTGATGCTCTGGAGTAAATTTTCCTAAAAAATTCTGGCACATGGGTTTTCTCAAGGAAGCTATTATGAATCAACCCATATGATTTGTTTTGTCAAAATCTACCAATTCTTCAAACGTGCGAATGAATTTAAGACAAGAAAATGGAAGAAATTGAGAAGAAGAAAGATGTTTTTGATGTTTTCCTCTGCCAAAATTGCCACTTTGCCTTGAAATTTGCTAATAATTCTGACTTGTATATGCAAAGAAAGTGTTTTGATGTCTTCACCAATGATTGCTGATGAGAAATTCGCCCAACTCTGAAGGAAATTCGCCTTTGCTCTGAAGAATTACTAATTTGCTCAAGCTGTGTGAATGAAATATGATGCCATGCTTGAATTAATAGAATAAATTTGCACCTCAAAGGTGACTGCAAGACTAAAAACCCTCGACTGAAATAGAAGGCTTCTGATTGGACCCCCTTCAATTGAACTGTGACTGACTTGGAGTTCCGGATTTTAAAATGATAATCAAAATATTCATCATGCATTTTTGAAATCCTAGCACAAAGAGGCACCAATTTGAGAAAATCACCATTTAATGCTTTGACATGCAAAATAAATATTAAATATTATTTTATTCAGTTGAAAAACCACGTAAAGCACTTGGATGGATTCGGCGAACTTCACTGATTTCAAAAAGTCCTCATTTGTCCACATAGGCGTCCATTTGCTCAAGATATTACGTTTTTTATTAACTTCCTACTTTGTAGTTGACTACAAAGTTACAACTGGGCATCTTCGACACTGATTTCTGGGTGACCGGGTGATGTTGAGACTAAACAGGGATATTCATTACGAAGCCTGCAGAGCAAGGAAGAAATGTCTGCTAGGAGTCATCACTGCAAAATCCATCATTTAACACCTCAAAG
Organism: Sequoia sempervirens; assembly: GCA_007258455.2. Lineage (NCBI taxonomy): Eukaryota > Viridiplantae > Streptophyta > Pinopsida > Cupressales > Cupressaceae > Sequoia > Sequoia sempervirens. Next base: position 124,604,367 of record VDFB02000003.1, on the reverse strand, counting down.
AATTAGGCGCCCTTGATTAAATTGATTTTCAGGTATCAGACTTAAACCATTTCTCCAAACTACCATCTAACACTTCAAATAGCTGCTGACAATGAATGGTGAACTGCTGACTGGCTAACAGGCTCACTGCATGACTAGGAGTATTCCTCATCCAACGAATATACGCAAGGCATCTGAAAGCTGCATTAAGGACCCCAAAATTAAGGGCGCCCCTAGCCTGAAAAGGCACAAACATCATTTTGAAGAAAGTACAACTCTCAACCAGATGCCCTACTTTGACCTCTGATATCTGGAGCTGGGATGGCCTGATTCAAGCACCGCCTATTCTAACGCGTAGCCAGAAGGATCTACGAGAGATGTTTTTGGAGGTGACGAAGCAAGAAAATTACTTCTAAGACCTCAAATAGAAAGGCGCCTTTCCTAAGATGGAATAGACGACCAGACAACCATTTTCTGAGCCTTCTTTGTTTTTCAGTACTTTGCAAAGACCTTGCACATACGAGCGTTTGCCAAATCCTGGAGGCTGACGGCTGGGCTCATTGGATAGCTGGAGTAATTGCGCACAAGTCCCATGAAGATTGTGAAAGCAAACAACACCATCTGATAGGCCTAAAGCCTACGCGCCCCTGGCCTACAGAGGCTATAGTGAATATCTCATATTTTTCCACCCTTTGATTTACGTGCCTGGTAAAATCTTTGCCACGATCTTTCAGAATATCGGACTGACAGGCTGACTGCTGCATTGCGAAACCGAACTAGAGCAGCACAAATGTTAGGAAGACCTCATCTGCAAACTCAATCATCTCAGGGGTCATTTTGAAGAGCGCCCCTGAGCTACAGGGGTGCAATTTCACCATTTGAGAAATTTCTGTGATGTGAACTCTCCTCGTAATCTCATCTTCTGACGTTGACTGCCGGAGCTCTGGGACTCGGATGACTGCATTCGATAGCTCGTTGGAAAGGCAGACTAGTCGTGAAGAGATCAAACACATCAACAGTCAGGAAAACCAAGATATAACCCCTCTTTAAGAAGTGCACCCTTGAGCTACAGGGGCGCAAAAGTTGAAAAATGACAAGCTTCTGCAATCTGTAACCTCTGGAATCCTCAACTTCTAACGTCAGTTACCGGAGTTACGAGTCTCGGATAGCCTCGCAGGATAGCTCATCGGATAACTGGAGTAATTCTAAAGAGATTGACTGTGTTCATGAACATATGCCACAAAATATGAGCCTTCAAAAAGAAGGGCGCCCCTGGGCTACAGGGGCGCAATTTTTCTTTTCCTTGAGAAATCTTCAAAAATTAACCATTGAAATCTTCGTCTTGATCACTGAAATGACCATACAAAGTTATAATTGTCATCGTGAAATGCTCCTCCATCGTTATGAGTTCGCGATTCAAGTTCTAATCAATGGATACTGCCTTTGACTAACACATCATTGACCAAAACTCCATGCTTGATATTGCCCAAAAACTGTATTTGACATCATTTTAGCAAGGTTTAGACTCTTTTATGCAAAATGCCTTAATGAAGCAAAAAAATTGGTTTGGGTACAACAAGCAACAACCCAACAATTAACAACGCAAGTTCAATAATATCTTACCTCTTATGTTGTATGCAACTATATGTTGTCAATGCTCTATGTGTTTTCGTGTGCAGACAACCTATAAATCAGATACCCTAAAGAGAGTACATAATCTGTAAATCAAATAAACTAAAGAGAGCAAGCAACAATGGAAGTCATATCAAAAATTTAGTAATTAAGCAAAAATGCTATCAAATAGCAAGAGACATGATCAAAATAGACCAATGTTAAATACTTTTTGAATTAAAATGTTTTAATTTTAAAAAATAAAAATGTTTCCTCCAGGTGGATCACACACACACACACACACACTATATATATATATACCTTGAGTATGTTTTTGGTGTACACCAAACTTAGAGAATATGGCCAGTTTAGATTGGAAGATTTTATTTAGCTTCCATAAACTCTAACTTCCACTGCAGCATATTGCAAATTCTAATTAATAAAAGGAAAAATTTGATTTTAGCTGTTAGAGATTGTTGAGCTTTGGCCATACTCTCTTCCAGTTTATAAGGTGTTTGTTTATGCTTAAAGGATGCTATGTATTTTTAACATCCATCGCAACACTAGGAAATCTATTGTTCTTTGAGGGTGGGGTGGGCTGATTTCATAGCAGCCAAAGTACCTTGCGTCAAATATTAATTTCCTTAATGATCAAGGCACATTTGACACATGTATCAATGCAAGTCATTGCTACTTTGTCTCCATAGAGTATTGCATTGCAAAAGGATTGAGCCATGTATCGTCTAAGATATCGGTTGTCATATTCATTGTTGTCAAAGTATCAGTTGTATTGAAAAGAATGTCACCACAATCTGATTTTGACAAAGTATTTTTGCACAAGTTAGACATTCACCTACTAACTTGTCTTTTGCAAAACTTTTATTTGAGTCTAAAACTGTCTTAGAGGTTTTCGCCTGGTGAATTTGTGCTTGAGGCAGGGTTATTCTTTTGTTAATAACTATGTTACACCAGCGTCGGGGACAGCGGGACATCGGAACGAGGGGACAGGTTTCCAGGACGGGGGGACAAATGGGCCTCAATTTCAGGACAGTGGGGGGACAACGGTGGGGGGCCGGGAGGGGGGGGGTGTATATACTATATACTATACATATGGTACTTAAAATGCTAGTTATGAAAAGATGTATAAGACTATTAAGAAGTAAAATAGCAAAATTGCAAATGCCAAATTGAAATACTAAATACTAAATATTTGAACATTGAACATTGAAGTTTTCAATATTGAATTACTAATTAGAAATTAGAATAGTAATACTCAATACTACAATGTAACAATTGTCGAATCGGCAAATGGAAGATTTCTATTATATGATATCAAAAATATCTGATCATAAAGATGATTACAATGAGTAGCATGATATCAAAACAAGTACAAAATGAAAATGTCAAAATGACAAAATGTAGTGGAGGCAAAGGCCTCTAATCATCCCTCGGGAGGTCGGAAAACTCCTCATCACTGGAACCACTGGACTCCCCAAGGTCAAGATCCACCGAAGGAACACCAAGGAACCCTATATCTGAAGCATCCTCATCCTCATCAATCTGTGATGGCTCCTCTGGCTTTACATCCCATCGTGTTGTTGGGCTCTCCTTGTACACGCGTGTCCCGCGGTCAGTGATATGCAAGGAACTATGTACAACCACTAGCTTCTTTGCTCTCCTAGAGGTAAGTTTGTTCCTCTTAAGGGAGTGGATGAAGCTATAAGTAGACCAGTTCCTCTCAGAAGCTGAAGAACTAGAAACCTAGGACAACAAATGAACGGCTAGTGTGGTAGTCAGTGATTTCGGTCCATGACAAGTCCACCACAAAATCGGATCCTCCTGTGCCATAGTTCTTATATCCACCTTTGATGCAGCCTTATAACCCCTAAGAGTAGAAAATTCCGTCCACTCAATGCGAATGTTGCCAACAACTTCAGAATCATACATCCTATCAATGCACTTGAAGAACCCTTCCTTCACCTCATCATCCTGAATCGGTGTAACTCTACCAGGCCTAGGCATGTACCACTTTGAATTCAATGCATAAGCAGCCATGTGCAAGGGAGTGTTTAGGTTGTCCCATCTGTGCTGAATAATAGGCTAAATGTAAACATTGTAGAATGCTAAAGTGGGGTCCTTCTCTCGCACAATTGCCCTCATCTGGCCAAGCATAGAATCAATGCACTCATACACCTCTCCAAGGTTAGGTGCATCCCCATCCCTAGATCTGATGACCTGGACAACTGGTGTAATGATGGTGACAATATATTTTGCATCATTCCAAAATGCATCACTCTTCACTATCTCCTTCACCCTCTTCCCTTGCTTTGTCTTGGCCCCATCCCACCGATTCCATTCTTGTGTCATAACCATGAGTTGCAGTGGCTCTTGCAACTCAAGCATTCTCTCCAAAAGAATGAAATAGGATGCATATCTGGTCTCAACTGGTTTCAAGAACTCCTTCGCGAAGCTCCTGAAGATGGCATATGAAGTGTGGTGGTTGCAGATATACATCTGCACATCTCTAGCATTGCTGACCACTCCTCTAATCCACTCAATCTTCCCCATGTCCTTGAGTGCATTGTTCATGGCATGCACACAACATGGAGTCCACCAAATGTGTCTGTATGCTGCCTCAATAAGCCTCCCTGCAGCTCTGCACACATGTGTTGCATCTGTCACTACTTGGACTACATTCTGTGGCCCAATCTCCTCAATAGCTGCCCGAAGGATCTCAAACTAAAAATCAGCATCTTTTCGATGCCCTGAACAATCAACTGTCCTGAGAAAGAATGGGCCCTCTGAGCATATAACTATGACATTGATGAGTGGACGATGCCTAATGTTCGTCCACCCATCCATAACTATGTTGCACCAGACTCCTCCCAACATTCCCTCATCGTCTCCATCAATGAATTGATCTTGGCATAGTTGTTATCCAAGATCGTGGTCCTTAATTTGTGCTCGCCTGGTAGCACATATGATGGTCCTCCCTCCGCCACCATTGAAATCATCTCCTTATAATAAGGAGATCGAGCTACATGGAATGGGATTCCATTGGAAAAAAAGAACCTGCCAATGGAATCATCTATCTGATCCCTCAGGTGCACATTAAACAAATCAGCTATGGGGTTAGGCTAACTTTGCATCTTGTGTTTCCCCTTGCCCTGTTGTGATTCAACCATAGTGCTATAAGTGGATGAAGGTCCTTAGGCTCACCTTGACAATGTTCCTACTCTCTGATGCAATGTATGAGTAGAAATATGTGGTTGCCTTTGCATTTGTTGCTCCTGAATCTGCTGAATAGTCTGAATATGTTTCCTACCAGACAAGGTAGTAGGCATTGGAATTCCCACGTCATATGGAACACCCCAAAGCTTGTTGAACTCAATTATGTATTTCAGATTTTTAGGGTCCTTCAAAAAATCACATGCTCCCACACCTTTTCCTGGCCAAAAGAGGAAGTGTGCATTAACTCTGGTGATGCTCCCAAACCAATCATCACCACAAATGTTGCATTTCCATTTCCTCGTACCACCACCTGATGATGTTGGGGCTGTTATTCTTGTTGCAAACTGTTTGAGAGGAGGTTTGGGATGATAAACACCCCTAGCCCACTTTGCCAAAAGCTAGGAGGGGCAATCAGTAGCAACTGGTGCACTAACTATGAAACTAGTTTGCCTTTCTGGATTTGACCCATGCTCACCCCCCTCATTGGGCTCATCCTCATGCTCAGGTTCATATTCTGATTGGCTTGCACTATGAGAATGAGTTTTCATCTCATCCTCACTCATTTCATGACTGTGGGAGCTCATTTTGACACTGCATTTCACAAAATGAAAAAAAAATCAATAAACACATAGTTTCAGCCTATGCCCTACTTCAAAATTAAAAAAAAAAAATCTATATTTTAAATTTTTTAACAAATTTTAAATTGCAAAACAAAATCTAAATTAATTTAGAAAATGGAACAACAAGAATTAGAAATGAAATAAGAAAAAATAGAAAATGAAACAACAAGAAATGAAAAAACATTGAAAATTAGAAAATAAAATAAAAAATCAGTTAAAAACCCTACCTTTTGCTTGAAAAATCTCTTCAACAAGGTGAAGAATCTTCCTCCTCTTCTTCTTGCTCCTTGACACTCCTCTTTCACTTGCAATCACTCCTTTCACTCCTCTAATCACTCTTTCCTTAGCCTTCACTCTTCTTCTTCTTGTTGTAGCAAATAAGTAGAAATACAAATGTGAATAAAAATGAAGATTGGAGGGCCTTTTGAAGGCATGTAAGAGTGTAGATGGGCCCCACATGCCCTTACGGTTCAAATAGAACCAATAAAACAATAAAAAATTGTGTTGATTTTTTTTTAAAACTGACTTTTATGAGTGGCCGCCGCAGGAGACGCCTGGGCGTCCCCGAGATGCTCGAGGGACGTTCAGGCGTCTCCCACGGCGTCTTGGGATGCCCAAGCGTCCCCCTCAACATCTCGGAGACGCTGGGACGTTTCTGCGTCTCTGACGGTGAGGCAAAAAAATAGTGGCACCACCAGAGATGTGGGAATGTCGTCCCCACGTCTCCGAGATGTCCCCGTTCCGGAAACACTAGGGCTTAGGGGGGGGACGCATCCCCGAGATTCACAGGTTAATAAGTGGTTCAAAATGTCCTTGAATAGGGTTTTGATCATGGAACAAGATAGAATATGCATTATTCTGTGATCTCTCGTTGAATTGCAAGTACTTTGATTTTCTTGTTGAAAACCAGATCCATACTTGAATATTTAGCCATTGTCTAACCACTTAATACAAAATAGGTCCCCCCAAAGGCCATACTCATTATAGTTTGGCTTTTGAACTGCCAACAAACGCATATGTAATAGATATGTATTGACATCACTAAGTCCATGTAATTCATACAATGTTTGCGGGTCTAGCTCATAGTTATACAAAAATAAAGCTTGAGGATCATTGTTTTATAGGAAATTTATAAAATGGTTAGTAGTTCCATTGCATAGTTCTACAGAAGTGTACTGCATATCTAACAACTAGAAAGAGTAAAAAAGACAATCACCTATGTTATATACAAATGGTTTTATCCTGAACATGTTATTGTTTTCCAATACTATGTCAATTGGCTGATCCAACAAATCCTTATTAACGGGTTCATAGTTCTCTGCATCTATGACATTTTCTAATATTTTGTTGATACCAATTTTCCTTCCACCTTGTGGATAATATAGCAACAACCCAACAATTAACAACCCAAGTTCAGTAATTTCTTATCTCTTACATTGTATGCAACTCTATGATGTCAACGCTCTATGTGTTTTCGTGTGTAGACAACCTGTAAATTAGATACCCTAAAGAGAGTACAAAACTTGTAAATCAGATACACTAAAGAGAGTGAGCAACAATGGAAGTCATATCAAAAAATTAGTAATTAAGCAAAAATGCTATCAAATAGCAAGAGACATGATCAAAATAGACCAATGTTTATTTTCTGAATTAAAATGTTTTAATTTTAAAAATTAAAAATGTTTCCTCCATCACAGGTGGATGACACGTTATATATATACCTTGAGTATGTTTCTGGGGGTTCTGTACACCAACTTGAATACAATTCCACATACAAAAGAGAATAATGTTCTATCTTACCAAACAATATATTTTTGTTTCCTTGAAAAAATCTACATTTACCTAAGGCTCAACTCAGAGGTACCACTAAAACCATCCTCAACCAAACAGTTGTGAAGGAACTGAATCTTCTTGACCCATCTGCTGTTCCACACTTGTAAATCAACATTTCCAGTAGATCGAATGCCAAGCAAAGGTGCTTGTTCATAAGCATGTCTCATATTCAATGTTTGAATATATGATAAATGCAATAGAAATTTCAAATGTTTTTAAACTAATGGACATTAGCCTCGAGGAGGATGAATGAAGATAAGAAAAATAGAACTAAGTTGTGATGTATCATATTGCATACACCTACAACCTAAAAGATTTGAAGTCCATAAGTGCAACATTCAAAAGTGTGAAAAATAAAACTATATATATTGAATTCCTGTGATTAATGGTCAATAGATTTGAATTCTTGTAATAGGTATTGAAAATATTTACATCTCTATTGTATTTTTTTTTTAATATTTCCATTGGTTATAGCTTCGAAGGCTATAATTCTTAGTATATTCTAAAAGAAAATATACAAGTTGAAAAGGAAAACAACATTAACAAAACTAGTGCCAGTAATGTGGCACCTATATTTTGAATTGAAAATTTGAAATCCTATATGAAGGAACAATTAATTACATTGGCAAAGAATGGATGAGTCAAAAAATGACCTGAATCCACACCATTTTATCACAAGTCCTGTACATTTTTTGTAAAATAACTTCTACCAACCACGCATGTTGGATACTTTCATTTTCATCTGTACTGGGAATGACTTGAGAATCGATGATTTTAAGTATAACAGCAACAACTTTCTGTGCAATATGGAGTGCAAAATAATAAAATTGTATCTTGCAAAAATCTAACATTTCCCCTTCTTTGGAATTTAATGCAACTTCCTCTGGCCCAAACCATATCTGCTCGGCTCAGATACAGCCCACCTACTCTCAAACCTAAATTGCAATAGATGCCCAACAGTCAAACAAGAAGTTTTCTTTGATAACTATTACTGACTAATGGGGTTTTTTAATCCATAATAACAAACAATACACAACAAGATGGCATGCATCGGTGATATTTTTGTACATGTAATTTTGTCCCCAGGTAAATACAGCAAACTTTTGGAGGAATGCATTGTGAATATTCATGCATACATACAAATGTATTATTGGATGGTTAAACACTTCTTATTTTTATGTTGAAAAATTGAATTATTACTTAATTTTTGATCATATGGTTAAACAACTTTCTGTGCAATATGGAGCTCAAATGTTATTTTTGATCATATGGTCGTCCAAGTACAAAGGGCTGCTGAAATTTTGAAGGAATGGTGGATTAAGAGGACCCCGTATGGGTCAAGAATGAAATTCCATGCTAGAGTTTGATATATTTCAAAAGAAAGATGTCTAATGAGTTGATAATGACAAAGAAGATCCTTGTACGAAGACGTCTTCACCTTCCACTTATGTAAAGTCAGAGATAGACCCTTGTACATATCATATAATTATGGAATGAGTTAGATATTGGGTCTTTTGTAAGTTAGCATGATCTGTGAATAGTATCACAAAACCAGATCAGAAGATGGTCTGAAAATCAACAAAAGTCATGCTATGAACTCAAACTTCAAGGGAACTATCTTGTACAATATAAACTTTTACTTATGGAAAAACATAACCAATTGCATCATTTGTGCTGCCTGCTTTTTATCTGTAAGTAGTGTTTATATAGAATTATAAAGAAATGATCTACATTGCATGAAGAGCTTATACTTACAATATTTGTGAAGAAGAATATAAGATGGTAAATAAAAGTGGGGGTTCCTAACTTCCAAACATCATGTGATAGTAATAAAAGAACACAACCTATGGTCCACAAAAGGAACTTTTTCCCTTCCAATACAAACACATTAAGGCCTGATTCTAGTTCAGAATTAAAAAGGCCCTATGATAAATGGATCAATAGAGCCAGCAAAATCAATTTTTTTTATATAATATCATGCACGGGAAGAATGTATACTGTCAAAATTAACAGACTAAATGGGACGGACATGAAAAAATTGAACTACTAGAATAGAATTTTTGTTTTTAAAACCAAAACCATAGATTAGGTCCAAACCATAGATTGCACTTGAGACAGGAATAACTAAGTCATGTGGTGGGCTAAGCAGGGGAAAATGAAATGCTTGTAAAAACATGTCACCACCATTACTTCTGAATCAAGAGATAAAAAGTAATATATAAAATTGGCTTACCTTAAGGGGTTCACAATTACTGGTGGAGAATTAGGAAACCAGGTTAAGATGAACCTTGTTATGAGTAGTGTTATAGATGTTGAGAAAATTAGAAAGTCCATTTGTCACCACCATTTCTGCCATTGAGTCACCAGGCAATACAACTTCAAAATTATATGAGGAAAGAGGATCTTTTTGTTTCATTCTTTGAAAATGGACCTGTAACACAAAGAACGGGAGGAAAAAATTAGCATCTATCACAATGTCCTAGGAAGTGAAGTGCCAAGAATATTGTTAGGTCAAAGAAACTAACGTAACTCCAAACAGGTGTACCTGGAAGATATTTTTGTATTGATTGGAGAGATATATAAACCTTTGGACAAGTGGATTGTTTGATGTTAAGCTGTTTACTGTTCTGTTAACGGTTGGATCAACGGAAGTGTTCCCCAAAAAGAATGAATCAAATTTTTTTACAACTTCATCGTTGCTAAAACAAATTCAACAAACCATTACTTCCTATGACAACAGGCTGATCATGTTTTGAGATCACTTTTCTTTGGAGCATTCTGTCAAACAGTTCGTGTGCTTCCTCATTTTGAGGTAACTACAACCTCTGATGAAATTCCTTTTCTGTTTGATAGATGTCCGTGCTCTAGATGCTGCATTGGTACACGCAGGGAGGATCCTGACAAATATTATAAAATTTGACATTTCACCTGCCAAGCGCATTTGCGTGAAAGCTTTTTTCAAACGGTTTTGTCCTATTTTTTAATACCCTGTAGGCGTCCTGCATGTTAACAGTATGTGGAAGCAAATAATGCACACAGATGTCCTTTCCAATGTCAAAACCCCTCGACTCAGTAAAAGTAATTTAAAAGCTGCATCACTGTAACATCCGGTACGAAAAAATAGACACATTTCTGATTTGCAATTTTTTAAGATTTCGCAGGCCACGCGTCACTGGTTTTACCGTTATTAGAGCTCGAAACATGAACTGAAACAGAAAAGCTGTGATAATCGAGCCTTCCTTGCCTCGAAAACTGTAAACTGTGCATATACCAATCATCCAATCCAAATTTGACAGAATTAAATTTTGATTGTAAACAATTAAAATTTTAGTTAAAGTTGTATAGAAAAACATTGGGAACAAAATTTAAACATGATTGACAGAAATACAATATTTTAGTCACTAATTAAATCCTTCTCCTCCCCTATAGTTCCATGACTGGAACTAATAAGTTAGTTAGAACACATTAATTTTCTACATACACACACTCACAGGTTTTTTTAGGAATTTTGGAGAATTTGCAAGTTCTTTTTTTGGATTTAAGAATTTATGTTTGAAGGGTTTTCACTAAATGGAAAATTAATCTATAATAGTTTGAAATCTTAGAAAATGGGTGAAAAAAAAAGAAATATTAATTTTTTAATGTATAAAATTTATAAATGAATTTTAGAAATGAAACTCTAAGTTATTTGTCCAGGAAGAAAGACTTTTTTTTGTTGTAAAACCTAGGAAAAGATAGAAGAATCTATTTACGAGAAATTAGAATTATGGGAGATTGATTTTGATGAAATTACAAGTCTCAACCCTAGGATGATCATTATTGAATTGTAAAACTAGGCTGAAATTGGAAAAATAGGAATGATCTTTAGAGATCTAGAAGAATGGGTTTGTACAATTTATGATTATGAATGGATTAAAAAATATTATTAGATGTATTTTTATGTCAATTTGTTTTTCCGCAGCATTCCTTATTGAATTGTGAAACAAATTCTTATGATTTGGGTTTTTATGGAAACTATGATCTAGTTTTCAATTTGAATGATGAGTTAAGGGTTTTCAATAAATTAGAATGTCAATTTTATGCTTTTTATGTGTTGTGAAGGCCTATAATTGTGTTTGGTAAAAAAATAATTTTTATATTTTTTGAGAAATGTGTTTCTTGGATTTATGCAATCTTATTTTTTTATGTCTAGAATTCCCTATCTCATTTTAGAAAATTGAACTTTAAAACTAACAATGCAAAGTCTATGTTACAATCCTAGTGAATTAGTTATGGAAAAGTCCTTAAGAGGATAATACATCAATTATGTGGTTTATACCACATTTGTGGTAATATCTTTTATGTTTTCAAGTCCTAAATTTTGTGTGTAGTGTAAGTATGATTTGTAGACTATCTATAATTTTTTTGAATTGGAATAGTATTTTTTTTGTATAATGTAATCTTTGTTTGAACTACTTGTTGGTGTGTTCTATTTTTCTAGGGAGATCTTTAGCGTTTTAGAATTTATGGTTCATAAGAGTTTTCCTTTATATTTTTATGACTAAAATCCTAATCCTTTTGTGCTTTGGCCCTTTGCATATGTTGCTATTGTATTCTTATATTTTAATGTTGACTAGTTTTCCAAGTTTATTCACTTAAGTTTATAGTCTATAATCCCTTTAATGTCATAGTCTTGTTGGCCCCTAGCTTTCACTTATTGATGTTTGTTTATTCATGTATTATTCCTTATGTTATCTAGTCAAAATAATGTTATAAATTTATGTCTCCACTAGCATTCCACATGTCAAATTCCTATTGCATCACAAGGATTCTTCAAATCACAATTTTCATGTGAAGTTTTTTTCTAAAGCCATGAGCTAAAGATATGCCATGTGTCCTTGAGTATGAAATCGTTCTTGCTAGTTTGTACGAAGTTGTACTACTTTGGGGCTTGGTTGATGGTTTATGATTGGCCCATTAATACTTATGTGTACTCTTCACAGAGTAACTATAAAAGACTAGTCAATTTGTGGCAAGTGGCAATGCCCTATTATATCACGTAGTTCCTTCACATCATAATTTTGAATGTGGACCCCACTTTAATTTTTGCAATACACAATGGCTATATATTTCCTGTGGGTATACAAATTTGGGTTCTATCTTAGCAATATTTTATGTGGTGGTGGACAAGAGGAAAATTGTCATTGCATCATGTAACTCCTTCACATTATGGATTTCATTTGAAGACTTTTGTAAAACTGATGAGCTAGAAATTTCATGTCATTTGTTCTTAAGTTAGGTTTCATACTTACCAGTTCTCACAAGGTTGTGTTATTCCCACATTGACTTGATAGTTTATAATTAGATATAGTTAATACTTATATATGTGTCTCATAGAGTAAGTACACAACTTATTGAATTGGCATAATTAGTGACATTATATTGTATCGTACAACTTCTTCACATCATGTTTTGAATGTGGACCCCACTTTTATTTCCACAATGAACAATTTTTTTGTCACTTTTAGGAGGAAATTCCAATGTGGTTTCCAACTTGATAGTATTATATGTGGTGGCAAATAAATGGTAGATTGTTATTACATCATAAAGGCTCTTTGCATGGTGGTTTTTAATGTTAGTCCCACTTCCATGTGTGTGATGTGTGAGGGGTTATAAAGGGTGAAATATAATTACATATAATTTCTTAGTTGTTAAGAAAATCAATGTTCTTATTATTCAACGTGTATAATATGTATCTCTAGTGGCACCAAGTGTAAGGAAAAGAGCATAAATTTGACTCTTGGTACGTTAAACAGGTGCAAGACAACTGAGAGGGGGGGTGAATCAGTTGTCACAAAATTCAAACTTAAGACTTCAACACTTATCAATTCCACAACCACACTATTATGTTATTAAGTAAAAGCATGAAACACAAATAACATAAAGTAAATCAACACAATGAACACCATATTTTTACGTGGAAAACCCAATAAGGGAAAAACCATGGTGAGGGTTAACTCACAATATAAAAGATTATAAAACTAAATACAGAGGCTCATTACTAAGGGCTCACTGCCCAAAAGAGGACTCACTGTCCAAGTAAAAAGGCTCATTGCCTACATAAAGGACTCACTGTCCAACAGGGAGGCTCATTGCCTACAGATAAAAAAGAGAACAAAAGATCCACCACAGTAATTAACACACATCTGTGACTTTGAATAAGGATTGAAAAAACCTTTAGCTCACTACCTTCAGGAATCCAACACAATGAAGTACTGTTGTCTCAACTCACTCACACACACACTTCTGCTCTTATGATTTGTGGCTCACTTTCGTCACTTTGCATCACACTATCATACAATTCTTCACAATTCGACTTTCTTTTATACCATCCTCAACCTTAGAAAATTTCTTCAAGGTCGGCCACAAATAACTTATTTCATAAATTCAAATTAGGTAGGCAACTCAACATTCCTGCGGTGGAAAGAAATAAGAGTGGACCAATAGAACATTTAACCAAGACCAAAAATACTGTCTCGGATCAACCACACGCTTCCTCGATTTAATTTTATTCTTCGAATGAAGTGTAAACACTAGGTCGGCCAAACCTAATGAAAACACAAATGAACATTGATGTGCACGCTTCCCAAGAAGAAGATGACACACAGAATCCACAAAATACTTCATTATGTACGAGAATACATCTCAGATTTCTCAAATACATTCGTAGCAAATGTAATATGCTTCAAACTTTGAACACCTTTTACCAGTTCATCTGAACTATGTAACCCCATACTGAAACACTGAAACATGACTTCCGGATCACCAAACTTCAACCTTCTTTGCCAAAACCCAAAGAAAACCAACTCAAGACATATCCCATATCCACAAGATCTAAAACAAACAACATAGTATTATAGAGCAAAAACATTTCTCCCAGTCCACAGAAGACCAATTCTGCCAGAACAGTTCACACACCGGTGAACGTAACTTTCACATACCATCACACCAGAAGCTAAAACTTAGGATATATCACCACAAGATCACCATTATCAAATCTTCGGATCCACACAAGTATAGGATCAACATAGGAGAAACATGGAGCACATACCAGAGCACATTCTGAACACATTCATTACTCTGACTTCTCTTCTTTATTAATTTTCTCAAAAGCACTTGGAAACTCATTAACACAACACATCTGCAATGACATAAAGATAGCTCCATGTACTCACAACATCTCAGCTATACATGTACAATCTGCAACATACTAAACTATGTTGACATCAATGACAACATTAATGACAACACCACTAGACTAGCTCATACTTGCAACAATCTCCCCCTTTGTCATTGATGGCAACACATGATGTGAAAAACCATCAAGGACAACATCCTTCACAATATCTCGGGATAACACCTTCTCTTCCTCTGCAACTATTTTTCACATGACTTTCTCTCCCCCTTTGACATCAATGGCAAAGACCAACAACTCTGATTACTCCCCCTTAGGAGCACACTCATACTGCAACAATGAAAACCTTTTCTACTCCCCCTGTGGAGTAGACCCATTTATCATTCCAGATAAATAAAGAATCTGTGAATTCACTGGATTGATGCACCTTCATGTGCACTTAGTTCAGAGGGCCAATGACCCCCAACCTCTCCCTAAGATGCTCAAAAGTATCCTTTGGAAGAGCCTTAGTAAATATGTCTGCAATTTGTTCCTTTGTGGTTGCATACTCCAATCTGACTTCATTCTCCAACACTTTTTCTCTCAGGAAATGATATTTGATAGATATGTGTTTTTTTCTTGAATGCATAATCGGGTTCTTTGAAGTGTTTATTGCACTTGTGTTATCACAAAAAATAGAAATAGGCTCATCACATATTACTCCAATGTCTTTTAGAGTTTGCTTCATCCATAAAACCTACGTGTAGCAGGATGTTGCAACAATATATTCTGCCTCTGCAATGGATAAAGAAATTGAGTCTTGCTTTTTACTCAACCATGAAACCAATCTTCCACCAAGAAAGAAAGTACCACCACTGGTACTCTTTCGGTCATCTACACATCCTGCCCAATCAACATCGATATAAGCACTCAGGGTGAAATCATCACTCTTAGGATACCATAATCCATAATCTAGTGTACCTTTAAGATATCTAAATATCCTCTTTACAGTTGCAACATGTGCTTCTTTAGGATTTGCTTGGAATTTGGCAACTAAACATACTACATGCATAATATCCAGTCTAGTAGTAGTAAGATACAACAGCCCGCCAATCATAGATCTGTATTTGCTCTTATCAGTCTTAGTAGATTCATCATCTTTTCTCAATTTACATCAGTTACCATAGGAGTACAAACTGGTTTGGAATCATCCATCCCAAACTTCTTCAATAGCTCTTTTACATACTTAGATTGTGAAATGAATACCCCTTTATCAGTTTGATTCACTTGTAGACCAAGGAAGAAATTCAATTCACCAATCATAGACATCTCAAATTCTTTCTGCATCTCTTCAACAAACTTTTTACACATGCCTTCATTTCCTCCAAAAATGATATCATCAACATATACAACTACTATCAACATTTTGTTACCTTGCACTTTGAAGTAAATATTGTTGTCAGCAGAACCTTTGTTGAATCCTTGCTTTTTCAGGTATTTTTCCAATCTTGCATACCAAGCTCTGGGAGCTTGCTTCAATCCATACAACGCCTTCTTCAACTTACAAACCATGTCCGGTTTGTCAGATAATTGAAACCCTTCAGGTTGTTCCATATACACTTCTTCCCCCAATTCACCATTTAGAAATGTTGACTTAACATCCATTTGATACACTTTGAAGTCCTTGTGGGTAGAAAATGCCAAAAACATCCTAATAGCTTCCACTAGTCACAGGGGAAAATGTATCTTCAAAATCTATACCTTCAACTTGTGAATATCCCTTGCATACAAGTCTTTCCTTATTCCTTACAACTTCTCCACTTTCATTTAGCTTATTTCGGAACACCCATTTCGAGCCAATCACTTTTTTATTCACAAGCCTAGGGACTAGTTCCCATGTCTGATTCTTTTCTATCTGTTGCAACTCTTCTTTCATAGCTTTCATCCAACTCTCATCTTCACATGATTCACTCACAAACTTAGGTTCAGCTTTAGAGAGAAAACACAGATTTACCTCAACTATAACTCTACTTCTTGTCTTCACACCTTCACTTTTATCTCTAATTATCTATTCCTCTGAATGATTCTTTTGTACATACTTAGGAGTCTTAACAGTAGGTTCTAGCTCATTCCCTTCTTCTTCTTCTTCTTCCATTTTTTCTTCTTTCTCTTCTTCTTCTTCTTCTTCCTTCTCCTTATTCTCCTCAGGTACATGTCCACATATAGGATCATCAGGTTCAACTTCACTTATCTCAATAGGTCTGCGTATGTCTTCATCAACTTTCACATTAGCACTTTCAACAATCTTTCTCAATCTTTTATTAAAGCATTTGTATGCTTTACTAGTAGTAGAGTATCCAAGAAAGATTCCTTCATCACATCTAGCATCAAAATTTCCAAGATTTTCATCATCTCTTTTAATATAACATCTTGCTTCCAAATACCTTGAAATACTTCACAGTAGGAATCATACCAGTCCATAGCTCAAAAGGAGTCTTTGTGTTGTTGAATCTAATCTGAACTCTATTAAGAACATAAACAGTAGTGTGTATCACCTCTCTCCAGTACACATCTGGTACATTTGATTCTTTCATCATGATTCTAGCAGCTTCATGTATTGTCTTGTTTTTCCTTTCAACTACTCCATTCTGCTGAGGGGTTCTCAGAGTAGAAAATTGTCTTTTTATGCCATGTTGTTCACAGAATGCATTAAATTCACCAGAAGTGAATTCTCCACCTCTATCAGATCTCAAACAATTTATTTTCAAATTTACTTCATTTTCCACTCTTGCTTTGAATACCTTAAACCTATCCAAAGCCTGAGTCTTTTCTCTAAGAAAAGCAACCCATGTCATTCAATTATAATCATCAATAAGCAGCATGAAATGCCTATCACCATTCAGGCTTCCAGTTCTAGTCGGACCACAGAGATGAGTATGAACTAACTCCAACATTCCAGTAGTAGAGTTCTCTTTTCCCTTAAAGTTGCATCTTGTTTGCTTCCCCAATTAACAACTTCTACAAATAGCATTAGCAGGTCTTGTGATTCTGGGAAGCCCTCGAACAATCTCCTTTGCACTGATTTTGACCAGGTTATCAAAATTTACATGTCCCATTCTCTGGTGCCATAACCAACTTTCACTGATTTGAGATACAAGGCATTGACCATCAATTCCCTTAAGTTGATAAATGTTTCCATAGTTCTTCTTCCAGTAACAACCATATCTCCATTTTCGGATCCTTTTCTAATTTCATAGGTATTATTTTGAAACACAAGTTTAAAACCATTGTTGCACATCTGACCAACACTCAAAAGGTTATGCCTCAAACCCTTCACATAATATACATCATCAGTATTGTGCACTCCATCAAAGCTAATTGAACCTTTCCCACAAATCTTAGCTCCAAATCATCATCAAACATAACTAAACCACCATCATATTTCTCAAGTTTAGTGAACTTACTCTTATCTCTGGTCATGTGATTAGAACATTCACTATCAATTACCCAGTAGTCTTCATCCTGTCTTGCATGAAAAGCGGTAACCAAAGTACCTTCCATCCTATTCCTCTTATTCTCTAGAGCCTTCTTGCTTACACATTTTCCAGGGTTAGTGGATACATATTTACTTTCTAAAGCTAAGAATAAGCATTGACTATCATCAACCTCATTCTTAGATTCATCATCATAAATTCCTTGCTTCTTCTTTAACATAGTACAACTTTTTATATTTCTTATCCTTTCTATCCTTATCCTTATAATCCTTGTTCTTCTTATGTATAGCTCTATTTAGACATCTTGAAGCATAATGACCAATATTACCACAACTGAAACATTTAAAGGGTAACATACCTTTATACTTTTTGGTGCCTTTCTTCAACTTCCTGGTGAAGTTTTCTTCCAACTCATCATCACCATCACTATTCGGTTCGCCTTCAATCTTCATTTCCTTAAATGTCATTTTTGTCTTTTCTTCTATCTTGTCTTCTTTCTTGAAACTTTCTCATCTCAAATGCTTGCAAGGTGTCGAACAACTATTCTAAAGTGTACTTCTTAGGATCATACATTTCTTCAATAACTAAGATCTTATCGTTGTAGCAATCCGGTAGGGTGGTCAGGATATTCTCAATTATATCTTCATCTGATAGTTTTCCTCCTTGATTTCTAACTTCATTTGCAGTTAGTTCAACCCTCTGAAAGAAGCTTGTAAATTCCTCACCTTCTTCCATTTTTAGATTTACAAATTTGCACTTTGCCGCCAACTTCTTTGTCAATTTCACTCTTTCATTTCCTTCATACATGTCTTCCAACTTCTTCCAGACTTCATATGTAGTATCCAAAGAAAGAACCTTAGTTCGCTCATTTTTAGATAAGCCACTGCAAATAGCATACTTTTCCTTCTCATTTTCTTCATAAGCAGAAATCTCATCTGCAGTAGTAAGACCACCAAACGGAGGTGTATACTTTTTCTCAATAGCCTTCCAGGTCTTGAAACCAAGAGAGATAATATATCCTTTCATCTATCCCTTCCAATCATTGTAGTCAGTTCCATTGAACATAGGGATCTCCAACTTATGCAACATTGGATCTTCCTTAAGTGGTTAAGCTCTACACCAAGGAACCAAAGCTCTCATACCAATTGTCAAATAGGCACAGGACAATTGAGAGGGGGGGTGAATCATTTGTCACAAAATTCAAACTTAAGACTTCAACACTTATCAATTCCACAACCACACTATTATATTATTAAGTAAAAGCATGAAACACAAATAACATAAAGTAAATCAACACAATGAACACCAATTTTTTACGTGGAAAACCCAATAAGGGAAAAACCACAATGAGGGTTAACTCACAATATAAAAGATTATAAAACTAAATATAGAGGCTCACTACCCAGAACAAGACTCACTGTCCAAGTACAAAGGCTCACTGCCTACAAAAATGACCCACTGGCCAACATGGAGGCTCACTGCCTACAAATACAAAAGAGAACAAAAGATCCACCACAACAATTAACACACATCCGCGACTTTGAATAAGGATTACAAAAACCTTTAGCTCACTGCCTCCAGGAATCCAACACAATGAAGTATTATTGTCTCAACTCACTCACACACACACTTCTACTCTTATGATTTTTCGTCACTTTGCATCACACTGCCATACAATTCTTCACAATTCAACTTGCTTTTATACCATCCTCAACCTTAGAAACTTTCTCCAAGGTCAACCACAAATACCTTATTTCATAAATTCAAATTAGGTCGGCAACTCAACATTCCCACGGTGGAAAGGAATAAGAGTGGACCAATAGAACATTTAACCAAGACCAAAAATAATGTCTAGAATCAACCACACACTTCCTCAATTTAATTTTATTCTTCGAATAAAGTGTAAACACCAAGTCGGTCAAACCTAGTGAAAACACAAATGAACATTGATGTGCACACTTCCCAATAAGAAGATGACATGCAAACTCCACAACATGCTTCATTATGCATGAGAATACATCTCATATTTCTTCAAATACATCTGTAGCAAATGCAATATGCTTCAAACTCTGAACACTTTTCTCCATTTCATCTGAACTGTGCAAACCCACACTGAAACACTGAAACATGACTTCCAGATCACCAAACTTCAACCTTCTTTGCAAAACCCAGAGAACACCAACTCAAGACATATCCCAGATCCACAAGATCTGAAACAAAACACCATAGGACTGCGGAGAAAAAACATTTCTCCCAATCCACAGAAGACCAACTCTGCTAGAATAGTTCACACACTGATGAACATAACTTTCACATACCATCACACTAGAAGCTAAAACTTAGGATACATCACCACAAGATCACCATTATCAAGTCTCCAGATCCGTACAAGCATAGGATCAACACAGGAGAAACGTGGAGCACATACCAGAGCACATTTTGAACACATTCATTACTCTGACTTCTCTTCTTTAGTAATTTTCTCAAAAACACTTGGAAACTCATCAACACAACACATCTGCAATGACATAAAGATAGCTCCATGTACTCACAACATCTCAACAACATCTCAGCTATACATGTACAATCTGCAACATACTAAACTGTGTTGACATCAATGACAACATTAATGATAACACCACCAGACTAGCTCATACTTGCAACATGGTAGGTGTTTTCATTACCAAGGCTCTTTTCCAAAAAATGTGACACATGATAACCATTGACATTCTTTGGTTAAATACATCAATCATCAATGTTTGAGAAACAAATTAAGGATTTAATGATCATGCCATTAATCTTTTAAAATAAGAGTAGAACAAGGCACCAAAGGAATATTTAATGCATAGTTCACCACTCCATAAACCATTATCTTTTGATTCTTGTCAACTACCTAATCAAATTTTATCTGCCCATAAGTAATAGTTCATCATAAAGGTGTATATTCAAATGTAATGATGGAAGAGGGAAATGACCCAAACAATAATTAATGTAGTATAGTCTTCACAACCTTTATTCTAGTAGATATTTTAAGATTTTCCTTGGGAATTAGCCTAGGAGGTTGGTTATTTTTTGGTGTTTCATCTTGTGACAAGTGTCACACATTTATGGGGACTACTTTGTAATATTTTTTATATAAGGGATGAAAGTTTTCATTTGAAAGGGATAGAATATTGAGAGAGAAAAATAGAGAAATAGTAGAAGGGAAAAACTACAACAACAAGCCAAAGGGTCATTATCTGCAACAAAGGGAAACATTTATATTTTGATGATCTAGGTTTGTCCAAATGTAAAATTAAACACTTGTAATTTTTAAATAAATAGTGTAACTTGTATATCTAACATTGTATGAGTGTCTCCAATAGAATTTTATGTATTTTTTGGATGTGTTCTTGACTAGTTAGTTAGCCAACAAATTATAAAATCTTTCCAATGCTTTTGTAATGCATCTTCTCAAGATAAATAAATAAATGTGCAAGTTTGTTTCTAGATTACAAAGTAGACTCATATAAAGTTTAAAAAAATATGTATTTGTTCATTGTCATGCATAGAACCTAATCTATGTATGTATTTGGATAAGTTTGTTCTTTAGGTATATCTTCATTAAGGTATCCCATTTGGTTTTATTCATTACATGTTCTAAAATAATATTGGAATTTGTTTCCTAGATAAAATAGGCAATCATCTACATGAACTAAATCTTCTCCATCATTCGAACACACCTCTTAATAATATAAATAATATAACATTTAATATTGTGTTGAAACTAGTCTTATTTCTTTCCATGTTTAAATGTATGAAAAAATATTAATGGATATATTTTATTGTGTTATAAATAGTTAACATGGTAGTCTATTTTCTTAATTAGGTGGTAAACCTTGATTTCCTCAAACCAACATATAGGCATGAAGTGATATCTGATATAGGGGTACACTATGCAATGGGTGTGGTTTATGTCAAGGTAAGTTTAGCTTTTGTGATAATCTCTTTTGCAATGTCTTAGGGAATCCCCCTTGGCTTAGAAAATTCATAAGTGAAGGAGGTTCTACCCAACTCAATAATTTTTCCTATGTTTCCCAAGCTTGATAATAAGTGTGCGGCTTTTTTTCAAATTTAATACCCATGGCATTTGGGAGGAAATTCAACTTTAGGGATTTGGGATTTACAACCTAGGTGACCAACAGATTGATGTCATTATGAAGTATATACAATCTTGTTTCATAACTTGAACATCCTTGCAACACAATAATTGAAGTTGTAGCCATTATGGAATGTATTTAATTGGGTGAGTTCACTTAGCCAACAACTCACACCAAAAAATTAGTGGCATTGCTATGGAAGAGATTATTTATGTATATATTCGTCAAACCCTGGTGATTTAGTTCATTCAACTTGAAACAAGATTTTAATGTAGCCAAGAATAATTTTTTTGTTCGATAGCTTAAATTCCTAGCTACTAGGAATTTTTGGCTTTTCCTAAGTGAAGAGTGGTGAATCTATTTCAATCAAACGTAGAAATCAATAATTAGATGATTATAATTCAAATAGAGACAATAAGGTGATCTAGGTACTAGTAGGAACAAGGAGGCTTCTACAAGTGTAAGAAGACATCCATCATGGGAAGCTTAGAATTATAGTAAGTTATTTAGACCTACCTATCCAATTCTAGAAGTAGGAACTTTAGATATAGATAGTTCATTCATAGGTTCTAGTGAGAAATACATATACACTTCTAAACATTCAAATTTAATAGAATAATAATATGAACATAGAAAAATATAAAGGTTTGATTATGAGACAAAAAGAGAAAATATTCTTGTTGGGAAGATAAAGGTGTATAGAATGATTTATGAGTATTTGTATGTTCATGACATATACTATTAGAATTCGATGATAGTTTTTTATGGCCACCATTCCACTTTTTTGGATACAACATATAACTATGAATCTAAATAGTACCTGTTATGTTTACTTAAAGAGGAGGTGTTGGAGCTTCTGACAATAGTTGATTACTAGAAGTCTCACATACAATATTCTAATATGGTTACTGGTAGAATAAATATGGAGAAAAACCTTGATATGTGTATGCAATATCTTCACACTTTATATTAGTAAATTTCCAACCAATATACTCCTCCCAACATGTCATGCAAAGATGAAATTAAAAAATATCAGACACACCTTGAGCTATTGGAAAATCAAAGAGCAATATTTGAACATGTTAGTGTTCTCCTAATGAGTAAGAAGGAATATTTCCCTTACGATTATTATGAAGAAGATCATAATAAAAAGGGTGCTCAAATAGAATGGATGATATGACTATTGGTGGAAGAGATGGGAATCAATCTTTGATAAAAGTATTCCTCACCCATTTCCTACATCTCCAAGTATGTTATTTGGATTTGAAATGGAACACAAATAATTGCTAGACCACCTCAAGAAGGGGGAACAATAACATCTAGCAAAATTTAAATTTCAAGAGGCTCAATTAAAAGGAAATGATATGCTTCTTGGTAGGTTAAATGGGGACAAATCCTATAATGTGTAAAATTTTGGTATGAGACATCCAAATGTGGAAATACATGATACTAGCTATTTCTTCCTTCCTCCCAAAAATTTATAGAGAGAAGAATTTGGATAGGAAGAAGAGGTGTTATATCACTTTGAAAAATAACATCAACAACTTCTTGTACAACTAAAATTACATAAACTTCAACTTGTCACTTCAATAATCCAAATTCTCTCTCAATGAGAAAAGAGGAAGAATATCCTTATGAGGAATATTATACTCAATAATTTATGATGATAAGGATGATCAATGTCTTGCATCAAGAGATGACTCCATAAATAGAGAAGATGGTGACAATGAATATGACGCAGTTCATCCAAATTTTTAAGATGAGCATAGTGTTGATGTAGAACAATATGAGTTGCTCAATCACAACATAGAACATCCAAGGGAGCTCATATAGATATCCCAAAAATCCAAGACACCATGTAAAGAAATGATATCCCATACAAATGCAATAGTGGTGTGGGTCAAGAATGAATATCATTTGAGAGATGAGCAAGTCCCTACACAAAAAAGTGATATTATTGTTGGATTAAGTAAAATTTATATGTGTAATAGTTAGAACTTACAATAGGAAAATAATAAGATGAAGGACAATAATATTACAAATAAGGTAACTAAGAAAAAGAATATTTTGATGCAACAATGGGAAGTGAAGAAAAAAGAGGTAAGTTATCAACTCATGAACATGAAGTTTTTGAAGGAGAAGTTCAAATGATAAGGAACAATTAGTTTAGCCCCTACCATTGTATGTTCAATGTGCAGGAAATAATATGAAGGAGGAACTAGATGTTCTTTCTTGAAGTCAAGTCATGTCTTGCATCCTTGATGCATATGACTTTACCTTTCTATATACTCAAAAAAACCTATCCGATGAAGGGGTTAACATGTAAAAGGAAGATTGATGCCTACACATTGAGGTAGAAAACTACAACATCATAAGTGAATATTCATCTATTGATGTTGGTCCTATTTTTCTCTTAAGAAGTCACAAGGAAGAAGATCATACCATTTTTTATTTTCTCCTTTTCCTTAATCCTATTGAAGATATAAATAAATAATTGGCTACTTGGAACAAGGAACTGTAGACACTAAAAATTGTCCTAGGCCTGTGAACTTTATTTCTTCATCAATTCCCCTTTTTATTCCTATTAATTAAATAATATTTAATTATTTTCTAATGTCACATGTCTTCTATTAATTAAATAATTTTAATTATTTAATTGTGTCACTAATGTTCTTTTCTTCTCTAATTAAATTGTAGACACATAAAATTGACCTAGGCCTGCAAACTTTATTTTCTCCATATTTCTTCTTAACATAATTAAAATATTTATGTCCTATAGTCCAAATTTGACTATTAATTAAATAATTCTCAATTATTTAATTAATTCATGTCTTTTATTCCTCTTGTCTATTTAAATAAATAAATTATATTTATTTTATTTAAATATGTTGCTAATGTCTTATGTCTTTCTATAATTAAATAAATTCCTAAAAAAAAATTAATTATTATTTGTCCACGATTTCCTCCTGGTTATTTAAATAAATAAACTTTATTTATTTATTTAAATACATCATTAATTCCTTATGTCTTCTTGTAATTAAATAAATTCATATGGTTTATTTAATTATTGACCTCCTTATCCATTTCATCCATAATTAAATAATAATTATTAATTATTTAATTATCATATTGACTTTTCTTCTAATTTTAATGAATTCATTTATTTAAATTCCCAACTTTCTATTTTTCCCACCAAGTAAATAATTTGAAATAATTATTTACTGTCACATGACCCCGCCACTTTTGAATTAAACTAATCTTTAATTCAAAAGGTCAACTTAGCCTTTAAAATCAAATAATTTGAAATTATTATTTGATTTTCCAACAATCTCTTATTTTGTGCCCAATATCCCCTTGTCACATGCATTCTTGACCTTTGATTTGATTTTCCCAAAATCAAATCTCAACCCTCCATTTCAAATTTTAACCTAATTTTTTCCTAACCCTAATTGCTAGTTGTCACATGCAATTTCAACCTTTGATCTTAGAGCATTTCTCAACTTTTAATCCTAGCCATTCACCCAAAATTGACTTTTATGTAAAACTCATTTGGGGACTTTTTTTCATCTCTTGACTTCATCACTTCATCATCTCACACTTCATGCTTCAGAATTTAGGCTTCCACACTTCTTCATGCTTGTAGAAATCTGAGTACACTTGCATTTTAGATCAAATCCTTCAATATTTGCTTAGGTCTTGTCATAGTCATAGTTGCTCACAAGAAATCTGAAGGAAAACATCATTTTACAACAAACAGAGAAGGGAAATGAAGGTCAATCATGTAGGGCATGAAGGCTGTTTGGTGAAATTATTCCTTTCTTTATGCTATTTTCCTCCTTTGTGCTTCATTGTTTAGCTAGGGTTTACTTTTTGCATTTTATTTTATGCTAACCTAGATTTTTACCTTAATTACATTGGTGAACCTGACAAATGATTTTTAGCTAAATATTTTGAAAAAAAATGAGGAATTTTTGGAATTGTATCCTTTTTGTTGCAGGTTTTGCTAGCTTTTTGTTGTAGGTTTTGCATCATTTTGGGGAGAAAACCCTAGTTTTCAAAGATTTGACCATATCTCTCAAATGGATGTAGATATTTTAACAAAAAAAATTCTACAAATTGGGCACGATATCAAGAGCTTTAGTCCAAAAATCAGATTTTTTGGAGTTGTTTGTAATTTTTTATAATTTTTTTGTTATTTTTCATGCAAATTCATTTTTGAGAGAAAATTTGAAAAATATTTGGATATTTTTACATTTCTGGAAAATCTCTTTGAATTCTATTAGGGGTTTTTTTTTATGTTTTTAATTTGGATGAAAAATAACTAGACAAAAAATAGATCTTTGAAAATTAGGGTTTTACAAAGATTTACTTATATCTCACAAACGGTTATAGATATTTTCACAAAAAAAAAAAAATTAGATTTGGGATGATGTCAGGTGCCTTCAGTCCAAAAATCAAAATTTTTGGAACTGTTTTGAAATTTTTAATGATTTTTAATAAAAAATTAATTTTGGGTGCAAAACAGAAAAAAATTCAAATTTCTTTACATTTTTGGAAAGCTCTAGAAATTTTAGTAAGGTTTTGTTCTCTATTTCATTTTTTTTATGTAAAAAACATTCCAAAAATCAGATTTGTCTTGACTAGTTAATCCTCTAATATTAGTGGTCAATTATCTTGTTAGGGTTTTGGCTTTGTTGTTGGTTTTGTGAATGTGCAGAAAAAATAAACACTTCAAAGGAAAAATTGGATCAAGTGGACAAAAAATTGGAGCTAAAGAAAGTCTAGGTGCACATATTCCATCTTTCATCTCTAATCATTACTTGTCAACACACTTCAATTTGGGGCTTAAAAAGAACAACTTGTTTGATCACACATTTGGATTTTGGGGTCTAAAATCAATCCTATTTGTTGTCACATCATTGAAATTGGGCTTAAAAAGAACCATTGTCTTCCATCACACATTTTGGCTTTGGGTTAAAAAAATAAGTGCTTCCATTGTTTGCTTACACACATTTTGATTTTCTAAAGGGAAATTAACAACTGCGAGTGTGAATCAAGTGTGTGTGTCCTCCAAAAAACCTCACTTGGTTCGCTTTTGTCATACCCTTCTTAGGAGGCCTACTTGGAGCACACACCCCTGCAAGGGACAACCTCAATCAAGGTGTGAATCGAAAGACACGCCTCTTTGGGAGTTGAAATCTTGTCACTCATGGCTAAGCCCCAAAGAACTTTATACCTTTGGGAAGTGAAGGTGAAGGGTGGGTTACCCCTTTCTCTCGGCTGTGTAGCAAGATTTTTCTTTCAAATTATACCTAGTGAACCTTGTGCAAACTAGCTTGAGACCTAATTGGCCATACCCCACTTGACTAGTCATAGGGCTTGTTGATGTGTCTTCCACGTGTGCTTGTTTAATAATCATCATTACATTCTTCAAATTTCAAAATTCAAACTTTCTTATGTGTCTTGCGTGAGTGATTCATGTGTGTACATGTGTGATCATTCATTTAAACATTTCCAAATCAAGCTAAACACCAAACACATAAAGACAAGTCACTCTACACGTTCTTCCAACACATTTGTATCCAATCACTTTCATCGTAATCACCCTTCTTAGCCACATCATATCCACTTCATCCTAATCGTATCCTAGTTATCATCCCTCATCATTCCACCTTGTCCTAATCACAGCTTACTCATCATATCTTAATCATCCTAGTCATCGTCCTAATCAATCAAGTCACCCAATCTTTTCATTCCACATCATTCCTAATCATTCTATCCAAATCATTATCTTAATCATCGTTTCACATTGATCTCATCCTACCTATTCCTAATCATAGTCCAATCATATATTCATCATTCAACTTTCATTCTAACCATCAACCCTAATCATTCCTAATCATCCAATCTTATCATCTCAACATCATCACCAACCTAGTCCTAGTCAATCAACACTTGTCAAAATGGCCCTAATCATAAACAAGCCCAATCATAATCCTAATCCCAAGATCATAGTTCAAGGGGGCTATCCCTCTAATGTGAACAATGAGAAAAAACCTAAGTCCAAGATCATAATTCAAGGAGGCCCTCTCCCTAGTTCAAATAATGAAACAAAACCAAAACCTAAAATCATACTCTGAGGGGCTCCTCCTACCACCTCTAATGATGACATGAACTATGTTGCATACCTTGAGGAACAAATTGGCATGCACGAACTTAAACACATGTGTGACACCATGCCCACATTCAAAAAAAAATTCCTAGCATCCCAACTTCAAAACCTCCTTCAAACACTTCACCAAATACCCCAACCCCTAGACCACCAAACCATACAAAGACTTCAAACCCTCTTCCAAAATTTTCAACAAATTAAATCACCTCAAATCCAACACCTCCTAGCTCAAGCCAATCAATTCATTGCCACTTGTCAAATCCAACAACCACAACATCATCCCCTATCCATTCATTATCAACCAATTCCACCTCAAACTTTTGTGCCATCCCCTTCCACCTCATACCAATCTAATCCATCCACTTATTTGCATGTCAATGCCACATCAACCTATTAAGCCACATCACAAAAAACACATGTGAACTTAATTTCTACCTTGCAACACGGTCAAACTTCCTCATGTTCTAATGCAACCATTGACAAGGGGAACACTAATCTAGGTTATACACCCTATAAGTATATCATACCACTATCCAATAAAAATCCTATCCTAAAGCCACCATGTCCTAGTCCTAATCCAATGGTCCCTACAATTTCCAACCCATTAACCCCTTCATTACCCTTACCATCTTCTAATGCACTTTCCAATACATCAACTCCATGTCCTAAGTAAAAAAATTACAAAAGTAAACATGTGGAGTTTCCCAAATCCACCAACCCACTCAATCCATTCACTCCTCCATCCAATCAAAATCAAAACCCTAAGCCAACACCTTCCACCCCTACACCTATAAAGGATGTGACCCAAGGGCTACAAGCAAGGAATCAATTGTTGCCATTTCATTCAACACATATACTTGAACATACAAAAGAGTCCTCAAACATCATGCCAAGTCCTTCAAGCCAACCATGTCATCCACAACAACTTGAGCCAATTCAAGAGTCTCCCCTTGTAAGTCCAAGTCACCCTCTGTCATGATCCTATGTTGTTGACCATCAAGAACATGTCAAGTCTCTCCATGAGAAATCTCCTTCCACCTCCATTCAAATAAGTCATGAGGTCAAGAGCACAATCCTAAACACGAGGAAACATTACCCCCTCATCCACATAAAGATCAACACCCTCCTAATGATTCTGTTCATAACACACCTAATCCTATTCATGATCCAACTCCCATCTTTGATCAAGATCCCTTTTATGATCAAGAAGACCATGATGATACTCTTAGCCAACTTTATGCATTCCATGGTCAAGAGCTTTCCACTTCACCCATCCATGATGCACAAACATCCACTTCCCATGATGAGACAAGTGGCTCCCAAGAAAACATATGGGATGAAACCAATACTTTGGATCTTAGTGAACACAATACTAATCAAGATCCTAATGATCCTTCCACATCCACCATCAACCCTATTTCAAAACCACCATTATATCCACTTGGCTTATCCACTTTCATCCATGAGTTTTCCTGCTTAGGACATTAATAACCATCGTCCATCACTTCGTCTACTTCATCCAATAATCAACTCAAATCTAGTTTCCAAACTACACCTAGTCCTATAGTCAATCACATGCTCCAAAAAATGAATTATCAAGGCAAAGTCTTAGGCCTTCTTGAACAAGGAATCTTGGAGCCTATACATGTCAAAGTCCCTCCTCCACACTCATATGGCCTTGGATACAAACCCCAAGGTCAACAACCTAATGATGTTGGTACTTCCTCCTTCCATCCTAAGTCCACTTTCCACCACAAGCCTTATCATATTCCCAAAACATATGTGGCCATTCCACCTCCATTATCCTACAAGTGTCAAAAGCATGTGACCATACACCTTCCACCATCCAATTTACCCCCACTTCTTCCAACTTTGCTTATCCCTCCATCCACTTTGCCACCATTGCTTCCAACACCTAATATCCCAATCATTCATAAATACCCTAAATATCCTAGTCATGACCAACAAATGCACACATTGTGTAAACATAAAGCTTCCACTCATTCCATCCACCCCATGGGATTAAAAAATAAACATTTGGATGCCTCCTTTCATAACGCCAAAAACCTAAGGGTCCTAGTCCCTTAGGGTACAAATGCAAGAAACCAAAGAAAAATACATTAAAAAATCCACCTAAACCCATACCTCTGAAAGCAAAGTCAAATACTAAAATGATATGGGTCCCTAAACAAAAATGTAAGTCAAATGAGGCATCCACCTCTCAAAAATCCCAACCATCCTCCTCATCCCTTCAAAAATGTCATTCCATACAAAAATATCAAATTCCTCCATCCCACATGAAAAGAAAAAATCATAAAAACACTAAGTTATGTGAGTCCCTAAATGTGCACGCCATCCATCAACTCAAAAAACATCACCATTGCTTCCTACACCACCATCCACTCAAAAGCTTTAATGTTTTTCATGGCATGTATAGCCGTTGGTCATGATTCCTTTCCATACCTCCACCACCCCATCATTCAATTATTTGCCTACATCTTTCACTCAACCTATGCCTATGGTCTATGATTTTGCATAAAAATTTTGCCCATCTTCCTTGCATTAGTCTTAAATAATCCACATCATAATCCACTTTCGGTCCTACATAATCCATTATCGCACCCTTCATAAACCATCATCTACCTACTCCATCTCCCTTTGATGTCATCCCTTACCAACATCTATGAGCACATTTGACATGGTCCATGCGATGACATCCATCTCTAGTGGGACTATCACCTTTCATGGAACTAGAAACTTGAGTCCCTCCTAATCATATTCCTCTTCTCTTATCCAAAAGTCAAAAAATCAAAAAAAAAAGAAAAAAAAGTAAAGAGAAATCCCTTCATCCAACGGTGAAAACCTAGTAAACAGGCGCCCTAGATAAGTACCATGATGAAAACCTAGAAAACAGACGTCATGTGTAGGTTGATCTTCTATGAAACTTACACTTGGGGGCACAATGTCTCATCCAACCTATCATTTTCATCCTATCATTCCCTATCATATCCTACCATTTCCATGCCATCTTACCATCCTTACCCACACCTACATAAACCTATCAAGTCCTTTCATCCTCTCTTCATCCTTTTAATCTTTATAAAGATTGGGGGAAAAAATATTGACACATCTTTTGGATGTCTCTTGGCATACCTTATCCCTTCCAAGATACCCCTTCATTATCCATCTTATCATCCTATTATTGTAAGCTTTGTCATGTCAAATCATAACTACAATGGGGCATGTTATTCCTATGTGACATAGTCCTTGAGATCACATCCTTGCTCTCTTATGCATACATCCATTCCATCCATTATCGCCTATCTATCCTACATCCACCTAGTTTTGGTCCACCCCCCCTTGTCATTGGTATCTAGCACAAAGGCTACACAAATTGTCATCAATTGATATTCCAAAACATCTGAAAAAAAAAACAAAAAAAATCATAAAACTCCAAAAATCCAAAAAAATTGAAACATGTCAAAAACAAAAAAAACATCTAGATAACACTCAAAAATCTCAAAAAAAGAGTCAAAGTCAGTCTTGTCAGTCAATCCATGCCATTGTCAAACTATGTTGCCTTTGCGACTAAATGTAGGCAAGACCATCTGTCGATGAGCCCCTGAGGTCACCTAGGTCAGTCCTTTAGGTTTTGTCACGTTAGTCACAATAAATCAGACATTGTCCACAAAGACACAGACAGTCATCAAAACATCCGACAAGTCACGTATCAACAAGACGTCAAGCCAATGACATCACTCAGTTAAACCAAATGAACTGTCAAAATAGTCAAACTGTCAACTAGTCAACTTATGTCTTATACAGGATGTGTCCTTGAAACTAGGCATTGTCATTTAGTCAAACCTCATCATTTGCCTTATACAAGTGGTCACATGGTTGAAACCAAACTTGGCATCTTATACAACATGTCTCTTTCCTGAAACTAGGCTTTGTCAAATGCTCAACCCATCAATCCCCTAGTCAATTAACCGTCAAATAAATCAAATTTTGGTAAACATTCTAACTGGTCATTGACATTGTGGCTTGTATTCTCTTATATTTCTTTTGTCATTTGTTTGTGAGTCAGGCTACTAGTTCCTTGAAGATGTCCCATGAAGGATTTAGAGGAGCGATGATGTCTCTTGACTCTTTTCTTTGACTGTTGTTTGTGGATTGTCTTGGCAAAAAGATTGGGGCAACTTAGCCCTTAGTATGAGTTGGGACATTCCTTGTTTGTGACTGTTTGTTTTTCGCAAGTGGATGACCTTGCACACCTTGTTATATGTCATACCATGGTGTTTTTTGTCCATTTGTAACATTTTACCGGCCATTGATGATTAATGCAACACCTATTTGTACTTTGGAAAAATATTGAAGGTTTCTTTCGCCATGATACCATTCCTCTTTTCTACTCTAACATTTCTGCTAGTCCACAACCTCGTCATCCTTGTCTATTTTCCCTTATCCTTTTGTTCCTCATCGTCTAGTCCTTTCATCCATTTCGAGAGACCACTCGTGTTCTCTGAACCCAATTGTCCTCTTGAGGGGGCATACCACTACCTCCTCATCATTCTTCCTCATCCTATTTTTCGTTGGGGCATATCTTGAATTGAATTTTCTGTCACAATGCGATAAACTGCATTATGACAAAGAGGGGAAAAATGTAGACACATAAAATTCACCTAGGCCCACAAACTTTATTTTCTCCATATTTCTTCTTAACATAATTAAAATATTTAATTATGTCTTACAGTCCAAATTCGACTATTAATTAAAGAATTCTCAATTATTTAATTAATTCATATCTTTTATTCCTCTTGTCTATTTAAATAAATAAATTATATTTATTTTATTTAAATACGTTGCTAATGTCTTATGTCTTTCTATAATTAAATAAATTCCTAAATTTTGTTAATTATTATTTGTCCACGATTTCCTCCTGATTATTTAAATAAATAAACTTTATTTATTTATTTAAATACATCATTAATTCCTTATGTCTTGTAATTAAATAAATTCATATAGTTTATTTAATTATTGACCACCTTATCCATTTCATCCATAATTAAATAATTATTATTAATTATTTAATTATCATATTGACTCTTCTTTTGATTTTAATAAATTCATTTATTTAAATTCCCCACTTTCTATTTTTCCCACCAAGTAAATAATTTGAAATAATTATTTACTGTCACATGACCCCACCACTTTTAAATTAAACTAATTTTTAATTCAAAAGGTCAACTCAGCCTTTAAAATCAAATAATTTTAAATTATTATTGATTTTCCTGCAATCTATTTTTTCGTGCCCAATATCCCCTTGTCACATGCATTCTCGACCTTTGATTTGATTTCCCAAAATCAAATCTCAACCCTCCATTTCAAATTTTAACCTAATTTTTTCCTAACCCTAATTGTTGGTTGTCACATGCAATTTTAGCCCTTTGATCTTAGGGCATTTCTCAACTTTCAATCTTGGCCATTCACCCAAAATTGACTTTTTTATAAAAAGGCAATGCCAACCTCATTTGGGGAATTTTTTTCATCTCCTAACTTCATCACTTCATCATCTCACACTTCATGCTTCAGAATTTAGGCTTCCACACTTCTTCATGCTTGTAGAAATCTTAGTACACTTGCATTTTAGATCAAATCCTTCAATATTTGTTTAGGTCTTGTCATAGTCATAGTTGCTCACAAGAAATATGAGGGAAAACATCATTTTACAACAAACGAAGAAGGGCAATGAAGGTCAATCATGGAGGGCATGAAGGTTGTTTGGTGAAATTATTCCTTTCTTTATGCTATTTTCCTCCTTTGTGCTTCATTGTTTAGCTAGGGTTTACTTTCTGCATTTTATTTTATGCTAACCTAGATTTTTACCTTGGTTACATAAATATTTTTTTTTTATTTAATTATTTATCACTTTCTACTATAATCAAATAGTTATTTTAATTATTTAATTATTCACTAGCCTTTTCTAATACTAAATTAAATAATTTTTATTTATTTAATTGTCTACTAATTAGTCATTTTCTTCCCACTTTTTGAATTAAATTGTTATATAATTCAAAAGTCAACATGTCACATGTCTTGTATAATTAATTTTTTTTTTTTATTATTTAATTATTCACTTCCCTATTAAATCAAATAATTTTATAATTATTTGAATTTTCTCTAACAACCTCTTTATTTGTGTCATTCTCTTTATTTGTGTCATTGTTATCTCTTAACATCTCATTCATTTTCAGCCTTTGATTGAATTATCTTGTAATTCAATCCTAGTCATTCATCCTTATCTTTGCCCTAATTTAGCCCTAACCCTATTTCATACTACAAATTTCATTCTAGGCCATTGATTGACACATCTTATTGACATTGAATCCTAGTCCTTCATTCAAATTTTTCTTTTTTATAAAAAAACTTTATCATTGCCATTTATACATCTAGACAATCTTAGACATCTACATCTCTAGCTCATATGCAAGTACATGTTGCTAGTGTGAGACAACTATCTTCAATATTTTGCTAGTCATTGTCATCCTTCTTATTCGTGCATACTCAAATATGAGGGAATTAAGTACATTGGAGAAAGATGGAGAAGAGAAATGGAGGTGAAGCAATGATGGCATGAAGACTTTATGGTGATATTATTTTATATGTCATGTTTTTATGCTTATTTGTGCTCTATTGTTGGTTTAGGGTTAGTTTTTATGCTATTTTACATTAACCTAGATCTTTACCCTAGATTATATTGGTTAATTTGATGTGAAAATAACAAGATCTTGTACGAATTTATAATTTTTTTGGTTTTGTAGGTCTGTGACGTAATCGCCAAATAAAACGACACAACTACAAAAGCCAGTGCGATGCAATTGGCACCTGGAAAGCTGCAACTACTTCAGAATTAGGAATATCATTAGGGTTGCTTTCATTTCAGATTTTTGGTTTAATCTTGGTTATTGATTTTCTTTTTCATCATCTAACATTAGGCTTGTATCATAATTAGTCTTTGGTCTGGTCGAAATCGCTTGTTTTTGTGGTGTTTTGCAGCTACAGGATTCTATGATGCATTTGCTTAGGGCATCACCACAATTGCTCAAGACATCATATCATCATTAGTTTGTATTCATTTTCAATTTTTCTTGTAGTTTTAGGTTTTATTGGTTGACATCCATATCATGCCAGTTGGGTTTCTGGTTTGGTCAAAATTGATTGTTTTTTATTTTATTTTGTAGCTACAGGGTTAATTTACAACAACTGTTTGGGGGAATGACATAACTGCATCAGACTCCACCAACTTTTTGTGACGCAGTCACCATTCCAAAATTCATAGTCAACAATTTATGAGTCGCATCTATCAAAAATTTTGAGCTGCAACTGTTGGTTACAGTGATGCAATTGCCTTTTTTCTAGAATCTTTAATTTTCTTAGAATTTCTCGATTTTGTTTTCTTGCATTTAGTAGCTTAGGCATTTTCTGGTACTAATATTGTATTTGCAATGTGTGGCACAAGTGGAAAGGATGCATTTTCTTTTGATTTTGCTAACTTGTTGCCTTGTCTCATTTTGCAAATTTTGTTTAATCACACTCATTGAGTTAAAATTGACTTGCATATTCACTCATTTGGGCTAAAATTTACAACTTGCATATTCAGTCATTGGATTTAAAATTAACCTTACATATCCACTCATTACTTCTAAAATTAACCTTACATCAAGTATCTTATTTCACATATTTCTTTGAGGGTTAAAATAAATCATTGTCTTCTTTGTCTTGTGGTCTTGCATTTTGTTCTAGAGATGTGTATGCTCTTCTCTCGCACCATTTTTGAGATCTTGAGAATCAAAAACATCTCTTAACACTTGCATTATCACCCACACATTTGGTTTTTTTTAAATGAACACCATGTGAGTGTGTGGAAAAGGTGTTGTGTATGCTCTCTCCTTACGCTTTGTGCGATCTTAGAGATCAAAAACAACATACTTGTCTCTCTTTTGTTTACTCTTAGAGGGCCTACCTCCTGACTTGTGAGAGGGAACAACACAAGTAGTACTTTTTTTTGGTTTGCTATATAAATAATATGGTTGTGATGAAAGTCATCAATCACTTGGTGTGGATGTCCTATACCGATGAATGTCTCCCTCTGTATCCTTGAGATACATGAGGTTTCTTAATTGAGCGAACCATCGCACGTATAGGCGCCAGTATATCCCGAAACACAGATTAAGATCCAACTAGTTATAAGCTACCATTTGATTGAGTTTTGGTGATATTCTTAGTGTAGGGGTGTAGCATTGCACCCATACAATCCTTACGCCCAACATTTGGCTCCCTTCAGTGAGGCAAAAACCCTTGGCTTGC
Source organism: Sequoia sempervirens (assembly GCA_007258455.2). NCBI lineage: Eukaryota > Viridiplantae > Streptophyta > Pinopsida > Cupressales > Cupressaceae > Sequoia > Sequoia sempervirens. The sequence goes on along the minus strand of VDFB02000003.1, from coordinate 124,567,768 downwards.
ATAAGACACTTGCCTTTTGGGCTTGTGACTTTCCACTGAGAGGGTGATTTGTGGAATCCTTCCATAGTAGGAGGCCCCTACCCATCAAATATTGTAGGAAAAAGGTGATACATATCTCAAAAGGGTGTCCCTCCCTTACGCCGAAGGAGATTCCTTGAGTGGGTCTAAGAGTGTTGTCATTGGCCAATTGACCTTAGGGATAGAGAAGTGTTTTCTATGTGTGATATTGTCTTTGATATGTGTTATACCAGTGGAAATATTGGGGTGAATAACCCTTGAACATACACATTACAAACACACTTTTTCTATTTTCAGATTGGTCGAAGTGTCTTTAGACTTTTTTCAGTGTTTTCTATTCACATTTTACCAAAAATTAGATCCAAAACTAAGTCAAAACATTCAACTTAGGTCAAAGCATTTTTTTCATTGCAATTGAATGTCATTCACCACAACTACAACCTAGAACACTGCAACTGAGATTGCCAAAACAACGCAACTATTACATAGAACATCGCAACAGAGACTCAAAATAATGCCATAGCCTACTATTGAAAATTTTAGGAGAAAACTAAGACAATCCATTTTTTGATCAATTCCTAAGAATCATCTTGTCCTCTGATCATAGACTTGCAAGCTTCCAAACCTATAATTTCCAATCCATCCATTCTTCCATCATTGCATTTTTTGCATTTTCCATAGGTCAAACATTACGTCATCCTTTAGCTTACATACAATTTGTTGTAGATTTTTGCTTTGGAAACTTTTCAAACTTTAGATAAGCCCATAGTTTCAAAATCATTTTTATCTTGACTTCACTTTTCCATCATCTTGGTTCTTTGTCATTTAGGTTGGCTCCTCAAATCACAAGGCTATTTTGAGACCACCTTTGTCAACTCATCATTTTAGTCCTTACCATCATTGAGGTCTTGAAAATTCATTTTTTTAACCTTGGCTATCCTAGTTTGATTAAGCAACCTTACCTAAAATTTACCACAAGGTACTTATTTGTCATAGTCTTAGTCATCATTTTAGGTCATATTACCATTCACACCCATCATCCTTTCGCATTTTCATTACATTTGGTATACCTTAGACATACTCAAGATATTGAGCTCATAGTGACACTATTGACATTTTGACTATTGTCACTTTGATTCTTTGTCTTGGTATCATCCTTAGACATCATTTATACCTTGAAAAATCCAAAAAAAGAGTCATCTTGCATAGACATTACCATAGCATGGAACCTCATTGTGACATTTATACTATTGGCATCTTGGCATCTTGTCACTTTGAAATCCATATCTTGGTATCATCATTAGGTATATCCTATACTTTGAAAAATACATAGTTGCATAACCTTGGTCTGAGTCATACCTAGGAATAATCATACCTTTTGCATACTTCTCTTGGACATCATACCATATCACCTTCACATCCACCTCCCTCTTGCAAGTCATTTATGGTCAAAACAAGGTTGCGAAGGAAACAAAAATAAATGGCTTTCCCACAAGATGATGATTTTTGTCAACAATTTTGGTGATCTCTCCCATGGAGTACCTAGACCCCAAGGATCATTTTCTAATCCATTTGAAAAGTTCATCCTTAGAGACAAACAAGGAAATGTGACTATAAAATAAGTAGAGGCTTTCGCACAAGATCCTGAAGTAGCCTCTTTTGTGGATGAAATTGTGGCATTAGACCCCCAATGCTTCCTAGATAAACTATTGTCAGAGGGAGCCACATTACCCCATGTTTTTTATGTCTACACTACAAGCAACACCTACACCAAATAATCAAAGTCAAGGACACAATACACCTACTTCTAATGGCTGCATCCCACAAGTCAACACATCTATACCATTAGGAGGATCCACACAAGACACAACAACAATCCACACCTCACCATTTGGCACCCAAAACATGACACAAGGAATGACACCAACCATGACACAATCTTTGCCACAAAACTTTGGTACTTCATTCAATCCATTCTCCACATCAAACACCATAGGGGAATCATCTTCGAATCCACTTGGCATAAATACCTCAACCAAAAGACCAAAGATTGTTATCAATAAGACTCCCAAAAAAATGCTATACCAAATATGGGGGCCTCTCAACATACCTTTGTGTCACAACAAGGCCTACTCCTCATATACATGTTTAAAAAAATACCCAAGGGTCTACTCCTCATAACACACAAGGACCATTCACACAACATGACAACCAATATCCACATGGTCATACCTTTACAAGTTCATGGCATACACAATCCAATCCTCCTTACAACACTCATATTCCAACTCATAATCAAAACATTCATAACCAAACACCACCTTACACACATATGTGAAACCAAAATCTGTCATATACACACATACCCAATCAAAATCCATCCCATAATATTGGATTCCAACATGCCAACATGGGCTCTCAAAATACACAAGACACATCATTAACTCAAGTAGACGAACTCCAGCAACTCAAATGCTTTCCCTACAACAACAAATAGATAACATGCAAGTGTCTAATATGAAAAATTACTCTACAAAAGACTTATGTCCATATCCATTCGATAAGAGTCTATCATGCCTCCCTTCCCACATGGCTATATCATGCCTAACTTACCTAAGTATAGAGGGAAGGGAAATCCTATCAAACACGTGAGAGAGTTTTCCACAACTTACATAGACATCACATATGAACCTACGTATCTAATGATACTATTCCCATGAAGTCTTAAATTGAAAGCACTTGAGTGGTTTGCACACCTACCAACTGGCATAAGAACATGGGGAGACTTGGCAGAAAAATTTGTAAAACACTTTGCATTCAACATTGACAATGAGATAACAATTTCCACCCTATGTCATACCACACAAGAAGAGGGTGAAAAATTTGTGACCTTCTTCCAACGATGGAGGGGCTTGTTTAGTATATGTCTCGTCAAAATACCTAAACAAACAAAAAGTTGTCATGTTTATAGAAAACCTCAATTCAAACTTGAAACATATGTTGTGAATGCAATGTTGTACTCCATTTGTGGACCTAGTTGAGAAAAGCATTATCCTTAAGAAGGCCCTCATTGACAAGGGGAAAATCAAGACTTCCAATAAAAACATGACTACCTAAAACACTTCAAATGAAAAAAATAAATATTGGGCTCATAATAAAAATGTGACCAATGATGGATTCGTTGAGGCCAAGGAAATACACACAGGACTTACCACTACACTTAGGGTGTCCCACACGTCCAACAACACACCAATAACTCCCAATCAAACAACAAATTTCATCCAAAACACCAAGAACAAAGAGTCCAAAGGAAGTTTCCCATAGGATGTAAATACACTCCTCTTGGGGAGCCAATAAAATTCATCTTCAAACAAATTTTGCAACACAATGTCATACAATTTCCTGGCACAAAACAATATGAATCGAGATAGTTCAAACCATCATGGTGGGATGATAATTTCTTTTGTGACTATCATCGGGCTAAAGGACACAAAACTTCATAATGTCGACAGTTAAATAATATCATCCAAGACCTTGTCGAAAATGACACTATCAAAGTCAATGGACAACAAAAATCCTCTAATAGTGACCATAAAGTATTCACAGATCCTCTAGATGACCATGGAAAAGGAAAGGCCTCTAGTTCAGGAAAGAAGACCAACAATGAACTGCTAATTACACTAATGCCAAATTTGATTATACCACCATAGTAAATCATATTCACGATGATCATGTACATGTCATTACCATCAAGAAACCAACAGAATGTGTTGTCAATACCCGTCAAACCAAGGTGACTATCCAAGGTCCTCCTCCAAAACAAAAGCCACCCAAATCCCAATATAATTTACTTGACCACTTGGGGAAGACACCCACACAAATATCTATTCTGGAGTTATTGTGTATATCACCTGACCATTGAGCCATTCTTGACAAGGCCTTACAAGACACTACCATTCTCATTGACCTTGACAACAATTGGTTCTAGGAGATGGTGGGCTACTTAGCTAATTCTCATCATGTCACTATTTCTAACCAAGAATATTTGACTCAAAAGACAAATCACAATGACCCCTTACACCTTGAAGTCTTCATCCATAAACACAAACTCAAATGAGTCTTGGTAAGCGGTGGAGCAGGGTTAAACATTTGCACCCTCATACTGGTTAAGATATTAAGCTTTTCAAAAGCATGTGTAGACACAACACAAAGCATTGTGTAGACACCCAAAAATGTCCTCTTACAATACTTTGTCCCGACATTACATCATTTAGACATCTTGTAGCATCTTTTTCCCTAGGTACCCATGTCATCATCTAATTAGTTAATTAAATCTTAGTTATTTGACTAATTTCATTTATTCCCTATTTATCCATAATCCTTTTTTCTATAATTAAATAAATATTTATCTATTTAATTATTTATGACCATTTATCCTCTCTAATTAAATAATTAGTTTAATTGTTTAATTAGTCATTAATCTATTCTTCTATAATTAAATAAATATTTATTTATTTAATTATTCATGACCATTTATCCTCTCTAATTAAATAATTATTTTAATTGTTTAATTAGTCATTTATCTATTCTCCTATAATTAAATAAATCTTTATTTATTTAATTATCTTTTTCACCTTCGTCTATAATTAAATAATGATTTTACATTATTTAATTATCTTTCCACATCATCCCTATCCTTTATTAGATAATGCTTTATCATTATTTAATAATTTTATCATTTCATTATCCTTCCCATCTTTTTAGGATTTATTTCCTTTAAAACAATAAATCAAAATCTTTCTATCTTTTTTAAAATCTTATCTCATCTTGTTGTATTTCCTCTTTTGTCAAAAATCAAATCCTTATTGAATCTTGTCAAATCTTATCTTCATCCATATCAAGGCTCTATAAATACGGCCTCTCACAATCCATTTAGGAGGGTTGATTCTTAAGTATCCTCACTCTCTCAAAATCATTCTTCAGTCTTCCATCTGTCTCTATCATTCTCCATTTGTCATTTTCATCAGGTTGTTATGCTGCTAAATTGAGCAACCAACATTCCTCCAACAATCAACCTTCAAAATCTTGCATTCTTATGCAGGTGGAGAAGAGCAATGGAGATAAATCGAGTTTAGCGTGGATTTGGGTTTGCATTCGTTTGTTGTTGTGATTTTCATGCTTACTTGTACTCTATTGTGCTAGTTAGGATTTGATATATTTCTATTTTAGTTTTATATCTGATTTTACCCTAATTACACATTGTTATCATGGCATATGATGACGAATAACACTCTTCTAAGGGTGTTATCACACTACCAATCAAAGTTGGGCATGTTGTCATGGACACTACATTCCAGGTCTTAGACCTTGACCTTTCATACAATCTCCTCCTTGGTCAACCATGGATCCATGCCATGAAGGTTGCACCTTCTACATACCATCAATGCCTTAAATTCCCTCATGAAGGAACAAAAATTATAGTCATAGGCAACCGGATCCCTTTTAGTATTGCAGTAACCTAAGAGAGACCACTCAATTCCAAGTGTCTGTCAATAAGGAAGCTTCATCCTCCGCTTCATCACACTATGTCGATCCATCCAAGATGGCCCAGTTTCCAGATGTTCCCGGGGGCTGGGGTTTGAAGTCCGGCAGTTCCCTGTCTCCCTGGGGTTGAGTCCGGCCATGTTCCGAGCCCATTAATTTCCATGGCCCAACTATATCTATACTGGGAACAGCCTATTATTGGAATGGCCCCCCCTTTCAATAGATATTGGCCCGGGTGGTCATAATAGGCGGCAATTCACGGGGCCGGTTGGAGCAGAAACAGAGCTTCCAAAGATGGAGCCGGGAGCATCTCTCGATCCTCCAGTTGACCCCGTGCCAGCAGAAGCACCACTCATTTACGACTTCGCCCATTATGATTCATTCAGATTGCTGCTATCGATCCCTTCGCCCCTGTGGGATCAGATACTGCTGGTTACGAATCGAGTGGATCCCCCTAAAATTCTATGGGGGCGGCTGGCCCCTAAAATTCTATGGATCCCGATCTCGAACCAATGCCTGCTCTGCCCCCACCCTCACTACAGCAAGTGGTGCTTCTTACTTCGCTCATGCCATTGCCGAAGCGCTCGGATGCTCCCTCCGCTGCTGGTGGCTCGAATTCCCGGGTGGTCGAGAAGTGGGAAGAGCTATAGAAGAAGGGGTTATGAATCCACCTAGGCGGCTACTTCTGCATCTATTGGTGGTTACGAGTCAATAGGAGGATCTGCTGGTCCTTGAGCCGCTATCCCGCTGGCTAATAGCCCATATCCTCGGCCCGAATTCATCTCCATCTCCATAATAATAAGAATAGGATGGGAGCAGCGGAATGATTCGATCGGATGCCGCCTAGCGCTTCCAGCAACTTTGAATCGAATGGCCATAGAATATATAGGGCCCGCCTGGAACTAGATAATATTCTGGAGTAACGAGAGTTCAGTTGTTAATCCCGGAGATCCAATTTTCTGGGGCAACTATCCTAGAAATGTTAATCCGTATAGAAGATTCATTGAATCGAGATTCTATTTATTCCCCCTTTCTCGCCTCAGCCATTGATTCCACTAAAGTAGATTCTACAGTAGATTCTGTTGATCGAGAGCGAGATGTTGTTCCAAGTCCATTATTAAGGCATATACTCCATTTACTGCACTGTCAAACCCCAAGGTCCAAGTCCATGACATGAGATGTGGAGAATATCGTATGGATAATTTACCGGAAAACAACAATGCTAATGTTGCTGAGAAAATTCATATTTCCAATAATGATGTTAAGATATAGCTTCAAAAGGTACACAAATAGATGGTCGTGCTTGGATCAAAACCTTTTGGGATCCTAATGATACATCTGCCTTTACCCTATCCACTTCCAATCAAACTTTCCATGTTTGAATAAGATATATATGATAATCTACTCTTCGAGCAAGATCCTATTGAGGATATCCAACTATCATCTTTCCATCTCACCTGCCCTGGGCTAGGATATGCATCTCCTACTGTGTCCTCTATTAAGCTATCTTTCCAAGCTGTTAAGGGTGTGCAAGCTTCCTTTGATGTTAGCAGTATCAAAAATGATAGTACCAAAGTCTCCATTGATGACATCACCGCCCTCATCCATCCACTAAACACTTATTTCATTCCATCCACTTCACCCATTCCACTCACGTCCATTTGCATCATAGACATGGATCAACAAGTCATATCTAAAGAAAAAAATAAGGGAAAATCTCCAATGAAAGAGCTACCTTTAATAGGAGGTCAAGAATCAAAAGACATCTTGAAAAGAAAAGAATATCAAGACAAGTCCTCTAATCAAAATCAAAAGCTATTGGACAAAGAAAAAAAATTGAAGGTGAAAATAAGCAAAAGTCGATCTCCAATCATGCCTCTCCATCAAAAATCATTGGGGGCATCCATCAAAGCAAAAATTCAAATGAAGACTTTGTTGATCCAATGTCTCCATCATTGTCACTTTCATTCATTCCATACACTCCATTCAATCAATCCATGTTCACGCATCTATCATATCATTCCACCTCCATCATTGGTCACCCAAGCTCCTTTTCATCGAAAGCCTGAGGGCCCACATAGTGTGCACATTAGGGATCATACCATAGCCTATTTCATCTGCCACATATATTTCCCATCATATTTGCCACTTGCACTCCACATCTAGATGAAATCCTTTCATCCAGCACAGTCATCCAAACAAGGTCAATGCATCTTCACAACTTATCGATTCTACACATAGCTTTTGAAAGTCTTTCCATAACCATAAAAATAAAATCAAAATAAAACAAATCATTACATTGATGAAAATCTCGTAAACAAGCATCTTGGTGACACCAAAAAAAATTTAAAAAATCAAGAAAATAGTAAAGAGAAATAATTCATGCAATAGTGAAAACCACTTTGGTGGCACTTTGGAAAAGAGAAGCTAGCTCATTCTCAGGATGCCTCTCCCACTCCTCTTTCTGAGGAAGAGTTTTGGATGTCTACTCCTAGATTCTACTTAAGGAGTTTGATGATGCTTTCTTTTCCCCGACCTAAGATTAGGATTTCGAATCTCCCTACCATACCACTTGGACCTTGGTTCTACTTGTATGGAAAGAGAAATGGTCCACATGGGGAATCCTCTATGTCTCGGCCTCCGCAGCCTCCCACCACTTTTTCTCTCAAAGCAGTAAAAGGGAAGAGACCCACTGTCAAGGAACTAGATCTGACTCCCCCTGTTGTTTCTCAACCTGGTCCTCCTGCTCCCATTCAAGAGCATGTCCCTCTGCTAGAAACGACTGTGATGGACACCCCTATGGCTAAGTAGGATCCTTCCATCCCTTCACAACTCTCGGCCTCTAGCTCGAAGAGTCATAGAAACTGCCTTGCACGTGAGTGCAAGCATCGACAAAAGGCTCTGGCGGCTAAGCAAGCTACTTTGCAGAAGAAGGAAGAGGAGATGACCGCCCCTACTTCAGGGCCTCCTACTATGTTCTCCTCTCTCCTCCCCTCTACTTCTGTTCAGTTTAGTTTAGTCTCGCTTCTGACTCCCGCTATGATTATGAATGCACCTGACCCCAAAAAGGTGCAGGTGTTTATCCCTCCTTCGGTTGAGCCGCCCCTATTGATGTCCCTTTCGGAAATCTCACCATTCCCTAAACCCGTGGATATGCCAAATACTTCAGTGGTATCTTCCATGGTTTTCTCCTCCTCCTATTCCTCTATGCTCTCACCTCGTTAGTGGGGAGTTCACATCCCCTGATGAAGCAGAAGGAGGATGGCCCTTCCAACAATGGAGAACATAAGAGGAGCCTACCTTCTCTGAAGGGTGGTCCTACACCAACCTGTTATGTACTAGTAATGGATCAATTCGTAGCTTCCCCTGAGTTTGTCACCGCTCTTGAGTCACTTAGAGAGCAAAGCAGTGAATCTCGAGTGCAGTCCTCTCCATCTCTTGAGGTACGACATGGCATTCTAGTAAAGTGCATGTTCAACTCTCTAGACAAGGTCTCGACCTTGTTGGAAATCTTCAAAAATTGCTGACCATAGCTCCACAAGATCCTAGTGGAGAAGAACTTGTGGGGCCTTCTTCCTTAGCCCTTGTTGCAGGAGGGTTGGAAGCTCCTCCCATGAATATTCCACCATTGTAGGCTCATCCTCCTTCCCCTTATAATGATCTAGATTGGGAAGTAGACGACCTCTTAGTCGATGTGTTATGGGGAGGCCTCTTCTTTCTCTTTAGATTATATGTGTGTGTTGTGATGTGTTCTCCTATGATTGTGTTATGTGTTCCTGGATGACCCTTGTCACCCTTGTTGGTGCTTAGATATATGAGTGATTTTGTGTCATAAACCTTCTTCTATCTGTATCATCATTTTTCCATGTTTGTGTTTTATTTTCAGCAAATTGGGGATGATGCAAAGTGTTGGGGGCATTTAGGCTTCCCTTCCATGTTGACCCAATTTTTTATTTTTACTTTGTCTTTCGTGCATTCTTCCTGATCTGGTGGGGATTGATGATCTTTCACCTTGCACCGAAGTTACCTATTATTTATATAAGCATGAGCATATCTGACCCCACAAAACTAGATCCCCCTATGTCTTTTGTTCGTGATTATTTCTCTTTCACTCTTTTCTTATCTTTCTCTCTTCTTTTCCTGAGTTGAACCTCGCATGTGTGACAATTCCATTTCTATGATGCTCTGATTTTTAGATAACACATTTGTTTCCAATGAATCTTTTCTCAAGAATCTTTGCAAACTTTTTCAAGAATCGCATTCTCAACTTGGACCCTTAACGAAACGTGTTTCCTTAATCACGGGTTTGCAAAGAAAGAACTTGAGAACTTTCCTCCGAGGTGGGAGAAACTTTGACCTTCCCCTCGCGTGGGGGCATTTTCTTCCTTTCGAATTCCTTGATGAAGTGAATATCTTTTGAAAGGATTCTTTGATGATGAATTGATTTGAGAAAAAATGTCTCTACTACGCCTTCAAACAGCACGTCCCTCAAGTGGATCCCTCTTCACGTCAGGTTCCCGAGGGACCCCTTTGAAATCCTTTCAACTTGTTGATGGTCTGCGTGATTGTCTACTTATTTTCCTGCGTGGCTGCTTTGTTTTCAAACATGCTCTATCTATGATCAACATGTCGCTTCGCAGGTGCGCCTTGTGAAGCCGCTATTTGACTCTGTGGAGTCCCCTTCTCTAGGTTTCCTCCATGTGAGAGATCTTGGGGGACACCTCCTTGCAGGTCTGCAGACCTATAAGGTGCTTACTTCTTTGGATTTCCTCCATGTGAGAGATCTTGGTGGATACCTCCTTGTGGGTCTATGGGCCTGTAAAGCGCTTACTTCTTTGGGTTTCCTCCATGTGAGAGATCTTGGGGGATGCCTCCTTGCAAGTTTGTGGGCCTGTAAGACGCTTACTTCTTTGGGATTCCTTCATGTGAGAGAACTTGGGGGTTGCCTCCTTGCAGGTCTGCGGACCTGTAAGGCGCTTATATCTTGAGGCTTCCTTCATGTGAGAGATCTTAGGGATTGCCTCCTTGCAGGTCTACGGGCCTGTGAGACACTTTCATCCTATGGGATTTGACCATCATTGGTCTGAGGGATTTCAGTGTAGTTTGTACAACTTCATAGTTCTGCGAGGCTATGGAGTGTTTTGTCTGAAACTCCTCAAGGAGAGTACCTGTGGAGTCCTTTTCCTGTCCTACACTTTCGAGCTTTCTAGATTGCGGTCTACTTCCTTGACGGTTCAAGTATACATTTCTAACCCTACTAACTCTTCAATCTACTTTACCGAAGCACTCATCAATACTTGTGCTCGTTAAAGTGGGGGAAAAATGTATAGGAGTGAATTTGCACCCCCTACGCAAATTCCCCTTTCACACACCCTCACCTTAGAAAATTAAATTCAAAGGAGAAATTCCACATCACCCAACTACCTTCTGTCAATTTGGCATTTGTCCCTTGTGTCGGTGAGAGAATATTTGTTGGGGACACATGTGTGGCGTGCAGATGTCCTTGTGATGTGCGGACGTCCCTGATAGATTCTTGCGTCTGAAGTTGGTAAAGGCATTACACACCCGATTGGGGTCGATTTGTAACGTCCCTCTTCAACCAACTAACACCAAAAATGGCAGATTCTTCTTCAAATTCATTCATTCTTCACTCAATCCACCCTTTTTCACATCTCCTATCAATTCAATCTCATTCTCTAGCATTCACTTCATTCTCAAGTAGCATTTCAACACTCCATTGTAGTAGCAACACTCCATCAACTCCACATTACAAGTGTGAAGCAATCCATAGAAGCGTGGGCTTGGAGTCTTGCAAGATCTCCCTTCATCATAGTTGCGGTTGTGGTGACTTTCCCAGATCCATATTCTTCGCCATTGGCTAGTGAGCTTTTGGGTGGAGGTGGTAACACTTCACTCCTCTCCTTTGTGATTTGGTTGAGTAGCATTGTATTGTTTTGTAGTGTGTATTGCTCTCTTTTCTTTCCTTTATCTCATATTCTACTTCATTGTATTCTGGCTATTCGCGAAGGTGGAAATACCAAAGTAGGGGTTTGACTAAGGCAGACCCCTATACAACCCCAACAATTTTCCGCTTCTTGCTTGTGTGTAGATGAGTGTACGTGTGGAGCTAGCTGGTGAATAGGCACTTTTATGAGATTATCTTCATCACCTTAGCTTTCATTTACTTGCTTTATCATCTTTGTTCCTATTTCTCATACTTTATCATTATGTTTTTCCTATCAAAACCAACTCACTAGGTTGTTAGTTAGTTTTTAGGTAGTTTGTATTGTGTTTACTGTTTTCTGACCGTACGAACGGTAGCACACTTGACAGATGCTAGCGCGCCGTGTTGTCATCCCAAAACCATGTTGTCATCCTCAAATAGAGAGTTGTTTGAGACATATTATCGACTCCAAAAACCAGCTCCCCTAGCCCAAACCTAAGTTCATGACCTATAGAGTGATGGAAGTACATTATAGTGCTCATCATTCTCAATCCTTATCCCAAGGCATCTTTTTGAGTGAAGTAAGTTAGGGAAGCCCTCCACTCTCGGCACTCTGTGACTTGGAGCCTTGATGTGGTTGGTCCCCCTCTCTTACAGAGGGTAGTCGTGTTCTATGTTTGAGGAGTGAATTGTGAAGATAACAAATTATTTGATCAAAATCTATAAGATAACTGATTAAGTTTGATTAAAATCTATAGTAGAAGAATCGTGATCAATAAAAAAATAGTGGACAATCAGAAATAGGGGTTAAGTTGGTTGGATCTCTTGAAGATTATTGTATTTTTTCTAATCTCAAATCCCATAAGCTGTCTGATCTTATAAATGTCATTAAAAAAAATCATTTCTTTATAATGTCTCACCTCACTGCTAAGATGTGGGTCTTCACAGAAGATGTGGTCACTGAATTCCTAAGGGCAAGGATCAATTAGTCCATCACCTCTCCTCATCTATAGAGGAACATTCATATCTATCAACATCAATTCCATCAGTGAGTCCCCTCTCAACATTATTACACCCACCACACAAACATCCAACACTGCCAAAAATACTAGTGCAAACACCACGTCTAACAACTTACATTGCCTCATCTTTTAAGTAAATTTTAGGTGTAAAGCTAATGCAAGAGCATCTGGGTATGCCAACAATTTGCATCAACCGTCATACAATTTTGGTTTTGTTTGCTTTATAAATTTTTTTGGTGTACATGTGTTCATTTCCCAGTATTCATTCTAGACGATATCATTTACCTATCCGATTGGAAAATCAATATGGAAGCTATTTAATTAATATTAAATTTCAAAGGACAAGTCAAACCATATTGGAAACCATTTAAAAGCATATTTAAAAACATTAAAGAAACCAATATATGGCATTCCAACAAGAGGGAAAATTAGTTTTGCAAAACGTGGAAATTTTGGGCTGTTCACATGCCATTGTATTTGGCTAGGAAAAACATTGACTGGATGTCCTTTGAACTATGTGGAAGCTGAAGAGTCCATGAAGAGATAACATAGTAAAGAGTAGGATTTGGGGGTTACTAGCCAGGGAAAAGAAGAAGTGTGGAGAGATTTAGAGCTGCATAAAAAAATTAGAGAATAGTATAGGGTGTGCAGCTGAGATACACATTCCACAACTAAGAGAAGAGGGACTGCGATAGTGAAGAGAGGGAATTAAAATTTGAAAGAGAAGCAAATAGGAGGAGGCACACTACCTCAGAAGGAGGTAGATGCTGAAGGTGTGGATTATGAAGATCATATAAGCAGATCATAATGGCATGAGATGTCAGTGAATGTAAAAGAAAACAATTTTGTAATACAGTTGTTTTTTATAATGAGTTGAAATTAATAAAATTTGAGTTTGTTGCATTCTTTGTTTATGAAGTGTTGAATCTGGATAGAGTTGTGCCTATAAATTTATTTTGTGTTTTGAGTTAGTGTGCAGAGGGGAGTACCCTCTTGTATCAAAAGCTAAATTCCACAACCTTTGCCAACATTTAATCAGTCTATAGAAATGATCAACACACTTTAAAATTGTTTTAGTATCGATCTGAGCTAACTAATCATTACATACTAAATACAATTAGAAATAATGTATTGTGCAATAGGTATGTGGGTGGGAAAAACATCACAAACACATTATCTATTATTAATGAAACATACAATAATGTTTGTATATAAATAATCTGATTTTTATTGTATCTTATTAATTTCTTATTTTCTTAATGTTTTTATATGTATATACAATGCATTCATAAATATACTTCTTATATTATGTATGTGTTTTCACATGTACAATAGTACATATATCATATATTCATGATAGAATATTTGTTTTCAATATGATTCCATATATTTAGATCAATCCTAAAAATTGTAACACTTAATAACCTTTTGATTATAATATGTATAAGACTCTAACTTATAAGGTTTATTCTTATCATGAAAGGTAATTTATATGATAGGAATAAACCTTATAAGTTAGAGTCTTATAACTGTTTTTAGAAGCTTTTATATTAAATACAATCTCCAATAAATATCATGCTCTAACATTTTATATGTCTAGATTTTAGTGTAATTTGAAGAATTTGTGATTGTTCTCACTAGTTGTGAGTTGTAAAGACCTTTGATGTGCATCATGTCCATGCTGGATTTTTTATGTTATTGAAAGTATTTTGTGATAGTATGATTCTTGTTATGAATGTGATATTCTTTGCTTAGTCATTTGAGGATTTGAGATCTTAATGTGTCTGATCTTTATTTAGTTAGACTATTTATAATCTTGAGAGACTTGTATGTGCATGATCCAATTATTTTAATTGACGAATGGTTTATCTCCTTTTGTTTTGTGTTGTATTTATTGTTATGATGTGTATTTTGTGATTAAAAAAACTTATATTATTATTTATACTTATTTTTGTAACATTATTTTGAGATTTATTATTATGGACATGTGGTATTTATTGTTGACCCTTGATTTACATTATTGTTGATAAATTATTAAATTTTGAAACTTAATGTTAAGTATATTGTTAGGATTGAGTCTTATCATTGAATTTATGCCATGACTTATTTATTGTTGTCCATTAGTCACTAATTTAGTGTTGAGTACTACATGTGTTATTGGTTATTGAAAAATAACTATTGTCAATTCTGGGATACTTAAGTGATTGAAGTTGATTGACAATGTTCTTAAATAGTTCTATTCATTTGAATTCTAAACTTAATGATTATTTGTTTGGAACTTGCTTGATGTGTTTTGATGAAATTAAGAGTGAGTTCTTAATGTTGGGCTATTTTCTTTTTAATGACGAGTTTTGTTTCTCTCTTTACTTTTGTATTTTATGGTGGGTGTTTTCAAATATTCCTAAGGAGAACAGGGTCACTTAGTTGAATTATTTAAGATGTGTTTACTTATTATATATTTGGATAAAATTTGGCTTTTACTTATGATGTGTTTGAGTAAAATTTGACTTGTAAGCTTTTATGGAAGTTTTTTATTAGTCATTTTTCCAAACTCCATGTTTTGAAGTTTGCATGGAAAATTTAATTTTGAGTTCCTCTTAAGTAATATAAACTTGATGACTTCAATTTTATTCAAATATTATATATTAATAATTCATAAATTAGTGAAATAGATTATTTTGATCCTTGTGAGCTAGCCTAAATGTGGGTAATACCTTGGCTCAAATTATTTATAAGGGAGGAATGATGTAACATCCCTAATTCTCATCTTTTTTGAATGAAAATGTTTCAATAGTTATTAATATTAATTTGAATTGTTTTGTCGCTTATTTTATATTTGTTCATAGAATTTAATATCATGAATTGGAAAAGTGTGAGGGGGAAAATCATAAATGCAAACAAGAGAAATGTAATTGAAATCAAAATCTAATCTAAGATCAAGAACACTAATCTAAGATCTAATCCTACACTTATGAAATGAAACTAAGCTATTACCGAATTCAAGAAACAAGATCAAAGTATGAAAGAATACACAAATTCATAAAAAAAACAAAGTGTTACCATCCCATATTGGAGTGTGTTTGCCTGATGTTGGATTGTTCGTATCTCTGTGAAGCCTCCATAGTTTGTGTGCAAAGCTTTGATGCGATATCTTGGTTGGTTGATCGAAGAAATGTTAAAGCTCTAACAATGGTGGTTGTGAATGTCGGCAGTACTTCATTGTGAAAATGATGTTGACTCTTCGATCCTTTCTTGTGAGGAAAGAGGTTTGTTATATAAAAAATGAGATTTAAAATGGACGATCAAGATTAAACAATGTTGCATCAAGATCTATGGTTGAGAGGTGTTGAGGGGATTTAGACATGAATAGATTGTGCAAAGTAGATTGCACAATTTGTGTGATTGAGGAATAGATTGGTTAGTCTGGATTTAGATGGCTTAGTTAGGAAATTAGATGGCTTAGTTAGCAAATTAGATGGCTCAGTCAACAATCATAATTTTCTCAATTAGAAATAGATTGATCAGTCAGGATTAGATTAAGAAATTAGAGGATCATAATTTACTCAATCAGGAAAGAGGTTGAAAAATATTTATTAATTGATTTAATTAATTCATTCATTTTGGAGTTGAACATGCAAATCAAGTTTGACTTTTGCAAACAAAGTTGCATTAGCTTGATTTGATTTTTGATGAATGATTTGAATAATTTGATTTAATTATTCAAATTTTGGAGGGAAAGTGTCGTAATTAAATTATTATGATTTAATAATTCAATTAACTTAGGGGAATAAGGTGATTTAGAGACATAATTAAATAATTGGTGTTATTTAACTAATCAGGGCGAAATAATGTTAGATTAGGACTTTATTAAATAAATGTAATTTATTTAATTGATCGAAATGATAGAAACATGAATTAATTAAATAATATCATTTTATTCAATTAATAGTAGAAATAGGGTTTTCAAGACTTTATTAAATAAATATAATTTATTTAATTTATCAATAATGATGAAAAAGTGAATTAATTAAATAATGTCGTATTATTCAATTAACAGGGGAAATTAGGATTTTTGATGCTTTTGATGTGAAATGCAGTGATGTTTGATGAAAATGATGTCGATGATGTGAAAATGTCGTTTATAGTGTGTGATAAGTGTTAGGTCAATTTTACATGTCTACATTTTTTCCCTCTTTGATACAAAGTACTGGTTGCTTTGTTTCAAAGATTCTATTTTTAGGATCAAGTTTTTGAAAAAAATATATATATGCCCCGGTGTTCAGTGGAATGATGGTAGGACTCTATGCTTCCCCCTCAAGAGGTTGGCTGAAAATTTCATTTTTGAGGTTAGGCTCACGACATTGTTCAATTTCAGTTCATATGTGTTTAGGACAAAAAATTAGGTCTATAGTGTTGGCCTCCTACAATGATTTAACAACTAAGCCCTTACAACTGTGATTCAGAGATTGGACATCTAATTTCAATAGCTATCTCAATCATCATGAAGGTGCATTTAACTTGTCAACCCAAGGACGTAAACTTGAAATGGGTCAACATAGTATGTGCACTAGGAATTTAAAGTAGCCATATTCATTCTATAGCTAAGAAAGACACAATGCTGGAAGTAAATTGCTTGGAAAGAAATAACATAAGTGTTGAGCATCAAACAACAACTATACTAAGTTGAAATGCATGACATAAATGAAAATATGAGAAAACAAACATGAAACTACTCTGTCTGCTTTGGCTGCAGAAACAACCACAGAATAGAATTCTAATGGCTCCAGGAACATACAATGCCGGATTCTTAACTAATTACTAAACAAAAAGTAATAACTAAACTAAAGGATGGAATGCTCACCAAGTGGGCACCCTTGGATGAGTATCCCTTAAAAAAATGTGAACTCAGATGCACAAACTTATAACTTCATTTTATTCATTGGAAAGCATGAGTACAATCGAGCAACATAACTATATTACTGAAAAACTAAGAATGCGAGTACATCATCAGATTAATCAACCCCCTGAGAAGGAGCATTCGAGTCTTATTTATAGGAAGAAAAAACTACTAACTAACTACCTAGCAAGGTGGTCAACTCCAACAGATTAGGAGGATGCCACTTTAGGGAAAGCATAAAAAGTGGAAAGGAGGTTACGCATGTGTGGTATCTGGTCAAACATGTTTTCCTTAACACAAATATAGCACAACAGTAATTCCTATATTCGCTCAACAAATAATTAAGACCATTTACAAGGCAGTTATAATTCTTTGATTTAAACTAGGAATTTCCCTCTTGCTGAGAGTCTTCCCTCCATTGACCTTTGAACAATCACCTTGTTGACCTTCATGGCGAATGACTAGCTGAAAAAATCTTCCTCAATTTTGGAGGCTTCTAATTATACCTGCATAACAAAATTAGTACGCACAACAATTGGATATTTGTAACTATCTTAAAGTAACATTCATTAATCCACATGTAAAATTAACATAGATAGTTCATATAGCATGCCAATGTCATTAAAGAATACAAAAATAAGCTTATGCCCAATGTCTATGGTTTTGAGGAAATATCATAAAAAGGTCAAAATCCAAGTATCAAAGTCTATGATAACTACAACAAATGAATAATAAACTCTATCAAAATTGAGTCATAAACTGGACTCATCACTCCCCCCAACCTAAGGCTTTACTGGTCCTCCAGTAGAAGAAGGGTTGCTCTTTTTCTTAGTTAATTCCATAAAATTTGCAACTGTCAGTTGTCCTACATTAGTTCTTGCAGTGTGTGAATTAGGGTCCCAATAGAACCCTTGTTGTCTGTCCAACTTGCTCCATTTGTATCTCTCTGCAACTATATCATACTGGTAATACCTAAAATTTGGCATAGACCATAATATGACAGGTGGCTGAAAAGTTAGTGGAAGCCAAAATTGTCCCTTTGACCTTCCAATCTATATATATCTATCAACTCTTTTGCATGTTGCAACATAGTTCTGTAGATAGTGAGGCTCAACTTGTTTTAACCCATCAGTAAGACTGTTCCACCTCTATGCCAAATATCCCTTTACAGATTCCCCTATGATTTTTGCTACCTCCTCATATTCTCTGTAAACTGCTTCTCTCTCAAGTAGGATCCTACTGCCATAGCTTGGTCGGTAAAGAATTTTGTGCCAATCCCTAAAAATGTCCCCTGGGTTCCTAGATTCAGCCCTGATGGCAGGGAAGTGTTGTATTCTATTTTCCTATAAGTCTTGAACTGTTGTCCCCAACTAATTTCATTTTGTATCCAAGACATAAATGCCCTTAATTGGAAATCCCCAATATACAACAATGGATTCCAATCATGATCTTGGGTCACAACATAATTATGCAAATAGAATTCACACAACAAATTATTCATTTCAGGAGGAGCAATCCGATAAGCTTGGAAAAATTTAAGAGGAGTCTCAATAGAAGGATTCAAACCTAAAACAATCCTTGCTAGTTTAAGAGAAAGATTCTTCTCCTTCAAATACAGAGCATAGACCCTTGGAGGAGTCTTTCACTCTTATATCTGAGGTACTAAGGCTGCTATATTGTCCACCTTTTCCTTTAAAGCAACAATTTATGCATTCTTATCTTCAATCTCTTCATCTCTCTTTTGAATTTCCTTCTTCAGCCCGTGTTTCTCCTCTTTCCATTCCTCTTCCCTCCTTTGCATCTCATTCCATAAGTGCATAGCTACCATGTGCATTGAAAAATTAGATGACTTATGTATTCCTACCAGAATCTTTCCTGGCACTGATGCTTGCTCTTCATGTGGCCCCAGCTGTAGGGATTCTAATGGTTCAACCAATTCCGACTGCAGGGGTGTTGTTTGTTCTCCCAGTTCTGGTTGTAGGGGCTCTTGTTCTTGCTTTTGCTGCATGAACTCTTTCTCTTGCTCTTGCTATAGGAGCTCCTGATTCTCCTTATACTCTTGACTTTCAACTTGTTCAGTGATGGTAACAAGTTTTTCCAACCTTATATTTGTTGCTTCCTCAAATATGTCATTTTCCTCAACATTCACCTGCCCCATTAGGGCTTCTATGTCCTCTCATGATGTTTCTCTAGTCCTAGGGCTTTTCTGCGGAGACATACCAGTGGCTGGTCCAACTGGTCTTGTTTTTCTAGGAGGGCTCTCATGTTTCTCTTCGGCTACAGGAAGAACAATGCCATCCTTCCATTTCTTAGAGCTTGGAACTTTCTTTTCTGCCATTTTCTTTTTGGCTTTTCCCTTCCTTATTTATGCCTCTTTCTTTTGTGCCCTAATTTGAATTAGGATGCCAAGAGGGACATCATCATCAGAATCTAAAGAGGAACTTTCTTTGTCTGAATGTTCTGTCTCAGAAGAACTAATCTCTATAGTTTGTTTAGTTGCAGGAGGGTTTACACTAGGGTCTACGCCAAAATTTGAGGTTCCAAGAGTGGCTTCAACAAAACTCACTCTCCTTCTAGTCCTATGAGGTTGAGGCAAAACCCTAGGTTGCAAATGCTCTGTTCTAATTTAATCAATTTTTAAGAATTCTTCCCAAGTCATGTCAGACACATCATGCAAAGACCTTTCTACTAATAATTTGATCAGACAATGGTGGGAAATGGAATTATCCCTACCTTTTTGGGTCTCAGCCGCCATGATTGAAAGAAGGTGGTATAGCACGTTTGACACATTCATTCTTTTCCCATGCCTCATATGATTCAGGAGTTTGAAGTGCACAAAATGTAGATTCGATTGACAACCTTCGTAGGTAATGTACTTCACAATATAAACAACTACTTGCTTCCATGGCTCAGGCAGAGAGATTCTCTTCACACCTTGCTTGTCCACACTCAATGGAGGGTCACCAAGTTTTGTAAATTTAACCCTAGCTAACTTGGTGTCTCTGGTAGTAGGGTAATGTTCACCGTCGGCAGGCAACTTTGTAACTTCTGCAATCCTCTCTTTAGTAGCTATGACCTCCGACCCTTTTACCGTGGTCTTTCCTTCAGACAATGTCTGGGAAAATTCCAACGTAATGTCTTCATTATAACTATTCAGCTTCAGGAAATAATCTAACCATCCACAATTTTTGAACTTGGCCTAGCAAGGTGCATCTTGTAGTAATACATCATGAACCATGGGTTCATTTTGAATTAACCCACCTCCCATTGTTCAGTTGTCTGCAAATAAACAATCACTTTGTAAGGTTTCCCTTCTTGCAATCTTCATCTGAAAGCTAAACTTCTCCTTCCTGCAACACTGCTAAATTCCCAATGCTAGTGTCGTCTGAATTTCACCTTTTTGGCGACTTAGGATTATGACAGGAGCAATAAAGGAAGTAAAGGAGTAATAAATGAAGGCTATGATCGAGAAAAATGGCGGCAGTTGATGTCATCTCACACATGTGAGCTGTCATCTCACTTAGAATTCAAATTGGCTCAATTTAAACTTTGCTGATGTGAACCAACATGGATTGACACGTGGACATGGTATTCACACTTCCCCCCAACCTAAATTTGAGCATGTGTCCTCACATGTGAGGTAGTAATGGCGATTTGATAGGGGCAGGGAATAATTACATGCTATAGAGAACGTCTATATTAATGTACAACAATTAAATGAATGTACTAAAAGACAATTAAGATATAGCAAATTGATGCACACGTACCTAAATTCTTGGAAGATCTGTTGCAAAGATTATGGAGAAAGTACTAGTCACCTTTTAAGAAGTTAGTTGAGCAATTAATGAAAGTGAAGTGGAATGAAGTGAAGTTATGGCGATGTGATGGAAGAGAGAGAAAGGTGGAGATGGATGGGTGGATGGGTGAATGAATGAAGAAGTGGGCTCCCACAAAAGTGGAAGTCTTTATTATGACAAGTTACGTGCCTTGGTTAGCTAGAAGGAGGGACACTAGGTCTGCTTCCTTCGACTGCAGGAAGTTTGGGTGTTGCATGCTGAGTGAATTGTTGCACCAATTCCTCCTTGGAAGTTGGCTTGTGATACAACCTAAGGCGATGACCATTGACAAGCAACTTAAATATGACAGGGTCAATGGTAGTGAGTTGAACAACACCATTGGGGAAGACTTCAACAACCTCATATGGTCCTAGCCACCTTGTTTGCAATTTTCCTACATTATCTTGATACCTTGAGTCGTAGAGTAGTGGCCAGTCACCTAGCTGAAAATTCTTGTCCTTTATGAATTTGTCATTCCACTTTATTCTCTGATTCTACACTACCTCTGTGTGATGCAAAGTTGCCTTCCTCATCTCATCCAAAGCATCCAACTGCATGATTCTATCCCTTTGTGTCTTAGAGATATCCATCCTCAAGTCTATTGCAATCCTAAGTGTCTTATGCTCAAATTCAATGGACATCATAGCTACTTTCCACATAAAAACTCAAAAGGAGTGAAGCCTGTGGTTGTTTTCTAGGTGCTCCGATAGGCCCAAATAGCTTCTAGCAGCCTATTTTCCCAATCCTTTCTATGGATAACCACTATTTTGGTCAGAATGGCTTCAATTTCCCTGTTAGTCACCTCAACTTGGCATTGGCCTGAGGGTGATAAGAAGTAGACTTCTTGTGCCTTATGTTGTACTCATTGACCAATGTTGTAACAAGGGTTGAAGTGAATTGAGCCCCTAATCAGTCACTATCTCTCTTGGAACCCCATACCATGTGAAAATTTCCTCATAAAGAAATTTTGTAACCTTATTATCTCTTACATGCTTCATGGCCTTAACTTCTACCCACTTGGTTACATAATCAATGCATACTAAGATATATGATTTACCATTTGATGGAGGATTAATGGATCCTACAAAATCTAATCCCCATTTGTCAAATGGAGTGATTACTACCTGGGGGTAAAGGGGCATATCATCAGATTTGGTTGGTCGACTCATCGTCTGGCATCTATCACACTTCCTTGTATATTTCCCTGCATTCTTGTGGAGTGTGAGCTAGTAATATCTTGTGTTCAAAATCTTTATTACTGTCCTCTTGGCTGCCAAATTCCCTCCACAAGGTTCATTGTGACATGCATGCAAGATATCATATGTCTCATCCTCCCTCACACGTATCCTTATGACATGGTCTGGTGCAGTGTACAACAAACATCCAACAATCCATGAAAAAGGAAAAGATTTTTCAATGAACACCCTTCTCTTTTGGAGAGAAATGAGGAGGAACTCTCCCTGTGACCAGATAATTAGCTATGTCAGCATACCAGGGTGTATGCACACTGATGGAAAATAAGTGTTCATTAGGGAAAGAGTCATCAATGACTTGATTGTCCCTTGATGTAGTCAGCCTTGAAAGAAAGTATGCAACAACATTGGCCTTCCCTAGTTTATCCACAATGGTTATGTCAAACTCTTGCATCAACAATAACCATCTTGCTAGCCTACCTGATATTAGGGGTTTATTCAGGAGGTACCTAATGGCTACATGGTTGATGTGCACAAAGATCTGATAGCTTGTTATGTAGTGCTTGAATTTTTTAAGGGAATAGACCAGTGCCAACATTTCTTTTTTTGTCATTATATAGTTGAATTCAACTCCTTGCAGATTTTTGCTAACAAAATAAATAGCATTTTCAATAGCTCCTTCTTTCTATCCTAAGATTTCTCCTATAATATAGTCTGATGGATCTGTATGAATCTGAAAAGGAAGCTCCCAATTAGGACCTTTGAGTACAAGAGCATGAGTTAAAGCTGCCTTCAAGTCAGAAAATTCCTTGTCATAGTCTTTTGTCCATTGGAATTCAACATCTTTAGTTAGGAGATTGTACAATGGTGTTGCCATTTTGTTGAAGTCTTTGATGAACCGCCTATAATAACCTGCATGTCCTAAGAAACTCCTAACATTTTTTTGTTTTGCAGTTATAGGCAGATTGGTGATCACCTCAATCTTTGTAGGATCTACTTGAATTCCTTTGTGAGAGATGTAGTGGCCAAGGACTACACCTTCCTGCATCATCATGAAACACTTTTCACTATTTAAAGATAGATTGTGGTCTTCACATCTTTGTAGGACTCTCTTGATATTTTCCAATGCTTCATTAAAATTAGCACCATATGTAGTAAAATCATCCATATAAATTTCCATGCAATCATGAGAGATGTCTTAAAATATGATAATGACTGACCTCTGAAAAGTTGTAGGTGCATTGCATAAGCCAAATGGAAGTACAGAGTAGGAATAAGTCCCCCATGGATAGGTAAAAGTGGTCTTCTCCTGGTCCTCAGGTGCAATTTGGATCTGGTTATAGCCACTGAATCCATCTAGAAAAGAAACGTACTGCTTTCCTACAAGTGAATCTAGAACTTGGTCTATGAAAGGTAGGGGAAAATGGTCCTTTTTGGTGGTAGCATTGAGTGCCCTATAATCAACACAAACTCACCACTTCCCTCCATTTTTGGGCACAATCACTAATGGAGACACCCATTGGCTATCTGAAATGGGGTAGATAAATCTTGCATCCAACAATTTTTGTAGTTCTCCTTTTACAATTTTTCTCAATGTAGGGTTAATTCTTCTTTGTGGTTGCCTCACTGGTGTACAATCATCTTTGATGTAAATCCTATGAGTGCAAAGCTTAGGGTCCAATCCCTTCATATCATGATAGTCCCACACAAATGCATGCTGGTGGGTCCTTAATAAGTTTGTCAATGACAACTGTTGTTCTTCACTCAGTTTGTTGATAATATTTAGTTATTTTCCTTTTGACACTTGCACTTGTGTAGTTATCTCTACCATAGCTGCTTCACTAATGCTTGGCATCTTGAGTTCATGTGGCAGAAATGTATGAGACATACCTATTGTTGTAGGAAGAGTGGGAAGAAGTGTCTTTACTAGATCAATAGAATTAGATGCATGAGAGGATGAGTCTTCCTGCACCTCACAATGGTTCTGAATTATGTTAGACAACACTACATCTTCATCTTGAAGCTACATGAAAGAACTCCTGCCTAACATCATAAGTTGTGCCACAAAATTGACTTCCTTGGCCTCTTCACCAACATGTGGCCATATGGGGTTATCCCTATCATGGGATGGCTGAGCAGGAAGGTAGAGAACAATATTTTTGGTTCTCTTTCCATCAGAAATGGTCATGTCTCCTATCCAACATCCAATATAGGCATATGTTGTTGCTAACCATGGCCTTCCTAGAATAAAGGGGTACCTGCCTAGTCTAGCTTTAGGAGAAAGAATCATGAAATTTTCTAGATACTCCCAAGAGTCTAGAGTTACCACAAGATCCTCTACTATACCATCAGGTTTAACAGTGGAACTATCAACAAGTTGGAGGACAATAGGAGTAGGTCTCATGCTTGCAACATTTAGTTGTTGCAGGATATCCTTGGTTATTACATTTATTGCTACTCCCAAATCAATCGGAGCATTTTTTATTTGGATCCCATTTATAACAAATCCTACCACAGGACTCCCTAGGTCATTATATTTGGGAATAGTCACTTTATCAAGCATGATGTCAGCCAACTATCCCACCACATGAACCGTAGTGGGGTCTTTCTTCTGGCTTCTTAAGGCATGATTCCTTAATTGATTTGTCATATATAGGCACATCTTTTATGCCCTGAAATAGAGGTATTTGGACACATATATGCTTCAACTGACCTAAAATGTCAAAGGTTGAATCTTCCTCTTCCTTTTATTTCACAGTTTCCAACCTCTGGGGAAATGGTGGTTCTTGTTCAATCTGCTTGACTGGGACTGGTTCAGGATTTTTAGGTACACTTGGTTGAATGGGGGTATTTAAAGGCTCCTCTTCTTCCACAGGAAGCTTCATTATAATGTGCATGGAAGGAGATGGCAAAGTAGTTCCTGAACACATGTGGATGTCACTTATACTCACAACATATGTAGGGAATTGATTTGGATCAATAGAGTATGCTGGATGTTGTTGTGGTTTGTTATTTAGGTTAGGTGTGGGCTGAGCTGGTAGTTGAGTAGGTTTAGGTGTATTTGAACTTGAACTAGCAAGAGGAGGCATTATAGCAGGTTGATGGGGCTGAGAAGGTGGCTGCATGTAACTGGTTGTTTGGTTTGGCCATTGTTGTCCTCCCCTCCATTGAGACATTTGTTTCCAATTTCCTTGAAACTGTTGCCAATTCCCCTGAGGTTGCTACCACTGGGGTGGAGAGTTTTGGTAATTGGGCCAGGCATTTGGAGGGTTATTCCAAGGTTGTGGTGGATATCATCCATAATTGGATGGATATGGGGGTTTCCATTGGTTACCAAATGAATAAGAATTGAAATATGGCCAACAAAAGATAGTGGATCTGGTGGCATACCTTGTCTTGGAGCCCATGGCCTCCTTTGTGCAATGTAGTATACTTGGTCATCTTCACCCTGGATTGGCTTGAATTCAGATGGAATCTCCTTACTGTCAATATTAGCTACCATCTTGCATCTGTAGTCCTTCTTCTTTTGTCTGCAATGAGGGCAATAGTGTACCAACATTGCCTCTGCCTCCTCTTATATCTTCTTGGCCTGAAGTGTATCCAGTTGAGTAGCCAGATTTTTTATGATGTCTTGCTTAAATTATGCCAACAAGTGAGTAATCTCCATCCTTGAAACTCCACTGGCAGATGACTTACCCATAGAGGATTTGTAAGCTCTCCCTTTCTTTGAAGCTGCCCTAGAATAGTTCTGACATATCTTCTTGATATCCTCCCAAGGAACATCAGGTCCAAGGTATCAGTGCAGCTATCATAAATTCCTCTTAGGAAAAGTAGCTTTTGTGATTCTTCATTAAGTGTATGGTGTGGATATTTCTATAGGAAAAACATAAACCTTGAAATGTAATCCTCCAGGCTCTCATCTTCCTTTTTTTGCATCATAAAAATGTCATCTCCCCTCATGTCACTGCCCCTACAATATTCCTTGTACTTCTCAAGGAACTTTGTCTTCATGTCCTCCCAAGTATCCACAGTATTTCTATCTAGGCTCATAAACCATATTAATGTAGCTTCTTTCAAGGTGGTAGGGAATAACTTAAGCCTATGGGCATCAGTGGTATAGTCATAACTCCTGCAGAGTATATCAAACTCAAACAAGAAAGTATCAGGATCTTCCATGACAAGTCCATAGAACTTAGGAAGGACTAAAGTAGGGATATTTTTGAGGTTGTCAACTTCATTCTAATGAGCAATGGGGAGAGGAAAAGCTGGTTGGTTAGGTCTATTTCCATTTGCATCACCCATGCCTGCCTGATGAAGTTCCAAAGCAAAGGGATTCTCAATTTGATTTTGGTCTTTAGAGGAAATTTCAACACTAGTCAGATCAGGAAATGCATTAGCAAAGGGGTGTGGCTCTTCTTCTTCTTCGTCTCTTGGTAGATTCTGATGCTCAACTATCTAGAATGGATCAGGGTTATTAGGAAGGAATCTCCCATGAGCATCTCTCCTCCTTCCTCTATGCATACGATATCAACTCACTATCAGCTATGTCACACAAGAATTGGAAAAATAATAGTGTATCATTACTTTCCTAAATGAGGGGTATAATAAAAACAAACTTTCAGAAATACTACAGTAAGAAAAACTATCAATGAATCCAATGACACCAAAAATGTTGGCCTCCTACAATGATTTAACAACTAAGCCCTTCCAACTATGATTCAGAGATTGGACATCAAATGTGAATAGCTATCTCAATCATCATGAAGGTACATTTAACTTGTCAACCTAGGGACGTAAAATTGAAATGGGTTAGCACAATATGTGCACTAGGAATTCAAAGTAGCCATATTCATTCGACAGCTAAGAAATACACAATGCTGAAAGTAAATTGCTTAGAAAGAAATAACATAATTGTTGAGCATTTTTTGGCAAGAGACATTGCACAAGTCATCTGGTGTTTTTATTGATGGAAACCCTAGTCAGTAATCCTATTTGCACCTTAGTATTTGCTTATACTGGAAGTCAGATTGAAGATATGTGTTAACTTTCAAAGCTAAAACAAGGCATCTGATAGAAAAGGTTGACTAGATGAGTATAGCGTGTTGCGGATCTTCACGACATAATTGTTTAAGGTGTTTCATGTTTGAGACATGTTGTTTTGGGTCCTTACTATGTTTTGGATGACATTGTTTGGTTTGCATTGATAATTGTTTATTGATTTGGGCCAACAGTTTGTACATGTTTCATATTTTGTTAAAGCCGACATGAAGTTGACGTAATCTCTAGTTGCAGATATATATAATTGATTATTCATTTCATTTTGATATATTATGCGAGAGTTAGAAGGATTATAGATCAATTGTGCGTAGTTTCACTTGAGTAGAATAAAGATTGGTGATTCAAATTAAAGCAGACAAAGTTTCAAGAGCAGAATCAGATAAAATGTGAAGAATGTTGTCAATGTGCTTAACCAGAACTATAATTAGGCATTAGAAAATGCTATCTCATAATTCATCCACTCCATTTGTCTTCCAAATGTAATTGTAAGACAGTGAGTCTTCTTTTGGGTAGTAAGCCTTTTGTATTTAAGCAGTGAGCTCTAGGTAGTGTGCCTGAATGCATGTGCATTCTCCATTTGTAAGCACTTATTTTGAGTATACTCATATTGTGGATTAACCTCCACCGTGGGTTTTCCCCTAATAGGGTTTCCATGTAAAAAATCCTTGTGTTATGGTGTTTTGGTTGATTGCTTTGTGTTCTTGCATCTTTCTTTTGGTTCAATGCTACAAGTGGTTTAAAGACCAAGTTAATAAAGTTAAATTTTACAAAACACTGATTCACCCCCCCTCTTAGTGTTCCTTGATTCCAACAATTGGTATCAGATCTTAGTTCCTCAGAAGAAGTTTAATAGCTTGGGGAATATTCGGGAAGGTGACTCAATGGATTCTGACAGTTTTCATCAACTTTTGGTGGCACTAGATGATCTTGATCAATCCAAATTTGAAGTCCAGGAATTGCAAGCAAGCCTCATGAATGATGAGAAATTCATTCAATCATTAAAAAATCAAATCAATAAGTCCAGGGAAAAGAGAAAGGATCTCTGTGATCAGCTCAAGCAGAAAGAGAGTAAAAGCATGGAAGATGATCGCCTAAGTCAAACCTTGAAGGAAAAGACAGAATAATGTGAAAAGCTCACTAGAGATAATGCAGTCCTAAAGCATGAAATGGAATCTATTGTGATGAGGATGACCAAGGAGATTGAAGAGAAAAATAAGAATGAAGAGAATCTTACTTAGTCCTTGAAAGAAAGATCTAATGAATGCAACAAAATTAATGA
Source organism: Sequoia sempervirens (assembly GCA_007258455.2). Lineage (NCBI taxonomy): Eukaryota > Viridiplantae > Streptophyta > Pinopsida > Cupressales > Cupressaceae > Sequoia > Sequoia sempervirens. The sequence continues at coordinate 124,538,977 of VDFB02000003.1, read as the reverse complement.
TGGATTCAATCAATTGGAGCTTGAATTGCAACAATCTAGAAACAATGAAGAAGAGATTGAAAGAAATATTATTGTATATGCATAAAATTGGTCATGTATAATCCTGACATTTAATTAAATATTTTATTATTTAATTAATCCTCTAAAGTCCTCTACATATGATTAAATTTAATTAATTTAATTATATTGTTCATTCACTTTACTCTTCTCTCATGATTAAATAAATCAATTTTTTTTAATTATTTCACATCCATATGTCTACTTAATTAAATAAATAAATACCCTTTATTTATTTAATTATCACATTTTTTAATTTAATTAAGTCTTGATTTAATTAAATTTAAATATTTCTTTTCTCCTATTCAAAACTTTCTTCTAATTAATTAAATATTTTATTTAATTAATTTTATCCACATGCCATTTCTTAAACAATTTAATTAAATATCTGTATTTAATTAAATATCTTTCATATCTTTTCAAATCATAATTAAATATTTTATTTAATTATGAAATCCTCCATTATTCTTCAAATCTTAATTAAATATTCTATTTAATTAAGAAAATATTCCATGTCACCAATAAATGAATAATTGAATTGATAAATTCATTATTTATCTTCAAAATCTTTCCAAAATCTCACAAAAAGATGATTTTTACAATTCATCTTTATCATCTCATCTTATCTCTTCTACGAAAAAGGAAACAAATCTTGCTTTCTGTTTTCTTCTATTTTTCTCTCCAGTCTTATCCATCTTCGACCGTTCGATCTGCCAGGAATTTTTGCAGTCGTTGATCACATCAGCCAATCAGAATCTTTCAAAAACTCTATAAATATCCCTGTGAATCCAAGCATTGGTTACACACAACACACGCGCATTAGAACTTAATTACATTCTAGCATTCTAGCATTCTAACATTGTCTTTATCATCTTTAGCTTTCAGAATCTCGTAATCTTTCATTTTAGCAATCATGTTTAGTATCAACATAATCATATCTTAGTATAGCATAGCATGCATTCATATTCAATCTCGTTCTCTAGGAAGACTATTTGTTGAGCCTAACATACAATCTGAGAGCAAGCTAGAATCAACAAAAACACTAGAGATAGAGGACAATGGAACATCTTTGAAACATAAAACGAAGTTTGCATTTCTTTTCTTTATTTTATGCTTTAATTTAAAGTTTCATTGGTGTGTTTAATTTGTTGTTTTAAATCCACATTTATTTATTTCATACACATAAAATCAACCACACATTTATGGTGCCCACCATGGGGCCTTGCCCCATTTTTAACATCCACTTGCAGGTTTTCTGACAGGTTTTTACGTTCTGGAATTTGGCTTTCTAACAAAAATTAGCGTTTTAGTGCATACGCGGGTTTCTATAGCGCATCCAAGACTTTTTTTAGTGCTTTTGTAGGTCTTTTGGTGCATTCAGGAACTGTTTCAGTGCATATAAGGAACAGAATGGCGCATATAGGGAAAAAAATAGTGCATCCTTTGGCTTACTTTATTTAAATTGTAAAATTTTGCATTCTTAGATTAGCGCATTTAGGATTTATTTTAGCACATTTAAGGTTTTCTACAGCGCATTTACTGTCTGTTTTAGTGCATTAACTGTTTGTTTTAGCGCATATGCAGGATCTTTTAGCTCTTATAGGTTGTAACTAAACAAAGTTCTGAGTCTGACGCCTTCCGTAGATAGAGCTTTTTCTGGCTTAAAAAGAACCAATCTAGGATAGTCACATCTGGTTTTAAAAAGAAGCAACCCTAGGGTAGACATGGATTAAAATGAAGCAATCTAAGGTAGCCACCACACATTGATTTTTGCAGTTAAAATGAATCCCATGCTTGTTGTGAAGCAACATCTTCACATAGATTAAATCATTGTCATTTGGGCTCTAAAAAGAATAGTGTTTGCTTTGTCTATGGCAATAGGTCTATGCTCTCCCCTTAACTGGGTGATCAAAATACCAGACTTTCCTTTTCAATTCATGCAATCTTAATGCTTTATTACATCCTATAGAGGGCCTGCTCTTGTGGGAAAAATTACTCACCCAAGAGGAACGACCCAAGTGGGTTCAAGCCAAAGCTAGGCTATTCCACCCCACTATAAAATTTAAAGTGAATCTGGGGAAACCCACTTTTTCCGGTAGTGTGCAAGATAACCATCCCCAAAGCCTTTGTTCTAAAGGTTGGGAGGTCTTTTGAGGGATTTTATTATTGCTGCACCGAACGGAAACCCTTACTATGAACCTAGTGTAGTAGCCAACCGTGTCAGTTTTCGAACATCCTAATAATCACAGTGTAAGGGGAGGGAAGAATCTGCCCCCAAGACACTCACCATATAACTGCCAAGGATCGTTTGCTCAGGGGATCCGGTATCCACTTTCGTCACTCTGAGTACGTGCCTGGAAAAGAAAAAAATACGGGCACCCCTTCGGGGGTGACATGGTTGTGTGAGTCGACACAGTTCTAAGATGTGCATTGTGGTTATTATGATGACCTACTTGAGTACTAAGAGTGAGTCTGCCTAAATTGTCTGTTATGTGTGAAACCTGTGAAAACAATTTTTGAAAAAATGTTTTTGAACATACACTTGATGTTTAGCATAGGGCTTAAAAACAACTGTTTTCAAAATTTTTATTGTGTTTTCAATCACATTAACTCAGATAAAAGATCATCCAAGATGAACATGCAAAAATTCAGCTGGAATTATTCAAAGACTGTTTGAAAAACCGCTATGGAAAACTATTTTAGCGCATCTAGGGGATGTCTTAGCGCATATAAGGTCTATTCTAGTGTATTCACTGGTTAGTTCAACGCATTTAGAGCATGTTTTAGCGCATTGAATATTCTGCAAACAGTTTTTGTCACTATCAAAGCATTTTTTGTAGTGCATATAGGACACAGAGTAGCGCATTTGAGGTCTGTTGTAGCGCATTTGACTGTTTCTCTGGCACATATGTCTATTTTTGCAGCGCATACAGGGTACAGAGTAGCACATTTGTGACTTTTCCAGAATTGTTATTTTTGACGGATCTGAGTTTGTAACATCCTTGGTCCAGTAGCATTTTGACATTTCTCTCATGCTTAGAGAGTGAAAATCGACCAAATTTGTTAGGAATTCAATTTTCAATAGGATCAAGCAACACAAGAAACATCTAAGTTACAGGAAAACCTTGCAATGTAGGAAGTTTTTATATAAAAATTGAAACATCTTGCTCCATTACCGTGAGTTTTTCCATAGGTACCAAGATTTTGCTAGGGGCTTTACCGATGAGTACGTTGTTGAGCCTTTATATTCACGAGCCTATTTCCAGAGAGGAGCTCTCTCACAACGACACAATCACAATCAACTTCTCAACTTCAATTATCTACCACAATCTTCCATTGAGTATCCAACACATCCCAGTCAAATCCTTCAGTGAATTTAATTAGGCTATCATTCCTCAAAAACAAGGATCAAATCTTAAAATTGCACCTTTCAAGCAAATTTATGATTATTGATTCAACTTCCCCAACATGATTTTGATATCCCTTATCATTGGAAGCCACAATCAAGAATTATGAATTTCTTTTGATCATATCATAAGATTTTCATCTTATTGGATCAAAACATCATCATTTTTGCACTTATCAAATTGTGATCTAAGTCTAGAAGAACGTTTCAAAATCATATGCCTATTTTTACAAGATCTCAATACAATAAGCTGAAAGAGGATATTCAACAAGAAGATCATACCCAAAGAACTCAAGAAGAAGGTGAGAATAGTAATCCCCTTTATAGTGTGAGTCGAAATCCCCTCTTTAATGACAACATGGGTGAAAGAGAAAAGAATCTGTTCCCTTCCAACAGAGACATGAGCATAACTCCTGTAGATAGTGATGATGAACAAGATGAAGAACATCGCCTTAGAGAAGCTGAACAAGATCCTAAATTTCACAAAGCCTTAGAAAATATCTTAGAGCGCAACAAAGAGAAATATTTCCTATATTTTGCTGACAAAGGAGCTAAATTGCCTCATGATTTTGATACTAAGAACTTAAAGAAAAGTCTTGATGACACACCCTTGTCTGATATTAGTGCATTGTCTCAACAGGTTAAGGCACTTCAAGGACAAATTAAAGACCTACAAGGGGGAACCACAACGAAGACATATGCTCTTGATGACATCTGTCCTTATCCTTTTGATCGACGTCTCAACATGATCTTGTTCCCTAAACATTGTGAAATCCCAAATTTTGATCGTTACAAAGGGAAATCAGATCCAACCGATCATATTAGGGACTTCTGAAATATGACTTTAGAGTTTTCTCATGAGGACACATACTTGATGCATTTATTTCCTAGAAGTCTTGGAGGCCAATCTATGGAATGGCTATCAAAAATCACACCGCCTGTCAAGACATTTGAGGAATTGATTAATGAGTTCATATCACAATATTCCTACAACATACAACATCAAATAACCATGATTGATCTCTGCAAGGCTAAACAAAAACCTGGTGAACCATTTATTACATTTCTTTAGAGATGGAGAAGATTGTTTGCTAGATATCTGTGCCATGTTCCTAAAAATGAAAAGATCACCACTTTCATAAAAAAATTAGATCAAGAGATGAGGTATCGTCTTAATCTTCATTGTCCTCCCTCTTTTCAGAAATTGATTGAAAATAGAATCACCATTGAAAGTGCCTTGGTCCAGAGAGGGATAATAAAACTTGATAAGGACAATCCTAGCTCGTCAAATCACCACAATGAAAATTCTAAGTTTTGGACTCGCAAAAAAAATGTGGTGAATGATGGTGTTGTAGATGAAAATCATGTCTCGACTAAGCCATTTGTTCTTAGTGCTCCAAGTGCTTCTCGCAACAATAACTATAACAATGTCAACTCGGTCACAAATCAGGGAAACAATCCTCCTCCTACGAGGAATAACGTCAATCAAACTTCTACTCCCAACCAATGGAATACCAACAACCAAGGTTACTAGGGAAACAACAACAATAATGACTTAGGACATACCTCAAGCACGAATCCTCAACGATCTTCATTCTTCTCTAGCAGAAGAACTTTTACTCCACTAGGTCAATCCTTAGAATCTGCATTCAAAGAATTGATGGCTAAAAATGCTCTTACTTTGCCGCCTCAACGCAATTTTGAACCCAGTGTGAAGCCTCCATCATGGAATGATGCATACTATTGTGATTATCATCGGTGCAAGGGCCATCGCACGAATAATTGTCAAGCCTTGAAAAATAAAGTCCAAGACTTAATCGAAAATGGCACCATCACAATAGAAGGACACCAACAATCAAACGAAGACCACCAAGCATTTCGCAACCCTTTTCCCAATTATCAAAAGGGTGAGTCTTCTGGGAAAAGTGTGAATCATATCAATGATCATATAATCAATCATAACTACACTGATGACGAGCGGGTCAATGTTATAAAAGTTAAGGAAAAGATGGAATATAGAGAAGTTAATGCAACAACAAGAGCACAAGCTAAAGTTGTCTTAAAGGGCGCTTATTCAAAAACCAATGTGCCCCTACCTCAACATCAATATGACTTAGTCAATCAACTTGGAAAAACTCTTGCTCAGATTTCTATCTTAGAACGCCTGAAGATTTCCCCAGCACACAAGGAAATTCTAGAAAAGGCCCTCGTTGAAACAATTGTATCCACTGATCTAGATGTGGACTGATTTCAAGCCATGGTGGGACACTTATCCTCACCCACATGCCTCTCATTCTCCAAAAAAGATAACGTTTCCATGACACATCCCCATAATTCATCGCTATACTTAGAAGTCATGATCCACAAGTTTCGTGCCATACGTGTACTAATAGATGGAGGTGTTGGTTTGAACATATGTACTATGAAGTTAGTTCGGGCTTTAGGATTTTCTAAGAACTCCATTGATCCTAGAAGAAAGATTACTATTAAAGCCTACGATGATGAGGAGAGAGCGTCCAAGGGTTTAATCATGCTACCAGTCAGAGTGGGACCTATTATCAAAAATACTTTCTGTCAAGTGTTAGATTGTGATCTTGCATACAACATCTTGTTGGTTCGACCTTGGATCCATGAAATGCAAGTTGTCTCGTCCACATATCATCAATGTCTTAAGTTTCCTTGTGACAAACAAGAGATCACAATACCAGCTGATAATTCGAACAGTCAGACTCCATACACAAATTAGTCAGTTAACCAATAGCTTTGACACGCAACTACGGTTCAAGGACAATGGAGTAGGGGAGTACTCTCTCTATCTTTCTAATCTACCTATATCACCTCGGTCACATGGACAACCCTCTATCACACAACAACAAATATCTATAGCATCCACATCAACGCAACCACCAATAGAGCCAAATACAAAGTTTAATGGATGATTTATCAAAGAAAAATTCCCCATGGAAGATTATGAGGATAGAGAAGTTCTAAGTTGGCTCTATAAAGATGAAGATGAAACAGTTCTTAATGTAAAACTACCTACTGATCAATATGGTAAAGGATATTCAATCATGCAAAATATGGGCTATGATGGTAATGGTCCTATCGGAAAGAGAAAAAAAGGAGTAGTTGAGCCTATTCACCTTGTAGGACTTGCTGCAAAAGATAAAATAGGAATAGGCTATGATGCTAACTCAAAAGAAGTAACATCTAAGCAGTTGCATGATACTGTTCTCACATTGCAAGAAGGGTTGGATACAAGAGAAGCATGTTTGACAGCAATCCAGAATTTTGTGGATAATAACTCTAACACAGACTCTGGTGAATATGAATGGGACACCATCCACAATAATGAGTTCTGGAGGGACAAAAAGGTTGATGTGGTACACAAGTACACCCCAACTCTAATCCAAGGTGAAGGGTCAGGGTCCCAACTGCAAGAATCTGAACTACAAGGTGACTATGATTCTAGTGATGCCGAGTCAAATTTAATCAAACACGACTATTGTGATAACAGTGCCATCTTTGATCTACCTCATACCTCAGATCCTACAGACAACTTCGTTATGACCATAACCATAGCCGATGCCACGCAACCTGAGGACCCACTACCACTGATCCATCCCGATCTCATTGACTAGAATCTATCTGAACCTATCGATCTACCTATGTTTCCAAGCGACGAATCTATCGTGAACTTCCTTACCGCAGACAACACAAATGATTGTTCCACTGGAAATTTTTGGCATAGATTCTTTAATCAGGAGAGCGTCAAGTCGCCTAGCTGCAAAACTAAAAGTAAAAAAGAAAGATCTAATGGTGAAAACCAGAATCTGGCAGTATTAGATCAAACAAAAGATAAAACAAAGAGTGTATCAAATGGTGAAAAACTTTTTAAGGCACCAGATGATGGGATACTTGACACTCTCTCAGAGCACTATCATGAGTGATCGCCTATATTGATTGAGCCTACAAAAGCAGTTAATCTTGAAACTTCAGAAAAACCAAAGATTCTACAGTTAGTTGCATCAATGACAGATAAAGAAGTACCTGAGCTCATGAAATTTCTCATAACAAATCAAGTCAACTTTTCCTGGTCTTATGCAGACATGCTAGGTCCTGATCCTGATCTTATAATGCATCACTTTTCCATCAAACCAGGAGTTAAACCTATGAAAAAAAAACTCAAAAAGATGCATCCTCATGTTGAAAACTCCTTGATGTGGGATTTATAAGATCAATCGAATATGCAGAATGGATCTCCAACATCGTTCATGTGTCCAAGCCCGACAAAAGTGTCAGAGTGTGCACAAATTTAAGAGATCTTAATAAGGCATGTCCTAAGGATGAGTTCCCGCTTCCAAGCATCGATACTATAGTTGATCTGACAGTTGGCCATGCCATGTATTCACTAATGGATGGTTTTTCTTGTTACAACCAAATCAATATTGCACCTGAAGATTAGGACAAAACAACATTTACATGTCCATGGGGAACTTACTGTTGGAATGTCATGCCTTTTGGTCTAAAGAACGCCGGGGCTACTTACCAAAGAGTTATGACTACAATTTTTCATGACATGATGCACACATTCATGGAACATTATGTAGATGACATATTGGAAAATTCATACACAAGAGAAGGACATCTCAAAGTGTTATCCAAAATATTTGTAAGGTTGGAAAAGTTCAAAGTTCACCTCAACCCCAAGAAATGTGTTTTTGGGGTCACATATGGAAAACTCTTGGGATACATAGTATCAGCAAAAGGAATTGAAGTAGATCCTTCCAAGGTGCAAGCGATCATGGAAATTCCTCCACCAAAGCATATCAGTCAGTTGAGGTCATTACAGGGATTACTTCAATCTATACGAAGGTTCATTGCACAGCTGGCAGATAAAAGCCTACCTTTGACACATCTATTGCATAAAAATGTTCCTTTCAAGTGTGATGACAAGTGTGAAATGGCCTTTCAACAAATCAAGCAGTACTTAATAAACCCACCAGTTCTAGTACTGCCAAATTCGAACAAACCTCTAATTTTATATATTGCCGCAATAAAAACATCTTTGGGGGCATTATTAGCACAAGAGGACTCTACAAGAAAGGAACGTGCAATTTATTACATCAGTCGAATGCTAATAGGTCATGAACTCAACTACACTTTCATCGAGAAGGCTTGTCTCACAGTAGTCTTTGCATCACAGAAGTTTTGACAATACATGTTAACTCATACAATCAATCTTGTTGCAAAGATTGATCCACTCAAGTATCTGCTAAGCAAGGCTACATTGACAGGAAGGTTAGCAAAATGGGTTATGATCCTGAGCGAATTTGACATCCATTATGTTAATCGCAAAGCAATCAAAGGACAAGTTATCACTGATCAATTGGCCGAAGCACTACTACAAGCAGAGCATCCCATGCACATTGAATTTCCAGATGTTGATGTCTTCATTGCAAAATACAAACAACCATGGTCACTATATTTTGATGGATCTTTCACTCAACACGGATCGGGGGCAGGCATACTCTTTGTCACCCCTCAAGGAATACCATTCTTCGGTCATATAGTCTAATGTTTCCATGCACTAACAACATAGCCGTGTATGAAGCTTTAATCACTAGGCTCAAGATTGCATTGGAATGGAGGATTATAGAACTACAAGTTTATGGTGACTCACAGTTATTCATTAATCAGATCAATGATGATTATCAAACCAAAGATGACAAATTGTTGTCGTATAAGAAGATGGTTGATAATTTCAAGAAATACTTCATAGATATCAAGTTCATATAGATTCCAAGACTTAATAACAAGGCAGTTGATGCCATGGCCATGATTGCATCATTATTACAACTCCTAGAAAATTAGACTCACTATGAATTTATGGTAGAACAATCATTTACACCTGCTTATGACACACCTAAAAGCCAAATAATTTGCCACTTAGTAGGATCCGATTCACCTTGGTATAGCAAGATCTATGCCTACCTAATAGATGACATTTTACCACTTGACGTATCCCGTAACCAAAAGCGCAACTTTATTCGCCAATCCTCTCTCTATACCCTTATCACCGACATCCTCTACCACCATGGTCTTGATGGTACTTTACTTTGATGTCTTGAACGTGAGAAATCCGGCAAGGCTTTACAAGAAGTTCATGGTGGCATTTGTGGTACTCATTCAAGTGGACTGACCTTATCCAAAAAATTGATTAGAATGGGTTACTACTGGCCTACTATGGAGAGGGAATCATTCAATTTCGTTAAAAAATGCTCTAAATATCAGATTCATGGGAATCTCATTCATGCTCTTGCACAAGAACTTCAACCGTTTATGCCAACTTGGCCATTCTCTCAATGGGGGTTAGATCTAGTTGGCAAGATTCATCCTTCATCATCGAATAGACACAAGTTTATCATCACAGTGATAGAGTACTTTACCAAGTGGATTGAGGCAGTACCTCTCACTAAGGTTACCAACAAACAAATCTCGTCATTCATACTCAACTATCTCATTTGTCGGTATGGCATTCCCAACTCCATTATCATAGATAATGGATGACCATTCAAGAATCAAGATGTTGATGAACTTTGTGAGCGATTCCATATCCAGCACAGATATTCAACACCTTATTATCCACAAGGGAATGGCCAAGCAGAGGCCTCAAATAAAACAATACTAAAAATCCTAAAGAAGACTATGAATGATGCAGGGAAAGATTGGCACGTTCAACTAAATCCTACATTATGGGCCTACAGAACTAGTATCCAAACGCCAACAGGAGCAACACCGTATGCTCTTGTCTATGGAGCCATAGAGGTTGAGATTCCATTATCATTGAAGGGTCCACAATAGATGATGATTACTAGAGCAAGATCTGGAACTCCTTGATGATTCAGTTGATCATTTGAAAGCATATCAATAGATGATGTCAGCTATAATCATTCAAGGTACCTTTCATTGATCTTGTTTTAGGGAAATCTCACAATGGTCTTGATGGTACTGATGTCTTGATTACCTTTACAAGAAGTTTGGCATTTGTGGTACTCATTCAAGTGGACTGCAAGATTAGAATGGGTTACTGGCCTACTATGGAGAGGGAATCATTCCTTGATTCATGGGAGCACAAGAACTTCAACCGTTTATGCCAACTTGGCCATTCTCTCAATGGGGGTTAGATCTAGTTGGCAAGATTCATCCTTCATCATCGAATAGACACAAGTTTATCATCACAGTGATAGAGTACTTTACCAAGTGGATTGAGGCAGTACCTCTCACTAAGGTTACCAACAAACAAATCTCGTCATTCATACTCAACTATCTCATTTGTCGGTATGGCATTCCCAACTCCATTATCATAGATAATGGATGACCATTCAAGAATCAAGATGTTGATGAACTTTGTGAGCGATTCCATATCCAGCACAGATATTCAACACCTTATTATCCACAAGGGAATGGCCAAGCAGAGGCCTCAAATAAAACAATACTAAAAATCCTAAAGAAGACTATGAATGATGCAGGGAAAGATTGGCACGTTCAACTAAATCCTACATTATGGGCCTACAGAACTAGTATCCAAACGCCAACAGGAGCAACACCGTATGCTCTTGTCTATGGAGCATAAGCCATTTTTCCACTAGAGGTTGAGATTCCATCACTCAGGGTATCATTGAAGGGTCTCACAATAGATGATGATTACCGAGTTTCCCGACTGCAAGATCTGGAACTCCTTGATGAGAAGAGCCAACGAGCAGTTGATCATTTGAAAGCATATCAATAGATGATGTCTCGCTGCTATAATCACAGATTCAAGCCCCGTACCTTTCAGGTTAGTGATCTTGTTTTAAATGAGAACCCACGAAATCAGCAAGATAGAGAGAAGAAAGGTAAGTTTGAACCAAATTGGTTCGGTTTGTACATGGTCATCACAGTCCACGGTTCAAGAGCATACAAGCTATCAACGCCAGAAGGGGACCTGCTTGACGAACCCATCAACAACATGCACCCAAAAAAGTATTATGTTTAAAGAAATTATACTCATCTATAGAAAGTCTTGAAAAAATACAAAAACAACAGAAAATGTCTTGAAAAAATACAAAAACAGCAGAAAAAGTCCTAAAAAAATACAAAAATAGCAGAAAAAAAGTCTTGAAAAAATACAAAAACAATAGAAAAAGTCCTGGAAAAAAATCTATAAAAATCAGAAAAATGTCCTGAAAAAAAGAAAAAGAAAAAATCCAAAAAATATCGTCATAGGGTGAAAATCTGGCAACAGGCAGTCTATTGACAAGAAAAATACAAAAAAATCAAAAAGAAATCAGAAAAATGCAATAAACACAAATAGTGCAAATCTGGCAAACATACGCTATTTGTAGCTCTCCATCTATTAGTTCATGTTCTGCACTTAGCTTCTCAACCTTCATTTCATCCATCTTTCCATCATCTTAGGGCCATACCAGCATCATGCGGTCATCATTTTCCTAGAGCGATAACGTCTTACCATGGCTTGATCATTGTACATATTCATTTCAGCAAGTTGTGCCAATACTGGGGGCAAACGTTGACATACTAGGGGCAACCAACTTTCAGGTTTTACCGAAGCAGCTAGAAAATGACATAAAAATCCAATCATGAGAACAAAAAATAAAATCACATGAACAACTATCCAATCATTGATCCATATCACAATAGTTTTCAGCTAAGTACCATATCATGACTCATATCTGGATGATCTAAAATCTGAATAATCTTTGGAATAGCAGTATTATATTTTGAACAATGGTTGTTTAATTTTTGATATCATCTCTCTAGAGCACACTCGATGATGTACTGAACTAGAGTGACAAGGAAAGAGGATGATTTTTCTTTGTCTGATATCTTGATGTTAACTATCAATTTGGTGCAAATATGTCGCGAGACATTATTTCCAAAACGTATCATTGATGACAGTTCCACATTTACATCAGAAAGTGGTTAATCTTTGTCTATTTATGCAAGAAATACTCAGGTCATCTCAGTTCAATTATACCTCGATGCTTGTGTTCACTTGCTATATCAAAAATCATGAAAGTTGTACTCAGGTCATCATTGGTGCTAATTCCCCCTCTGATGCTTGTACATACTTCCAACATTTTAAAATGCTCTCTAATGATTCAAGAAAGCTAACAGAAGGCTCAAAAAATAGTTGGTTTCATTTAGTTGCATTTCATTTAGATCATTGTACATATTTGCATACTGGATTTGCATCAGAGTTTTAAAAAGGCTGAACAAAAACATCAACGATTGTCATGTCTCTTTGGACTATTTGTGGATGACATTCAGAAATTTTTCATCTTCATCCTCATTTCATTAATCATTATCATTTCATCTAGGTCATGTACATATCATATAGTTTATCATTTATCATTCATTTTCATATCATTTAGTTATCCATCATTATGCATTATCATTTCATTTATCATTTTTCATATCATATAATTTCATTGCATGCCATTGATCATTCTCATTTTATATCATCTTCATATCATTCATTTGCATATCATTTAGATCCTTTATCATTTTCATATCATTCATTTAACCATTAGGTTTTTCATACCATTTCCATTTTCATATTATCTATCGTCTTCATATCATTAACATCTTACTTATCATTTTCATATCCATGCCATTTTCATTCTACACGGTTACATCCCATTTACCACCTTCACTTTATCATTTCATTTCATTATCATTATCATTTCATCATAATTTTGTCATCGTTTCATTTTTCATTTCATTACATTATCATTCCATTACATTATCATTTCATTACATTTCACTACATTATCATTTATCATTTCATCATTATTTATCATTATTTCATCTCATTATTATTTTTTCATATCATTTTCATTTATCATTATTTTATCATTTATCATTTTCACTTATCATTTCATATCATTTTCATTTATCATTCTTTTATCATATCATTTCATTTATCATTATCATTTTATAACATTTATCATTTATCGTTTCATCATCATTCCATTATTTTTATCATTATTTTATCTTATCATTTTCACTTATCATTTCATATCATTTTCATTTGTCATTATTTTATCATATCATTTTCATTTATCATTTTATCATTTTCATTTATCATTTCCTTTCATTTATCATTTCATTACAGTTATCATTTCATCTTCATAATTCTTTTATCATCATACATTTCATCTCATTGTTGCACTCATCTATCATTTTCATATCATGACATTTTTCCATAAACATTCGAGTCATATCACATATCATTTCTTTTCCTAAATCATATACATACTACAAATTCATGATGCATCTCATAAACACAACATCCATTTTCCATCCCATCATCATTATTCATTGCATTTGAAAATTCCACAAACAAAAATTCCATGCACACATTACACTTCCACATCATTTTTAAACATATCATCCACTTGCATGACATCATTAGTACACAACGCCAATTGTCATCATAGCATGAATCATCCTGCATCACATGGTTAGTAATAAAATCATTAATATACATATCAAAATCCATATCATAACGTATACAAATGCATCATCACATCATCACACCAACAATGCACATCATCAAAACTATCATCGTTGCATATCATTGCTCATCAAAAATACATACAAACTGTCTAATGTCCAATGAAACTAAAAATTATAGCGAGATACATGCGATATGATCAAAAACTATATACATGCTCCCACAAAATCAAATACATCAATAATCTTGTATCAATAACTCACGGTTGGCTAGTGGACCCCCTTGATGGAGCTAGTCTCGAGGATGATGGCCTACCACTCGTCCCTACATCAGGATCCTATCACGGCCCTATGACCCCTCTGTTGTGTGTGGTCATCTGTGATCTGCTCCTGGTCCTACTGTGGGACCGAGGGTAAGGCGCTCTGTAGTTGGGAGGACACAACTCCTCATACCTCACCTGGTAGTACTCGGCCTCCCTAGCAATCTCAAACCCCTCTGCAATGGCCTCTCGTAAAGATGCACTCTCAACAGTGCCCATAAGTCTCTGTGCGACACCCTCTGGCTCCACTACCCTCCATTTGAAAGAATCCCTCTCTGCTATCAACTGGGCTACTTGTGGGTCTGGGGCAGGAGGAGGTACCTGTGCCTGTGCAAGTTGTGCCTGTAACTGCACTGTCAAACTCTGAGCCTGAGCCAACTGGCTTTGCAACTGCACCTGCTGCCCCTGAAGCGTCTGCACCTAGGCCTGTAGCATATCTATCTGCGCCTGTTGCACTAAATAGGTGACCTTGATCACTGTCTTCCATCTGGTAACACTCTGCATGCCCTGAGCACTGCTCGAGATATCGGTCCTCTGCCTCACTAACCTCTGCTCCTCCCCTCCGTCATCTTCGTTGTCATCCCCATCGCCATCATCTGAACTCTCCTCCCCATCTCCACTCTCCTCCTCATCTCCACTCTCCTCCTCTCCTCTGCCAACTTCCTGCTCCTCACCTACCACATCCTCCTTCCACCTAACCCCTGGCTATTGTGCCACCAAAATGGGAGCCGACTCATTTGGACATGAGAACCATGGAAATGGGTGTGTGTGATAGTAAACGAAGTACTCCTCCGACATGCCCGCATCAACAATATTGGGTCTGCCATCCCATGCCTTGGGCGGTAAATTTGTATACTTTGTATAAGAAACCTGATATGAAATGCAGGGTCCCCATCCAGGCTCATCCTTGCACCGTCCATAGTGCGCAACGCCTTGAGGCATCCCCTGTGTGAATCCAAACTGCCTCTGTACTCACAAGGACAAAAACCTCTCCATGATGAATGGAGTACGACCTATCAAAAAATGGGGTATACATACAAATGACATCTCCAACTGATCTGTATCCCACACCTCACAATCCGTGTAGGGCCTCCATATCACTGAATCTATATCATCCAGGTTTTGTCTCCAGTACTCCAACTTTCCTAGCTTGGGTTGGACAAGTGAAATAGAATATGCATATACATATGGCCTACCTGGTGGCCTAACTCTCAGACACAGTGGTCTAGTCATAGCAATATGCTCCCATGCCCATATCTAGAGCAGGGTAACACAACACGAAAAACTCGATGATCCTCTATATACCACTTGGTGAAAGTCATGATATAAATGAGCTAACATACAGCTCCCCCAGGCATACCTCCGCGGTTGAACCATAATCTGCTCGATGATCCTCCCCCACCCAACTGATAGTCCATTTGACTAGTGATCCAGACAAAGGAAGCCTCCAATGAATGCACCCAACACTGCAGGTAAGGCTGGATATCCCCTTAAGTTTTCCCACGACACCCAATACCCTGCTATGTGAGCATCACCATATACTCTCCTCAGTGCCTCTGTACCACCTAACTCCTTGTGGTCATAGAACACAAGGGAACCTACCACTAGGATCCCCAAAATCCTGTATACATCCTCTGGGGTCACCATCATCTCACCCGTCGGCAAATGAAAAGTATTGTGCTCAGAATGCCATCTCTCGGCTAGCACGGTCAACAGTCCCCTATTCACCCGAATAGGAGGCATAGAAAATAATGGTCCCAACCCACATCCAACTACCAACTGCACATCTGTAGGTGTGAGATCTCGTATCCGATCCCAACCTACAGGGAAGCGCTCTCTAATCTGGAGGTTTTTGAAAACCTATTTTTTTGGTCATCACAAGGACAATCAATCAAACTCATATCAAAACAATCTATCTACTTCACATCATACATATCAGTGACTCATATCAAATGACCCATATCAATCAAATTCATTTCAAGTAACCCATATCAGACTCCTATCAAGTGCATCATATCATGTGAACCATATCAAGTGTTCTATCTCAAGGACTCATATCATGAAATCAATACAAAATATATCCATCTGAATATCAAATCAATCTACTCTATCATCATTTACTATTTCTTTTTCTTTTTCAGGAAGGAAAATTTATCAACAATCAAATCATTATCCTATTTGTACTTCAGTTACGAAGGCAAATATGTTTTCAATCACATCATCTACTATTTTTTTTCTATTGTAGAAGGCAAATTTATCAGCAGTCATATCAGTCATCTACTCCTTGTTTTCTAAAACAAAGTTATTAGCAAATCACAAAGCAATCAATCATTTATCAAAATTTCTATCATTTCTATCCATATCAACATGATGAAAAAGACAATTTATCTATCTATTGACCAAAGAAGTGTTGATGGGTGTTTTATGCACTTCTCAACACAGGTAATGCATAGGTGCACTACCTCTCTTGAAAGGAAATTTCCAACTGCAAGCTGCTAAAAATCTCCCCAAGGTCTCTCGAGTGTTAGGTCATGACTTGCACATAATTGCTCAATTGATGTTTGATGTGATTTTGTTGATAATCACAGGGCGGAATTACGTAGTTGGATGCGAGGTGGATCTTCAAATCCAAAGTTTCTAAGATGGGAAATAACGTGTATTTTACTGTAGGTGCGAACAGTAATCCAAAACTTTGATGTTTTCTTCAAGTTTGGCTTTACAATGTGCAATGAACCTTAGCATAGGCTATTTCTTAAAAAAAAGGGAAAAGAGCAAGGAAGAGGGAAGGTTCCTGGATCTGCAACTAACTGTGAACAATAATCATGGAGGTTCTGCTGTGGACAGCTCCCTTCAAACGAAATTCCACTTAACCAAGAAATCTACAGTATCGTGAAATATGTGCTATCTTCAAAGGTCTGCAAATATTTTATCATTCATCCATCATTTACATGCATGAATAAAGATAAAGATTCAAAGAGCAGCTTCAAATTTCAGCCCAGGCTAACTTTGCAAGGCCATTTACCAGCAGCAAACAACAAAAAGTATGGGCTGGAAGGCATCAACACAGCAGAAATTTCTATAATCACGGAACAACATGACTAAAATCTATCAAAACAACAATACAACTAACTAAAACAACAATGTGAATCTAACTAAAGCATCTAACAATGGTGATTGAACCATGAAACATATGAAGAAATCATAAAATACACCAAGTCAATATATTTTCATTATAAATTTCAGCAGCATGTCTTTACAACAACTCAACTCCCTTTGCAAATGAGAGGAAACCCCTATTTATAGTGCCCCAAAAGTTAAATGAATGGCCAAGATTGATTTACATTGTGTGGCCAAGATTCATTACAAAATAAGGTTTCACCTAACCCCAATATATTACAATTAAAAAATGCATTCCTGTCCTTTCCCCATTTTGTCCTTTAGTGACGGCACTGTAGCATTTTGTCTTTTGCTGACCGCTCTTTTGTTGTAGCTACTCCTTCGGGAGCTCTTCATTGATAATAGGGTTGTCCTCCTGCTTCTTCGAAGCTGCATATTCCATAAATTTTAGAATAACCGGTTGGAGCTTGTCTACCTCAATGATCTCATACCGCAGCATTTGGTAACTCCATTCTTTTGCATTATCTTCAAGATTTTTCTAGTCTTCATCATACTTTATGCCCTGATCCCTAAACAACTCTAATTGGTCGAAGGAACGAGTGGAAAAACTCATGAATTCCATTGTTATTTCATTGTACATCCTGTCCCCCATCCTCTTCTGAAAGTAAGGCTTTATCTTCTCTAGATCCATCTGCACTGTAGGCATATCATACTCTGTCATAAGCTTGAGATATCGGGCACATTCCGCCCTAATTTCCTTGACCCATTCGATGTCTGGATCTACCTTACTCATTATCTATTCCAACCTTTCCTTTCTGTTATCAAAATCCTGCCTCCACACGTCCATCAGCCAGTGGTCATCTCTTTTAAATGCGAGCTCCTTTTCCCATGTGGCCTTTGGTAATTGGAGGATGGCCTCAATCTTCGGATAGGTGGAGTCATATGTTGTAGGGAAGTCCATGCAGAGCTTCTTCGTGCTCTCCAGAGATTGCTATAGATCCAAGAACTTGTTGGTTGTTCGAACAACCCAGCTAATACCCATGTTCTTGATGTACAGGACCTGTCGGAACCAGCTCTTTGTAGTCTTGTCCAAGTTCTTTCTTTTCTCCAACTTGTCAATTTTCTCTTTGGACAGCAGTTGGGGTGGGGCCACGGATGTGGTAGGCATGTCATCCACTGAAGACCATTGTTGGATGTAATCCGTCAAGGCGGCCACCTGTGCTTTAAGTTCGTCCTTCGAGTCCTTGTCCTGTTTTATCAGGTGCACTACTATAGCCACTGACTCCTCAAGGTTTCCTACCTTTTTGTCTCTGGTAGCGGTCCCCAAGTTGATGGTGGAAATGTTGTAGCTGATACAATCTTGACCTACCACAGGCGTTGCTATCTATGCGGTTCGGGACCCGAAAGCATCCATCGTTATTTTGGATCTCACTTTAGAATTTTTCTCCTTTTTGGTTGAGCTTTGTGCTCAGGCTAGGATAGCCTCTAGCCTTGCTCTTGGATCCTTAGGAACGAGAGTCTTCTTCTCAAGCTATTTTTCCAACCACTCGGGCATGGAAGATTCTTCTTTTGATGGCTCTTGATCACCTTCACCCTTCCCTGTCAGGCCTTTCGTTTGTGCACCTTTCATCTTGGTGTTGTCTCCCTCTTCCTCATCAGAATATAGGACGAATGTGAGGCGTTTGACGGGAGGTTTAGTAATCAACTGTCCTCAGGGACTTCCTTCTACCCCAATTTTATTTTCCTTTACGTCTTCAATCCGTTCGCCCTTGTGCATGTACCCCTCAGGTTGGTCCTCTTCTTTATCCTTTTCTTCTATGGGAGGCGGCATAATCTCTAGTTGTTTTTCCTCTGTAGGGGTTTCTACAATTTTTGTTGCCCTGTCGCCCTCCTTCCCTTCTCTGAGAGGTGACCTTTCTGCCTCTTCTCCATCGCGTTTTAGCTGCCAGACCATCTCTTCCTCAAGATCGTCATTGAAGGTTTGTATGATGACCTTACCGCCGGTATCCTCCTCCTCATCCCCGCTCTCAGAAGAGCCTATTCGTTCCTCCTCGTATGCCACCCTATCAATTTTATGATGCTCATACTCAAGGTGTTCATAATATTCATCAGCCTCCTCCTCAATTGACTTCGAGGCTTCTTGCTCCCACCTCTCCAATTCTTCGGATATCAGCATTCTGGCCTCCATTGTTGTTGGTCCACCGGGAGGTTGTGAGGGTGTGGTAGAAGCGAGGACCTATGCTAAGGCAACCTGAAGGGTGGGGTCCATAAATATTTGGGAGAGCTCTGAAGGTAGGTTTTTCATGTGTTTCGAGAAAGCCTCAGGAAATACGGGAGCGGGCATTGGTGCTGCTATTGTGGCGAATTGGAGCGATGTAGGTGATATGGTAGTGGAGGAAGGAGGGGTAGTCACGGCAGAGGAGGAGTCAATTACTATTACAGGCTCGGTCGAAGGTGAAGGGGCAAGGTGGACTGAGATGTCTACCATCGGCGGGGATGTGGCGACCATGGTCAGGGAGACAGATGATGGGGCAGTTGAGACTGAGAGAGCTGGAAAAGGTTCCAACGGAACCGTCCTTTCTTCGTCACCTCCTTGGATTACAGGTGGCTCCATGGTTCCCCCTATTCGCTTGAGCTTCTTGGAAGGTGAGCCTCCTGAATCCTTCCTTGCGTAAACCTTGGGATCCGGAGATTGCTCTGTTTCTGTTCCCTTCCTCTTCTTTGATTTGGTGATAGAAGGAGACTTGGATGTCCCGCCCCTTGAAGTTGTGGTGGCAAAATCCTCGGTGGCATTGGGATCACTCTTTAGCCCTTCATATGTTAGGATCACTCCTTGTTGTTTTAGTTGGCTCACTTGTCTTTTGACCCATTCTTCAGTTGAGGCCATGACGGGTTTAGTCACAATGTCAAGGTCATCGACCTCCTGCTCATCCCAGTCGACTACGGGCAGCGGTAAGTTGGCGACTGCATTATACCAGGGATCCATGACAGTGCTTTCATCTTCTTCTACTTGATCCGGTATGGGGAACAATTGCACCCTTCTTACGAAGTATGCAGTCATCCTCATGTAGTGCCTAGAACGCCCTCTTTTTCATCCTGGAAAATTGCCTAGAAATCCTTGACATTGTGTAAATGGGTGTATTCTGATACCAGTGCTTTTCTCACGTGCCCATACGGGTCCATCCGCGGGCGATCAGTGTGTAGTTAGAAGTGGTATTCTGCCATCTCCTTTTCTGAGTTCCCAGCACACTGGGAGGTTTGCAGTTTATATATGCCATGCCCGAAGGTAAAGGGATAAGAGATCCCTGCCAAATGCTTGTTACTGAGGAGGGTGTGGACATGCTGCAGCCACCGAGAGAGTTCTAATAGTATTATCCAGTCATTGGGGTACTGGGGCAGCTTGTTCAGCCTCTCAGTGAAACCTTGGGTGTGAATGTAGGTGAACTTGGGGAATTGCAGGTACAGGAAAGCATATTGCTTTAGGAATGCCTGCGCGCTGTGAGAGACTCTCCTCTCAAAATCTCCTCCTAGTAGTCGGATGATGTGACCCATAAAGGCGTTGTTCACCCTATAATATTCCTTCTTGAAGTTCTTGAATTGGAGCTAGGGATATCGGTCATAGGCCTTCAGCTTTTGGCCCGGTTCCTCCTCGAGCGCCATAAATAGTCCACTATACTACCTTTGTTCTGCCAGTGAATAGACCAGATAGGAGGTCATGTAGAATTTGGAGCTCTTTTTAATATTCATAAACTGTTCATGATAGCAGTTGCTGATAATACCTCCCCAATAGAATGAGGCCTTCGTGGTGACATCTTCGTTCCCACGGATGATTTTCTCAATGAAGTACACCATCCATTCTTGAAAGAATGCAGAAGAAGGAAGGCCCATTACCCGGTTCAGCATGGTCACTAAGTTGTGATAGTCTTCATGGAAACCGTTGTGAAAGAGTTCGTGAGGGACCTTTGCAGCACTGCCTCTTTTCTCCTTGAGCTAGAACTAGTTTATCAACCTTCTACAACCCATCAGGTCCTCATTCCAAGTCGCCTTTCCCTCTTCCATTGTGGGTACTTCCATTTCCTCAAAGGTAGGAATGTGAAAGGTCTTTGCGATTCCCTCGGCTGACATGTTAGCGAGAATATTCCCATCCCTGTCAATGATGGTCCTTGTTTTAGGTTGGTAGGCCTTCCGGCAGGCCATGATGAGCTCAGGGGCAATAAGAGATGGGGGGAAACCTGCAGCTTCTGCAATTCTGCTCTGCCTAATTAATTTGGCATTATCGGTACTTGGGTGAATTCTGACCTTTTTCTTGAATTCATCAATATCAACCTGGCCGATATTGGTATCTGAGATTTTCTTCCAATCCATGGTGACTTTTGATCGTAGAGGTTCACCTTGGAACTGGAACTTCATTTGGTCTTTATCCTTCTTCCCAGGAGGAGTTTTTCCTGATTTCTTTCCTTTGTCCTTCTCTGCAGTTCCTCCCGAGGGTCCTCCACTCAATTCCATATATCCTGCAAGCATGGACACAATGAGTACAACTGATTATAAAGGCACGAGCGTTAGTCAAAATCTAATTTAGACAAAGTATGATTGATGAAATCAAATGTTTAATTCAAGATATCATTACCAGAGGAACTTCGGACAATCCGGGCCTAGAGGGTCAGACTTCCCTGGAAAAAATGTTGTTTCAAAAAGGGGCCAATAGGGTGGTGTGATCTGGGCGATTTCCTGACCACAAATCTTGGTGGTTTGAGGGGCTCATGTTGAAGAGGGTTGAATTTAAGCATGTGGGTCGAGATCAGATTTCAAATTTCAGGTTGTTTAGGTCACTTTTGGGGCTCCCAGAAGTTCAGGCTCGGAAAGCTATCAAAGGTTCGTTGTTTGAAATGGCCAGCTAGAAACGGAGTTCTGAGGACGGAACTCTGGATATCGGGACTCAAAAGGTCGAAGGACGGTAGGTGGTTCGGGACCTGAGGGCCGGAAAGATGCTGAGTTTTCGTCGTTCTGGAACGGAAACCCGGATGGAGCGGCCCAACGGACCGGACCCGAAATCAAGCTTGGACTTTGATTTTTTGTTTGAAGTTTCTTCGGGGAACAGGAGGGCAGAGCCTAGAGGTCGGAAAGGCATGCACGTTTTTCCCCGTGTAGGGTAGCGGGCATAGGATGAAATTCTGGAGGTCAGAGCTCGGCGAGGGCGAGGACGTTTACAGTTCAATATTCGATGTTTCGCGGTGAACGCGAGCTCAGAGTCCGGGCAAGGGAAGGTCGTCGTTAGATGGTCATTTCGACCAGGCGAGGCTGCAACGGAAGTCCGCGGACTGGGACCCGGGCTGATGATAGAGGGTTAACCTTGTGCGAAATAACATCGGACGGCGAGATGCAAGGCGGGCCCCGGGTGTCGGGAAGACAGGGTCACTCCGTTGTTTTGTGAACGGCGAACGCTTAGTGGAATTTTGGACACGCAAGTCTGGGGTTTCAGGCCCGGGAAGGAAAAATGGAGGCCAATTTCCAAAGTTTGCAGTTTGTGTTTCTAACAACAATCGGATGAAGGAAGTCTGAGGAGCCAAGCCCGGGAGAGGGTGCAGCCGTTCGCAGAAATATTTTCTTAAGGTTACACCGGCGGTAGAAGGAAGACCTGGGCCCATAAAATGCGAACGCCCCTGGGTGAAGAACAGTCGCGATGAGGTTAAGCTTCAGCTGCGGATTCGAGGGTGTTTTGGAGGTTTTCCAAGGATTCCAAGACATGGGTTTTTTAGGCGTCGCTTTTATCTATCTATCCAATGCATTTTTAATCCATGTTATTCAATTTTAGGCGTTTAAAATTATGAAAAACCTCTCGGGAGGGGAAGCAGCGAACCTACCTTGGAAGTCCGATGAGGGAAGCTGCTAAATCCACCAAGGATCGGAAAATGAAGGTAATGGGCGCGAGGGCGGCGAGCGATGAAGGCAACGAACTCTTTAGTCAAGCGCTCTGACCTCCTTTGCAATCCTGACAAGTGAAAATGACAAGTTGGAGCTTGATATTTATACCCCCTGCCATTAATGGCTTCATTTAATGCAGGTACGACCAGCCGTTTGGTTAGTGAGTTTGAAAATCACAGACGGTGGCGGGAGGTCCAGGGTCCGGGGGCCGGAAAGGCGTGAGGTGGTGGCCGCTCAAAAACTGCCTTTTTTAAGATTGGTGGCAAGGAGAGGTTCAAACCCCGGACGGCAGAGCGCCAGTGAGGTTTTGCCGCCATAAACGACAAAGGTCGAAGAGAATTCCGGGAACGGCGGCCCAGCCGTCCGGACCCGGAGGACACGGAAGCAGCCCAAAACTTTGCACAAAAGAAATCTAGCGGCAATTGACGAACTGGGTCTCGGGGTTCAGGAAGGCGGACGCCTTCCGCCGTTTGTGAACGGAAAACCCTAAGAGGAAGCCCGAAGGTGGAAACCCGGTGGGCCGGGCCCGGGAGGGTCCAAAGCCACTAGCAGAAGGAAACTGCCAAGGAAAGCCCGAAAAGCCTTAGGGCTTAACCAAAGATGAGTGGGAGAAACATGATCACTTTAAGACAGGCTTCAGGGGTACGCTAACCATTAGGGATGCCAAAATGGGGCACGCAAAATTCGGCGGTGACAAAAACGACCCGGCAAGGCAAAAGAAAAGAGGGTCCCCGTTTTGAACAGGGCGTGTGTGCTAAGGGCATAACAAGAAGCAATAATACATCATCATTTTCATCATACAACATTCTATCTAAATTTTCCTAGATGCGCTATTCTATGGCCTAAAAGCGCTAAAACCCTAAATGCGTAAAGTTTCCCTCGGATGCACTAAAATCCCAAATGCACCATTATGTGCCTTGAAAGTGCTAAAACAAATCCTATATGTGCTATTTCCCTATATGCACTAAATCCCTAATCAAATGCGCCATTTCATCTACTCGATGCGTGAAAACCCTAAAAGCGCTATTTTGTGTCCTAAATGCGCTAATGTACCAAATTTTCTATCAACATCCTCTAGCACTATTTCACCTATCGAATGCGCTAATCTGCCTACATCCTTAAAGCACTAAACTATTTCCTATATGTGCTACAAATTTTTTTGAAAGTGCTAATCTATTCCCTAAAAGCACTAAAATGGCCTGCTAAAATCCTAAATTCGCGTAAACACATCAAAAAATTAACTAAAAATGAAAAATTTCAAAGCAAAGTGGGTTGAATTGACTCACCGGTGGTCCATACGCGGTTGGTCTCTGGTATCGGCGGGCCCACTCGAATCTATGCCTGTGATAGGGAATCTCCATCTCGCCAAGTCACTGTTAGAGCAAATAGTTTCTACAGTCAAAAGGTGATAATGACTTGTCCTTTTTACCCTTTTACTTTTTAACGGTCAAACAAGGTGGGTTTTTGGTGGCATTTTGTTATTTTTAATCTGGGGCAACTTTTAATCAATTATCGGGAGCTAAATCACTGCGTCCCTCTTATCCGAACTTTCATCACCAACTCAGCATTTTTCTCATCATCAGTGATTTACCTCCCAAGGGGGAATCATCAATATCATGCATGTTAATCAGGGGCATATCAGTTAAAAAAATTTCTAATCAGGGGCAAAATCAAACACAACAAATTTCAAAAGCAGGAATATTTTCTTTGAAGTAATGTGTTTCACACATCACTTTAAAGAGCGGAAAAATGTATATGCATAAAATTGGTCATGTCTAATCCTGGAATTTAATTAAATATTTTATTATTTAATTAATCCTCTATAGTCCTCTACAAATGATTAAATTTAATTAATTTAATTATATTGTTCATTCACTTTATTCTTTTGTCATGATTAAATAAATCAATTTTATTTAATTATTTCACATCCATATGTCTACTTAATTAATTAAATAAATACCCTTTATTTATTTAATTATCACCTTTTTGAATTTAATTAAGTCTTTTGATTTAATTAAATTTAAATATTTCTTTTCTCCTATTCAAAACTTTCTTCTAATTAATTAAATATTTTATTTAATTAATTTTATCCACATATCATTTCTTAAACAATTTAATTAAATATCTTTCATATCTTTTCAAATCATAATTAAATATTTTATTTAATTATAAAATTCTCTATTATTCTTCAAATCTTAATTAAATATTATATTTAATTAAGAAAATCTTCCATGTCACCAATAAATGAATAATTGAATTGATAAATTCATTATTTATCTTCAAAATCTTTCCAAAATCTCACAAAAAGATGATTTTTACAATTCATCTTTATCATCTCATCTTATCTCTTCTACGAAAAAGGAAACAAATCTGCTTTTTGTTTTCTTCTATTTTTCTCTCCAGTCTTATCCATCTTCGACCGTTCAATCTACCAGGAATTTTCACAGCTGTTGATCACATTATCCAATCAGAATCTTTCAAAAACTCTATAAATATCCCTGTGAATCCAAGCATTGGTTACACACAACACACGCGCATTAGAACTTAATTGCATTCTAGCATTCTAGCATTGTCTTTATCATCTTTAGCTTTCAGAATCTCGTAATATTTCATTTTAGCAATCATGTTTAGTATCAGCATAATCATATCTTAGTATAGCATAGCATGCATTCATATTCAATCTTGTTCTCTAGGAAGACTGTTTGTTGAGCCTAGCATACAATCTGAGAGCAAGCTAGAATCAACAAAAACATTAGAGATAGAGGACAATGGAACGTCTTTGAATCATAAAACAGAGTTTGCATTTCTTTTCTTTATTTTATGCTTTAATTTAAAGATTCATTGGTGTGTTCAATTTGTTGTTTTAAATCCACATTTATTTATTTCATACACATAAAATCGACCACACAATTATTATTCTCAGGGATGAAATTTCTACTACAAATGAATACAAGGAGAAGTTCAAGATTAGCTCAGCTAAGCTTGATGAACTTATTCAAAGTTAGAAGATTGGAAGTGACAAGAAAGGTCTTGGATGTGAGAAAGGAGAAAGCTTCAGATCTGGTCAAAGGAAATTTAGGCCAAGAAATCAAACGAGCAAAGGTAGAAGGTATCTAGTAAGACAACCCAATCCTCAAAAGTTTAATTGATATTGTTCTGTTTGCAATAAATTTGGTCATATGGCTACTCAATGTAGAAGTAGAATGAATCCAAGTGGTCCATCATTCTCCAGTCAGTGTTTTAATTGCAATAAGTGTGGTCATAAGTCAATTGAATGCAGAAATATGACAAAAAACTTTTTCAATAGAAATGTTAGATGTTATGCCTACAATAGATTTGGCCATATTGCTAACCAGTGCAGATCAAGAGAAAATCAATGGAATAACTAGTTTGGACAAAGAAATGGCGTGTGCTATAATTGTAACAAATCCACTCACATTGCAAGATTTTGTAGAAGCATGAAGGGTTCGGTAAACAAAGGGAAAAATATGCAAAAGGATGATAAGGGAAAAGGAAAAGTTATTGTGGATGAGATCAGGAATCAAAAGAAGACATGGGTGAAGAAGAGTGTTTCTAATGCAGGAAATGAATCTGCACCAGAATATGGTGCTGGAAATTCCTCCGGGAATTAGTTTAAGGCCTCTGGCCTTTGGGGAACTCTCAAGAAAATCTTTTACCCCTTGCTGGTAGTTGGTACTGGAATGTGGAAAATTGCAAAGATTGCATTAATGATCTACAAGTGTTTTGGGAACACTTGTGGAGGAAATTTATGCAAAATTGAAGGTCCGTAGAAGAATTTTCTTTCATAGACTATGAAAACAGGGTATCTGGAAGACATAGGGCAAAAGCATTTATTGCGATAAAACTTTAGATGTGTGAATGATAAAAGGTTACTTCTATTCCTCATTCATCACATTGCATTTCGAGAAGAATAAGGTTGAAGAGCTCTACAAGTGAATTTTGGCGAGATACAATTCTAAAGGTGATTCGATGAAAAAACCCTAATCCAATGAAAGGTATTTATCTGTAAAACTTGTGAACTTGAATTTTTTGGAAATGGTCGCTCCGTTAGTTGTTGATATTAAGGATAGACCCCACCCAAAATTCAAATGGCACCTCTTCAAATCCATTGACACAAAACCAGTAGGTGCATTTTCTTCCATTCCGTATGGTTTCTTTCACATTGAAGATATTAGGGCATATATTCATGTGAATGTTGAGGATTTAGGAAGCTCCCAGTTGTTAAATCTATACACAAATCACATTGTGGGAGAAGATCTCTATGTAAGGCTTGAATTTAAGACTTTGGAGGAGAAGAAGTTCACACAAATTGTGAAGTTTCATACGTTCGACGAAAATGAATGGGTTCAATACATACTAAGTCGAGTGCATGTCGAGTTCATGTGGTTAAATTATCCCTTCAAGATCACAAGAGAAGCTATAAGTATTGTTACTGGTTTGAATTCATTTGGTGGGTTACCCACATTGAAATATGTGAAGAACCAAATAGTCATTGAGGCAACTGGTTCCACTTTCGACAGAAGATCCATGACAATTAATGACATCATTGAATTGGATGTAAAATTTGATTCTATGGTTATTGGATATAAAATCTATCACTCCAGTCGGGATAACTCTATATATGGTATTGCAATCTATGCAGCTTATCAAATGATCAAGGAAAATGCAGAATATGACTTATGCAAGTTACTCCGGAGCCAGCTAATTGAAAATCTTGGTAAAATCAAGAAGGACAAGAAGAAATCTTTCAATTATGGCAATCCGTTGTTATGTCTATTTTTCTACTTCATGAATGAAGTTTTGGGAGTTGGTAATGTGCAACCAGTCAAAGAACTCTTGAGGAAGCCACAATAAAATATTTGAATATTTTCAATATGACTCTCATAGAAATAATGCTAGAGTTACCTAAAGGGTTATATGAAGTCTTAGAAATGAGGAGAGTAAATGCAAGAGCTGAAGATGAACGAAAGAGAGAATGCATACTTTCCAATATATGTCTGGTAATATCAAAAGAAGAAATGAACAAAATTTTCAATGATGCTAAAAAGGATTTTAAGAGAAAATCAAGGGTGAATAAGCTTATGATCAGGCAGACTGAGGAAGTAGCAAAAGAAACTGACATAATTCTTAAGGCAGTTCTATTGAAGAATAGATATAACGTTGTTTTTGAAGAAACTCATGATGAAGATATTCCATCTGGTCCAGAAGTTCAAGATGTTTGGGCTAATATTGAAGAAGTGAAAGAAGACACAATTGAGGACACTCAGAATCCTCTCGATATGCAAGATACTGAAATTTCCATGAAGACTGAAGCTCCTAAAGATATGTTAGTTGAAGAAATAGAGATTTCCAAAGACAAGCAAGAATCTATGTTTGAAGAAAAGAAGGTTGAGGAAAAGGAGGTTGCTATGGAAGCAAGAGACACCGCAAAGGCAGTAAAGAAGTTTTTATAAGAAAAATAGAAGGTGTCTGACCCTGAATTGGTTGAAGGTCCTATCAACTTGGCCGCTTTATCTCCTATTCAGAAGCTGAAGGTAGCATCATTTGCTCAGGCCAAGGCAAGGGAGGAGATATTGAAATCTCACATTGAGGATAGTGAGTTGCTAAGTCTTGCATTCGGTATCTTTGAGAAGATCATGCCCACACATGTCAAGGACTCATCTGATTCTCCCTTCAGTCAGCTAAAGAAATTTATCAACTCTATAAGTACTCACTTTGAGTCTCTTGAAAAGTCAGTTGAGGATAAGGTTCAAAAATAATTTGATGCAAACAGGTTCAGTATATTGAAGTGTATGATTGCTAATGATAAATCCTTGTTAGCTACCTATAAAAAAAACATTCAAGGTGCATTATCTGAGGGTGGAAATATCTACAAGTCATGCTTATCCTTGTCAAAATTCACTGAGGTCACTGAGAAGAAAACTAAGGAATATGAGAAACAGTTAGCAGATATTTCTCAAACCTTTGATCCTCTAACCGTTTCTATGGGTAAGCAAGAAGGTCAAGTCATATCCCTGCCTGACAAAATTAAAAGTTAGAAACATGAAAAAGACAAAATTGTTGAAAGGGTATGTGAGCTCAGAGGACTAATTGGTCCTTAAATGGAGATAATGCTTAGTGCATTGAAGGAAGCAGATGATGCTATGGTTGTCAGTGATCCGAAAAATCTTGAGTTAGCAGAGATTCAATCCTACTTATTTTTGTTCTAGCTTCTAATTATACCTACATAACAAAATTAGTATGCACAAAAATTACATATTTGTAACTATCTTAAAGTAACATTCATTAATCCACATGTAAAATTAACATAGATAGTTCATATAGCATGTCAATGTCATTAAAGATTACAAAAATAAGCTATGCCCAATGTCTATGGTTTTGAGGAAATAGCATAAAAAGGTCAACATCCAAGTATCAAAGTCTATGACAAATACAACAAATGGATAATAAACTCTATCAAAATTGAGTCATAAACTCAACTCATCATATAGGTCCCTCGTTGCTTGTTCCGATGTTCCTGAGAAGTCCTTAGTTGAACAGAGGAAGGTTCCCTAATTAAAAATTAGGGTTTCCTAGGGGAACAAATAGGGTTTTTGAGGGTTAATATAGGTATTTAGGGTTCTAATTTCCTCATTTGTGCTTTGATCCTATAGCGAAACCTTGTCTTTGGATTTCCCATTTTTTCAATTGTCGAGGAGCAATGTCGAGGATTCAGGGAGCCCCACATTGTTCGAACTTGGTTCGAGAGTTTGGATGGCCCGCAAGCATCGATGGCCTAGTATGTACCCTCTCGCTTCTCATTTTTATCTTGTCATGTTCTTGTAATTCATGTACAAAGTTCCTTGAGTCAATAGCAAGTTTTTAGGTTTTTCAGCACATTTGAGTCATTTTTTGCACACTTGCTAGGTTAGGAAGCTCGTACTTCAAAAAAATCTATGCACTTGCTCTAGATCCTCACATTTGACTTAAACCCTCACCTTTGAAACTAGTAATTGCTCTATTTCTTCACTTTTGTTTACTCCTTTATGTATTCTGCACATCTGATTTAGATCTTCGCACTTGCCAAACTTCCTCGCTTTTGATATTCGCACTTTTCACCTAAACCAACGCCCTTGACTTAAACCATCGCTTTTGATTTTGTTTCCTCAATGTTGCTCTTGTTTCTTCAATTTTTCTAAACATTGCTATCTTTTTCTTGTTTGGAACCCTAAGTCTTGTTTTTTATCATTTTTGTGTCATTTTGCATGTTCAGAGTGAAACCCTAAGATCATGGTTTAAAATTATTGTAGGTGGTCCTTAAACCACTATAGCCAAGGGAGAGATGACCTTGGGATCTATTTGATCTGATTATTAGTTTCGATGTTTTGGAGTGAGACTTTCTAGATGCGGTCGGGCTTCGTCATATATGTTACATGCCTCCCATCCAGACTCATACAACGATGATGACCGCACTCGTAGAGTGGTGGAATTTAGAGATGTCTTCATTTCATTTACCTACAGGAGAGGCCACCATTACACTTAAGGATGTGTGGAGGATTCTTCTCATTCCTATCCATGGTGAGCTTGTGACATACCATGTTCGACGGGGTACTTGTGCCATGCGGTGTGTGTTGGGTGTCAGACACTTGGAGGTGTGACAGTTTTTGATTGTTTTGTCTGAGTTTGTTGGAAGTGTAGACCCTATTTCTCTTGTCCTTTGTGGTTTGATTTTAGGATTATTTTTTCCTGATAGGAGAGGTTGTGTGATCGATTTTTATGTGTGATAAATGTAGATTAAAACAATAAATCAAACACACCAATGAAACTTTAAATTAAAACATAAAATAAAGAAATGAAATTGAAAACTGAGTTTATGCTTCAAAGACATTCCATTGTCCTCTATCTCCAGTATTTTCGTTGATTCCAGCTGGCTCTCAGATCTTGGGCTAGGCTCAACAAAGGGTCTTCCTAAAGAACGAGATCGAATATGGATGCATGCAATGCTATGCTAAGACATGATTATGCTTATGCTAAACATGATTGCTAAAATGAAAGATTACAAAATTAATAAAAGACTATGCTAGAATACTAGAATGCTAGAATGTAATTAAATTCTAATCTATATGCATTATAAGTCATAGGTGTAACCAATGCTTGGATTTGCAGGGATATTTATAGAGTTTTCAAAAGATTCTGATTGGATGATGTGATCAATGACTGTGAAAATTCCTGGCAGATCGAACGATCGAAGATGGATAAGACTGGAGAGAAAAATAGAAGAAAACAAAAAGCAGGCTTTGTTTCCTTTTTCGAAAAAGAGATAAGATGAGATGCTAAAGATGAATTGTAAAAATCATCTTTTTTGCGAGACTATGGAAAGATTTCGAAGATAAATAATGAATTATAAAATTCAATTATTTATTTATTGGTGATATGGAAGATTTTTCTTAAAATAGAATATTTACCCAAGATTTGGAGAATAATGAAGGATTTTATAATTAAATAAAATATTTAATTATGATTTTGAAAAGATATGGAAGATATTTAATTAAACTTTTTCAGAAATGACATGTAAATGGAATTAATTAAATAAAATATTTAATTAATTAGAAGAAATATTTGAATAGGAGAAAGGAAATTAAATTCAATTAAATCAAAGATTTAATTAAACTTAAATGTGATAATTAATTTAAATAAACAATAATATTTATTTAATTAATTAAGTGGACTTAAGAATATGGTAATTAAATAAAAATGAATTTATTTAATTAAAGTGGAGGAATAAAGTGAGTGAACAATATAATTAAATTAATTAAATTTAATCATATGTAGAAGACTTTAGAGGATTAATTAAATAATAAAATATTTAATTAAATGCCAGGATTTAAACATGACCAATTTTATGCATATACAGAGGTCATTAGTTCCTTGTTGGATGGGGTATTTGTATTGAGGGTATGTTTGAGCATGGGACCAAATATACATGGGGTTTGTGTCTTCTCGCCCACCTCTACAAAGATATGCACAAGGTTGTATATCGAGGTGGGAAATCTATTTCCGCGAGTGTTTCTCTTTTGCACATATGGGCCTGGGAGCATGTTGTAGTTGCTCAGCCAGATAGGATACAAGATTGTACCCCTGAGGATCCATACTCATATCATTATGGAGATTTCTTAAACTACACTCTTCCTGGAGATATTTCGTACTAGTGTCATGTGTTTGATGACATGTCAGGCTTGTTTACCATCAACAGACTAGATGGATGATTGGTTTATCTCATTCTCTGTTAAAGCGTTACTTACCAGACAGAGTATGTCATCAATTTGGAGAGAGACAGGGTCGGTTTCTTGATACTTATGAGGCTCTTTTTGGTTAGACTACTAGGGAAATCTATGTATGGGGTTACCAAGTAGATAGAGATGTTGTTGTTGCATTCAGAGCACTTGCCCCAGTTGGTTGTGATTGGCCAGTGGGTTTAGCAGATCCAGGTACCACACCTAATTTTGATCAGTGGTGGGCACAACCCAAGCCTTTGAGATTCACAAATCCTAGGGATGACCCTACTTTAGGCAAAGCAAGTATTATAGGTTGGTGTGGGGAGAAACAACACATTGATGTTCTTGCAGAGCAGCTGGATAGGGCCCGACATGATGGGAAATAGGGTGATCAAATTTCGTAGGTGCATGGATAGGTTCTAGGTCCTCCTCCACCACCTAGGGATGGAGGTGCTCAATTAGCGGCATAAATAGCACAATGACAGGCCTTAGAGTCATAACTTGCCATAGCGATAGCTGAGAGAGATACTGCTCGATAGGAGTGAGATGGTTTCAGAGTAGAGCGAGACATAAATATCGGTCGTCGTCTCATGGATGAGACATAGTTACAAGGTGTTACCACTAATAGGGATAGTTTGAGGACAGAGCGGGACAATATACGAGTTGAGCAAGATCAGCTATTATAGATGTCCACATACTATCATACCTTATATGATGCTACTATTCCTAGGGTTGCTCAACATCCATGGTTTGGAGAGCCTAGTGTTGTGGGCGATGGTAGTGGCGAGGTAGGCCAAATTTAAATGGTGGTCTGTAGCCTAGTCTATAGGTCTTTGTCCTTCTTGTTAGGCAGTTTTACTTTTTTATACTTGATCCTCATGTTTGTTTATTGCTCAGAGACATATTGCAGACATGATTTTTGTATATATGTTCATCAGCCCAGTCGAGGCCTCATATATATGTGTTATTTTGCATTATCCTATCACACTTGTTTCATCAATGATGATGTAATATGGAATTCTCCCTTTTTTGATGATGATATATATGAGATATACCTTCTTCTATTCAACTCATTTTATGCTTATGTGATGATCATGGATGTCGATGTATGATGATGTATGTTTATGTATTTTTTTAATGTATGCATATGATATGGATGGATGCATCACACTTTACTTCATATGATCTTTTATTCATTTAATATCATCATGATATGTTTTATTTGTATGCATATGATATGGATTGATGCATATGATATGGATGATATGGGTGTATGCCCCATACATGATACATGATGTTTTTATTCGTTTAATATCATCATGATATGTATTGAAAACATTATGCATGTAGGATGGATATGGTACTTATGATATTGCTATGCAGGATGAATTTTAGTTAGAAGAAATATTTGATGATGGATAGAAATTTGATGTTGTTAGTAGTTGATGAGTTTATTTCGCTTTGCTTGGAGGCTTCACAGTTTCGAACAATCCTGTTTGATGTAGCAAACAAATACGATGCACCAAAGTATTAATGACCAAGGTGACTTTGTATCCATTGTGTGGACTTTGACTCTACAAACAAAGATTATTCTTGCCCATACCAGACATACGAAAACTTTGTTTAAAGTATATAATCGAGTTGTGTTAAAAAAATTTCAGACCAGTCACACAAAGAGGTATAAAACACCTAACATGCAACTACACGAATTTTTTTCAACACAATTTTCATACACTCAATAAATCAAGTATTCACCATGGTAGTGTTACAAAAATATCTTACAAATAGAAAATTGAAATGATCCTCAACTACCCCCATTCCTTCTTCTCTAAATCCTTCTGGACATCCTTGAGAGATCCTGGGAATGTGTCAATAAAATAAATCATAAAAATAAGACTACAAAAAGATAAAAACAAAGTTGCAGTATCACTTGCCATATCTGTTTGAGGTTTCAATACTATTATTCATTGTTGATCATGTTTATCGTAGGAACGGATCCATTAAGGCATATCTCAAGATGTTGTTGCTGAATTGTCAAGAGATGGATAGTTGATACTTTGGCATTGTTTCTATTTGTTTTGCAATCAAATATTTGTGATTGTTTTGCCTGAAAGTTCTAGCTTGTTTTTGTTTGCTTTGTTTGTTTGTTTGTTTCATCAAAGGGTGAGTGCAATGATTTGTTTATTATGGGTGAAAATTTTATTGCGGATGGTGATGACAGGGTAGGTCTTTTTGATTTTCTGAGTTTTATGATGTTTTTGTTGTTTTCAGGGGACTAACCTAGGGCCTCAGGGGCTCATCAAAGATAATCCTTGCCTATGTTATACACGCAAAGGCTCATAGCTCACTTGGTTTTTGAATTTTTTTAAATTTTGTATTTTTTATTGTTTTTGGATTTCAAATTTTTTGACTATTTTTGGATTTTGATGTTTTTAACTAAGTTGAAATAAAGCATGATAGAAACCTAAGGGGACTGACCCACGGTCTCAGGGGATATTAAGCCTTTCCTACGTTGTACACACAAAGACAATGTAGATCGACCATTTGACTCAAAGCATAAACTATTTTTGGATAAACAACATTGATAATCTAGATTGATATTCCACTTCTATGTCTAGAGGATATGTTGTGGGAAATCTACTTGAACTAGCTATGAGGTTCAAGAAAATGTTGATATCTTAGACTATTTGAGTGAAGGAATAATCTGATGATATTGTTTGTTTTTGATATTTTTCAAATTTTTTCAATTTTTGTTGTTTTTCAGGTGTTTTTTTATTTTTGTTGTTTTTGACCATGATAGGACGCTTAAAGATCAAATCCACGACTAGCTTCAGGAAGTTTCCCCCAGTTGGAGACAAGACTACTTTCCTTAACCAATAACAAGCCATGGTTGGATGCATGTTTTATTATGGGATGAATGGGTGGATGTTGTGGATAGTACCAATAGATAATGATGCGATTCGTATTCAAATATAGCACCTTTTTTTCAAGTTTTCGATCAAAGAACATTTTATTTCTCTTTATTGTTTTTCTCACTTTTTGATTTTTTTGTATTATTTATCCTTTTTTCCATTTTTTTGGATTTTTACCCTTTTTCTTGGGGTATTCTGACATGCTTCATATGTAGAACTTCTTGAGGTAGCTTCTATTCAACGGTTCAACTAAAGGTTCTCCTTTAGGAGTAGCCAACTTGTAGGCCCCAGAGCCTTAGCTTGTTGTGATGACAAGTGGGCCTAACTAGTTGGGTTCAAATTTTCCTTTGTCGTCCTGATTCAATTGTACCTTATGATTCTCCTTGAGGACCAAGTCAACAATTTGATTTTTTTTTTCTTTTATTTTCTTGTCATAGCTTCATTTGATCTAATTCTGATAAACCTGCAAATGGTTTAACACGCTCAAATTCCTTTCATTTAGGAGATCTAATTCATTTAGCCTAGATACCCTATATTCTTTGTTGTTGACCATGCCTTTTAATGAGAATCGCAATGAGGGGATTTCAGCCTCGATAGGAAAGATAGCCTTTGATCCATACACCAAGGAAAATGGTGTGGCACCAGTAGGTGTGTGAATGCTAGTTCGATAAGCCCATAGGGATGGGTTTAGCTGCAAATGTCAATCATGACAGGCTTCATTAACAGTCTTTTTGAGTATTTTTAGGATTGTTTTGTTAGATGCCTCATCCTAACTGTTTCCTTGGGGATAATAAGGTGTGGAAAATCTATGCTAGATAGAAAATTAGGAACAAAGCTCTTGGGCATCCTGATTTTTGAATGGGGTTCCATTGTCTGTTATTATCGTTTAGGGAATTTCATACCTGCAGATCAAATAATTCAAAAAGAATTTTGATATTTGTTTTTTCGGTGATATAGGTCAATGGAATTGACTCTATCCATTTAGTAAAGTACTCTATTATTGTGATGATGAACTTGTGTCTATTGGATGAAGCGAGTGAAATCTTACCTACCAAGTCTAATCACCATTGCAAGAAGGACATGGTGTGGCGATGGGTCTCAGTTCCTGTGCTGGTGCATGAACTAGATCACTATGTTGTTGGCACTGACGACACTTTCTAGAATACTATATGCATTCTTGTTCCATGGAGGGCCAATAATACCCCATTCTGAGCAGTTTTTGGACTAGGTTAGGTCCACTAGAGTGGAACCCACAAATACCTTAGTGTACCTCTTGTAAGGTTGTATGTGCTTCTTCTACGTTAAGACACCAGAGTAACATACCATCTAAACTATGATGGTATAGGGTTATCTCCTAGGATGGTAAAACGAGAAGTTCTACAGGTGAAGGTTTTCTTTTAAGTGGTCATTAGGTCAAGTGGTATGATACCATGTTGGATGTAGTCAAAAGTATCTTGGTACCATGGGGAATTAGGACCAACAACAACACATACCAGTTCTGATTATGGGATGTTGAATGCAGGTACAAGCAATTGTTTGACGAGGAACTCATACTTAGGCACATTTTCTGGAATATCAAATAGTGATCCTATTGTTGCCATTGCATCGACATCTTTGTTGTTGATCCGAGTAACTTGCTCGAAGGTTATTCTAACAAAGCATTCCTTGAAGTTGTCCACCATCCTTTTATACGGCAGCAATTTTTCATCTTTTATCTAGTACTCATCGTTCACCTGTCTAATCACTAGCTGAGAATCTCCGAAGACCTATAGCTCTTTTATTCTCCATTCAATAGTCATTTTTATCCCTATTATTAAAGATTCATACTCTGATATATTGTCTATGTATGGGAAAGTGATCTTGTAAGCCTTGGGTATACTATCTCCCTATGGTGTGAGAAATAGAACACCTGCTCTAGAGCCATGTTGAGTATGGGACTCGTCAAAGTATAGAATCCAATGGCTTGTTTGTTCTATCATCAAGATACTCTTATCTGGAAATTCCACTATAAGAGAATTGTGATCATCTATAGCTGCTTCATCTAGTTGGTCTACTATGATTTGTCCCTTCATGGCTCTTCTATCCACATACTCTATATCAAAATCACTCAATATCATCACCCATTTGGCTATTTAGCCTATTAGGGTTGCATTTTCTAGCAGGTACTTGAGTAGGTCTACTTTTGAAATTAGTCCTATTTAAGATGTAGTGTCTTAGCTTTTATGTTGCAAACATGATTGAGAGACAAACTCTTTCAATGGGAGAGTAGTCCATTTCATAGCCTACTAGTGTCCTGCTGATGTAGTAGACTACCCTTTCTTTGTTGTTATCATCTAGCTAGGCCAAGAGAGCTCCCAAGGTTGCTTGTGTGGTAGACACATAGAGTATCATTTCCTTTTCTGGAATAGGCGGCATGAGTATAGGAGGAGTAAGTAAGTACTCCTTGACTTGTTGGAACGTTTGGTCACATCTTCCACCCCACTTGAAGGTGATGTCCTTGTGTAGGAGATGAGTGAAAGGGTGACATTTGTCCACCAATTGTGTGATAAATCACTTGATGGATTGCAGCTTTCCCTGTAAACTCCTTAACTATTTTAGTGTTTTTGGTGGAGGCATCTCTATTATAGCTTTCACTTTTGTAGGATCCACTTTGATCCCCCTTCTTGACACTATGTACCCTAACAGCTTCCCAAATGTTACTTCGAATACACATTTCTTAGGGTTGAGTCTCATATTGTATTGCTCAAGCCGATCAAACAACCTTGCAAGATTTGTCAAGTGATCTTCCCTTTTGAATGACTTTGCTAGAATTTCTTCCACATAGTCTTCCATGACTGTGTGTAGCATATCATGGAAGATGGTTGTCATTTCTCTTTGATATGTTACTCCTACATTCTTTAGACCAAATGGCATTACATTCCAATAGAATGTCCCCCAAGCCCAAGTAAATGTTGTTTTGTGTTGATCGTTTGGAGAGATCTTTATCTGATTATATCCAAAGAAACCATCCATTAAGGATAGCATCTCATGCCCTGCTATTAGATCCATGATCATGTCGATACTTGGCAATGGAAATTCATCCTTTGGACAAGCCTTGTTTAGGTCTCTGAAATATGTGTAGATCATTATGCCCCCAGTAGGCTTTAATACTAGTACTAGATTGGATATCCATTCTGGATAGTCAATTGGTCTAATGAAACTTACGTCTAGTAGCTTCTTGAGTTCTAGCTTTACCAATAATGCTATCTAAGGATGCATTTTTATTAGTTTTTGCTTGATAGGATTTGCTCCAGGGAAGACGGCTAGATGATGTACCAATAGTGTTGGATCTAGTCCAGGCATATCTGCATAGGTCCATCCAAATTTTACCTTCCGTGTGTTGATAAAAGTTGTGAAGTTTTCTTTCTCTTCAGGGTCAATTGATGTCGCATGGTATTTTATCTTCGGGTCTTTTGTTGTGCCAACATTTATGGCCTATGCTTCTTCTACTAGGAGCATTGATCTTTCTTGATATTCCAATATGGGGAGATTGAACCCTCCATCCTTGGTGCCTCTAGAAGGTTTTCACCATTGGATGCATCCTTTATTTTCTTATTTTCTGGATCTGATAGAGCCACAGTGTGGTCTTCTCTAGGGGATCATACTTTTATGTTTTTTTCTTTCATTTTTGCGACTGGAAGATTTAATCTCTCCACCGAAGTACACATCATGTTTGAGCTCCATGACAAACCCTGCTTTGTGATCTCCTATTGGTATGTTTGTTCAAAGTCCCATGAAATCCATGATTTCCTCATCATTCTGGAATTGATCCAGAATAGGTGTATGT
The DNA here is from genome assembly GCA_007258455.2 of Sequoia sempervirens. NCBI lineage: Eukaryota > Viridiplantae > Streptophyta > Pinopsida > Cupressales > Cupressaceae > Sequoia > Sequoia sempervirens. The sequence continues at coordinate 124,499,621 of VDFB02000003.1, read as the reverse complement.
TGTTGATCCCAATCTATGAGTTGTGGGTAGCAAAGTGGTAGGCTATTATCATTATCTGCAAAGCTTACGGAGGTTGCAAAAATGGTTAGTATCGCTCTGGTGTCTTTTTCCACTGAGTGTCTAGGTCATCATTACTAGAAGTGGGGGAATCATATCCGATGACAAAGGAAGGAGAATCCCATTCGTATTCATTAGAGTCCATTCTAGAATGGTAATAGATGTTGGGGATGGTTTCAATATATTGGAGAGGGAACCTATCAATGCTAAAGTTATCAAATAATTCTTCGACTAGTAAATCGTTGTCCATGATATGGTAGATATTCAATGTCTTAATGCTAGCAGAAGTTTTTTGTTTCTTAAAAGAGGTTTGTCCAGTTTTTGGAATAACCATGTCTTTTGGATTGTAACCTAGTCCCATATTTTTCTTCCTCTGTTCCACTATGATAGGCTCCAACCAGCCTTGTTTATGTACTCCAAGGCCACATGTTCCTTGATACCCCATTTGTTTAGCTAATTGATAACCTCTCGTGTTAGGATCAATTAGAATGGGTTGTAGTTTTTTTGGTTCCTTTTGGTCCTCCTTGTAAATCATGGACGAGAAGTCCTTCAATATTTCTTCATCTTTCATGTCTCCCCACCTAGTGAAGATTGTGGGCTTGGCTATCATTTGTACTATCTTGATCTCTTTCAGACCTCCATAGACTTTGGGTGTTGGTGGGAGCATACTAATGCAAAATGCTTGGTTAAAGTGGTAATTCCCATTACCCTTGTCAAGTACTTGTGCCTTGATTTCCATTTTCAGTTGCTCACTTGATGTGTTCATAGTTGAGGTTGATGGTAGCATGGAAGGGTCAACATATGAAAATGAGTAGAAGGCTATGTCATTGCTAGGCACCCATTGGATTTTATTGTCACTGGTGAAAGGTCAATGGTACTGCTTGTAATGCATGGATCCAAGGGCATCCTAGAAAGAGGTTGTATGGTAACTCAAGGTCAAGTACTTGACAAGTATTTTTTGTGATGGTCGATCCTATCTATAGTAGCAGCCTGACTGTCCCTTCTAAATTTCTTTCAAGGTCATCATAAGCTCTTATGGTGATACTCTTTCCTTTGTTAATCACATCATCAAAATACCCCAACTATTTGATGAATTTTAAGGTACAGATGTTTAGACTTGCACCATTATCTATCAATACCCATTTGACCATGGTTTTGTGACCACCAACCTCTATGTAGAGGGCTTGGTTGTGGAATGTTCTTTGTGGTAGATCTTTCTCGGAAAAGATTAAATGATTACTAGTCATGATCTTGCCAACCATGGCTTGGAACTGACTAGGATCGAGGTCATTAGGGACCAGTGTTTCCAATGCTTTTTCCAATATTTCCCTATGTGTAGGTGATAGTTTTAACAACTCTAGGATTGAGATTAGGGTAGGTGTTTTCTTCAACTGTTCCACAATGTTGTAGTCATTTGGTGACTTGATTGTGGGTTTGGGTGGGGCTCCTTGTATTGTAACTCTCCCTCGACAGGTGGTTATGTTACAGTTGTTGTCTCCACCTCGTATTGTCACTACATTTGCTCGATTGTCATCAGCTTGTGAGAGGGTTCCTAAAACCATGTCACTGTATGTGTAATTAGCATTCTGGTACTCTTGTTCTTTTCCTTTGTCATTCCTTTTAGCGTGATTCGATATTGGGTTCGAGCATATTTGAAGATCCTTGTTTTCGGGATGATGCTCAAAGTCCACTTCCCCTTTGTCTATCAAGTCTTGGATGAGGTGTTTGAGTTGTATACAATTGTTGGTCATGTGTCCTTTGATCTTATGGAATTCGCACAAGTCTTTCTCATTATACCATGGTGTCTTGAAGCTAGGTTCCTCATAGTTTGGGAATCGTTAGTTTTCATGAGGTTTTGTTGTACTAGTTTTCACATGATTGCTTCAAGTGACTCACCTAGTACTGTGAACTGCCTCCTGGGTTGATCGTATTGCTTTTGTTTCCCTCCCTGATTTGTTTGCTGGTTGACAACCTGATTGTTCTTGGGATAGGTAATTTGGTTGTTTTGTGTGTTGTTGGGAATATAGCCTGTTTGTGCCACATATGGTTTGTTTTGAGGTGTGTTATGTGCATGCCATAGTGCTCTAACATCAACTACTCCATCGTTTGTGGCATTATTGTTTTTGTCCCAAACTTTAGGTTTATTGTTTGAACTAGAGGGACTATCTTTTTAGTTGTTCAATTTAAGGACTCCCCCTGCAATGAGGGCTCTCTCAATATGTAATCCCTTTTTTGATTGTTTCTTCAAAGTCTACGAGGCATAACATAGTGAGTTGGTGGTTTATTTCAGGTAGGACATTCGTGATGAAGATATCTAACAATTCCTTATTTGGAATGGGCCATTTGCATCAACTCGCTTTGTGTCATCTCTATAGGTAGGAGGTAAAGGACTCTCCTTTATTCTATTTTATTGTGGACAAACTCATGATGGTGATGTCTTGCTCTATGTTAAATGAGAAGTGGCTTATGAACTTGCTAGACATTTCATCAAAGGTTCTAATTCCTAGTTGTAGACGGGTGAACCACTCCATAGCATGACCTGTAAGGCTGCGTGGAAAGAGCCTCATGAGATAAGCATCCTTGTTTTGTACCTACATACATGACACTGAGAAGTCTCGTACATGCTCTACTAGATCTCCTCTTCCTCTATATTTGTTGTCAAACTTGGGTATTTCAAAATTCTTTGGAAATGGTAATGTCATGATGGAGGGATCAAATGGGAATGGACATATTTCCTGAAGGGTGTAGGTCTTTTGTGTTTTCCCTACCTACATTTTTGATATTTTCTAATTCATTGTCTCTAGTTGCAATTCTATCTCAGTTTTCGGTACCCCTATTTGCAAATTTTACATGTAATAGCCTTGTTGTCCCACAATGTTTGTTTGGTCATAAGTTGGATAGAATGGGGGTATTGAACCTTGGTAGTTGTTTTGAACATAGGGTGGGTTAGGTCCTTGTTGTGTGTAAGGAGGGTTAGCTCCTTGTTGTTGTGATGAAGTATACTGAAGGTTACCCTGTTGATGTGTTAGTGGGTTACCTTGTTGGTAGGAAGAATTGGGAGGAGTGCCCTACGGCACACTTGGTTGTTGATATGAACTATGTTGAAGGTTTCCCTGATGGTGCATTGATGGGTTACCTTGTTGATGGGATGACTAAAGAAGGGTGCTTGTGGCACACCTTGCTATTGGGAAGGACTATACTGAAGGTTTCCCTGATGATGTGTTAGCAAGTTACCTTGTTCACGGGACGACTGAAGAAGGGTGCTTTGTGGCACACGTTGCTATTGGGAAGGACTATATTGAAGGTTTCCTTGATGATGCATTTAAGGGTTACTTTGTTGATGGGACGAATGAAGAAGGGTGCCCTGTGGCACACCTTGCTGTTGGGAAGGACTCTACTGAAGGTTTCCCTAATGGTGTGTTGGTGGGTTACCTTTTTGATGGGACGATTGAAGAAGGGTACCCTATGGCACACATTATTATTGGGAAGGACTATAGTGAAGGTTTCCCTGATGGTGCATTGGTAGGTTACCGTGTTGATTGGATGAACATGGAAGGGGACCCTATGGTCCACCTTGTTGGTGGTACTACTGGTTTGGAAGGGGACCCTGTGGTCCACCTTTTTAATGGTACTATTGGTTTGGAAGGGGACCCTATGGTCCACCTTGTTGATGGTACTGATTTGGAAGGGGAACCTGTGGTCCTAATTATTGTTGGTATTGATTTGGAAGGGGACCCTGTGGTCTACCTTGTTGGTGGTACTGTTGGTTCAGAAGGGGACCTTGTGATCCACCTTGTTGATGGTACTGATTTGGAAGAGGACCATGTGGTCCACCTTGTTGATGGTACTAATTTTCTTGGGAAGGGTTGACATTTGAAGTGTTTTGAGGTACATACTATCCTGGTGGGGGATGGTTGTTTTTTGGTTCATAATGGGATGGCCCTCCTTGATACTGTTGTGCTACTACTGCTTGTTTGATCTGAGTTGGTTTTCTAAACAAGGTGTTTTCTTGTGGTAGACCACTTTTTTGTGAGAATACGGGTGGCATGTTTGGATTTTGTGTGGATTCAAATATTTGTCTAACAACTGATTTATCCCCTAAGGGAATAATATTAGGATCCTTGAGGGCCTCCATGTTGAAGTCCACTAGCAATTTAGCACTACTTTGTGCTAACTTGAAGAAATATGAGTTTGGGTCCTTTCTCAACAATTTTTCCATTAGTTTGAGAAATTTTGGGTTGTTGGAATGCTCAAACAGTTCCTCATCATTTATCTCCTCAATATCTACTTCCTCTATGATTACTCTTTCTAGGTCTTGGTTGTTTTGTTCTATCACTTCATGTCGTTTGCGGTTTAGCTCTTCTTCACTGAAGGTGTTTCTATACATAGGTCTCTTTTAGGGTGTTTCAAGTTCACTTGGCCTATAGCCCCATGGGCCACCTTCATCTTTTGTGGTGTTTGTTGGTGGGATGCTGGTGTTGTTCTTGCTTGATTCCATTTTTTTCCTATGTTGTGATCTTGTAGTTGTCATAAACAACTTCCAAGCTCTTGTGACTATTTTTGTGACTCCTATCTATGGAAAAATTTGGCCTATTGGTGCAAAGCGTAGCTAGAAATGTTCTAGTGTATTTTGGCAGATGTGATACCTTCTCTAGATGTACCCTCTAGCAAACTTTTTTGTAGGCAGTTCTTTGAAAGGCGGAGTATGGATTTCTGCTTCAGGATTTTTTTCTTGCTGGATCTAATGATTTTTCTCTTTCCGTAGAGCATGAGGGATGTATGTCTATTGCCATGCAAGAGGTGGTAACATGGGTCTCCCGGCTACTAGGTTTGCTTTCTCTTCCTCTTCATCTAAGATGTTTTTTGCGTTTCTCCACTAGTTGGGTGTTTTGTTCTTCTCAAATATGATGGTTATTAAACTGTTAATGATATCAATTTTTTCACCTTCAATGTGTGTGAGACTAGGTTGGAGGATCAGTGCTACAAGGTTCGGTTGTTGAACTGGAGCAGTCGGTCACCAGATGGTCATAAAGTGTAATGGTTTTGAGATGGTTGAACTATGAAGCTCAAGACCCTAAGGTTTGAGTGTTGTTTTGGAATGGTGCTACTTTTTGAAAATCAAAATTTTGAAGGACTAGGGTCAATATTTCACTTCCTTGTCTAGAGGATATGTTGCAAAAAAGCTTACTTGATCTATCTACGAGTCCTAAGTAACTGTTGATATCTTAGACGTCTGAGTGAAGGAATGATCCCAATGGTTTGTTTCATTTTGATTTCTAACAAGTAGGATGGAAATAATGGATGAGGGAATATATGACTTATTTGGTTTTCCAATTGTTTCATTTTAACAAGGATCCTATAAGTATCTTTGGTTTTTTTTCCCAATTGTCAGCAGGATAGAGCAATAGTGTTGGTTTCTAATCAAAGGTAGAAAACTGTGAGCAAGAGCAGCCAAATTTATCAAGTGTGGCAAAAAATGTGTCAAGTGTGTCAATTTTGGAGAAGCAAGTGTGAGCTGGAAAATCAAGTGCATCTTCTATGTGTCTCTATCAGATGCAATGATTTCCCAAGAAAAAAGCAATTTTCTTGGGAAAATGCGAGCATCTTCTTGGCAAGTGTGTTGGTTTCTCAAAAGCAAGTGCAAAAAAATAAAAGTGTGTGGTTTCTATCAAATACAACTAATTTTCATCAATGAAGTTTCTAGGACAGAGAGCAAATGCAATGAATTTTTAGCAACTACGATAGAAAATGTGGCAACTATGTTGGAATTTTGTGCAAAGGTGGTCTCTGTGTGTTTTGTTTCCAGTTTGAAAAATCTTTCTCTGGATTTTTGCAAGTTTAAGTTTGTTTTTCTCTCAATTTCTCTATGTTTGGAGTATGGAAAGTGATACAACACTTGGACTGACTTAGAAAGCACGAATTTGTGTGACCTTCATGTCTATGGCTTTAAGTTGTGAAATCAAGACACCCAAGCCATAGTTCCCAAATGATTACTTTGATCAAATGCAACCTGAAATAAAATCCTGAATATTTAGAAACCTTTAAGGAAAATCCTTTCAAGGAATGCAAATATAGGGCTTCTTTTAAAAGCATACACTGACTCAAAGGGTTTGCGATTCAACCATCATGTTTAGTGTTTGTTTGGATGTGTTCTTTTTAGATCAAGCACATAATTGGATGTAAAGATTGTTTTGAATGTATTTGGCAAGTTTAACATAAACAAGCAATTGCAACCCTAGTGGATAGAAACCATTCTTTTAGGTAGGCCTTCCTCATGCTCCGAAGAGATGATTTTACATGAAACTTATGGTGTGGTCCTGTAGTCATACTTGGCACATAACTTCTCAAAAGTAAATTTTGATGCACCACTTTCAAAGAATGTTTTTTGATAAAGGTGTAGCTTCTAAAACAATTTGTCTCTTAGTAATGTTCTGGGGATATTATTTTTGGACCCCTATACATGCGACATTTTTCTCAATTAAGAGACCTCCCAGCCCTTGCAAGTATTTACGCATCACAAGGATATTGAGGGAGAATACGTTGGTATAAGCCAACAACACCCAATAGGATGATGAACTTTCCTCACACCCACAACTTATTTATATAGCGGTCTAGAATGAAAGTACTGATTGGGTCGCCAATGAGTTCTCCAGTGTGGGATGTTTGTCAATAGACAGGACCTCTAAAAGGTATGCTTTGTAAATAAAGGTGCGAAGCTCAAGATGTTTTCACTCACCCAAGATTGCCAAAAGGTGTGATGGGAGAAGACAACCATCTAGCTTGTCAAACACTGAATGCACAACATACAATTCATAGCAATTTGATTCCTTTTAAGCACCTCGAGCGGTGCTATCCCCAAAAATATGTGAATAAAGCATAACAATTTGTTTTTTTAATTGCACCAATACGAACTATTCTGGATATCAATCACTTAAGATAGAAAAGGTGCAAGATAGAAAGAATAATTTATCCATTTTTAAGCCCAAGTCTGAGTGTTTCTAAAGTGATCCCGGTCTTGGTCAAAAAAAGAAAATACAAGCGTGCATTCAACAAAAATAAACTGTTTTGGTCATTTTCCTTGTTCTTTTTATGCACCAAAATCAAGATACCTAATTATGAAAACTTGGAAAGAGTTCATTTTTAGAGCACCCAAATTGAAATGTTTGTTCATTTTATGCACCAAATGACAATTCCTAATTTAGAAAAACTTTGAAATGGTTCATTTCTAAGAGCACCAAAAATGAAATGTTCATTTGTGTTGTTATTTTTAAAGCACCAAATAAAGATTCCTATTTTAAGAAAGCTTTCAAATTGTTCATTTTTAGAGCACCATAAGACAAATGTGTTTGTTTGTAGGTTATTTTTAAGCACCAAATAAAGATTCCTACTTTAAGAAATCTTGAAATGGTTCATTTTTAGAGCACTTAAAAACAAAGTGTGTTTGTTCTTTTTATGCACCAAAGCAACATATTCCTAACTTTAAAAAAATGATTGTAAATCAAGAGTTCTTCGACCGTTCGTCTTCCCTACAAAAAATGTGTTAGTGTTTCTCAAACCCTGCATACAAACACGTTAACACCTGTCACACATTCAAAAACAGGCATCCATTAGCAAAAAAAATTAATTAAAAACTTGCAAATCTCGAACACACGTTTGTCAGAGAAAAATCATGGAAATCAGAGTCAAGTGCGCCCTCTGTCAGAGAGAAAATGCATTGAAAAAGAGCAAGTGCACCCTCTGTCATCAGTTAGATACACAAGAAAAGAGAAAGTGTGTAGTTCTTAATGTCAATAGCATGGGTTTCAGAGTCAAGTGCACAGTTTTCTTGATAGGCAAGTGCAAAATTTTTTGGGACATTGCATGAAAACTTCTCCAAAAGTGATTCTGAAACCTGCAACTTCAAAATTGGCTCATAGAAATGTTAGTGTAGGTGACCAGGGTCCCACCAAGTGTGCCAAAATGTGTGAGGGGGAAAATCATAGATGCAAACAAGAGAAATGTAATTGAAATCAGAATCTAATCTAAGATCAAGAACAATAATCTAAGATCTAATCCCACACGAAATTAAACTAAGCTATTACCAAATTTAAGAAACAAGATCAAAGTATGAAAGCATACACGAATTCATAAAAAAATCAAAGTGTTACCATCCCGTATTCGAGTGTGTTCACCTGATGTTGGATTGTTTGTATTATGAATGTCAAATTCCTCGAGCTCCCTTCGGGTGGTTTTGTTTTTGCTAAGTACTGGCCCACGCCTCATATGTTTGAAATGTTTCCCATTGCTTCTCAATCAGACCTCTTTTTGATAAAATTCGTCAGTCTTCGCCACGTGTCCGCTAGGCACTCCTCGCAACGATTGCTTCCTTCGCTCTTCTACCAGCTCCCGCCATGCTTCCATGTGTCGTCACTGCGGGCACTTCAAGGCTGCTTCCCTTCACTTTTTAGTTGAGCCCCGTACGTGTGCCACGTAGCTTTCATCTACATACACCTTTTAGCAGACCCCACAGTCGGTGCTGATAGTAAAGAATGTAGCCACGTGTCTCCCCAACACAAGCTTTCATCGCACAAAGGGAGAAATGAACCACAGGCTGCAAGCTGCTTCCACGCATCTCCTCGACGGGGGTTCTATCGAAGGAAAGGATGGAGCAAATGACAAGCTGCGACATACTGCCACGTGTTCTAACTACCTCCACTGGGGAGTGACACTTGTCTGCACAGGGTTTTTCTAGGACCACTTCCTTCATTCGCAGAGGATGCATCTGGCTAGGGAACAACCATGTCCTATGGCCTAAATCTTTTATGTTGCAACGACCGAAGGGAATCATTGTTGCAGTCATCATTGCTTGAGATACGAGATCTTTTTTGTTACTGGCCCTCCAAGAGATGGGATTTTTAGCTATATATACTGCTTCTTTCTTCTGAAAATGAGTTTGGAAGATACAAAAAAAATAGGGAAAGGCACCAAGCCTTTTGTATTGCTTTTAGATTATTGTATGAGACTATCAGACTATGCCATTGTTCAGCCTTTCTATTTTTCTTAAGCTATTTGATAAAACATTATACTGTGCCATTCTTGTCCTAAATTGTTCATTTGCAGAACTTATATAATTTTAATACAAGTTTGTTGGTTTAGGTCATTTCTTTGACTCCTTTTTTAGTGAATGTGTATGAGAATTATTTTATGTCATTGAATGAATTGTTAGACTATTATTTCTAAATTCTGTTATTCTAGGACATAGCAGATTGTTGAACGGGCCCTTAAATCGTATTCAAAAGATAGATTTACCGTGCCTTATATCTAAATCTTGACACATCGCCTTAATTAGATCTTTATTTTTTATATATGCTTCCTTTTCCCATTCCAAAACCCCAATTACAGAAGAAGCTGACTTCTTTAAAAACCCGAAGGTCACTAAGTTTAGCGCAATTGGTCCCCCCATTAACTGAGTTTCCCATAAAGGTTGTTACCTTGCCAATTTTTGGCATCAACAGTTTCTTTTTTCTAGCACGCCCGGTGGGACTGCTTAAATGAACCAAAATTTAAAGAGGGTGTATGAGCCATTGGCCTGTTACTAGATCCCAAAAAGTGAATAATCCTTGTTTGTTAGTGCCACTGCTAGGAATAGTACAAGCCACGACCCAAATTGTGAATGTTTTGCTTCCTCCGCCCCTTTTGCTAGCCATGTTGTCAGTCGCTAACAAAAATTATATGGCATGGGATGTCAGAAGTCCTCTCATAGTGCCAGTAGCACCTGTCGTTCCGAACCCTATCCTAGGCTTCGCTTTAAAAGCTATACCTAAGTTCACTGGAGATGGCTAAAGGACACCCTTTGAACATCTACAAGATGTGGCAGATGTGTGTTTGGTGCATGGAATCACCACCCAAAATGTGGTGCTAAGGCTGCTTGTAGCCTCTTTTAGGGGCAAAGAGCTACATTGGTACCACACTCTGCAGGCTAATACTATCGGTACCTAGGATCAGCTTGGAGACCCTTTCTATGAAAGATTCTCTAATGACAGATACAATTCTTCACAATATCATCAACTAAAAATCATAAAGCAAGCCCCACACGAAGCTATGGCCAATTTCAACGCCCGATTCCACACAACTTGGTAGAGAATCCAGACTGTTATCCGCCCGTCGACTGAGCTGGTACTCATTTTCTACTTGAAATCTATCAATGTTGGCATCTCAATGATGATCCAGTCTCTTGGTGGAACCACTCTACTAGACACATACAACATCGTAGTCCAGGTGGAGAACAATTTGATAAACTTTGGGAAGTTGCCACCTCAACCCATCATGCCTATATTTCCAAATATATCAGTTCCCGCTCAAGAGATTCCATCTACCAGTGCATCTGCACCTCCCAAATCCATGTACACATATTTGAATGCACCACAAAACGTTGCTTCTACATCCGTCTCTTTAAAGGAAGATATGAGCAAGTTCAAGGAAATGTTGTGGATCATCACCAATGAAATAACTATCATCAAGCGAAACCAGTCAGTGCCTCTGAAGCCAACCTATCAAAATTATCAAGGTAGAAGGTCTTCTTACCAGCAAAACTAGTTCCAAGGAGGCACTCACACGAATCCACAGGCATAGACAACTAATCAAATAGTACCCGTGCCTTCTCCATTACAGAGCACCAACCCAAGCTCAAGTAGAGAGCTAACAGCAGAGCAAAACAATTTAGTTGATGACATCAACCCCTGGTGCTTCCCCTATGGCGACGCACATATGCCCCGAAACTGCCCATGTGGTAATCTACAACAAGAAGTGGTAGAGCAGCGCAGCCAAGGAATGATGTCGAACCATGGAGGTTATGTATATGTCTCTCTGCAAATGGAAAATGCAGTCCTTACCGCACAAATGCAGGGGATGTCCTTGGAACAAGAAATGGATATTTCCCTCGATCACACACTCTTCTCATGGATGGAAGAAGAAGAGGCGGTGTTTTCCAGTGATGCATCCACATCAAAAACCTTGCAAGTAAAATCTGATCATAACACTCGCTCAAAGAGGAGATTCATGGGTGAACTAGTCGTCCCGCAACTAGTCAGTCTGCAGCCCAAAATGCTTTCGACTAGACACCCAGTACCTCCTCAATGACACAACATTGTCCGTTGTGAAGGGAAATTGTTGTAACTAGAGCTAAGGAGCAGGAGCCTCCAAATCCGCCACCATTCAATGTGGTGGAAAATTTGAAAAAATAATCTACTAATGTGTCTCTTTGGGATATCTTAGCTATTCCAGAGCAGAATACATTGCTATAGATGACTCTTCAGGAGGATCCAGTCATTGAGCCAATAGAGCAATCGCTCAAGGGAAAGGCCATTGATCCATCACCTCCTACCAAACTTCTCACGAATAGCACAGAGGAAGCCTCTAGTGAGGTTAGAGATAAGCCAAAACCAAAACCATTCTTCCTAACTCTTGTTGTGGGAGAGAAATTATTGCACAATGCCATGATTGACTTCGGCGCTAGCACTATAGTCATGCCCAAGCAAATAGTTGAATCCCTAAGACTTAGCTATGAAAATTTAAAGAAAGGGTTATGCAGCTCGATGGTAAAAAATTTGAAATCATAGGTGTCATCAAAGACCTCCCCTTGACTTTGTTCTCCTACCCTAGTATCACAGTTCCGCAAGATACTATGATCATAGATGTTCCCCCTATGTTTGGTCTTTTCCTATCCTGAGAATTCACTTCAAAGATAGGAGGGTATCTTTCTCTGGATTGGTCACACGTGATCCTCAGGACCAAGCATAGAGATAAAATGAAAATAGTGTTTGAAGCTCTGCATTCAGAACATGTGGCCGATGAAGCTATGATCAAATTTGAGGTTGCTCATACCTCTTTCACTAAGGAGGAGACATATTGCACCGAGTTGCTAGAAGATGAAAAAGTGACCGGAGAATGAACCAATCAAGAAGAAGTTCTCTTGAGTGAATATATTGGCATTGATCCTTTCAGAAACTATCATGCTACCGGGCTAGGAACTTATGTCATCTATGATGAAGATCAAGTTCTTCCAAAGGTCGTAAAGGAATCTCAGAGTGACCAAGCTTCAGAGCTATGGACACTCCACTTTGACAGAGCAAGATGCAAAGTGGGCACAGGAGTCAGGATATGTTTGATATCCCCACACAATGAAAATACACTGAGGTCTTTCCACTTCCAGTTCGCTTGTTCAAACAATAAAGTTGAATATAAAGGACTAGTGCAAGGTCTAAGCCTGGAAGAGCAGATGGGCATCAAGCAATTAATGGTGTTCAGAGATTTCGAACTAGTAGTAAACCAAGTCTAAGGGGTCTCTTCTGAAAAGAATGTTCACATGCGATCCTATAGACATAGAGTCTAGGACCTGATCAAAGGTTTTGAAGCCTTCAATATCCAGACATTGCCTCGAGAATAGAATATTGATGTGGATCGCATGGCCGCAATCGGATCTCAATTTGACCCGACCTTTGACCTAATTCATAACAAACATTTTGTACGAGTGATAGTCCGACTGGTGATTCCAGATAATGATTAGAGTTGGCAGGTATTTGACAACGATAAATGCATCGCCTCATTCATCCAACAGTCAAGAGAATTTTCTGACCAACTCCAACCAAAGATTGTCGAAGCCTATGACAGGAAAATAATTTAGCTAAGGTCTAATAAGCTTCTGAAGGGACTTGTCACTCTCAAAAATATATTCAATTGTGTTGATGCAAGAAATGATAAAAGGAAGTTTTTAGCGGAAAAATGTGACTATGCGGACCTTCAGGTTGAAGATGGAAGAAAGCTCAAAGCTGGAAAAGATGTTCTGCATCGTGATAAAGAGAGGCTCATCAAATTTTGCGAGAAATATCAAGGAGTAGTGGCCTGGTCATATGATGACCTTAGAGGATATGATCCCGACATCATCCAACATACAATAGTGCTGACGGAAGGTGAAAAGCCAGTCCACTAAAAATAGAGGCCAGTTAATCTGAAGATCGAAGCATTGATGGTGCAAGAGGTGACAAAGCTAATTCAGTCTCAGATTGTCTTCTCAATCAAGTACAACACATGGGTATCCAACCTGGTCCCAGTCTAAAAGAAGAATAGAGACATTCATCTATGTTTTGACTTCCGGGACCTGAACAAAGCATCCCTAAAACACCACTATCCACTGCCTTCTATGGAGTCAATCTTGCAAATAATGGCAAGATCAGAAATTTTTTCTTTGCTAGATGGCTTCTCTAGTTACAACCAGATCTAGGTCAAAGAAGAGAACCGACACAAAACAACGTTCACTACCAAGTGGGGAATGTTCACATATGCTAAAATTCCTTTCGGCCTCTCAAATGTGAGAGCCACTTTTTAGCAGGTCGTGGATATCGCTTTCAACGAATTGATTAACAAGATTATCCTAATCTATTTGGATGATCTGGTTGTTTTCTCCAAACATAAGGATGATCACTTCGATCACCTTAAGATGGTTTTCAAAAAATGCTAGGAGTTCGAGGTATCGCTGAACCTGAAAAAATGCGTCTTCGGAGTGCTACAAGGCAAGCTATTGGGGCACGTAGTGTCCAAAGAAGGAATCACAATTGATCCTGAGTAGGTGAAATAAATCAGAGAGCTTCCCCTTCCGGTCAACAAGAAAGGAGTCCAGTCTTTCTTGGTGAAGGTTAAATTTGTAAGCAAATTTATTTATGATTTTGCAAGAATGATTAGGCCAATCACCCCAATGTTGAAAATGGATCAATTATTCAAATGGACTAAAGAATCTATAGAAGTCTTTGAGAGGGTTAAGGATGATATTTCCTCAGCTCCTATGTTGGTCAATCTGAACCTATCAAAGGACTTCATAATGTATGTATTTAGTAGCAATTCAAGCATTGCTACTATCTTAACTCAAAAGGATGATGAAGGAAAGGGAGAAAATCTGATAGCATTTCACTCCTGAACCCTAAAGGAATATGAGATGAACTACAACTTCCTCGACAGGAAAGCCTTCGCAATAGTCAAGGGACTCAAGAAGTTCTGACACCTAATATCTTGCAATAAGGTGATTGTTTATGTCGCACATTCCAGTGTGTGCGAATACATCATGGAAGGAGAAATCACCGAAAAAAGGGCCAATTGGATCACCAAGATCGTTGAATACGACATTGAGGTCAAGCCTACAAAGACCGTCTGAGGAAGAGGATTTTGCAAATATCTGGCACATGACGAAGAAATGACAGCTAAAGAAGAGCAATTGGAGCTGGTTCTAACGAATGATTATGAATCTGAAGGCTGCTCACTAGCGGATCGGGTGAGATTCATGCATACAGGAAAATATCTGCTCAACCTTCCTTCTCAAGAGAGAATATTCTACTGACTATAGAACATCGAATATGCGCTCATCGAAGGGATCCTTTTCAAAAGGAACTTCAACATCGTTCTATTGCGGTGTGTCACCATGGAGCAAGCGAAAAGAATTCTGGACACTTTCCACAATAGTCTCATGGGTGGGCCATCAAAATCATGTGCGATGGGTACTTTTGTCCTACGTTGTTCAACGACTTATACTCCCTTGTAAAATACTACAAGGAATGCCAATTCTTTGCAGGAAGAAGGAAAATTTTCACAATGTCTCTCAATTTGATAGTGGTTGATGAGCCTTTTGCACAATGTGGCCTTGATTTCATCAGAATGATCAATCTCACCTTTAGTGTCAGACACAAATGGATCCTAATGGCCATGGTCTACTTTACCAAGTGGACCGAAGCCATGCCCTTGAAGTATGTGATGGAGGTGGAGATAGTGGACTTCCTCGAGGAATTGGTGATGATATTTGGCCCGCCCAAAACAATCATCTCCAACAACTACAAGGCTTTCCTAGGATCTAAGGTATGTCAATTCGCACTCACACATGGCATATTCTTGAAAACATCATCAAACTACTACCCACAGGGGAATGGCCTGGTGAATTCGACTAACAAAAATTTAGTCTGACTCATCAAAAGGATCGGGTCAGAACACTAGTGAGAATGACATAAAAACCTTTCAACAACGTTGTGGGAAGACCGCATAACTCCCAAGCAAGTCCTTAAGACTTCACCATATGAGCTAGTGTATGGAAAAGAGGTGTTATTTCCTATCTCTATGGATATTTTGGCACTGCAATTTCTCAAATCTCTCTAGGTAGAACAAAATGGTGCCATGGAGGTGCGGCTGGCCGAGCTGATGGAAGTGCAAGAAAAAATGGAAAAGGCCCTACCAGCCATGTCCAACCGCCAATGGGTGGTTAAGAGATGGTTCGACAAGAAAGCTTCAGACCAAGGTCTAAAGTGTAGGGACCTAGTGCTAAAATTCAATGAAAGGGCTACAAAGTTAGGTCAACACAAAAAGTTCGACAGCCTTTGGGAAGGCCCTTTCAAAATAATTCAATGCAAGCATCATAATGCATTCAAATTGGAAAACATGGAGCAAGAAGTATTGGGGATTCCTGTTAACGGAATCCACCTAAAACTATTCAATTAAGTTTCAAAATTATTCTACTAGTGTAAATATGTGAGTAGTGTAATTACTTTTCTTTCATGTTTTTTTTGTTGGTCGGTCTTTCAATAATTAAATTCTACAAGGTGAGGAAGCAGAAATAAATGAAACCATTATTACAAAGGGCAGAGTGAACTAAAAGCAACCCATGAAGCAGAGAGAGATGACACCCATATGCAGAATTGAAATAAACATATATATGTAGAAAGAGAAAAGAAAACCCACAATGCAAAACCGCAGGAAAAAGGAGATAGAATTGTAATATAAGCTATATTTTCATTATATTTATATATACTTTGATAAGTACATTTTCAAAATGGTTCAGAGGCCATGATTTTAGAGTATATCTTTATATATGTTGTATCTTCTTTATATATAGCTACGGTAAAGCCTTTTTCCAGGTGTATATACAAAAAACGTATTAACAAAAGGATGATTTCTTAAAGCATAAAAATTTTCTAGTCATGAGCAGGGGAAATTGAGGCATCAACGATGTCATTTGGAATCACTTCATCAGCAGGGATGACATCAGGACCAGCAGTAGCATTTGCAAGAGAAATGGCGAGCGATAGAGGGGACACTAGGTTATGGAAGTTGGTGTACCAGTCGATGTCAAAGAAAGGCACCACGTTGTACAAGCGAAACATAAGTGGCATGCATGGGTGACCCTTTGACGATGTTCTTCTTGTGACTGAATGCAGAAACCGCTCAGGAATGACACCTATGGTACTACTGCATCTTCTTCAATGTACTTTCAGAGGTCGTTCTCCATTGGCAGGCCTATACCAAACACAACATTTTCCACCACCTCTCTGAGGTTGCCCAAATACTTCAGAAATATTTTGAGTACCAGGCGGAGAATTAATGGCTTGGGAACCTAGATGTCGAGCATGGACACCACGAAGTGAGAGCATACATCAGTATTAACTTTGTACTTTTCTTCATATTCAATGCAGTCCCTCCCTAGGACCCACTTCATCGCTATAATGGCCAGAGAATGCTTATTCTTGGTCATTCTTTTGAGACCCTAGTTGAGATTTCACCAAGGAAAGCCATCTAGGATTTCTTGCATACTAGCCTAATTGGGGTATTCATGGTGGCAAGCCCTATGCAACTATCTGATACTAGCTCTATGTAGACTACCTAAGTCTAAGCTCTATGCAAATTCTACTCAATTGCCTAACGCCAAATTCTAAGCCAATTGCCTATTACCAATTCTGCTAAAATTGCTAAGTGTGATTTCGCTATTGCCTAAAGCACCTATTTATAGAAATAGCCAGGATAAGCGTGGTAATTTGCATACCATAAGCAAGATGCTAATCAAGTACCAACTTGAAAATCACACCAGGGCTCGCTCAAATTTCCCACCCAGTTGTATCTGCTAGGTACAATTTGTTGCATGCAGGATTAATAGGAGCTAATTAATTAGCATAAGATAGTTGCAGTCATCGGCGGTAGTCTGCACGGCTAAATGTTGAGGTGTTGTGTTGCAAGCATTTTTTGAACTCCAAGGTAGAACCTGTATCTTTTCAAGCACTTATTGCATATTTGGGCTTAATCATTTCGTTTGGGATATTAATTGCCACATCATATGAATGCCTAAGCTGCCTTCAAATTGTCGGCTCAAGTCCTAAGAAAATCATGCCAAAGGACATCATTATCGAAGGTGATTATGAATTCTTTTCATTTCAAAATGGCAAGTAATTCATTTCACACGAGCAAATAACTGGCAATACATGTCGAATTTAATGCTAAAAGGTGAGCATTTTTGGCTACCCCAAGAAGGAAATAACTAAGTATCACATGCAAAAGGCTAACATTGTGAATTCTTTTCAAACAAGTTACCTAGAGCAAGAGTTTTGAGTGCAGACAAAGCCGAAGAAAATTGCAGAAGATTTGAGCTGAGCTGAAGTTTCTAGTAAAAGGAAAATGGTAGAAAGTTCTCAAATAGAACCAAAAACAGAGGCACAAGTAGAGGCACAAGGAGAGACAACGTAAAGCTTGTTTGATGCTATGCATGCAGTATTAGCCATATATTTCTTTGAAGACGTCTCTTACGCTTTTCCTGGGATACCAAAGAAGCCAGAATGCGTAAACACGCATCCCCTGGACAAGCCCAAAAATCACAAGGACCAAATCCTAATCAAGTAGGAGTGGGATAATATTCATGATCCCATCCTCGCAAAGAATCCTAAGTCTTTGAGGGAGGCAGCCTGTAAAAGGATGAATAAATTCAGCAACCTAGATACTTTGGCGCAAAAGCTATGGTTTAGCGAGCTTCCACAGTATATGGTTTTGTTTGTGCATTATTGCCCGGAACTAGTTGATGCGGCCATCAAACACTTCAACCCAAGAACTAGCACCATCGAGAGCCAGGAGTTGAAGGTTAATATCTACTCGGGATTTATCTGGAATATGTTGTGCATCCCTGACCAAAGCTCCAGAGTGGAAAAGATAGAGCCATTCAATCCAGCAAAGGGGGAGGAAATATGGAGAACCAAAAAAAAGGCTCTGGAATTTTATAACAAAGAAACCCAAAGGCCTAGGGAAGATGAGAAAAGCCACCAAAGATTCCAGCGCCGCATAATGACTTCCCCACGGACATGTAGGAAGCCTTCTCAATGATGGCATTTGTTTGCAGTCTGGACACCGACAAGTATGTTAAAGAGTTTTAGTTGGTCCGGAGTTTCAATTTTGTAGGCAACATTCCTATTTCTGGTATGACTTCACACAATTCCTCGTTGATGAGATGCTAAGGAAAATAAGGGACTACAAAACACAACAGAGGTTCAAGTTTCCTTCCTTCATTGCCCATATATTTTTGCATCAGAACCCCGATTTCTTCAAGAAACATGTGCAGTTGGCTATTTTTGATGAATCAGGAAAAAGAAGGCCAATTTCTATATGGACTCCTCTCCTCTCTTCTACTTATGATTATTATGCATTTTTAGATTATTTCTTGACTCCAATTCTACAAGATTTGAGAGGGGAGGATGGTATTGACCGGCTCACCAAGGAGCAGATAGGGTATATGTAGAACTTCACTCCCAAATGTGACTGGTTTCTTGGAATTGATTTCACATTCATTCAGATGTGTGGTTTTACAAGGGAACTGTTCTGGTTTCCGGCATGTCTCACAAATTAGGTGTTAGCCCTCGAAATGTTCTGGCGAGTATCCATTATCGACTACACCTTTTGCGGAGGACCAGCCAAGAAGAAGAGATTTTTTGTTTGCCCGCTAAGCTTTAAAACAGTGGTAATGGCCAAAAAGAAGATGCACAAGCTATTGGAAGATAAGCTGGCTCATTTGGGGTTAGTGATGATTTATGAAAAATGGAATTGCAACCTCGAAAATGACTTTCCAAATGAATTTTTCAAAGTAGCGCACAGCCCCCGACCTTATTAGGAAAAGAGGCAAAACCCACTGAAAGATCTAGATGATCTATTGGTTGACTTGATTCACATTCCTATAGACGATAGTAAGCTGCCATGCCTTAGTTCTACTTCACCAAGGTGAAGTATGATGAAAAGCGCAAAATGGGAGCTGGCCTTCGAAGCAGGTTATCAAGAAAAGAAGGATGGAGTGAGGAAAGAATTAGAGATTTCTAGGTGTACCGCCAAGAGATCAAACAACCTGAGGCCCCTTATGGAAGCGTGGAGTTGGATGAACAATTTGATAAATTATGGAATGATGCACACACAGATTCATATGCGAGCACTGACAAGGATGATGACTTCGGTGAGGAGTCTGAAACGGATACTGGGAAGGGAAAGCAGAAGGAATCAGAAGTGTCATCGGCCTCTGCTTGGAAAAAGAGGAAGGTGATGGATTAGCCTAGCCAAGTTGCTTCAAATGTGCAGATGAACATATCGAGAGCCTTGCATACACTCACTTGGACCGTAGCAAGGACAAGAATGACTCAGCAATAGTCAGAAACCGTAGAGGTGGAGGACTCCCCTCCCGTTAAATGGTAGCGCATAGAAGAAATTTCTAGGGAGATTTCGCAAGAACCCGTAGCAAGCTAGGAGGTCGTGGCGAGCCAAGAGTCGTAATCATCCGGACAACAAGTAACTTTTTCTCCTTCTTCTCTTACTTCAAAATCTTTGGTCGCTCCTACTATCTCTGCAACGCTTAGCACTACAAGTTTTGGCCCTTCCTTTTCCACTTTTGTTGCAATGGTCACGGGAGGTTTCTCCCAATTCTCTCAGGTGAGGCCAATGGTTTTGACTCCTCTGCGGACCCTTTCACCTTTTGTCACTTCCATGTCCACATCTGCTATCTCTTCGCCCTTTGCATCCACAGCCACTACTGACACCCCTCCTGCTACCACTATATCGATCCCAACTCAGTCTGCCCAGTAGATGGAATCTGTCATGACTCTGTTATTGTCACAACACCCGATGAGTCCTCCCGCTGGGTCACAAATCGAGATTTGGTACATACCTCCTTTATCCCCATAAATAGTCACCCTCCCAAAGAAGAAAACACTTGGAACAACTACCCTCACGTTCCCTTTTGTCATACCTCCCAGTGCACGTTTTGCAAGCGAGTTAGTTCAATCACCAACCCAATTTATGGTGTAGGGAGAAAATACAAAGGAAGCACAGGCTCTTCGAATCTAGAAGCGAAAGGCCAAGGATGCCAAGAAGCCGATGAAGCTACAGGTGTATACAGTTTTCAATGAAGCTCAAAAATCGATCCATTTCACAACCATGTATCTGAATGTCATCAAACCAGAACGGGAGACACAACCCGATGATTACAACATGTTCACCATGGGACTAGATCTAAGCATAGCCCGGCCGTAGGACAAAGTTGAGCTCATGGAAGAAACACAATGGGTGGTGACCACTAACTTCCTCAAGTCTGGTCGCCAACTAAAGAAGAAAGAAGAGGAGCTGAAACTTGTGAAGAATAGGGTCGAGGTTCTGATGGCGAAGAAAAAGTGATGGAAGCATAAATTATGCGTTTATCGGAGAGAGTGCGAGAAACATAGGTAGAGCAGAACAAACTCCAAGAGGAACTTGCAAAGTTCCAATTCGTTGACCCCACCCTGGTTGACGCACTATGACAGAGGAACCAAGACTATCAGAACAAGTTGGCTCTAGCAGAGTAGGGGATGCAACAAAAGAGTGAGGAGTTTGAACGACAACGCGTTCAATTCAAGCAACAAATGCAATAGAGGGATGCAAACTTTGGGAATCAAAAGGCCCAATTGGAAAAGGAGCTCCAAGAGATGAAGCTTTCCCTTGAGGCAGAATTAGCAAACAAAAGCCAGGCCAAAGAAAAATGGCTCGCCGAATGGGGGACTTTGTCAGAACAACTTGCATCCACAAACAAAAGGATCGCGGAACTGACACAGAGTATCGGCTTGAAAGATAAGGAGATTTCCCTTCTAAGGAGTGTTCCCCAAGCCCCTACTACCCAGCCAGACCTCATTCCAGTGGCTCAGTAGCTATATGTTTCGTACTGGGAAAAGGTCAAGGCCTTCTGCCTAACACTACAACCGATGCTCCAATTTATGTTAGAGGTGACAAGCTTGAGCAAGGAAGTTCATGGAGTGATTGAGCAATTCATGTAGGTCATCGCGGAGAGGGTTCTTGAGGAAATTTTTTTGCTAAATAAGTTATACATGGTCTTAGATGAAGACATAGCAAAAGCATGGATTGGAGATAGAAAAGCCACTACCAAAACAATGAACAAGTTCATCCACTGCCACAAAGCCATCCTCTATGCTAGCACATGTGCAACCACTTTGAGCCAGACTATGGATAGCATGCGGGAGAAATTCTCCTAGCCAACTGAGATGGGCCTGCCCTCCCCATTTCTTCAAGATGAGTTGGTGACCATAGCAAAGGAAATTGCGGTGAAGATTGTAGAGAAGTAGTAGGACACATTCGCTTTCCAAAGCTTCAACCAACCCCCTACCACAACAAATATTGAAGGTGTCACTCATCAAATTGTGCAGCTACTCTTCCAACTTGAGTTTGGGGCCAGTTTATCTGTGACGCTGCCTTACAAAGAAATGATCGACCTGAATAGAGCGCAAGAGAATCTACATGACATATCGACACCATCTAAGGCCGACTAGTTGCCTCTGCAAGCCGCTCTTTCTAAGCTTTCACTCCATCGCCCAATGGATGGGACTCTGGTCTGCAAGCCAAAGAAAATTTTGGGTTCCTCGTTCCATAGGCGAAATGCCCCTAGTAGTCGCCAAAAGCTATGAATGTCAAATTCTTCGAGCTCCCTTCGGGTGGTTTTGTTTTTGCTAAGTACCAACCTGTGCCTCATATGTTTGAAATGTTGCCCGTCACTTCTCAATCGGGCCTCTTTTTGATAAACTTCGTCGGTTGCCGCCACATGTCTGCCAAGCGCTCCTCACAGTGATTGCTTCCTTCGCTCTTCTACCAGCTCCCACCATGCTTCCACGTGTCGTCACCGTGGGCACTTCAATGCTACTTCCCTTCACTTTTTAGTTGGGCCCTGTCTACGTGCCACGTAGCTTTCATCCACATACACTTTTTGGCAGACCCCACAGTTGGTGCCAATAGTAAAGAATGCAACCATGTGTCTTCCCAACGCAAGCTTTCATCGCAAAAATGGAGAAATGAACCACAGGCTACGACCTACCGCCACGCGTCTCCTCGGCGGGGGTTCTATCGAAGGAAAGGATGGAGCAAATGACAAGCTATGACATACTACCACATGTTCTAATTGCCTCCACTGGGGAGCGACACTTGTTTGCATGGGGTTTTTTTGGGACCACTGCCATCATTCATAGGGGATGCATCTGGATGGGAAACAACCATGTCCTATGGCCTGAATATTTTTTGTTGCAACGGCTGAAGGGAATCATTGTTGCAGGCATCATTGCTTGAGATACGGGATCTTTTCTATTACTGGCCCTCCAGGCAGTCTGATTTTTAGCTATATATACTGCTTCTTGCTTTTGAAAACGATTTCGGAAGATACAAAAAAATTAGGGAAAGACACCAGTCCTTGTGTATTGCTTTTAGATTATTGTATGAGACTATCAGACTGTACCATTGTTCGGCCTTTCTGTTTTCTTAAGCTATTTGATAAAACATTATACTGTGTCATTATTGTCCTGAATTGTTTATTTGTTGAACTTCTATGATTTTAATACAAGTTTGTTGGTTTAGATCATGTCTTTGACTCCTCTTTTCAATGAATGTGTATGAGAATTATTTTATATCATTGAATGAATTGTTCAGGCTTCTATTTCTAAATTTTGTTATTCTAGGACATAGCAGATTGTTGAACGGGCCCTTAAATCGTATTCAAAAGATAGATTTACCGTGCCTTATATCTAATTCTTGGTGCATCGCCTTAGTTAGATCTTTATTTTTTATATCTTCTTCCTTTTCCCATTCCAAAACCCCAATTACAGAAGAATCCAACTTCTTTAAAAACCCGAAGGTCACTCAGTTTAGTGCAATTAGTCCCCCCATTAACTGAGTTTCCCATAAAGGTTGTTACCTTGCCAATTTTTGGCATCGACATGTATCAATGTGAAGCCTCCATAGTTCGTGTGCGAAGCTTTGATGTGATGTCTTGGTTGCTTGATTGAAGAAATTTTGAAGCTCTAATAATGGTGGTTGTGAATGTTGACAGTACTTCATTGTGCAAATATGTTGACTCTTCAATCCTTTTTTGTTAAGAAAGAGGTTTGTTATATAGAAAATAAAATTTAAAATGGACGATCAAGATTAAACAATGTTGCATCAAGATCGATGAGGTGTTGAGAGGATTTAGAAAGGAATAGATTGTGCAAAGTAGATTTCACAATTTGTGTGATTGAGGAATAGATTGGTTAGTCAGGATTTAGATTGATCAATTAGGATTTAGATGGCTTAGTCAGCAAATTAGATGGCTTAGTCAGCAATCGTAATTTTCTCAATTAGAAATAGATTGATCAGTCAGGATTAGATTGAGAAATCAGGGGATCGTAATTGACTCAATCAGAAAAGTGGTTGAAAAATATTAATTAATTGATTTAATTAATTCGGTCATTTTGGAGTTGAACGTGCAAATCAAGTTTGACTTTTGCAAACAAAGTTGCATTAGTTTGATTTTATTTTTGATGAATGATTTGAATAGTTTGATTTAATTATTCAAATTTTGGAGGGAAAGTGTCGTAATTAAATTAGTATGATTTAATAATTCAATTAACTTAGGGGAATAAGGTGATTTAGAGACGTAATTAAATAATTGGTGTTATTTAACTAATCAGGACGAAATAATGTTAGATTAGGACTTTATTAAATAAATGTAATTTATTCAATTGGTTGAAATGATAGAAACATGAATTAATTAAATAATTTTTTTTTATTCAATTAATAGCAGAAATAGGGTTTTCAAGACTTTATTAAATAAATGGGGTCGTTCAAGGGCTTTTTAAAATAGATCTTTTATAAAAGATATAAATTAGTTAAAATGTGTTACCTTTATGCATACACACTCACAAAGAATTGTTTGAGAGCCTTGGAGAAAAGTTGAAAATTTGAATAGGTTGGATTGATATTCATGAAAGGTTTTAGAAAATGTTTTAATTTAGTAGTAAAATAAATTAGTATAAAAATTATGGTTATTTACAATAGAAGTATTAGAAAAATAAAAAATATAAATTTTAAAATTTATTATAAAAATCAATTTATGAGAATTTGGACTCTTAAGGAATGGATTGGAATTAAAGATGAAAGTAAATCTATTTTTTTAATATATCAAGTTTAAAAATAGATTATAGAGATGAAACCCTAAGTTCCATGTCAATTTTTTTTAAAGAATTCATTTAATAGATTGAAATTATAAGCACGGTTGATTTTGATGATCTAAAAAATAAAAATAAAATTGGAAATCTAAATCCTAGGATGATCATTATTGAATTGGAAAACTAGGAGTTGAGATTGGAAAACTAAGAATAATTTTTGGAAACATGGGAGAATAGGTTTGGACAGTTCATAATTATGACTAGATTAGTAGAGTTTTTTTATTAGGGTAAAATGGGATTTTGAAAGGGCCTAGAACCTTGTACAAGAAAGAATATAAGACAATAAATCTCAACAAAACAAAAAAGGGAAACTATCACACACCAACAAAAAATAATGACTCAACAACTAAAAATAGCTAACAAAGGAAAAAACAATACCTAACAAACAACCATCCCAAATTTCAAGGTAGTTTGAAGCCAAATTGTTCCCAAAATATTTGATCAACCACCACCATCTTTTCCTTAACTCTAAGATTCTTTCACACATGTATTCTTTTTTGGAAGAATGAGGAAGATCCATACCTTGAAGCTCCACCTTGAACCTACATCAAAGGGGTCTCCATCACAACTCTATGGACTATAGAAGCACTTCCCCTACATCCCACCTATGCAATGTTAGTGGTGGTGTTACAATCACTATCAACATATGGTGCTTGAGCCTTTTCTTCCAAATAGGATAATGTTTCTTGTTGCTCAAGCAATCAACATTGGCATGACCCACTTTGGAGCAACAAATGCAAACAAACGAAGAGTTTTAAAATTCAATCTATTGTACCCAATTACCCAAATTGGGTGATAAGTAACCCATGAAGGGAGCACCCTGTCATCTTACACAAGAATACAAAATCTTGCAAACAACAAATGTTTCTAAAATATTGTGACTACATCCATTGTAATGTATTTCCCAAAAGTATTGGTGATGCCCATGAATATCTCTTCATCCTAGTATTCCAATGGAAACCCTAGCAGTCTAACCCAAACTAGAAACCTTTTGTTGTTATCTATCATTGGATTAAAACCCAAAGACCAATTTTTTAGGCAAGGAAAATTCTTCTCAAGAAACCAAGGGTCTTCCAAGAGGATCTTACAACAATTATATGGGTTTGAAAAAGAAAACAAGAAAAATATATTCAACAATGTTACGAGATGTATTTCTATATGTATTTATATACTTCATTGATTTAAGATTTAGGATTGAAATTATATGGATTTAGGATTTATTGAAACTATGATCGAGTTTTATTAGAAAGATGGCTTAAATTTTTTCAATGAATTAGAATGACAATTTTATGTTTTTTGAGTGTTGTGAAGACCTATGCGTGTATCTAATAAAAATATTATTTTTTTGTTTTCTTGTGAAATGATTTATACTTTATTGATTTGTGAAAGAGATTATTTGGATTTAGGCTTAATGGAAACTAGGATATATATTTATTAGAAAGATAGATTAAAGATTTTCAATAAATTAGAATAATATTTTTATAATTTTTGAGTGTTGTGAAGACCTATACTTGTATCTAATAAAAATATTATTTTTTACTTCTCTTGAGATATACTTTTTGACTCTATGTAATCTTGTTTTTCAATTCCCTATATTGTTTTGGAAAACTAAACTTGGAAAAAATAATGCAGAACCCACATATAGTCTTAATTGTAAATAGTTTTGGAAAAGGTCTAAAAAAGGTAGTACCATAGTTGGAAGATCTATGCTACATTTACAATAATGTTCTTTATGTTTCTTAAGTCCTGAAATTCATGTGCAAGGTCAATATGATTTGTAGATAATGTTTTTTATTTTTTATTATCATGGAATAATGTATATTTTTATATGATGTATATTTTATCTGAATTACTAGGATGAAAGTTTTTATTGATCTAAGTGGTAGCCCAACATGGTTGGTGAGTTTGTAACTTGTGAGTTGCGACTTTATGAGTTTTGCAGATTTTAGATTTAATGGATTTGATGAACATTTGAAAATGTTAGCATTTATTTTCCCAGATAGGTAGACTTGTAGGGACTGTGGCTTTGGGAGGATCTTGAAAATTCTTGATAAGTTTGGGTTTGATGAATACATTGTCAACAATACTTGTATTTATAAAAAAGGGATGGCATTGGGTGCTATTGGATGATTCTATAACTTTTCTATTACTATTTTGTTTAGCATTTTTGGCTAGTAGTCTGTGGAGGAAATCTATTGTGTTAGAGTGGTATGAGATAGCATTGGATTATGGATTTTCTATTTGACATGATTGGTGATTGGATCAATGGGGTTGATTAGATTGAAAAGATTTAGAGGATAAAATATTTATATAGGAGGCAAAGGTTACTAGTTTCTCATGTAAAGTTGGGAATTTAGATATGATGGGCTATGAGGACCTTAGGCTAGAGTGGTGTTTTCCTTATCAAAGTCAATAAAGGGTGACCAATAGGTATTTGATTTGGATTTGAGGGGTGATAGTACTAGGATATTATTGGTCTTGAGACTCTTGGTTGTTCATGATTGGATAATTGAAGCCTATGGAAAGATTGCTCAAAATGATGTCATCAAAGGTATTATTGGTATATTCTTCTTGATCCACAAGACTATCATCATCATCATGTTCAAAGGGGTTTTTAGATTGGTATAATAGATTTGTAATTACCATGAGTATTGTTTGGATTTTGGGTGGATTTTTAACTTTCTCAATAAATTGTTGAACCAAGGGTCCATGATTCTTATTTTATTTAGACTTTAGATTTTACTTGTTTGGATTTTGGGTCTTACGCATGCTTAGAACAAGGGGGAAGACAATGTAAACACACCGTGAAAAACCTAACTATTCAAGTGAGAGTGTCTACACTTGTGAACCCCCCAATGCTACCTAAATCTAGGTGTGGACAATATGGCCCATGGGGACGCACTAACCACTTTTGATCCTCAAGATCACTACAAAGTGCAAGAGGAGAGTGGATGTGGCCTAATATCCTATTTTAGGGGTATTTGGTGAGTAACTTCCTAGGGTTAATTGCTTACTAGGGCATCACAATTATGAACAACTAAAAGGATGCCTAACTAGGATGTATAAGGCTTACTAAGGGTGTTCTCTATATACCCAAAGGTATGTGAGGTTGTGCGATCAGGGTCAAATCCCTCCTCACTTCACTTTGTCGTCTAGAACAAAGCTACATAAAAAATGATAGCTCCTTGATTAAGGAAACTCTTTTGATTCTCAAGACCCCATTTGTATACCCTATTGAAAACATAGGGGTTTGGATTGTCATACTAGGTGATGAAATCCCAATATAGGCTCACTACAAACTAAAAATAATATTTTGTATTTCCAAGATCACAATTATGTGCAAGCAAAGACCATACGTATCTAACTTCTAAGGTAAAAGGCTAAATTGGATCACTTTTGATCCTCAAGATTGTCTAAAAGGTATGAGAGATGATCATATGAAAATCCAACCACCAAAAGACACAACTAATATAAACAAATAAAGTAGAAAAATTAATTTTAGAAAACCAAAACCAAATGTATGATAAAATAGTTTTAAATTGAAGCCTTTGGCAAACAGGTTTGCATGAAATAATTTAGTAGTTTTTTAAAAAAGTCTTTGAAAAATTCCCTACATGGGAAAATGGTTATATTTTTTTGACTTTTATTTTACTTGGACTAACAACTATCTACGATAACAAAATTGTTAAAAATTAAAAAATCCCCTCAGAAAATGTTAGGAATTTATTTTATTTTATTTTGAGCTAATACCTCAAGGATATAGTCTTAAGCATTCAAGTTAATCAATAATCCCTTCACACAACATTTTATACTATTTTTTTTTGGCTAAGGTTTTCACAACTTTACCAAAGTGGAAAACCCTTCGAAAATCCCTTTATAAAGCTTACATATGAATACTAATACTTTGTTCAACAAACTTGATACCTAAGGGAAAAACCATTATGGCTCCCTTGAGATATAGCAATTCCTTCTAGAGTATAATTGTATTTACCAAACCATGAATATCAATAAGATATGGAAGTATGCACAAGAAGCACATAGTTTTTAACAAAAATAAGCAGGCACTAGAGCCCATGCAATAATTGATAGAATGCCTTTAAGAAATTGAAAAAGTATATAGAATAATGTATAAACCAAGTCATTTTCTAATAGAATGTCTTTATGATTTTGCTCATGCAGGATGTAGACCAATAGACAAGTCCCTGCATGAAAAGTTTAAACATACATATGTCATGCAAACAATCATATGAGATTATTAGATAATAATTATATTCAAAGGAGCTTGTTGAAAGAGCTTAGAATTTGCAAAAATATTTCTAGTATTGGCAATATAATAATTCATCAATCCTCTACTCACTCTATAGGGAAACAATGAAGCTCAATAGGAAGAATTACATATGGAATATGAGCGAGCTACCTTATACATAGAAATCCTTATTCACAAAGAGAGGGAATTGTAATTCTAATATGAGGCATAAGATCTCTTGCTAGAAATTGCATATGTAATACTTAAAATCCACATTAAAGCTTTTAAATTTCACAATAAAAATTGATTAGAATTGTTAGTGTAAATAGTGTCTTTATCTATTTAGATAGGATATCACCTTTCTAGGATTGACCTATTCACACCTAGTTTAAGTTTACTTAGGCTTATTTTACTTTTTGTCTCACTTCACATGGTTGAGACATGTGCCCTCATGACTTGAGACACCTATTGCATGTACACTTGCCACTTGCTCACCCACTTGTCAAAGTGAGCTCACAAGTGTCCCATCTTTGGAGGGTAGTCATAATTTCACTCTTACCTTCTCACCTCCTCATCCTTGTCTATATATGCAAGGCTTGATCATTGTATTTACACACTCTTCATTTTATAGTGATAGACATACTACTGTGCTTATTTGTTTCACTTATTGTTTCATGCTCTTGTATCTTGGCATTCTCCAACATGGTATCAGAGCCATGAGAGCATGCTCTTCCCTGCATCAAGGTGATCCAACACTTAGCCCTATCAACGAAGCATCATAGAGAAAAATGGACAATAACATCGTGTTTAGAAGACCTAAGAGACAAAAAAAACCTTTCGTTTGATCAAAATTTGATAATTTTATTTTTTTATAATTTTTTGACCTATTGAGTTAAAAGTTGTAAAAATTAAAAAAAATTACCAAGGACCAAATCTACCCTTGCCAATCCACCATTTTGGTAGATAATTGTATTCTTGTGGGCATTTCTTGCCTCTTTGCACAATTTGCAAGACTTTGTCCTATATTGATCTGTTTGCAAATTTTTGCAGCTTAAAGTCGTGGCTATCGAGAAATTTCGTGGCTATGAAGTTTGTGTTTATTTACATACATTGAGGTATTTCATCCAAGCCACACCCTTACTTTGTTCCATCACACCATAGGCACCTTCTCTCAGCGCGGTTCCTTTTGGGATGCCTTGTATTTGCTTTACCCATCAAATTATTGTTTGAGGGCAGCTTCACAAATCTACGCAAGCACCAAGCGGCCTCCATTTATCATTGTTGCGCCATCTTTTTGTCTGAGGAATTTTAGTTCTTGAGAATTATTTGGTCTTCTTATTCTACCACCTTTGCAATCTTGTTGGTCAACATGTGCCTTTGCACATAAGCGGCTGCATGCTCTCTTTGATTTGAGAATTTTTACACTAACCCACAGCTTTATTTTTTAATACTGTGTGAAATTTGTAGTTCTTAGTAGAGTAACCTCTGTTCCCATCTTGTTGCTTAAGTCTAATTTCTGCTTAAAATATTAGGTGGTTGTATCGACCTCCACATTTGACATTCTCCAACATATGTGGTGGTCTTCTCTTGCACAATCCAAATTGGTCTCTCCCAACCCAAGCAACCACTAAGAGAAAGTCCTCTCCAATAGCTAACAGTTGACAAATTCGCCCAACAAGTCGTTATAAGCCTCTCCTACATTTATTGCAAATTATTTTTTGACTGTATACTAACCTTTAAAGGTTTACTTTATGCTTGTTAAGGAGAGATATTTTACACATTATCATTTTTTCAAAGCTTGCAAGAGGGGTTTTTTTTCATTTTTGCATAACTTGCAGAGGGGGAGGAAAAATTTCAAGTGTAAGTTGTTGGAAAGTTTGTTCCAACGCTGACATTTTCGCGTTAAAACATTTTCACTTTGTTACTATTTAATCTGATTTTTTTGTTGAAAATTGAGGTGATTATGTAGCTTAGTACTTTGTAAAGCTTTATGATTGTTGATCTAAATATGTATTCTTTGTTACAAATTCTTTGTGGGTAATTATTTTATTAATTCATTTTATCATTTGTAGAATAAAGACAGAAGGTTGTAGAAGAATTAGCATGATATTAGAAGATACACAACATATACTATGGAGAAACCCTTTCAGGAAAAAACTCCACCAAGAATAAATGTATTATTCAATCTCTGAAGTAGATTACAATAATTCCAATCCTTGCTTGAGAATGCTTCTTTTTTCTTCACCAAATCTTCTTCACAACCTCCAATAAAACTGATACAAACTCTCTTCAACTTGCTTGAGATAAATAGGTAATAATCAACCTTGTAAACTCCAAAGAGTTACAATTACAAAGCTCAAAGCTTATCACCAAAAACCTACGCCTATCTCTTGCAAGTAGAGTTCAACCATGAAGAACAATGTCAAATCAACTCCTTCATCCACTTGGGCATCCCAAACTGAATTCATAACTCAACCTTTATTCCAAAGATATCTTCAAAGCTTATCCTCAAAGTTGGCGCCCAAGAATGGGCCCACTTAACTCAGCCTTCTGAAATATCTTAGCATGCAAAAGTGTTAACTCCAAGAAGCCAAATTGGGCGCCCAAGGTGGGTCCAAGTCATTCTCTGTTAACTGAAACATATCTCTCCACCATTCATGCAAGAATGGCCATCCCTTGTTAACTGAAGTAGTCACATGTTATCTGTAATGAAACTCAATTCATTAGTCATGCATTCCAAGTTAACTGAAGTCAACTAGCATTCAACTAAAACTAATTGAAGATAATTGAACTGAATTGAACTGAACTAAACTGATACTGAACTAAACTAAACTAAACTTCATGCATGTAAACATCAATCCCTAACTTCTAGGATCTTTACATGCATTACAAAAGTGTTATCTTTTACTCCAAATAGTTAACTTAACTCAAGGTGGGTTCCACCTTCCATGTTGGTGCCCCATGTATTGCTCCTATTTTGTAGGAGATCTTCATGGGCGTCCCCACATGTTCCTATCATTTAGAATTAATTACAAATGTCAATTAACATGTTTATTTCATTCAAAATTAATCTCTTTCTAATCCTAGCATTTGAGAATACTTTCCAAGGACTTAGAAGATACATGAAATAAATAATGTTTAGGATTGCAATTAAATGACATCCTATTTCCAACATTCTCCCACTTGACATTATACATTGCAATTATTCTAAACAAGGAATCATTATTATAAATCAAGTACAGGACTCAAGGCCAATGGCCTTCCTGCACCAACTAATCAATCCATGCCAAATTCAAATGCAACCTGCATAATCATGAAGCTCCAAGAAAATGATTAAAACCAAGAGAACTTATCTATGGGAATTGGTTTCATAAGATAATCTGCAACATTAATTAGAGTGTCAACTTTCTCAATTAATACCTTCCCACTCTCAACCATTTCTTACACAAAGTGATATTGAACATCATCATTCTTAGTACGAGCATGATACATAGGATTTTTGGCTAAACTCATAGCACTCTAACTATCACATTCAAGTTTAACTTACTTGCAATTAAAACCAATACCCTTCCCAAGTCTTTGTATCCAAACTGCATCTTTGGAGGCATGTGAAACCATTGAGTGTGTTGAACTCACGTTCAACCAAGGTGTAGGCTTCTCAGTCTTTATTGTTGAAAATAAATTTTCTTACAAGTAACCATTCCAACATATATCTCTTACCATAAGAGAACTCAAGCCTCACCTATTTCTCCAAGTATCCATGAGGACCTGTAACCAACCAATCCATGCCAAACTCCAAATGCAACATAGCACTATCATGAAGTAATCAAGAAAATGATTAATGTACCCAATACATAAGAGAACTACACAAGATCAATGTCAAAGCTCCAATCTTGAACATAAACATGACATCCATGATCTAACCATCTCCTCCTAGGAGATCACATGCACCATAACATATATACATCTTGGTGATGAGTCCAATTTATGGCTCAATTTTGATAGAGTTAATTATCCATTTGTTGTAGTTGTCATAGGCCTTGATACTTGGATGTTGACATTTCCATGTTATTTCCTCAAAACTATAGACATTGGGCATAAGCATGTTTTTGTGACCTTTAAATGACATTGGCATGCTATATGAACTATCTATGTTAATTTTACATGTGGATTAATGAATGTTACTTTAAGATAGTTATAGATATGCGATTGTTCTGCGTACTAATATTGTCATGCAGATATAATTAGAACCTACAAAATTGAGGAAGATTCTACTAGCTGGTTATTTTCCATAAAGCTCAATAACGTGATCATTCAAAGGTCAATGGAGGGAAGACTCCCAATGGAGGGACATTCCTAATTCAAATTGAAGATTGTAACTGCCTTGTAAATGCTCATAATAGTTTGTTGAGAAAATATAGGAGCTATTGTTATGCTAGATCTACGTTAAGGAAAACCGGCTTGACCAGATTCCACGCATGCACAACCTCCTTTCCACTTTTTATGCTTTCCCTAAAGTAGCGTCCTCCTAATCTGTTGGAGTTGACCACCTTGCTAGGTAGTTAGTTAGTAGTTTTTTCTTCCTATAAATAAGACTTGAATGCTCCTTCTCAGGGGGTTGATTAATCCGATGATGTACTTGCATTCTTAGTTTTTTAGTAATATAGTTATGCTGCTCTATTGTACTCATGCTTTCTTATCAAGAGTATAACATGACATCATAACAAATACACTCTAAACCAAGAAACCATATCTCCAATCACATGGAGATAACCTTACCAATGAGGCATCCACGTCATTGCCAACAACTCCCACTGAACCATGATACTGAGTCACACATGGCATTGTGACTACCATCCTCTCTATGAAGATCACTCTGAAACACGTCTTGGTTTCCTACAGTTCCAACACTTTACCTTACTCTGTCCTTCTGACTTACCCTTCCCTTCCTTGTCTCCCTTAGGTTACTTTTTCTCAGGCCTACCTTTTACAAACAAGGCATCTTGGATTTCCTTTTTAGAATTCCTCCTCGTCTCCTCTGATAGGAGAGTAGGAATTATATTGTCCATCTTCAAATCTGCACCACTACCACTGATAGCAACAATTAGATTTTCCCAAGACTCTAGTAAAGAACAAAATAACAAAATGCATTTATCTTCATCTTCTAGCTTTACATCTACAGAAGCTAACTGACTTATAATCAAATTAAAATAATTCAAATTATTTGCAACAGAATCGCCTTATTTCATCTTTAAAGAATACAATTGTCTTTTCAGATACAACTTATTAGTAAGACTTTTAGTTTGATAAATATCACCTATTCTCTTCCATAGTTTATATGCAGTAGTTTCTTCAGAAACATTCAAGAGAACATCATCAGCAAGACATAATCTTATGGTCCCTCTTGCTTTCTTATCAAGCTTAGCCCAATCCTCATCTGACATCGTTGTAGGTGAATTTGTCTCATTACCAACAACTAACCACTGATCTCTCTCTTCAAGGAGATCCTCCATTTTTAATCTCCACATCTCATAATTAGATCCATTGAACCTTTCAATATCTAAACGAGAATTCATTGTAACAAACTTATTTACCAAAATCAACAATAATAACAAATAGTAAAAGCTCCCACTACAGCCAAAAGACCTCCAATCTTTTAAGAGAAAGGCATCCCAATACTCTACTCAACCTCAGCTCTGATACCAAATGTTGAAAATTGAGGTGATTATGTAGCTTAGTACTTTGTAAAACTTTATGATTGTTGATCAAAATATGTATTCTTTGTTACAGATTCTTTGTGGGTGATTATCTGATTAATTCATTTTATCATTTGTAGAATGAAGACATAAGGTTGTAGAAGAATTAGATAGGATATTAGAAGATACACAACATATACTGTGGAGAAACCCTTTCAGGAAAAAGCTCCACCAAGAATAAATGTATTATTTAATCTCTGAAGTAGATTACAGTAATTTCAATCCTTGCTTAAGAATGCTTCTTTTTCCTTCACCAAATCTTCTTCACAACCTGCAATAAAACTGATACAAACTCTCTTCAACTTACTTGGGATAAATAGGCAATAATCAACCTTGTAAACTCCAAAGAGTTACAATTACAAAGCTCAAAGCTTATCACCAAGAACTTACGCCTATCTCTTGTAAATAGAGTTCAACCATGAAGAATAATGTCAAATCAACTCCTTCATCCATTTGGGCATCCCAAATTGAAGTCATAACTCAACCTTTATTCTGAAGATATCTTCAAAGCTTATCCTCAAAGTTGGCGCCCAAGAATGGGCCCACTTAACTCAGCCTTCTGAAATATCTTAGCATGCAAAAGAGTTAACTCCAAGAAGCCAACTTGGGCGCCCAAGGTGGGTCCAAGTCATTCTCTATTAACTGAAACATATCTCTCCACCATTCATGCAAGAATGATCATCCCCTGTTAACTGAAGTAGTCACCTGTTATCTGTCATGCAACTCAAGTCATTAGTCATGCATTCCAAGTTAATTGAATTCAACTAGCATTCAACTAAAACTAACTGAAGATAACTAAACCATAACTGAACTGAACTGAGTTGAACTGAACTGAACTTAACTGATACTGAACTGAACTGAATTGAACTAAACTGAACTAATCTGAATTGAACTGAACTTCATGCATGTAAACATCAATCCCTAACTTCTAGGATCTTTACATTCATTAGAGAAGTGTTATCTTTTACTCCAAACAGTTAACTTAACTCAAGGTGGGTTCCACCTTCCATGTGGGTGCCCCATGTGCTCCTATTTTGTAGAAGCTCTTCATGGGTGTCCCCACATGTTCCTATCATTTAGAATTAATTACAAATGTCAATTAACATGTTTATTTCATTCAAAATTAATCTTTTTCTAATCCTAGTGTTTGAGAACACTTTCCAAGGACTTAGGAGATACATGAAATAAATAATGTTTAGGATTGCAATTAAATGGCATCCTATTTCCAACATTTTTAACCTCTGAATTAAAGTGTATTTTGTGAAAATTTTGACATGGCATAACTTTCACTTCATTTGTCGAAAATTGATAAACTATTTTTTGAAATTCATCAGAGTTTCACAAGAATTCCAGATTTGTAATCAAATTTCAGTTTAGGAAAGCCAAATTTTCACTATTTTTAAAAATCTTCGTGAGTTATAAATAGACAATTTGACTTCCAAACTTGAAACAAGCTTTTAATTCTTGTTTTGCATCTTTCTTGGGGGTCTACAATCAGATATAATACAAGTTTGGGTGGTTTGGTAAGGCACAATTCAAGTTCCTTGTGTTTGTACCATGGATCCAAAAATTGACTTGTTAACACCACATAATTTTCACACATGGAAATTCAAAGTACGACAATTACTTCAATCTAAAGGATTATGGAAAATGATTAATGGACAACAAATGCGGTTTACTAGAGAGTCTGAACAATTTACTTATCAAAACAAGTTAGATGAAACAATGGGAATCATAAGTCTTCTTATTTCTAATAATTGCAATTTCACATTTCTAGTTGTACAACTCCTAAGCAAACATGGAACAAATTTGAAGATCTCTTTGGTAAAGTTGATAAGCTCAAGATTTTACAATTGGATGCAGAATTAACAACATTGTATCATGATTTATTTCCATCTATTGAATATTTCTTAGTACAATTCAAGTCTTTGTTTTCTAGATTTCAAGGTTGTGGTAAAACAAAAACAAATAAAGAATGTATCTTCTTGATTCTATCAAAGCTTAAAGGTCCATATCAAATGTTTGCTTCTTCTTTCTATTCTACAATGGATGCTCTTGGAACAGCACATGTAATGCCTTGTTTTGAACAGTTTTGTGATAGAATCACAAGAGAACAATCTAAATTAATCTCTATGGATGCCATCACTTCTTCAAAAATTCAAGCATTAGTTTCTTAATCATCTAAGGGAAAGAAACAAACTAAGGATAAAGATAAGGGATCAAAATTAGGCACTTCATTGGATTCATCTCCCTTGTCACAAGGGAAAATTTCTAAGGATAAGCCCAAATGTACTTATTGTACAAGAATAGGGCATGAAGAACATCAATGTTACAAAGAGGAAATTGGTGACTTGAAGAATATCTTCAAAAAACTCAACTTCAATTGTCTAAGACAAGTGGTTCTTCACTTTCTCCATCAACATCATCTGCATTTTCAGCAAAGGATAAGAATAAAGGTATGGCACTTATTGTTTCTACAAACAACACATCACAGAAGTGGCTACTTGATTTCAAGGCATGACACCACATGGCTACATCTAGGGAACTATTTTCTACATTTGAGCCTTGTTCACTCTCACCAATATTGATAGCAAATAACACCTATATGTCAGCGATTGGAAAAGGATCTATTCATATTGGAGAAGGAACATTCAATGATGTACTTTATGTACCTTATCCAATAATCGCCTTTCCATTTATCAAATAACACATAGTGGCAAAAGAAAAATAGTTGAGTTCACACGACATTCTGTGATCATCAAAGATTTGCAGAGTAGAGACATCATTGCCACGGGTCATGTTGATCATGATTCTAGATTGTATTCCTTTCTTCCTTTGGTTTTACTGACTTTGATGATGGTTTATAGATGGCATTGATACCTTCAACATGCATAAGGAGATAAATTTTGGTTATTTGAACCTTAGAGTTATATCCTCCTCATTGGTTCCTTCACCTCACATTGATATTACATCTCCTTCATATTCTTCTTCTTTAGTATTGAGTGTTCCTACATTGGTTTCTCATGATTCAATGCAACAGGATATTCATAGTTGTGTTTCCACTATAATTGAATGGGATGATTACTTACATGGCATATTAGACTTGTTTAGTGAATCTCATTTTACAGAGTTAGCAAGCACCTTTGATGATAACCACATCAACATTGTTATCAACCCATCTACATCTTTGGTTACTGTTCTACATCAGTTTTCACATGGAGCCTTTGAGCAACTTTCAAAGATTACACTATTGTCTTTGGATTTCGTGCACTATTCAGAGAATTCCATTCTTTTCACATGGGAAGATATGATGCACCTATCTATAGTTCATCTTTTTCCACGAGGAAGAAATGTTGTTCAACATTCGAAGATCACATTCTGTATTATGTTTTGAGCATCACTTAGCACTACAGGTTCTATAATCTTATGGGGGACTACACAGTCTCTCTCTTTCTCTTCTATGGGGAGAAAATTTCTTTTACTTATGTGATATAAGTAGTTCTTGGGGGGTCATTATGAGTCCTATCTTCTTCACTTGTACATTCCATTGTATTTGCATCATTCTTTTTTGGAGAGGTGTATTTATTTTCCACTAGGTTTTTCTCCTTTGCTCCACTTTATGAGATATTTGTACATAAGTACCTAGCATGGCCTAGTAGTCGGGACTCATCATTGTACATACATTACTCCATAAGTTTCACTTCAGGGGGGTGTTAGTGTAAATAGTGTCTTTATCCATCTAGATAGAATATCACCTTTATAGGATTGACCTATTCACACCTAGCTTAAGTTTACTTAGGCTTCTTTTACTTTTTGTCTCACTTCACATGGTTGAGACATGTGTCCTCATGACTTGAGATACCTATTGCATGTACACTTGTCACTTACTCACCCACTTGTCAAAGTGAGCTCACAAGTGTCCCATCTTTGGAGGCATAGTAAAATTTTCACTCCTACCTTCTCACCTCCTCACCATTGCCTATATATGCAAGGCTTGATCATTGTATTTACATACTCTTCATTTTATAGTGATAGACATACTATTGTGCTTATTTGTTTCACTTTTGGAAGTTGTTTCGTGCTCTGGTATCTTAGCATTCTCCAACAAGAATAATTGCTAGTGTGTCTAACCAAATGTGCCAAATTGTAAATAAGATTTATATACAAGAAATATTTCAACAAACTAAAATAGGAACTCCAAATTGAATCACACTCACTTTCAATAGAGTGAAAAGATGAATTGCATAAACAAGATGAATTGAAGACATGATTCAAACCAAAATGCTATCTCTTGACAACAAATTGATATGCTCTACAAATGATATAATTTTTGTTGCTTATTTTGACAACATTTACTTGTTGGTTTTGGCATTGTTTGTCATTGATGTCAAAGGTTGATGGCTAGATCATTCATGCAGAGACATCAAAGGTTGATGGCTAAATCATGCAGAGAGTCAAATTGTTGATCATATCCTTATGGTTGGATCTTCTTATAATGTTCATTCTTTCATGGTGTTGTTGCAGTGATTTTGTGAAGGTACTTGTTCATTTCTTTAAAGGTGTTGGTGCAAAAATGGCATGGTGTTAATGCAAAAGGTGGTGTATTTTTTCTTTGAGGACATATTATAAAGTGATTGTTGGATGGTATTCAAAGGTATATTGTGATGATATTTAGTAGAAGAGTTTTGCTTGTAAACTTGTTTGATGTGGAATTCCTATATCTCATGTCCAACACTCTAAGACTGTGATTTACTTTAAAACCCTAAAGAACTAGGGTTTATGTTGTAAAAAGACCATCAAAACATAGTTCACTTTATGTTATATTTACCAAGTGACTTGCTATAGGTGGTAAGAGGTTATTTAAGAGACAACATGAAAGGTTTTGAAGTCATTAGCAACTGGCCTCTTCTCTTGGTAAAATTAACTGAATAGGTAAAAGCTCTTTTGCTCATCGTCCAAAAGAAAATCAATGGTCATTATTTAAAGGTATAAAAGGCGAATAAAGAAGATCAAAGGTTGGATTTTAAAATTCACAACGGTTGTTTTCTAGTGACTGCATTTTGACAGGAAGTTTGACAGTCGGGTTTTTTGAATGGACTTTCATAATGATGCCAAAAACTCATTCTGAGTTAGTTTGTATTCTAGTGTGTTGGATGTGTGTAGAGTTGAGAATATGGCATTGTGCTTTTATCATGATTGAATAGAGAGGGAAGATTTGGATAGCATAAGATAAAAATGATTATGGAGAATGTTCTAATCTGAGTGTGTAATCTCTGATCAATTCTCAATTTCAACATAATACTATGCAAAGAAAGGTATGTATTGTAATTGTTGAGTAGATACAAGAATAATGTAGAGAGAGAAGTTTGTTTGGATTTGTTGTAGGGTATATTCATCATGAATAGAAGATTATGTCTTTAATGAATGGTAGAATTCTCTATCTTAGAACAACAAAGTCTCTGATCAATTGTGCATAAAAGGTTTACATGTATTTTGTATGACATTTATTTATTTAATCTAAGGTTGATTGCCTCAGCAGTAAACATGACCATATAAAAGAGCAATTATTGTCATCAGCCAAGGTATGTGCAGTGGTATATCATCCAACACAGTAGTCATATTGATTTGTTCATGATATGGAGTTTGCAAAAGAGTGTTTAATTGTTTATGGAAGGATTGAATACTAGCATGAATGTCAAGGATAATTTGAGCACTGGATTGCATTGTAAGCAGGGTTGAGTGTGAGATGCTAGAGTTATGAAGCTAAAATGAGTTTGAGCATGGTGTTTGCAGAAAGAGGCATTGAACTATTCAAAATTGTGATTTCCTAATGGTTAAGGTATGTTATGACAAAGTTGGATAGGGTTTTGACATAGCAAGTATAATGTTTGGATTGAAAAGGTAATATCAGGGCAGATACAATTGTCTTTCTTCCTATAATTCAGGGTAATATTCGAGCCTTATGAAGTTCCAGAATGTTCATTCAAATGCACATGTTGAATATCAAATGGTGGTCGAACCCATAATGTTTTCCTTATGATTTATTCAAACCTAAGTCTAAATCAATGATTATGTAAGGCCGAAATTCTATGCTAGGGTGATGTCTTAGGTGTTGAAGACTTATTGTTTTGCCTTAGAGAAGTATGGGTTTATGCCTTAGGGTATTATTTTTAAT
The DNA here is from genome assembly GCA_007258455.2 of Sequoia sempervirens. Classification (NCBI taxonomy): domain Eukaryota; kingdom Viridiplantae; phylum Streptophyta; class Pinopsida; order Cupressales; family Cupressaceae; genus Sequoia; species Sequoia sempervirens. The sequence continues at coordinate 124,459,070 of VDFB02000003.1, read as the reverse complement.
GAAGAGGCAATTAGGGGAGATACTGCATTTAGCACGCCCGATGGGACTCTGAAAATCAATTTCAGAGAAATTTTAATCCTTTAAGGTTGTTGTTTGGTGTATGCAGCAAGTTTTTCAGCCTTTTGGAGGCCCTTTTCAATATACCTGGCGACTCCGTTCACTGATTTTCAAGCAGATCCAGTGTGAACAGCGCACAAAAGAACACATACTGAAGGGTCGGGTGTTCCCTTCAGAATTATCAGCCTTTGGAGGCATAGTCATCAATTGAAAAGAAAATAAATTTGAATGCAATGTTGTAATATCATTCTAATTGTGAAATCAAATGAAGCCTTGTAAAAAATATGAGTTCTTTACGAAATGAATGAAAGCATCTAGAATGCTATTTTTCCCACGTACTCAATTCTATATTTCTTTTAAATCTGCAACATTTGAATGGCACTGTGAAACTCTATCTTTCTTTAAAATGCATAACTGTTGTTTGATGCATAAAGATAATGCGAAACAACATTTAGAGTTCAATCTGCAATTTCACTTTATGGTAAATAACAATCAGCCCGCTCCTCCATTTGAGCTGAGGCGAAAAATATGGTATATTGAAAAAACTATTATCAATAGTTTTGCACCCTGATGAATGCAGTATTCAGCAAACTATTGAAACATGGAAACCTCTTTCAGATGTGGGTGATCTCACGCGAAAGAGGAATCTCTAGAGTGAGCTGGTTCTCCGAATGATGAATTCTATTCTAAAACAGCTTATGAGGAAAGGGATGAAGGATGACTTGAACATAAAAACCTATTTCTAAAAGATGATTCACCAAACTTATAAGAATTCAGACCTAACCACTCATAACAACTTCTCTATTACAGTAATCCTCACAATCTCATTGGCACATATCCCATCAGTGATTTGCATGAAGATCTAGAAAAACAAATACAACATGCAACCTGAAACATGTAATTCTGAAACATACCCTATAACAGCAAGACATAAAAGGATTCCAATTTGAAAACACAAGTATATCAGATTGCCATTACAAAATTTGAGACAGAAAATAAGAAGGAGAAATTTGCTGCTCTATTAAAACTGGAAGAGTGTCAATCTGTCCAAACTGAGTATCAAAAGGTTTACAAGCTCCCCGAAATGAGTAAGGGCAAGAAACTCTGATCTGAACTGCTGAGAATGGAGAGTTGAAAGACTAAATCTTTCAAAAGAACTCTCGAGGAAACCCTAATCCAAGCTCAGAAAAATCTCAAGGAAAAAAGGCTTCAAACAAACTCAAAAAACTGCTTAAAAGCAGAAAAAAGCACAATGCTTTTATGATGAACCTGTCAAGCCTCTAAAAATAGGCTAAATCTGCTTTAAAAGCACAAAAACACCTTATCTCTCGAAGACAAGTCTGAAATCCGACCAAGAAGAAAAGTCAGTCAAAGATCTGCTAAAAATAGCAAGAAAACATAAAGCAATTTATAGAATATCGCTTTTATGCTTCTGCTTTTACAAGATGCAGATTTTTTACAATTGTCTATTTTTGCAACTCAAAGATTGGAAATCTTTTGCAAAAATAAAACTGCTTATCTCTTCATTACAACATTCTGATTTTCTCAAAAATCATAAAAACACATTACACAATCTTCTTCTTATCAAAACTTCTCATTGATTTCTCATAAAACCAATTAAAATGAGAAACCCTAAAAATATGGCACTAAGCATAAGGCATTCATAAATCTCCCCTAATTGCCTCTTCATTTAAAACAATACCCTAAGGCATAAACCCATACTTCTCTAAGGAAAAACAATAAGTCTTCAATACCTAAGACATCACCCTAGCATAGAATTTCGGCCTTACATAATCATTGATTTAGACTTAGGTTTGAATAAATCATAAGGAAAGCATTATGGGTTCGACCACCATTTGATATTCAACATGTGCATTTTGAATGAACATTCTGGAACTTCATAAGGCTCAAATTAGTGCTTTGATCAAAACAGGGTCAAACCCTAATTATCATCATTTCACACCCATGACTTTGGAAAGAAAGAAACTCTGTCTGCATGAACAACGCCGCTATGATGGTGTTGGATTCGAGCTCGTGTGCTTCAGTAATCTTTCTCTGCTCTCTAGTTGACTGAAACTTCAGTGGGTAAGTCTGACTTCAAAGTATTGAAGCTCTTTCCACTTCTTATTTGAACACCAAAAAGAGACAATGTCGCGGCCTGCATGAGTTTGTTTTTTACTCTGATCTTTCCTTTGCTCCTCCATGCCATCATGAGTTCGAGCTCGACTTCTGCAGTCCATTCCATGAAAGCTTCGACTTGTGCTCTTATTCTCCTTAATTGTGCAGAGGTAAGCTTTATTTAATCATTTTTGTAACCTCTATTTTGGCCTTGAGGCCGTGATGAACACACTCTAATGTCTTTATTTTGAATCTTCTGTATGTTTCTCATGCCCATTGTTGTGCATTATTCTTACCATAAGAGCTCGGTCGTTCTTCAAAATTGGAAGTCATGCCCTGGGAAGCTAAACAGGGAGCTATGGCCGCAGCTTTAGACTCTTGTGAAATACGGATTGGTAACTCTCTTTGCTCTGTAGAAACCCTAAAAAGCTCTCTTATTTCATGAACCTTTGGTGATGTTCAGGCCGTGCCAAAAGAGCACTATAAGAAACAATTTCTTTGACTTTTGGGCTTGACCCAGAACAGAAAATTTCCATTATGTCGATCTAATAATATTTCTGCATATGGGTATTAAAGAAATTTCAAAAATTCTGCATTATTCTTCTTCTGTATTTTGACTAAAATCTGGGAGCTTGCATTTGTTGTATATTCTTTCCTTTTAAATCAAGATCTCACATGGGTATTTCTGTAGCTATCTCCTTTGCATTTTGAAGCCAAACTGAAGATGGGTACTCGAAATTTTTAAGGAAACTGCATTTTCTGTATTTTGAGAATAAACCCACATGTGGGTATTTGAAATCATTAAAGAAAATTGTATTTCCTTTATCTCTGAAGCTTGACCTAGCACAAAAATCTGCATACTTGTAGCCATACTGCTTTTGAATGTAAAACCCAAAATGGGTATTGTAGATTATTACATTTTCTGTCCTTTCGAAGCTCGACCATCAGTTTGAGAGCTCAACCCTTGGTTTCTAAAAACTTCATGAATCTCTGGTTTCTGTCTTATGAATGTTGCTATAACTTACCATCATCGCAGAGACCTCTTGTAAAGAGCTTGTGTCTTGCCGAAATTCTTCACTACTTCCCAGTCGCCAAGACATTGTGTTTTCGAGGAGACCTCTTGTAGATAAAAAGGTTATACCGAAAATCTTTATTATTGTTTTTCCTACACTTTTGAAGCTAACCCTGAAATGGGTACTCGAGACCTTTAAGAGAAACTCCATTTTTCTGTATTTGATGCTAACTGAAAATGGGTCTTTGGAACTATTATAGAAAAATGCATTTCCTCTCTTTTGAAGCTTGACCTAGCGCAAAAAATTTTATATCTTGTGTTTACTTCTGTTTTGGTTAAACACTCACATGGGTCGTTGAGATTTAATACATTTCCTGTATCTTAAAGGCAGTTGGAAAAAATGAAGAAATTGTTGTTCCTCATATGGCTTGAGCTAGAAATAAACAATGGCCTATTCCACACTTCTGAAACAAAACAATGTCATGGGTATGTCTTTATTTTTTAACCTCCCTGCTGCTTGCGTTAATATGCTTTCAGAAATATGAAAAGAACTTGATGGGAACAATGAAAATCTGTGTGTTAATTCACATCCATCTGACTCATATACCCAGTTTTCCATCTTGGCATTTCTGTAACTTTCTTTGATAGCTATAATACTTGAGCTCAAATCACAGAACTGGCATTGACATGTAGCTATAAACTATCCTTAAAAAGAACATCCCACCTTCATTCTGAGAAACAAAATGTTCGCCCCTTCCTTGACAGTCTATGAAGATTACTAGCTCAATACTTCAACTCCCCATGTATATTGTGTGTATAAACAACAATGTCTCTTTTAACCCTCCCTCAACTCTAACATAGCAGCTTTCACTTTCTATATTCGAATTCTGTAGAGGTTTTACCTTTTTGCTTTTGGATTGAAACATTGCATCTGTACAAACCTCCTCAACTCACCGGTTTATATGTATAACTAGTAACTCAGAATCATTCTGGAAAGAAAACTTATTCCTCCAATATTATTCTGGGATGATCTCCTTGTTATTATTGTTGATAATGCAATATTTCTTTACCAGTCAACTCAGAACTAGAGATTCATTCAACACTTCAAATGCACTGTCTGTGTCTGTTCTTATGAGCAACATGGTACTCTTCATGAATTTTTATATTTCACTGCACAAACTGCTCTTAGAAACTGTTCTCTTTGATGATGATTATTAAAACAAAACATTGAGGCATATGTATGCCTGTTCACTATCCAAGAGAGAATTGATGAATTGAAACTTACATGACATAATCAGCACAGAAAATGAAGTAATTCAGCAATTCTGATGTGGATGTACTCAGTTAAATTCATTAAGTGAACTAAACTCGTTGTTCACCTGTAGCCTTCAAAAAGAAACCCTGATTGTTATGAATGAACAGTTGGTCTCGTTGCTTGATGGATTCTCTGTTTTACTCTTTCAGTTGTATTTCATTTCATTCAATGTAAATGATGAAGCATCTTTTAAAATCAGCCCATTTAATAAATAGGGCAGCATGTCGAGCTCTACCCTTGTGGGAGCCCGTTTTACTCCACATGCTTGGTCTTCGAATAATGTTCAGCTTCATGACTTTACCTATACCTGCACAAGGAAGCAAACAACGTTAGCATAAAAAATGAAACACGATGATTATGATGTTATTTCTCCTTCAGCTCACTTTTTTCATACTGCACTTGACTAATTGTTTCAATGCATTGCTAATAGCATGTTGTACTATTGTCGGTGCATCATATAGGTTACACCATAATCGGAGCCACTGACACCCCTCTTTTCCTCTTACACGTCAACGGAGCTCAAGAAGGCAAGGTGCACCATTCGGCATCGAACGCCGATAATCAGGCAATGATGATTATGCTGTTGCTTATGTGTCTTCCTTTCTGCATCTTCAATAGTGCGATGTGCTATTAGAAATGTGTTGTCACAGTTATATCCACGGCTTGTGTGGATCTTTGATTTCGATCCTGCTTTTCAATTGAAAAGAAAATGCATTTGAATGTAATGTTGTAATATCATTTTGATTGTGAAATCAAATGAAGCCTTGTAAAAAATATGAGTTCTTTATGAAATGAATGAAAGCATCTAGAATGCTATTTTGCCCACGTACTCAATTCTGTATTTCTTTTAAATCTGCAACATTTGAATGGCACTCTGAAACTCTATCTTTCTTTAAAATGCATAACTATTGTTTGATGCATAAAGATAATGCGAAACAACATTTAGAGTTCAATCTGCAATTTCACTTTATGGTAAATAACAATCAGCCCGCTCCTCCATTTGAGCTGAGGCGAAAAATATGTAACAGATACTGGTTTTATCATAACATGATTGCCTGATATTTGAGTGTGAAAATATAAAGCTGTGATTTGTATTGAAATAAAGTAACCCTCTAATTGTTCACTTATTTTCTTTTGAAGATTGCTAGAGAGACAGATTGAAGATTGCAATGAGGCAGATTGAAGTTGGTCAATGAGGCTTGTTGATTGCCAGTGAGGCATATTGTAGCCAGTGAGGCTTGTGGTTAGCCAGTGAGGCACATAGCTTGTATCCTAAAGGTTTTAGCCAATGAGGCTTGTTGTTTAGCCAGTGAAGCACACAACTTGTAACCTGTAAGGTTTTGGCTAGTGAGGCCTAATGAAGCTTATGTTCATAGTGTTTTTTCACCCTTTTAGGGTTTTCCACTCATAAACCTGGTGTTATGTCTTCTCTTTGTGGTTTCTTATTGCTTGATTGGATATCTTTGTTCAAGTATTATATTTTGATTTGCATGTTATTTGTGACTCTCTCCACATTCAGTATCTATAATGATTAAGGTGTCCCAATGGGTTGCTTTGAATTAGACAAGTGAGTTTAGTATTGAAATTTGATTTGTAATTAGACCACTGATTCACCCCCCACCTCTCAATGGTCCTGTAACCCGACATTACTTGCTCCAATCCATGATGATGAAATGATGGATTTGATCTCCATTTATAGTTTTTTTATGAGATGGATGAATGGCTAGAATTTGATCTTGGATTGTGAGTTTACCGCCATTGATGTTGGATGGATGTGGAGAGGTGGCAACTATCACCCATTTTCATGGAGGTAATTAGCTAATTTGATTAATAGGTTAATTGAGTTGATTCAGTTGACTAATTATTTTGATTGACGAATTAATTGATGAATTCAATTTATGGGGTGTAAATCACTATTTTTATTAAATTATATATGGATAATATATTTATTTAAATATTTGATTATTTGTTAGAAAATAATTTATTTAAATTAATTAAATAATAAATATTATTTAATCATTTTGATTTTGATAAAGTAGATCAATTAAGATAAGATGAATTAGTTTAATGAGGGATGAGTGATTATATTGCTAGGTGTTGAGAGGGTGACGATAGTATAGAGATTAACAAACGTGAAATTTCAATGTCTATGGTATGTGTATTTTCATAATATGGGATATTAGCATACTACTTGTTAAAGTTAAGAAATTTTAACAATTGAAAAATAACAATTGTTACACATTGACCCACAAAAATGAACATGTGGCTTGCAAACCTTATGTGCATACAACCAAAGGTACCCTTGATGTTTGGACTTGCCACACAAACTAGCAATGTTAACAAGCACCTTTGGGAGCTTTCTAAGTGAAGATCTTCTCCTTAAAACAAGCCTCAAGATTCAATTCAATATTTTTTGATTAAAAAATATGGAAACAAATATGCAATGAATGTATTAGTTACTATCATAAATGATTGTAACTCGAAACTTATAATGCAAAATGTTGATGCAAGGACCTAGAATGAAACTAGGGTTTTAGAAATTATTGAGAAATATATTATGCAATTGAAACATGCAATAGCATGAACCTATATTTTGGCAATAGTGATTGTGATTCTATCTCAATTGGCTAAGGATCTTTTCACAAGCTTGGGTTATAAAAGAAGTGATAAAAAAAAATCTAAATGATCAAATAACCCAAGCCCTTTTATACATGACTTTGAGACGCAATAGATGAGGTGATAAAAAATTCTATATGATCAAATGTCATAAGTCATTTTATACTTCGATACACAAATTTAAAAGTTTTGGTGCATGAGCTAATTTATTCTAGTTAAGAATGGGTTAACTTGAGCCTAAGGATCCCTCCATAAGCTTATGTCATGCAAAAGGTGACAAAAAAAAATATCTAGATGATCAAATAACCTAAGTCCTTTTATACTTATAGACATAATTTTAAAAGTTTTGGTACAAAACAAGAGCTAGTATATAATAACTAGTTAAGAAAGGGTTGACTTGGACATGATTAAATTTGAGTTGGAAACTTCAATAGTCAAATCCACCTACACAAAAACTAACTACATCAAATCTACAAGTTTGAGTTTGCATGTACTAGAGGAACATGCAATCTAAAAGCTTATAAATGCTTAAGAACGAATTTAATTATATTTATGATGGTCGATAAATAATTTAGATCAAAGACAACACCAAATCAATTAAACAAATAGTTTTAAAGACACCCGCTAAAAATGAGATAAAACAAAAGGAAATACAAATCATATACTTTTCACCCTTGATCACATTTTTGGAAAGTTAAAAGCCAAAGGCCAAAAAGACCCTAAACCTATTCCAAGGCACCTTAAAAAAATCGAGGTTTTTATGATACTTAACATATAAGTCTATATGAAGTATTTGCCGACATATTACCAAAGTTTGAATCTCTAACGAATTTGTACTCACATTGACACGAAGGATATACGTACCCCTGTTTAATTAATGATTTAACATTATTAGCATTTATGACTTTTCTAAAATGTACAGCAATAAGACCTCTAATCTTTAGACCAATCGCATTGGATATCTTTTAATATTATTTTTAAAAACATAAGAAAAACACAGCTTGCCATAACAAAAATTAGGCGCTAAAAATAGGGAAATGTGCAAGTTAATAAGTTCATAATTGCTAGTTAAACTTTTAGTTGATGACTATGGTCATCCTTCAGACTAGTTTCAAGAAAACTGAAACTTTCGATTCAATGTCAAACATGTTACATTGTCTCTCAAGATAACTCTCCTTTGTGAACTCTTTCATGATAAGCTTGTTTTTGCCAATTACTAGCTGTTTATCAATTATATACTGTCCTGTTACTATTGTTTTCTTAAGTATATAGTGCATATGCTGTCCTGATATATTTTGGGGTTTATGCTGTCTTGATATATTTTGGTGTTTATGCTGTCCCGTTTTTTATTGGTGTGTGCCATGATTTGCTACCATCGCTGCTATTTTGTGATCGTCTGAGATGATTCTGTGTTGCTCGTTTGAGCTAAACTGTAATAATTTTCTTCATCCAATAATTTAAAAAAAAAAAAACATTTTGGTGGCCCACCAAAACAATTTTGCATTTCTGAACTAGGTGTAATGAATACTACCAGTAAGAGGAGTTTTATAAAGACAAGAAAGAAGAAAAGAAGAACATAAAATGAAACAGTCCCGCAATAAGAGTTGGAGCAAAATTAGTGCCGTGCCTCTTGTCAGAAATAGCAGCTAGAGATACAGTAAAATATATATATATATATCATAGTGTTTGGCCAAAACCATAATCGCCATGACCCAGTTGCTTAAGAGTTTGAAACAACACTTGCAAGGGTGGCTTTGTTGAAATGGTAGGCAACAGTAAAACTGTAGACGAGCGTGTTGAGAACAGGCAAACAATAAATCGTCTTCATTTCAGCATCTCAAAATATTAACAAGTTCCAGTCACAGTAAAAATTTTGTAACAGCAAACTGAAGCACTCTTTCCGAGGTGAGAGCACTCCAAGTAAGGGAGTCGTGCTGAAGCAATCTGTCTGATTTTCCCCTCGGCGGAGATAAAGAGGGTGCATTTTAAATGCTTTCTGCTCAATCTGCATCGCCACTAGGTTCATATATAGATTGACGCACAAATTGGCCCCTCACTCTCGGTCGCTGTTCTGCAAGCCTTTTCCTGCTTTGATAACGGACCTGCAGTGAAAATTACAGGGAATGCTGAGTCCACTTGCCCTTTGTTAATTTCATTGCCTATGATTACGCACTTACAAGTTCTAAAATAATGAGAAAAAATAACTATATGCATATATCCAGGAATGTCTAATATAGAACTAAATCCATTGGAAATAAATATACAGGTAACAAGCATGGCAGTGAGAGCAAGGCCCAATGCCTTGGAACATATCTATATGACATTGGAGCATATCTGGCATTGGTTTACTAATGAAGTTGACTTGGCTGCTGATATACATGCTAAGAGGATTCCAAGTGGACAGTTAACTAGGCCAGACATTTATAAAAGGGACAAAGCCAGGTGACTGTCTGATAAATTTTTGCCAGAAGAATTGCAACTCAAACTTTGGCATTATAGCAGAAGGAAGAGTGGACATTCTCATAGCCCGGGAATCTAGCGACTTGTTTCCGACTTCCAACAATATAAAAGAAAATAAAAAACAGCAGGCTACCTTCTTTTCAAAGCATCTCTCTTTTCTTTTCTGACGAAATTTGGTCAATGCTGCTTCCCTCTGGGCAGATCGATTCTGGTCAACTCCACTTCCACTTCCACTTCCTCCTCCAATGCTGCTTTTCATTCCAATGCCAGTATCACTCTCCCCATTTGTTCCTGGAGTGACGGCAGCACTACTCTGCCCATTACTATGACCATTCTGCCCATTACTCCCATTATTACTTCCAGATGCACTTCCATTGACACTGCCATTTCCATTTCCATTACTTCCGTAGCCATTGTTACTTCCACTCTGGCCATTGTTACCATCTGGTGTGCACCCAACCATGTTAGATGACCCACACCTAGGGGCTGTCATAGTAACATTATTCATAGATTGCTCATTTTGATTGGGATGGTCATGGCCATGCTTATGCTGGCGATTTTGATGATGGTGGTGGTGGTGATGGACATGCTGCACATGGTGGTGATGGTGATGAACACGAGGACACAACAATTGCTGTTCAGTCTGAGTAGAATTATTACATATTTCTCCTCTTTCATTTGGGTTTTGTGCTTCAGAACCCCAGAGAGATGGACCATTATGGGAGTAATATATAGGATGTACTGCAGAACCATAGACTGCGGGTACACTATCATATGACATAACTCCCTGATGCATGGACATGGGCTTTCCCGTCTGTGGACCTGCATTTGTAGCTGATAGCATGTCATCTTTGGTAGGCATAGGCCTAGGAAACACGTCTTGACCAGGACCCACCACAGAAGAACCCAAATCTTGGTTGTTGCTACTTTGTGACAGCTGATTATGCACAGGAGCAGGTGTCGATGCATCACCTCCACTTCCTTTTGAGGAAGCCACCCTCTCAATCGGAACTGTAGCATGTAAAGATCCTGTTTTCCCACTTTCAAGGCTAGCAGAGGTCATACAACACTGCCCTCCATATCCTTTAGATAATGAATTGGGTTGGAATGAATCTCCAGATGGATGAGAAACCTGAGTGCCATTTGTGTTATACCTGTCCATTAAAACATATGAAGCTCATTGTTAATTGAGTAGTAAAGAGGGTCACTAATGCATTGCAAGAGTCTGATCTAATTAAATTGTCAGTCAGACCACATTATTTATAGAACATTCATCAAATTAGTCCTTAGGCACACAAAAATGATTGAGCTTTTCAATTGGAGTCACAATGCCTTTCATTCATACAGAACGATAAAAATCAGACTGGAAATGGTAAATACAAACTCTCTACCTTGAAAATGCTGAGCCACCAGATTGTCTCAAAACATGCCTATCTTCAGCTTCCCCATCTTCTTCTCCATTTGAACGGGGTCTCTTTAAAGTGAGCTCAAGGAAGGGCAAATGTTTAAAATCAGCCACTGTTTTGTCTTTCATTTGTGTAGTAACCCATTTCTCTACAACTTCCCTGCTAGCGCAGTCTTCTAGCTCTGCATTCCTGCTTTTAGGTTTGCTAGCTATAGTGCCAATCAAGTCAGCAGCCTTGTTAGCAGTCTCACTAGGACTACCATCAGTATCCATAGGTTCCTCTATTTCATCACCTTCTGCATTGCTTGCCAGGGCAGCATTTTCCTCCCTAGCACATGCTTGATTACATAGAGCCTTATCATCCTGGTGGTGTTCAACTTCTACATCTGTTTGTCCATGCACAGCAATTTCCAAGTCCTTTCCCATTGCAAAATCTACAAGTCAGAAGAAACTGAATTAGTTTAACATTATCTAGAATCTGGATCTAAAAACTCTCTGAATTGTATGTAATGCCAATAAACCTAATAACAGCAATCCGTATGTATTAACAGCAGATAATTTGATGATGTGTCTTACCATATGGTTTCTCATCCTTGCATTCTCTAGAAGTTCCACCTGGGGGCATCCATTCATTTTGGACTATCCCTATCTTTGGTTGAATAACTTGTGCAATAGTGCTGCAATGAGACCGGCCAAGATCCCATTCACTTCTATGTCGTGGACTCTCAACCTCAACAGCTCGTTTTGTCCATGAACTCTGCGAGATTGAAGAAAATGTGACTCCCAATCAATAAGAACTTACAGGTGCCTGAATTTGGCAACAGTTAAAAATGGAAAATTTCAGCAAAAGCATAATAGCCCTACTTAAGTCAAAGAATGTTGTTTTATAGCTTTAAATGGAAAAGGTCTCCAGGGATAAGTGGGGCCCAGTATATTGATATCAAGAACACTCAGCCATGCACAAGGAAGAGAAAAAACAGCGAATACATGAAGATTGAAGAAACTAAGTCTACTGCAGCCTCATTCCTAACGCAATCTATACTAAAAGAGAATATAACTTCATATATTTCAGCACCACATACACAGAATTTTTGCAAGCATTCTTAGATGGTTTGTGATGAAGGTTTGATAGTGTGGTACGCTAATAAACAACCGTAGATTGGGATCAAATTAAAGCATAAATTATGAAACAGGGCTCAAGCTTCAGACTACATTTTGTAATTAAATTTCTCTCCACACTTCAAATTTCTTTGTTAATTTTAGCTAATTCAGAAAGGTATTTTAGGTCTTCAAGACGCATTACATGTAGATACCATAGGAAACATGATAACTATCATTCTACAAAAGGAATAAATTCTTGCGCTTAAACTTTTAAGCGATTAAAAATGAACATTTGCAGGCTCTTGAAAGTGGAACTAACAACAGGAATGAAATGCTATGTGCCTTATGCAATATACTTACTTGAGTACCACTTCCATTATCACTCCCATCTCTGATATTCAGACCAATGCTTGCATCATCACTGTCATCATTGCTGCCAGTATTGTTATCAGGATCAGCTTCACCATTTGGTGTTATAACATTTTTTGTTTGGGAACCAGTTTCACTACCGCTTCCGCTTGACTGAAAGGTTAAGACAACTCATCAGTTCGAGTCCTATCATTGTGATACCTTTTCCACAATTCTACATACAAATGCCCTAAACTAGATAATTTCGCATAGAAGAAGCACAGAAGCATCATCATTGAATGTAATCCTCACTATGTTGCAGCTCTTAATCAAAATTCAAACATAATAGCATAGGCATGAACAAGGATTTTTATCATCAAAATAAATAGCTCTTCCACAAACAAGAAACAACTATGTTGCCCAAAGGAGAAAATCAGAGACAGTATTAAGAAAAACAAAGTCTTTGAAGGAAACTCATTACACTGTGGCACCTCCTCCAGACATGCTGCCATAGATTCTTAAGCTCATTCTTTCTAACAGGTTTTACAAGAAAGTCTACAGCACCCTTCGACAGGCATTTGAAAACAATACCCATAGAATCATGTGTTGACATCACTGTAGACAGGGAGAATCATCACAGTAAAAGGTCATTACAATTTTACAATATTAAGACATCTTATTGAACTTTAATAAAAATGGAGCTTATTTTAGTTACAAAACTTACTTATAACAGGTATATTTTTGCAGTTCTGGTGACTCATGATCTTGCACAGAAGACCAATGCCTGAAAGGCAAGGCATGACTACCTCTGTCAAAACAAGATCAAAATGGTTGCTGGGGTCTTCTAGAAGCTTCCATGCTTGCTGGCCATTTGCAACTGCAGTAACTGTAAAACAAATTCGGTCTCCAAGTTAGACAACAAGTATGAAGTTGGCAAGTTTCTATGTCAATGTTAAATAACTTAAAATTCATTTGTTATACCCATGTCCATTACACTCTATTAACGCAAGGCATGAAGAACTAGGGAAGAAATTAAACCAGCTTATACATGCGATAAAATATCAACCATTAGAAAATACTTCATATTCTCACTTTGCACGCTGCTGACATTATATATATATATATATATATATAATAAGAATCCCTGTAATAAGAATGTATTGGCTTTCTATTTTACAAAATTGACTTTATAATAATTAATTTGATCTTTTCATTGTGTTGCTAAACATATTTGTCGTTCTGATATTTAATTCTAAATAAACTAGACTCAACCTACAAGCAATGATAAATTTTTCAATAGTTTGATCTAGATTTCGATTGGATAATCAATCTTCCTCTATATATATATATTGTGGAGATATGGCTCCAGGAGAATTATTGTATGCAGACCAGCAAACTGATCAAGGACATGCCAAACCTCATGAGTTGTTTGTCTTTGACTTAAGCATTAGAGCAGTGAGAAAATTCACCTTGAGAGGAAAAATTAAAAATATACCGAATGCATTACAAACAAGCATCCAGAAAATAACTAACAGGACATCAGATGTCAGTATCGAAGCCTTTTTTTGTCCTTCTTTATCACTTGTTAGACATGACTACTAAGTACATTAATCTCACTATTATAAAGTATACAAGTAAATAGATGCAATGAACTGATCTAGCAATAGATGTTTGCAGGGTGTAGGCTCCAAGGAGCCATGAAATTTAGCTTTTCTTTTTCCATCCCCCAGAGACCCATAAAGTCATAATACCTAACGGCAAGAATGCCACCACTCCATCGAAAAAAAAACCAAAAAAAAAAGAATGCCACCACTCTAGTTCCGTATCACACAATGCAAAATGGACCTTGAAAAATAGAACATAACAGAGTAAACATCACAAGGCCACTAGAAAAAGCCTTAAATTTGCTTTTTGAGATACTAAAAGAGAATATAATGCCCTTAAGACCCTATCCCCTTAATTTCATTACATTGTCTGAAAAGTGAAAGCTTCAAGTCATCAAAAGCAGCCACAGCGTGAAAGATAACCAAAAGATCTCTATACTTTGAATGGGTCGCCACAAAACTCATATGAATTTGGATGCCTAAGAAGATTTCTTGAACTCTTCACAAAATAGGGTGCAATTTACTCAAGAACATGCAAATATAATCAATTAGAAACTAGAAAGCACAGCTCAACAGCTTTCAGTTGCATAACAAACATGATGGGTTATGTTATGCAGCAGCTTTTTTTATTTACAGGAGATTAAATATCAAACAGACCTTGCAGAAAGACCTTCGCATCTTGTCAATAAGAGCACAATGTCTGCAATATCTTACGCTTCCAGAATTTCCGGAAAAAATCCATAAGCAAAAATGAAAAACCTTGACTTGCAATTGTGCAAGCATTTCACATCGGGGCTCAACGAATGTTGCAACGTACAAATTCCTTAATCTAGCATACTTCCAGTTTATTCTCACTTGAATAGCACAGCATAAGAAATATGGTATCAAACTGAAAGCAAATAGAAGGCTTTGGATTGACCTTCATAACTGCAGTTGCGTAGGAGAGCGCTAACAACTTGGCGAGTTGAGTCATCATTTTCCACCAAAAGGACTTTCAAACAACGTTGCGCAAGGAACCTTTCCCATCTGATCACAGGTCCTTGGGTTTGTGGTTGTTGTTGTGGAAGGACCGGTCCTGGAAGTTGTACTTTGGCATCTGGTAAACGCCAATCATCATCCAGTGCTTCATTATTCCTTGATTCATCTTCATCTGAGAGCTCCTGCCCATCACCCATCAAACCAGCTCTGACCTCTTGATCTTCTTGCCCCCGTTTATTTACCTCTGCTATACAATTAAACCCCACACTATCATGTCGAACGTGCACATCTTTTCGAGAAAGGACTCCCTTGATGTCCATTTCACGGTCATTGTTTTGAGTAGATGATCCATCTCTGTGTCTAAATCTAACCTTATCAGAAATTTCAGCAAAAGTTACCTTTTGAACACATTCACTGTCAGATTCCAGGTTCATTATAAATTTCACTTGTTTTGGCACCCCTTGGGCAGGTTGCTTAAACTTACTATCCCCATCTGACTTACCCGTAGTCATGACCCAATATCCCACCTAAAGACACTATGATTCTGCAACAAACAGTATCTATCCTTCCGATCCCTGACCAACACCGAACTTGTAACGAAGAACAGCAGAATTTATGTGCCTCAGTTTACAACTCATCTGCCAAACCTTGACTTTAGGCTTTTATCCCGACCTTTGTCACAAGTAAAAGCCTATAATCACCAAATATTTCCCCTGCCAAAACCTCAATACTCCAGACTCTGTAAATGATTTTTTTCTTTTTGGAGTCACAATCACACTACAAGTTTGATCTGACTTAGATTTTACTCTGCAAAAGAATAATACTGAGCATTAAACCATGTACGTTTACATCATTTATAGGAAAGCAGAAGGGAAAATACTAATAGAAAATTCTAGCTCATATTTACTGGAAATAAATTCACTAAAGAATGACTGAAACAAGCAAACATAAAACTAAGATACCAATGAGCATCTCATACAAGCAAGGATCTTGCCTTGCTAATTTTAAAAACTTGCAGATACAAAGCTTTACAACCCTATAAACTAATAGAAATTTCCATTTCAAATTTACTACAAACAAATTAATAACATGAATGTCTGAAATAAGCAACACAAAACAAAGATAGCAATGGGTTATCTCATACAAGCAAGAATTTTCCCTTGCTAACTTTAACAGCCTGCAAAATGAAACTTTACAAGCCTTTTTGGTGTCGATTTTGAGAGGAAATAGGGTATTTTTTAGATTGCAGCAACGTAAAATACCAAAACTGAATAATTTTTTGCGTTATCAACCTGACAGACGCATCGAGGCACAAAAACTTCGAATTTTCCAGAAAAGAAACAATTTGTTGACAGTCATAAACATTTCAAACACAGAAAAACATACACTAACAAGTTCACGATGAAAGAGGCAACGATTAATAACACAAAAAGGATACCCCGAGAAAACCTCTAATTTACCCAAGAAAAAAAGCATCTGAAGTCTCAGACAGTTTAAACACCCAATACGGCCTAAAAGCTCTTTTAGACTACGGTAAAGAAAAGGATATTCAACAGTGAAAAGACCCAACAAAATACACGTTAGCAGGAAAAGAGAATACTCAAAAACACAGAAACCAGAATCGTTTGCTCAGTACAACTCCTTAAAGATCACACTCGAGAATAAGAAAACACTCTGTGTGGGTCATCTGCAGCTTTATTTCTCATTTCAAACAACTCTACAGCTCTAGACAAGAAAGAACAATGAATCCCATATTCCAAACAAAAACTGGCAAAACTACACTCAAAAGAAAAATCCTAAGGAAAAGACGAAGATCACAGAAGTAGATTTAGCATTACCAGTGCCGGCCGTCGCAAAAGATCGCTCCAACATCTGTAGATCCGCGAGGGTTTTTTTTTTTTTTTCTTGATAAACATTCCATACCACACTCGCAGCCTTATAGGATAAAAAATTTGGTCTCACAGAGATATTACGACGTGGCAGCCAGCATGGCACAAATGGAGGTCTAGAATGATCGGCACCAAGAGATGCAAATATCTGCATGCCACTTTGGCGGGATGACGTGGACATGTTAGGGAGAAAATACGGGAAAATCTAAAGCAGGGCTGAGCATGGACGGGCGTATCAGGGAAGATCGCGAGGGCGCTACATTCGGCCACGTCGACTCTATAAAAGGAGCCACGTCGTCATGGGTCCCGCCCCTTGGGAGAATATCTTCTCCTTTTGTACTCAAAGGTCAACCCAATCACAAACCAACGCCAGGCAGTCGTGATCCATTACAGCCGGTGATGCTCCCTCCACGTGCCGGTGCGCATCCTTTTTAATAACTGTTTTAAGTTTGGATGGTGGAAATGGCACATGGACCACAGAAAAGGGAGATTCGCCCATTTATAAAATCGGGTTAAATGAAAGATTTTGCGTCCGGGGTTTGCTTTTGGATCGAGCTATGCACCAGCTGACACGTGGCATGTGAAAGAAAAAAATCTAGACTCTTCGCTGATCTCTCGTGTGTTGAGAGGTTTTGATTTACAAAATCTAAATGTCGATTTGGATGGGTGTAGCAGAGTGGGGCCCGCCCTCTCCCATCTCCACCACAAATATCATTATTTATTATTGTATTGTTTTGCCTTAAAACCATGGGATTCCATGTCGCGACAAAAATCTTTCATGCTTTTCAAAAGGTTAGTGTTTCGTCTCAATCAAAGCCTAGGTTTGGAACGTGGACACATTTTTTTCCCTATAGCCTAGAGAGCTTATGCCGTTCCCTCATGTTTCCCATGTGAGCCTCCATGTAAGCAAACTCAAGGGAAATATAATGGGCTGAAATCAAAGTTTTTAATGGTCTTTATTGGGTAGTCTTGAGAGAAAATTGGTAGTTGTGTTTATTTTTGGGTGGTCTATGGAATAGTGAGAAAAATAGTACCTAATTGTGTTTATTTTTGTAACTGTGAAAAATGTTTGGTTATTCTTTATGTAATAATGGATGTTTCAATGATACGTTTTTAGTTCAGAGTGGTTATGTGCTTTATGTTTTCTTTGTTTTTACTTGCTTTATTCTTAAAGATTGGTTTTGACTTTTAATTTATCTTTTTTCCTATTAAAGGGTTGATTTATAGTCGTTAAAGTGATATATATCACTTGTGCACTTTAGAAATAAGCCCTTTTAACTTTTAATGTGATCTATATCACTTGTGCACTCTAGAAATAAGCCCTTTCAACTTTTAACATTTAAATTCAAATATGGGATCAATTTACCTCTTTCTGTGACTATTATGTGTTGACTTGAGTTGCAAAAGTATTTTGTTTGACCCATATAGTTGTATTTAAGGGTGCAACCCTAGTTCACTGTAGACCATATGATTAGCATCACCTAAGATCTAATCATTACATGATTTTCGATTATTATTTGCATGCATTATCAGAGAATCTACATTGCATGAGCATCTAGAGTATATTGCATGCTTGAGAGTGTTGTCCTCAGTCTTTTATCTAACATGGTTTGACATAAAGGAAGTAATTTTCACTACAAGGTACACACTAGTAAACACCCAAAACTATTTTTTATATAAAGGCATATTGAAGGCGAGTTGGAAGTGTCATTCTATAAGTTAAGAAAGATTTGATTCGTGGTCCTAGATAATATTTGTGAGACAAGGATCATATTTGTACTCGCAAGATTAATTTTATAATTGTGGAAGTGATCTAGATTGAAAAATAGATCATCAATTAATTCCAAGGCATTCATTTGATCTTCACTTATATTTCTACATTGTTGGGGGGTTGTGTTCTATCATTTGTCACATCATTTCCAACTAAGTACCATTTTACTATTTATTGTTTGAAGCATTTAATTTAGTACATTTATTACGTCCCTAACTCTTTTAATCTAGGGTAGATTTTGATGCTAATAATTTGATCTCTCTTCATATTTTTCCATTGGACCGCTATAGAATTTTATTTAAGGGTTGT
The DNA here is from genome assembly GCA_007258455.2 of Sequoia sempervirens. Taxonomy (NCBI): domain Eukaryota; kingdom Viridiplantae; phylum Streptophyta; class Pinopsida; order Cupressales; family Cupressaceae; genus Sequoia; species Sequoia sempervirens. Next base: position 124,440,087 of record VDFB02000003.1, on the reverse strand, counting down.
GATATAAGTATTTTTGTGATTTTTATTGAGTTAACATATGCCTCACTCAATTTTGTATAGGACTCAAGAATAAAATATAAGATCTCATTGATAACAATGTGGTTCATGTTGATGATATGAATGGTGGAGGCAACCATTTGGTTATTGTTGAACACACCCGAAGATTCAGTGGGGGAGGTGAATCAGTCTACTAAAAAACTTAAGCCCTTCCAAAACTTGAACTTTTCAACACTTAACCAAATCAAAACCCTTAAACAAAATAGTAGCAAAGAAGGATATAGCAATATAAAGCTTCAACAACTTCAACAATCAAAGATATAGCAATTCTAACTCTAATCAAATCAACAACAATGATAAAAGAGAAAATAACACACATCCACAAGATGACAACAAATTTACTGGAAAACCCAATGAGGGAAAAACCACAGTGAGAGTTAACTCACAATATAAAGGCTCACTGCCAAAAAGGACTTGCAAACTAAGGCTCACTACCTCAACACAAGATACAAAGGACTTGCAAAATTGAAGCAAACACAACTTTAGGAGCAAGATACAAGGACTTTATGAGATTCACTATCTCAGAGCAAGATACAAAGATTTAGAGAGATTACAATGTTTATCAACATAACACTTTGTTGACTGAGGCGTTATAGCACATCTAATTTTATCTTTTACACATTTGCACTTCTTCTACAAGATCTTCAAATACAATCTACACTTTTCTTGTTTGCACACTTGTACACTTCTCCACATTGTTGCGTCTAAAATGATCTTGCATTTATATCCACCACAACTCTTCAAAACCTCAATTAGGTCAGTCAGGAAGAAGATAAACAATAAATTCAACAAGTTGGCCACCAAAACATAATGTGGTCCTATCTTGAAGATACAGAGGACCAAAAACAAACTCAATACATCTTTCAATGTGATCCAAAACAATTCACACATTGGCACACATCAAACTAAGTTGGCATCAAAGGAAACATGTAGATGGAACATGAAGCGCATAGCTAGTCAGCCCAAAAACATACTTCTAACTAAATTTGCTTAAGGCGGTTCTAACCAGGATAGGTCAAGACCCAAATCTATCATAACACATCTTTGATTGTTGGTGCAGACCCCCAAGCACACGACACAAGGAAAGGAACAAACCTTGTCGGCTAGATATCCACAAATAACCTAGAAAGCCAACTGAAGACACAATGCAACACCAAAGAGGCCAATCAGCAACGTGTGGATCACATGGGGATGTTCCATGAACATCTAAAAACATTTCTAGAAACTTCTTTCATACTTTCATGCCATCAACAACCATCGTAGACCAAACAGGAATAAAAATACTTTATTTAGGAAGCACCAGATACATAACCAAAGGATATAACATTAATATCTATCAACTTGCAAATCACATCAACACATGAAATTGGAACTAAGACATTGCACAAACATTGAGAACACATTCACCAAGCTATAGGAGCAGAGACATTAATGCAAAGAAATGTGGGGCATTTTTCAAACCAATTCAAATAACCAACAACACTACCAACCTTCTCTAATTCACATAAATCTCCTCAACAACACTGGTGACCTAAAATGATAAGAGTGCAACATCCACATAACACTAACTTTGAATCCCAAACTGCAAGACCAAATCTTCAACAGTGGAGAAATGCAAAGCATTCTCCTAAATAGACTTCAATGCAACTTCCATGAACAAAACCACTTTAGCAACTTGCGGAGGCCAAAACTTTCAAAAACATGTGCTTCATTAGGAACATCAGGAGAGAGAATAAGACATACTGTAGACCTTCAACAACATCTCTCCACTATCAACAACACTTCTAATCCTCATCTTAAGAACATGAAAAACATCACAAAAATGGTAGAAATATAGATCTCAAAAAAATATGTTTCAATCATATTCTTCTAGAAAGCATGGTATACTAGGGACACCTCTTAGATGTTTTATGTGCATATCCCCACCCAACAAATGCACCTCTCTTTTTTCCCCAAGCATTTCCTTGAGGACAATAACCTTATTCAATATCAATGGGGCAGGACTATCAAGCAAACAAACACCATTAAGAGCCTCATCAGATAAAGCAACAAGAGATAAGGAATAAACATCATCATAATTAGTTGTAACATTAGTATCACATGAATCATAATTGATATAAGTGAGGGATAAATCAATAAATGCACCATGGACACTACACCATCAACAAGAGGTAGTGTATGAAGAAATATAAGAATCATGGTGAATAGGAAAAGATGGATGATTGTTAGACAACTTACCATCCCTAGGTGTATCAAATGAATAGAGGTTTGATGTAAGAGATAAATCATTCTCATAGCAATAAAATAGGTATTATCATAATAAATCATAGTGGCATACAAAGTGAGATTGGTTAGGAAAGAGGAAAAGATTTCCAAAACGAAGATGACAATGTGAATACATGAGAATAGGTCCAAACCTTAACCAATGTAAATCAAATTCAGAAAACAAGATGAACCAAATCTAAAATGACAAGGAAAAGGGAAGAAACCCTAAGGCCAAACCCTAGGCATGCAATAAATATTGTGTTCACCAATTTATGTAGAGGAATGAAACAACATCTATAATAAATATCTATGATAACACATGAATAAAATAATCAATATCATAATTAACCTAGATAAATGAATCAAATTTGGATAAATTATCCAAACATGTAAAAATTTGACACATAAGTAAAGAGATGCTTCATTCTATGCATAATAATAATAAAAATTTTGTAACATGCACACTCTAATTTTCTTGAGGAATCTAATCTCTATTTTACATCAATCAAGCTTTGACATATTAGATATTCTACTATTTTAGGTCTAGATTCAAACCCATATGTGTGACCCTAATCCCCACATTTATGTCTCTAAATCTAATGTGGGATCATGAACTTGAACTCATGTCCTTTAACTCAGTGCCTTGTGTTGGCAATTATTGTCATTGATGTCAACACTTGGTGAATTGGTTGTCATTGTCATTGATGCCAACACCTAAGGATATTGTTGCATATACTTGGGAAAGATAGTTGTATTGTTGGTTGGCATTGGTTGTCACTTTTGACAACATTTTGTATGGGTTATCATTGATGTATGATGGAGTTGCTAATGTTCATGGTTAGATGTCATGCCATGTCTGATGATAATAAAAGAAGTATTGAGTATGGTTGATATCGGACAGAGTTGGTTTCATAATGATATATTAAGATGAGGATTAGAAGTGTTGTTGATGATGGAGAGATGTTGCTAATGGTTTACAGTGTATTATATGCTCTCTTTTGTTTTTATTGTTGAAAGAAAGTTCTAGCCTCCGCAAGTTGATTGAGTGTTTTTGGTTCAAGAAGATGTGTTGAAGACTATTTGGAGAATGATCCACATTCCTCCAATGTTGAAGATATGATCTTTTTGTTTGGGATTTAAAGTCTATACTATGTGGATGTTGCACTCATATCTTTTCAGCTCACTTGTGTTACCGAGGAGGTTTTTGCGAATTGTATAAGGTTGGCAATGTTGTTGGTTGTCTAGATTGATTTGAAAAATGCTTTGCATTTCTCCACATTGATGTCTCTGCTTCCACGACTTGGTTAATGTGTTCTCAATGTTTGTGTAGTGGCTCAATTCCATTTTCATGTGTTGAAGTGGTCTACAAGTTGATCTATTAATGTTATATCTTATGTTTATGCATTATGTGTCTCTAAGTGAAGTATTTTGCTCCTGTTTGACCTGTGGTGGCTATTCGTGGAATGGTAGTATGGAAGAATTTTTTGGAAGTGTTGTTGGATGTTCATGAAACATCCCCATGTGATCCACACATTGTTGGTTGAGCTCCTTGGTGTTGCATTGTGTCTTGAGTTTGTCTTTTGGGTTATTTATGGATATTTGGCTAACATGGTTTGTTTTCTTGCTTTTGCTAAATGCTTAAGGGTTTGTGCCAGCATTTAAAGATGTGTTATGTTAGATTTGGGTCTTGAAATATCTTGTTTGGGATCACATTGAGTAAATTCAATTGAAGTTATGTTTTTGGGCCGACTGATTATGTGCTTCACATTTCATCTACATGTTCTTGTTGCCAACTTGAGTTGATGTGTGCCAGTGTGTGAAGTGTTTTGGATCACATTGGAAGATGCAATAAGATTGTTTTTGGTCCTCTCTTTCCCCTGGATAGGACCACACTATGTTTTTATGACCGACTTGTTGAATTCATTGTTTATCTTTCTTTTGGTCAACCTAATTGATGTTTTGAGGTCTTGCAATGGATATAAATGCAAAAACATTTCAGATAGAAGGGGTGAGCAAGCGTGGAAGTGTGTATGTGTGGAATGTATTGAACATCCCACAGAAGAAGTGTGAAAGTGTGAAGAAGAAAGATCAGATGTGCCTTAATGCCTTAGTCAATAGAGTGAATTGTTGACAAATATTTTAAATTTCCTCAAATCCTTTATGTATCTCGCTCTGAGATAGTGAATCTCATTAGGTCCTTGTATCTTTCCCCCAAAGTTGTATCTGCTTCAATTTTGCAAGTCGTTTGTATCTTGCTCTAAGGTAGTGTGCCTTAGTTTGCAAGTCCTTTTTTGTAGTGAGCCTCTATACTGTGAGTTAACTCTCATTGTGGTTTTTCTCTCATTGGGTTTTCCATGTAAATCCGGTGTTATCTTGTGGAAGTGTGTTTCTTTTATCATTACTATTGATCTGGTTAAGGTGAAAATTGCTATATCTTTCATTGTTGAAGATTGTTGAGTCTACTCAAGGTTTAAACTTTTGCTAATCTATTTACAGGTTTTGATTTGGTTAAGAATTTTGTTTTGTGCTGAAGAGTTCAAGTTTCAGAGGGGTTCAAGTTTTTGCAAATACCGATTCACCCCCTGTTTCAGTATCTAGTGTGTTCAACATCTTGTTTCTTCATAAATATATTTTCCTCTCTCTCTCTCTCTATATGTGTGTGTGTGGATTTGGTGTTGATAAAAAAACATTGGTATGGTCTACTATTTAGTGGGAGAATTTACATTTTATCTCAATTATACTCATTCTTTGTTAAAGTGATTTAATGGCATTTAAACGAGTTTGAAGACATGTAAAAAATAATGCAAATGTCTATGTATTTGTTCTTATGAGTACAAATACTAATGTGATGCTCTCGACGTAAACACTCTATAGATGGAATGATGTACAAGTGAAGTCTTTTTAAATGACCCAGGTCTTTATCTTTTTATAAAACACCTTGACATTCAAATTTGAATATTTTATGCTTGAGTTGATGGGTAACGACTAATTGAAGACAATTTGACTTGAAACCATTATTAGTTTTAAATTTAAAAATTAAGAGTCAATATTACATTTGCAAGTTTGAACTAGATTCAAGACTACCCTTGCAATCATAACTCACTTACAATCATAACCCAACATTGAAACAAACAAAAAAAAGAAGATAAGATCTATCTATATGCACTAACGAATGAGACTGAAATTCAACTAACATTAAAATGAATTCCAACTCTTTAAAAAAATATAACATTTAAATACTAGACTATTACACTAAAAACAAAAGTAAAAAATATAACATTTAAATATTAGACTATTACACTAAAAACAAAAGTCAAAAACAAATTAAAAAATACTTAGTGGTGCACTTGTATCCTGTAGAAATTTAAATAAACTCTTTTGGTAGGACCCACTACAAAAATATCTACCCATGATGTAAGGTAGGGTCTGACGACTAGTTGTTAACATGTGTCCTAGCGAATAGGTACGTACATAAGGAATTATAAAAGGCCGGCTTTGCCCCAATACCGCACTTTCGGTTACACTTAACCAAAAGATAAGAATTTTGTAAAAATAAAAAACATTATTCATTTACGTACTCATTTCATTCACAATATTGGACAATTTTGTCAAAGTAATATTTGTCAACCATAGAATTGAGTTTCAAAACGAGTCAATAAATTCTTAAAATAACCCATTTTGCTTGGACAACGATGGCCACTTACCAAGAAGTATATAATTTCTTAAAATAAAATTACCCATGTTGTTACAACTTTACACCTCATTTAATCAAATGAATTTAGAATGAGTTAATATATTACTCATATTAGAAAGTCATCGTTGGATTCAAAATAAAGTATTTGTATAATTGGAAAGGAAAATAATCTAGGCTCTCCAATGAGGTGCGGACACAGAAATATGTATAACTTTAGTTGGAGAATAGATAAAGGTATTTGTTTCTATCATTGAAGATGAATGGCCTTTTAGAATATGAAACTAGTTCTTGTTTAAGAATGGTACACCAATACAATGTAAACACATGAATGATTCAAAATCTAGTTGTAAAATAAATAAATAAATGTATTTGTTTCTATCATTGAAGATGAATGTTGTTATAGAAATATGAAACTAACACTTGTTTAAAAATGGTACTCCAATGAGATGTAAACACATGAATTATTAATAATTTTAGTTGTAGAATACATAAATGTATTTGTTTCTATCATTAAAGATGAATATTGTTTTAGAATATGAAACTAACCATTGTTTAAGAATGGTACTTCTTTGTATTTATAATGTGTTAATTTAAAATTCTTTCAAATGATTGCTCCTTAGGATGAAAGAGGATGTTCAATTTTGAGAGGATTGTGAAAGTGAATACAATTAAATACCTTTAAATATAAGTACATAGCAATTAGTCATGAAAATGTGTGTTTAGTTGACTCAAAACAATTAGGGGAATGGACATGATTTGGCTAAATTTAATTTTTAATTTTAAAATATAGAGTTTGCATTTGTAGATGTGAAATCAATCATGTACTCGTGGAAATCACTCAAAATAATAGATTGGTATGATCTAGGTAGTGACAAATGTTTGATCATCAAGGACACTTAAATATAATATGTATGAGAACACATGTAGAAATAGATAAGGTGTGGATAAGTGTATGGGAATGTGTGTGTGTGTGTATGAGGATAGGTGAAAGTTAGGGGAACGAGCCAAACTTTGCACAAGATTGCATCAGTTTTTAATGTATAAATATTCTAATATCTTAAACCACACAAGGGACAAAACAAAATAAAACATGGTCAACATTCTTTTACATTAACAATTACAACACAATAGTGGGCAATGCACACTCACACACATATTTCTATTTCTCATGAGAACTAATACACAAGGCGGAGAAACATAATCACCTCAATTTGTTTGAAGGTAGTGCACATTTTAATGTGGTAAAATGTATAACGTACACAATGCACTAGTGGAAGAAGTTGTTGGTCTATGGAGCTTGATCACTCTCTAGTGTTAAGATTTTGGTGACTTTGGCATTCACATTTTCCCCCCAAAATAATTAATGGGGGAGTTTAGGTGGTAGAGCCCCTCTTGAAGGGTTCGGGGGGACCGCCCCCTTGGTAGGGGACCAAGGGTGGACCCCATAGTGCAGGGGAAGGGGTTGCTGGGCAACGCCCTCAAAGAAAAAATTAGCCATTTTTCATAAAGGAATTTTGCAAATAAATTTGGTTTGTAACTACCTAAAATAGCTAGTTTCTTACCATAGATTGGAGGTGAATAGTTGTGCGTGGGAAGGTGAAAGAGCACACAACAATGTGCAGATGATAGTTTGAGGTGATCATAGTTTTGCATATTCAACATGCATGCACATATAGACTATAGTTGTTGAAAAAGTTACATTTAGTTGTGAATATTGTTGTGGGTGTATGAGACTTCTATAATCTATATTTTTTGTTAGAGACATAAATATTGGACTAATATTTTGTGGACATAGCCCACATTGGGTGAACCATGTTAAAATTTATGACTCTCTATGTATTTTTTTCTCTTATTTCTATATCTAGATTTATAATTGATTAAATTTATTGCTTTGTCTTACCAGTAAATCCCAAAAGAAGTATCCCTCATGAGAATTTAGTATGATCTCCAAAATAAAATAGTGGCATATATCAATCTAGACTAATGAAACCAAATAGGGGAGATAGGCTCTCACTCTATACTATTGATTATGTACTCATATAGGCACCTCCTAGCCATTCAAAATGAAAAACTATTACAAGAAGAAAAGTTACAAATTGTTCTCTATCTTCTTAGTTCAATTGTAATTCTTATAATTTTTTGTGAGGAAAACACATAAAATATAACCAATTTTTTAATACAAAATAATTACACAATAGTAATATGGTGTGCATATACATACTTTATTGCCACATGAAACACTATATGAAACCAAACATACATAATAAGTATGCATTGCCACTACTTAAAAAAATAGAAATAGAAATAGTGTATTTATGGGTAGCATTAAACAAATGGCAAGATGTAAAGGCACTGAAGACCACATTGAGTGTTATCGTCAATATAATACCTCAAGCATAGATACTTAAGTTTATAGAACATAACTAATTAACTAAAACATAACTAAACTATCCTACAAAGCATGACAACTTGAAATCATATACTAGTAGATTCTCTCTATTATATTGCATATTTTTAGGTTAGAATACTTATAAACTTATGTTAACCTTTTTAATTTTAATAAGAGATTAGGAAGAGAGTAACATGATGAGTGAAAGCTAGTATAAAGTGAACACACAATAAAATAACTAATTAGAAGGAACATACTAACTATTTACTTCCTATAGGATCATATGAATCTAAATCCTCTCAAGCCCTGCATGAACAATTATGTAGATGAGAGAGATAACTCATACAAAGAATACTTAACCTCCCTAACTAACAATAGGGAGGTTAATTTTACCTTGGCTTATTCTTCACTTGTAATTTAACTTATTTATTACATTACAATCATATATAATATTATTTTAAAGATTAAATTATTAAGTTAATATATAACATAATTAGTATGTATTATACAAAAAATATCCAAGTTGAATATCAACCAAACAAGCAACATATTAAATATTGGTGTAGTTGAATATTGAATAATTTGAATATCTAAATACATTAAAAGCTCATATATTCATATAAGATTCAAATGAGATATGCTTTATCTACAATACAATTCAAGTGAATTTATTAATACATATTGAATTTCTATACAACAAAACTAAAAATATGTATGTAAATAATTAAATTTATATTGACTCCAAACAAAATTTACATGTCTATTTTAACTCTATTTCAAGTGAATGGTAGATATTAATATATATGAACATATAAAGCTCAAACTATATTATATTATATATTTGATGATATAATTTTATAAATTTTATGATTATCAAATATACGAGTGAAAAATTAAAAGGATAATATAATTCATAAACTCTATCATTATGTTTAATCCAAATCAATTTATTTAAGTCCATATAATTTATATGTGTTTAATTAGATTACAACTTAAATAAAATTCAAGTGTAATCCAATTCATAACTAATAAATATATAAGGAAATATAGAAAAAATTCTTAAAACTTATCATTTTCCCAACAAACATTCTGTCAGTTTTTCTCTCTAATATTCTTGACCTTGTGCAAAATTACAACACTTTAAAGGTCATAGCAGACAAAGTGGTGGTGGGTTGTTGTTTAGCAGACAATGCATTACTCACAGGGGTGCAAAAATATGATTTCAACAGAGGAGAAGGTTTCGTTGGGGGTTTATTTCCCATACATTTTCTTTGTTATAGAAAGAGGTATGTGGAGGTATTTCATGGACTCATTCTATCAAATATGCATGATTCCTCTTCTTTCCTGAATCAAGCCCTCAACAAATATCACCATGAATTTCATTTGGAAGAAATGAACCACTTTAGAAGGAAGTATCAAGCAATTTCCTTTCTTAAAACTCATCAATGCTTTCAAGGTCTACAAGTTTCTACTAGGCCACTCATTCACAGAAACAACAGATTGGTGCATCAAATTCTGGATATAAATGTTACTCTTCATTCTCAAGGATTAGCAACAAGTCAAATGCAAGTGTTTTCACAAGAGATTCGAGATGAAAATCCAGTCTATTGTCCTCATAGGGGTGGTGCTAAAGCAGGTTCCTTTTAATAGACTCTTCAATAGAGCTTTCTTATAATCATAGATATAAAGCTTGGGTATTGGCATGGGTTTTTGTAAATGATCATCATGATCAAGGTATATATGGAAAATTCAGTACTGGATTTTGTATAAGGGATATGTTAAAAGAACAAAGGAATTTGTAATTGGGTAGATTGTAGGTAGTATTAGATATATTAAGTTTGCTTTGTAACTTCTGAGCTACAATTGGAGGTTTTCTTTTTGGTTCTTTCCTGTCGATATGCTCTTCAAAACAAGATTTTGTACTATGTTTTTTATATAAATATAATATATATAGTGGCTTGCCACTTTCACCTAAAAAAAATATTAAATGATAGCCCTAACATAAAATTAAAAGAAAAACCATAAGAAAACCCATAATATTTATTTGTATACTTTTTTCTTGTTTTCTCTTGTAATAAGTAGCTAGAAAGTGGTGGCCATGGAGGACAATGAGAGCAAGTGTGAGAAGTTTACACTAATAGCTGAAGAAGAGAGTGACGGTTTCAATAAATATAGGGGGAAGACATTTTAAGGAAGGGGACAATACCCCACAAATGGCTAGGCCCCATACAAGAGGGGTCACACCACTCATAAAGGGTTATCCCCTCTATGAAATGGTCGCTCTTTTCATAGGGTGTCATAAGACCCTAATATATCTTATTTATGTATTAAATATATATTTCTACTTTTTGAGAAGGTTTAAGAAACTTTCAAGAAAATGCCCCTAGGAGGTGTAAGAAAATACCTACAATCTTTTAAAGCATACTCTAAACCTATACAAAAATGGGAGCTTTAGAAATAAGGTATGGACATCCATCAATACATAAAAATATAGGAGGTTTTTTAAATATTTAGTTTCAATTGCTTTGGTAGTCATGTAAAATATGAAAGTAGAGCAAGACACACAAACTATTAAAAAAATGCCTCAAATAAATGTGGTTTCATGTATTTATATAGTTGTAGGATATTCATAAAATGGATTTGTTTTTTTATTATTATTATCTAATATATATGTTACATATCAATCTATTCTATATATTATCCTATACCTCTTTTGTGTAGGGTAATTTAAGAATAAGAAAAAATGAAATAATTCCATTATATATTCCTTGAATAACATGCACATACACAAAGGTGTATTATTTAGCTCCTTTTAGTTGCATTAAGAATATACATGCATAAGGGTTCCGATTTTAATGAGTTTATATTTGTAAGATTTCAAAGATATATTCAATCTTCAATATGAATGGGAAATTTATTTTTTTATTTTTTTACAAATAGGTTATATACTATTTGAAGCACAATTAAAATTTGTATTTCTTTATTTCCCCTTGTAATACATAGGGAAGAACATTTACATTTCTCAATAAGAGGCATGCCATATATATAATTTCTTACATTTTCATAAATGTATTAATACACTTTTAAATTTGTATATGTTGTGACATTGAAAATATTTGTCTCACATTATGAAACTTCACAGAAAGAAAATAATCTTCAATATCTTCAATGTAGCAAATGGAAAATGTTCAACCAACTTCAAGATCATCACTCCAAAAACCCCATATTGAAAACTCATGCTAATAGGGAGAGAGTGTTTTCCACCTAATCAATATGATATTATCAATCCATAGATGGATCTTTCCATCTCTCGAGCTAGTAGAATCAACTAGGACCTAGGAAAGCACTTACACACATTACAAATCACATGACTAAGCTATTAAAAATTGGAAATCACGTCTATAGATAAAATATAAAAAATACCAGAAAATGAAAACTAACATAAGAAAATAAGATATCTACCTCACTTCTACATAAGATGAGAAAGTTAATTGCTCAAACACAAAAATTAATTAAATAAATATTACACCTAGCTTACAAAGTTAGCACAAGATTTACTAAAGGTGAAAATTTTATGATAATATTCTTCCTAATGTTTTAAAAAGACAACATGCTAACTTAAAGATTTTGAAAGGTGTTTACCTCTTAAATTAAGCAAGGAGGGAGCTGAAGACTATTATTCTGCATATATCCTTTTTTCTACTCTTCAAACAACTACTACATTAAAATCTAATCAAGAGAATCAAATAATTCTTCCCCCAAATTTTTCTTACTCTCTCCATATGAAAACAAAAAGGCCAACTCCCAAAAAATAAAAAATAAAATTGAATCCCCATAAAGGTTGAAGGAGAGGTTTATATGGGATTGAATTTTCACTCTTCTCCATCGAATGGCATGGAGACACATGTAACCTCTCTCCAATACACAAACCTCTCTTAAATCATATGAAATTGGGCATGGCCAGTTATGTGAGCCTAAATAGACTTTGTTCCAAAAACCTTGAGGTTAATTTCCCTATTCAAACCTCTTGGAATGTCATGGATTGAATTTATGTATCTCCACCCAAGCACCCATGCATTCATATCATTTTCACTTTTAAGAGAATCTAAAGTACACTAAAAAAACACAAAATATATCCAACACCATTTCCCAAGGACCATACTCATAGGTAATTAGTTAGTGTCTTGAAAATACAAAATTTTAGTTTTTATACCTTTAAAAATTGCCTAAAATACCTTATGTTATTTTTCATTATAACATACACTTTTTAACTCATTAGAATACACATAAACACTAAACATTGAAATAAACTCAAAAATAAATAATTTAATAAGATAATGTGGTTCCCATTTAGGGTTATTTTCCCACACCAATTTAGAACATTTGGCTTTGTTGGTTAGGTTTTTATTTTTCGTAGTGGGTTAATTTATTTTCCCTTAGTCCTAGGATTTTTCTACACTTTATTAAGCTTGCTTAGGATATTAAAGTGAGTTTATTACTAGGAGATTAGTGTGTGGTGTTCCCTTCCTTAAAAGGTGGAACCACTTTTCACTTTTAGTGGCATCCTCCACTTTTCGTGGTCCATCTCCACTTTTTGTGGTTGATTCTTATTAGTTGGATATGCCACCTACCTGCTCTCGTAAGTTCTATATAAAATCACTACCTAGCTTGTATTTGCATACTCTTGCATCTTCATGCATTGATCTTTCATGCATCTTTGCAGTGTATCTTTTCAGCTTGGAATTTCTTAATGCAATATTTTCACATCGATATTGCATAATCTCTCGGAGTTCTGATTTGCATTCTTATGTTTTTCCAGTTTATGTAACTTTGATTTTCTCTTAAAAAGTTCCTTGGGTTATTCAATCTATTTCAGATTTATAATATGGTATTAGAGCTTTTGTTTTGAGAAATCTAAGTTCACATATTCTTGATTGAGAGATTGAGCTTTCTAGTAAAGATCATGTAAATTCTTGTATGCTCTTCTCTTGCATTTTGAACAATTTGGAGAATCAGAAAGGGTTTCCAAAGATCTAATAACCTCTTTATATTGCATATGTGTTTTTTGTGAGATCCGAGTGATTGCAACATTTTTTGTTATACTGACAATATTTTTTACTATTCCAGCGTGTCCAAAAGGCTTGAGAAAGTCAAGATTGACTTTTATTTCATCCAAATTGTAGATCATTTGACATAGTTACAAATGGGGTTTTGAAGCTTAGATTTGGCAAAAAAAATAATTATTGAAGCATTTTTGGCCCAAACGAACCTTTCCATTGCGTTCAAAAGGCCCAAAAACCCCTATTTTCATATAAAATTTGTATACTTTAGACAAATTTTTATTCAAATGGAAAAAAATTCTTTTGTCGGGAGGGTCGTCATTGCGACTAAATTTAGCCATTTTTAAAAAAATTCATAATTTTTCGCCACGATGTCGATTTTTTGCAAATGAGATATCATTAGAAAGTTGGAGATGAGAAATTTCCATCCACAAAGGTATTGAAAATAATTTTCTCCACTTTCTACAAAATATTGTAGGTTGAAGCTGTTTGGTGCAAATTTCTTCAAAAGGCCATAACTTTCAACCCGATACTCCATTTTTCGAAAAAAAAAAGTTGTTGGAAAGGTATTGGAGAGCACTACATAGCCATAAGGCTATTTTTTCCAAATTTTGTCTCTGGTTCATTTTGTATTAGAATTTGTAATTTTTTTATATTTTAAGCCTATTGAGCATTGTATCTTGGAAAAGTCTTTGTAAGTGTAGTGAATTATAAAGTGCCAACCTTATAATATTTGGGGGGTGATCATTAATACTAGTGAAAATGGTGGGAGTGTATTTATGTTCTGTTTTGGTGTTCTTTCGTAATCATTTGAGGATTGTATCATAGGTTTTTCCACTCATCCTTTTATGATAATTTTGGATAAGGCTAATTATGAGTCTTGGAAAAAAGGCATTCTAACCCATCTCTGATGGCTAAAAATTTTCCCTTACCTTTATGGGCTCATGCCTAAACCAAACACACCTAGAAGGAAATCAGTATGGGGTAATAAAATTGATCATGTATTAGGATTAATTGGTTTTTATGTTGATTATGACACTATGTTGGCTATAGTGGACATTGAATGTCCCCACACATTTTGGACCAAGTTTTGGGAGATGTTTGGAGACACTCATGTTTCTCCATTCCCAAATGATCTTGTTACAAATTTCCTCATTCCACTTGATGTAAATAATATACCCTTTGATGATGATACTCTAGAGGAGCTTAAGTATTATGCACGTCTTTGGTGCAGGGCACCTAGGCCTTCATGTAAACAAGGGTCAAGTGCTAGAATTTTGTGTTATCTAAGTCATTTTGTTTGTAATAAGGTCTTTAAGTCCATGTTTTGTGTATTTATGTGTCAGTTGGGTCATTTGGGGTTAGTTGGTTAGAAGTTGTTAATTATGCAAAATGTTGCAAAAAGTTTAATAAGCAACTTTTGCATTTTCAGTTGTTGGGGAAGGTGAACCATTGGGGATTTGAAATACAGTTGGGAACGGTTGGGTTTTGTTTTTTAATTGCTTAAATAAGCCTTGTGGAGGTTGAGGCAAGTTTTGGTGGTTGCATTTTGAAGATTAAGTAATAGAAACTCTATTTTTTGCATTTTGGAAGCTTAATTTGCTGCTACACAGACCTGTATAGCTCCGCACAGCTTGGGAGTGAAAAAAATTTGATTGGAATTGATTCTTCTTTGAATCCTTTCTCTTTTTCACTTGGTTTCATTTTATTTCATCATGTTTTGAGTAAGTTAGAGCTGATTTGTTGAAAGTGGTTTAAAACCCTCACTAGGGTGTGTATTGACTGTAAATAATGAATTCCTCTCCATTCCATCAACGAATAGACCTCTAACTCAGTGGAATGGATGTAGATAGGGTATATTTAATGTTCACAATGTTGTAGGAGTAGGGGATGGTGTTATGTGAAAATTTGGTGATGCCCTAGTCCATTTAACCTCATGTATTTGGCATAGACGTGCATAGGAGTTAGGGTTTGAAGTAGAACTCTTAAATAGTGGTTGGAATTTCTTGGAATGGTGTTGGTAGATGTCATAAGACATTTCTAAGCTATTGACATGAATTTTTGAAGCTGAGGGGTTGAATACATTGTGGTGACCTAATAGGAGAAGCCTAATTAGGCCTAATTCAAAGCGTAGCAACAAACATTTGGCCTCTATGTTCCAAAACACCCCCACCTGCAATTGAGATATATTGTCAAATGGCTTAATGGGTATCTATAACTACAATTATATTTTTGGTATGAGGTCTTTCAAGAATATTGGATTGGAAAAAACCATTTATGGAGTACTACTAGGAGTTAGCATACCCAGGTAAAGAAACCCACCACCAAGTGTTTGCAAACTTGAAAGATGGTTGATTTGGGACAAGTTGGACCTAACCACCCCTTGCTCTGCATCAATATTGAAGATTTAGATGACACATAGACTTCTCTTGCTTCTCATCTTCATGTTGAGATTACATCAAAATCACCTATTGTAGCTCCAGATTCCAGAGATGCTTCTTCGAGATTCTTCAATGATTCATTGTAGCAGGAGCTTTTATGTCTTTTGGATTTAGTTTATTGGGAACAATTTTTACCAGACATCTCTTATTTTTTTGTAGATTCCTTCATTTTTTTATCTAGATGACACTATTGAGGACTTTTGTCTTCTCTTTGAGGACCATGCTTTTGTCTTTCCATTTGTTGTTGCTTCTTTGAAAACTTCCAATGAATTCTTGCAACATGATATCTATAGTCTTCCTGATTCAACTTGGGATGATCTCTTGACATGTATTTCAAACTTGTTTATGGAGACACATATTACAAATTTGGGAGACACTATTAAGTGTATTCATCTTCTCTTTGATAAAGATGATTATTCTTCAGTTGTTGTGAGGGAACACTTTGACCCTTTTGTTCATTCTCTACATGATCATTCCTTATAGTTTGACATGAGTATGGATACTTTGGATCATCATTTGGAGAAGACATTTTTAGAGGAGATACTTGAGTCTTTAGCTTATGCTATACATTAGTCTCTAGGAGGTTCTAATTTGTCATCTTCAGTAGTGTGGCCTAAAATGCCTGATTTTATTGTGATGAATTTCAACATCAACATGGGGATACTTGAGCCAACTTCAGAGAATTCATACATATTGCACTTTCTTCCTACATATTCTTTTTAGGACTTGGGAGATAGCTTGCATAACCTTTGGTTGTATTTCTTCCTAAGGGGAGGAATTTTGTTCAATAATCATGGACTATCTTCTCCATCCATTTTCGAGCATCTACCATTGGATACCTTGGGGGGGCTACTTAGTCCTTTTCTTCTCTCTCTATTCTAGGGGGTGTTCTCTCTCTATTTGTAGGGGAAGGGCTTCTTCCTCCTTAGGGGCAATTTGATATGTACATGGGTACCTAACATGGCCTCATTTGTCGAGACCCATCATCTTTTACATCCTCCTAAGTTGTGCTTAAGGGGGGGTGTTGGAGTAGGCTTTTATTTTCCTAGTGGGTTAATTTATTTTCCCATAGTTCTAGGTTTTTCCTACACTTAATTAAGCTTGCTTAGGATAATAAAGTGAGTTTGATATTAGGAGATAAGTGTGTGGTGTCCCCTTTCTTAAAAGGTGGAACCACTTTCCACTTTTGGTGGTCCATCTCCACTTTTTGTGGTTGATTCCTATTGGTTGGATTTTCCACCTACCTCCTCTCCTGATTTCTATATAAAATCACTACCTAGCTTGCATTTGCATACTTTTGCATCTTCATGCATTGATCTTTCATGCATCTTTGTAGTGTATCTTTTCAACTTGGAAGCTCTTAATGCAATATTGCCACATCGACATTGCATAATCTCTCAGATTCCTGGTTTGCATTCTTATATTTTTCTAGTTTATGTAACTTTGATTTTCTCTTAAAAACTTCTTTGGGTTATTCAATCTATTTCAGATTTCTAATAGTCTCATCTTGATACATGTTCAAAATCCTATTGCCTCACAATGAGAAGTGAGATGAAAATTAGTATTATTGATGATTATTTTATTCTCCCATTGGTGATTGTATACATCTTTACACTCATTACAAATATCAACAATTCCATAATATATGTTTGAAACATTATAATTGAAATTACACTATTCAACTATAGTAATTAAAGTAAATAATTTACATAATAGCTTTGAATATTATGATAGTTAGCATCAAAATTATATTTCAATCACGATTAGTTTATATTAATTATATTCCTTTTAAATTGTATTATGGATTTTATAAATTTTCACAAACTCTACTATTCATGATGGAACATAATTATAATAATTATTTTGGATCACCATGTCATATAGTATTTTCAATCTATTTACATTAAAAATTATAATGTTAAACACAAAGATGACTTGGAGAGATATTGTGTAGGATTTTCATTTGGTTGTAGATGGTTTGTAGAAAGGTGGATCATCTTCCAAGATAGATAAGATTTCTCTACCATGTGGCTCATCCCATATTTTTGAAGGTGGGTTAGCTAGGAAGAAACTTATTTTCGACAGAAATATTTGAATTCAAAATCTTGGGTAGATATTATGAAATCTCTCTAATTTCACTCTCCTTTTGATAATGGTGGGTTTAGTGTTAGCTTATCTTCTAATGGTTTATCACTAAGTATTTATAATGAAGTTATTGACAAGTCACTAATTAGGTTGGATTATGTCCTCATTAGATTTTTTTTTTTCATTGTCCTAATATTGATTTGGTTAGGAAAGGGGTTGCCTTTAGGTAGAAGGTAAGGGGTAATTTGAAGATGGGTGCTCTCCCTTGTGAGCCTATGAATGTTATTGAATATGAAAGTAGGAATATCAGTAAAACCCAGTTCAATAACAAATTGCATCAATGTGAGTGTGTGCACAAAACATAAAGGAAATTAAATAAAACTAACATTACCTCTACAAAAATGTGCCTAACCTTTCTCCATTATACGTGATGATAATGTTGTAAATAACAATATGTAGATTTCTCTTAGATTATCATAATATTGATAGTAAAATGGATGCAAAGATGGATTGATTTCTTAAAATTTATGGAGAGATCAAGATTCATGAAGAGATTTCAATATTTAGCTCCTCAAAATACAACTACTTGAAGAATCAGGTGACAAAACATAACTGCAACACTTTTGCTACCGCCAACTCACTGCCTTCAACACTTTTACATTACTTTACCTTTGGCTCACTACCTTTGGTACTCACACTCACACTTCTACCTTTGGCTCACTGCCTCTAACACTCACACAATTTGGTTGGTGTATAGGCGTGAATTTGCACCCCTTACGCAAATTCCCCTTTTACACTTCCTCACCTTAGAAAACCAAATCAAATAAAATGGTGGGAGCTTTATGATTTCTATTCTAATTATTAAATGATGTATGATGTTTAATTTTGAGCATTACATTTTATAATTAATTAATTAAAAATCATTCCATTGTAATCACATTCCAACATTCTTATAAGCAGAGAATTTATAACAATGTAATTCTACTATTATATTAATATAAAATAGTTCACACCTTTGACCTTTTATTTAAAAAAAATAAATCTTATTAACAGATTATGAGACATTCAAAAATTTCTATCCTATAAATTACACTTCTACTAAAACAGGTATCCTATTATAAGCAGGTATGCATGAGAAAACTAAAACATCACATCATGCTTTTGATAATATAAGCAACATTTACAAGGTGTTGTACCCTTTACACATAAATCCCATAGGGCCAAAAAAGAACCAATTTCATCAAAACATCATAAAAACTATACTAAAAACAATGAAAATAGGACATAAACACTGCACATTGATAGGGAAAACCCAACACAACACAGACCCGACCACTAATTGTCCACACTTTCCCATTTCTAGTTAGAACCTTCACCCGCAATATTATTGTTCGCTTCCTCCTTGATGACATCTAAAAGTGTGACGGTCGATCTGTGATTGATTTTGATAGTGGACCGAGCCAAACTATTGAATTTTCATTCAAGTTTAATAACCCACTTTTGCAACATACCAAAGTCCTCGTCCTTTCCTTTCTTACTCTGGGTCACCTCTTCCTCACTAGCCCTAGGATCTGAGGAGTGTGTGGAGTCATCCTTAATCATCATGTTTAAGAGAATTTCTTCTTCTATTTTCAATATACTTGTAAAAAAATTATTGGACTTTAAGCATCCTATAATTCATACCAAGAGGACCCAACTATGATAATAATTAATGAAGTGGAATGTGTTAGGATTCATGTTTTATTTTATGATTCAGGTCACTTAGGGGTTAGTATATGTATATGGAATTATCCCTACTCAATCCTCTCATTGAAATTCAAAAGTAGGAAGAAACCAAAGTTCTTTTTGTTATCTCTTATTACACAAACAAAAGTAGGAGAATATATTACTACTTGTGTAGTATTTGGCAATACGTAGTAAAAGTGTCTCCTAAAATATCATTCACCTAGATAGAATATTAGAGTATCCACCCTCCCTGTTTGGAGAAGATATTCCTTTAGGTACAATACATAGAGATATACTTGAAATGATGTTTAAGATACAAGGTATGTAGTAGCAATAGAATTGCTTATGGCTTCCTCTATCTTAATGGTGATCTTGGGCACCATGATTTACATTTTAATTTGAATCTTAGATATTTATTACTTTGATTGAAATTTTTTAATTTAATATTGTATAGTTGTAAAATTGCACCCCTTGCAATTTCACATACATTCTTGTACCCGCTTTAGTGTCCACTCCCTTAGCATTTGTGTAGGCTCATTTTAGCCCTTGCATCAACCTTTTTTCCTCTTAGGATGCTCAAAGGCATCCCTTTTTAGCAGCTACCTTCGTGTGTCCCTTTGCATCAAACCTCATGCTCTTGCCATTCGCGTCGTTTTGTAGTGTTACGTGTTCAGACACTAGCGCACCATGCGGACGTCCACGCGCCACACTAGTGTCCTACGATGTTTCAACATTCAAATGGTCATTTTCATGCATGTTTGCCACTTGTCACCTCCTTCGATCGGTGGTAACAACTCAAAATTCCCTAAAATGGCTTGGGAAGCTTCTTTTCCTTCCTTAAATGCTATCTTTTGACTTCATTTTCAACTCTCTTTTGTCTCTAGCTTCATTCTAGCTCTTCTCCTTCTTGGATTCTCTCTCAAGCATTCTCCCATCTTGCTTGCTTGCACAACTCCCTTATTTTTTTTACAGCAATGTCAAGCTCTCAAGCTTTTACAACACTCTTGTATTCTCATAGCACCCTCTACAACACTCTTGGCTCTTGCAACTCTCTTTGCTTTCCTCCTTGGCTTCCAAAGCCTTGCTTGCACCTTTGAGCATCTTGGGATTTGTCACTTCCCTTTCCAATTGCATCCTTACTTTGTGATATGAGTTCTCCTCCTCGAGTGGGGATTGCTTTTATCACTCATACTTGGTGGTGTGGGTTCCACTCTTGAGCGGGTTTTGCTTTCACCACACACTTTTTCCATTTCGGTTACACTCTTTCTCTCTTTTTATCTGGCTGGCCATGGAGGTGGGAACACCAAAATGGGGGTTTGACTGAGGCAAACCCCTATATAGCCCCAACACTTTCTCTCAATCTTATAGAAATAGGTATTGAAGACATTCTCATGTTGGAGGCTTCAACACTTGTGTGGTTGTGAGCATTTCCTTTCTTCTCTTTATCTTTATCATTTATACTCTTTTCAATTACATTATATTTTGTCATTCTCCTACATTCTGGAAGTTCTTAGCAATTAAAGTAGTAGTCAGTTTGTTATTTTTTGTGACAAACTTGCTTTCTAGTCTGTATGGACACCAACACACCAAAGAGAAGCCAACGCATTGCATTGTCATCCCAAAACCATGATGTCATCCTTTGGTTGAGAGCTTGTCAGTTTGTCCAAAAAATCTGACCTTCTCTTTGTGATTCTAGAACTCTCACACTATTCCTAAGGTAGTTTAGGGTAGTTCGCCCCATGAGGCTCTCTAAATGAAGAGAAATCATGAGTAGCGAATCCCCCTTCTCTACATTTTTGTGAACCCGACGCGAAGAGGGTATTTTTCAAAACAACTAGGAATTTATTTACCCCTACTTGGCAGGTTCATAACTTTTGACTTGATGCTCGGAATTCAAAATCATTTGCACCATTGGAAAGGTCTCCTAGAGAACTAGTTTGATCCCTAAAATATTAATGCCCTTGGTAGTTGACTTTTAGGGACCGACGCAAGTTCTGACCTCAAATTTCACTCTGAAGACCTCCGAAAATTTGAATTACTGGAACATAGAAAATACCAAAAAAATCATAATGAATTTAATATCTTCTTTTATTAGTTCAGTATCTAATTTTGTTCAAAATGTTAATGATATTTTGTTTCATGCATGTGTTAGTGACTCGGCCTTGCCTATGTCACTTGATGTATTTGATCCTTCTCACGAAAGTCCTCTTGCTTCAGAGGATATTTTGTTGCAAGAAGATGAAATCATTGATTCATTTCTTAATGTTACTCTACCTTCTCTTCATTCCAATGCACTCTCTTCTAGATACGTTGCATTAGTGGATGATGAATCTACTCTCCATTCCAATGCACTCTCTTCTAGAGATGATGAATTGGTGAATGGTGAATCTCATCTTTGTTCTAATGCACTCTCCTCTAGAGATGATGCATTAGCGAAGTATGAACCTCCTTCCACATCTGATCCTCCTTGGATCGATGTTGAGAATATGTCTTCAAATAATTATTCTACTAGTTGTGATGAATCTATAAATGTTATCTATGTCTCTGCTTCCCCTCAAAGGCCTAAGAGACTGGTCATTTACATGACTTTGGCTAGTCCTTCCCCTAAAAGGGTTTGTTCATGGCGCTCTATCTGAGAGTGATTCTCCTAATATTCCTATGGCTCCCTCTTACAGAGTGATAGCCCATACTTATGAGAATAGAACGAATAAATAAATAAGCCTCCCTCAAGCTCCTAAACCTACAACTAAAGCGTCTGGTGATTATGATATTGTCGAACAACTCCAAGTTACTCCGGCTAAGATCTCACTATGGGACTTGCTTCAGTCTGCTTCGGTTTATCAAGGTATGCTTCAGGAAGCCTTGCAAAAGATCATCTTGCCTTCTTTCGCTAGGCTGGCAGATGCTAATGCATTGATAGCTTATATTTGTGTGGATTCGTCGAATATCATGTTCTATCCACAGGAACTCCCGCCTCCGGAAGCAACAAAACAAGCAGACCCTTTAATGATTATAGTTAATATTAATAATATTGGCATTAGACGTACTCTCATTGATGTTGGTTTGGCGCTCAACGTATGTAGCATTGATCTATTTCGTAAGATTAATATTGATTCATCTTCTCTTAATGCTCCTTTTGTTGTCATTTGTGGGTTTGACAATGTCGATCGGTAGCCTTTAGGCACAATAGTCTTGCCTTTGAGGTTGGGACCCATTATTGCACCTACCCTTGTTTATGTTATGTCAGAAAAATTACCATATAAACTTCATCTTGGTAGACCATGTGTTCATGCTATGGGTGTTGTCCTGTCCACC
Organism: Sequoia sempervirens; assembly: GCA_007258455.2. Classification (NCBI taxonomy): domain Eukaryota; kingdom Viridiplantae; phylum Streptophyta; class Pinopsida; order Cupressales; family Cupressaceae; genus Sequoia; species Sequoia sempervirens. The sequence continues at coordinate 124,417,056 of VDFB02000003.1, read as the reverse complement.
TTGCATAAATCTATTAAGTTCATTTGCAATAATTGAGTAGTCACAGTTAAGGCTGACCCTGATGCTATGCGCTTATGTGAGATGGCAGATGTCGATCAGGTTTCAGTTGTGCCTACTCTTATCCCTTCAGTGTCCTCCAATGTGTCGATGTTTACTCTAGCAGTACCTACTACAAGGGATACTCTTGAGATAAATGTCCCTGAGGAAGATCCTTTTGAAGCAAGAAATCTTAAGTCTGCTCCTTCTACCTCTTCTCAAGAGAATGCATGTCTTGGTGATGATTGGGGTTCTCTAGATTTTATGAATTCATTCATTAGGGAATATAAAGTCAACCCAATCCACTTAGACCTTCTGATAACATCATCACACCTGTTATCAAAGATGGTCATTCTTCTGTATCACGGGCTAATGTGACTGTAAATTATAATGTTCTTAGTGTTGATCCTCCTTCTGAGGAAGATGATCTCACTTCTATTAAAGAGGTTAATGTTGGTAAGCTTGTCAAGAAAGATGATGGCGACCTCGTAGAGGAGTATGATCCCCTTTTCCAGAATATTATATCCATGTAGATCCTCCATTGTCTGCTACCCTTGTATCTTCTTCTTGTGAGCAATCAAGTCTTTCTCCACAAGAGAAATGGTTGCTTCCTACTCATCCTCTATCTAAGCAATAGTGTATTTTGTTGTGGCTTCTAAAAGCCCACTTAATCACTCTTCCTTCTCCTACATACAAAAAATCTCATGAACATGATAAAGAAAAACATTCTTTCTATGCATACCATCGAGTGCCTGACCATTCCACTAGTGAATGTAAGGCCTTGAAGGATAAAATACAACAAATTTATGATTTTGGTGCCATCAAACTCTCATTTGACTAATGCACTTTCCTTTTCTTTGCATGACAAGTGATATCAAGGTTTACCTCTATCCCATACGTTTGCATGGTTCTCCTCCCCCGTATGTTGGGGGCAGTGATAACTGGTTCTAGAGATGCGTGTCCTTTCTAAGGACCCCCTCTCTTCTCTGTATCTTTCAATTGAATCATCCCTTGAGTGGACCCCTTTTTTTCTTGAAGGGTTCCCAAGTGACCTCCTTTGAAAGCTTTTCTCTCAAATGAATTCATTGGCGTCTAGCTTGGGGGCAGCCTGACTAGACCTTGCCTTTCAAACAACGTGTCCCTTGAGTGGACCCCTCTTCTTTTGAAGGGTTCCCAAGGGGACCCTTTGAAAGACTTCCAATTTGTTGACGGTTTGCGTGACTATCTACTTACTTGCCTACACGACCACTTTCGCTTTACGGGTGCGCCTGTGAAGACACTTTCCAACTTTGTGGAGTCCCCTTCCTTTGGTTTCCTCCATGCAAGAGATCTTGGGGGATACCTTCCCTACAGATCTATGGGTCTGTAGGGTGCTTTCTTTGGGTTTCCTCCATGTGAGAGATCTTGGGGGATACCTTCCCTACAAATTTGTGGGCCTGTAGGGCACTTTCTTTTGGTTTCCTCCATGTGAGAGATCTTGGGGGATACCTTCCTTGCAGGTCTGCGGGCCTATAGGGAACTTTCTTGGGATTTCCTCCAAGTGAGAGATCTTGAAGGATACTTTCCCTATAGGTCTGCGGACCTGTAGAGCACTTTCTTGGGGTTTCCTTTATGTGAGATATCTTGAAGGACACCTTCCCTATAGGTCTACAGGTTTGTACGGTGCTTTCTTGACTTCCTCAATGTGAGAGATCTTGGGGGACACTTCCTTGTAGGTCTTCAGGTTTGTAAGGTGATTTTCTAGGTATCCTTCATGTGAGAGATCTTGGGGGACACCTTCCTTGCAGGTCTACAGGCCTGTGAGGTACTTATATTCTTAAATTCTCTTTCTTCTCAATTGTATATACTGGATCGAAGATCTGCATCTTCTTCATTCTAAGTATATGCCCTTCCTCTCTTAGCTTTGTAATTCTTCTAAGTGCGTTATTTCTTAATTTGGGGACAACACATAGTACTGAGACAACCTTCTACATCAAGGTCTCTTTTACTTTTCTGACTCAAATCCCTTAGCTTTTTATGTTCTAACATTGATGTTTGGTGTAGGTTTTTCTTGTCTAATGCATTGGTTTTGCAGGTCTTCAGCCTAGGGGCATGCTTCTGTGGTTCAAAGAGTTATCTTCTTCCTCTACAGTATCCACAGTAGATTTCCTTTAGCGTACATATTAAAGTAGATTCATATGCCCGCTAAAGTGGGGGAAAAATGTATAGTCGTAAAATTGCACCCCTTGCAATTTCACATACATTCTTGTACCCACTTTAGTGTCCACTCCCTTAGCGTTTGTGTAGGCTCATTTTAGCCCCTACATCAACCTTTTTTCCTCTCAGGATGCTCAAAGGCAACCCTTTTCAGCAACTACCTTTGTGTGTCCCTTTGCATCAAACCTTGTGCTCTTCTTGTTCACGTCATTTTGTAGCATGACATGTTCGGACACTAGCATGCCGCACAAATTTCCATGTGCCACGCTAGTGTCCTGCGACGTTTCAACATTCAAATGACCATTTTTGTACATTTTTTCCACTTGTCACCTCCTTTGGTCAATGTTAACGACTTGAAATGCCCTGAAACGGCTTGGGAGCTTCTTTTCCTTCCTTAAATGTTATCTTTTCACTTAATTTGCAACTCTCTTTTTCCTCTAGCTTCATTCTAGCTCTTCTACTTCTTGGATTCTCTCTCAAGCATTCTCCCATCTTGCTTTCTTCCACAATTCCCTTGTTTTTTTATAGCAGCCTCAAGCTCTCAAGCTTTTACAACACTCTTGTATTCTCATAGCACCCTCTACAACACTCTTGGCTCTTGCTACTCTCTTTTTTTTCCTCCTTGGCTTCCTAAGCCTTGCTTGCACCTTTGAGCATCTTGGGATTTGTCACTTCCCTTTGCAATTACATCCTTACTTCGTGATACAGGTTCTCCTCCTCGAGCAGGGATTGCTTTTAGCACTCATACTTGGTGGTACGAGATCTACTCTTTAGTGGGTTTTTCTTTCACCACACGCTTTTTTCCATTTCTCTTTCTCTCTTTCTATATGGATGTCCGTGGAGGTGGGAACACCAAAATGGGGGTTTGACTAAGGCAAACCCCTATACAACCCCAACACTTTCTCTCAATCTTATAGACACAGGTATTGAAGACATTATCATGCTGGAGACTTTAACACTTGCATGGTTGTGAGAATTTCATTTCTTCTCTTTATATTTATCATTTATACTCTTTTCAGTCTCGTTATATTCTTTCATTCTCCTACATTCTGGAAGTTCTTAGCAATTAGAGTAGAAGTAGTCACTTTGCTATTTTCTGTGAAAAAGGTCTATACGGACGCCAATGCACCAGAGAGATGCTAGTGCACCACACTGTCATCCCAAACCCGTGTTGTCGTCCTTTGGCCGAGAGCTTGTTAGTCTGTTCAGAAAATCTTCGTGACCTTCTCTTTCCGATTCTAGAACTCCCATGATGTTCCTAAGGTAGTTTAGGGCAGTTCACCTCGTGAGGCTCTTTGAATGAAGAGAACTCATGAGTAGCAAATCCCCCTTCTCTATAAATATAAATCTTGTTAAAAATTTAATGTATTATAACTAGCCATAATGTAATATTTTGGATTTATATGACTCGACAAGTTTGATAGGAATTTGTCTCCTATTGAACATCTGTTGGTCTTCATACAATGTCAACACAATTTTTTTACTAAAAACTAAAATGCCAATTATGATTGATAAATGATTTTTTTTTTAAAACAAAATGATTTCCTCAACCATGTTGGGATAAAGAAATATCAAGAGCTAAGGGTCATTAATGTCTTATTATCTTTTTGGAAGAACAATGTGAAAATAGTTTTAAATATAAGTCATCTAATTTTGAACAAGACGTCCATGAATTTGTTATTTATGAAGTAATCTCAATAGCTATTACCTCCATAGCTCTTATAATATGCATACATAATTGAAGGAACATAAAATGATATTGTGAAAGTAAATACTAATCATGGTATTTGGCTACGAAAAATTATTGTCAGTTTTCTATCCAAGAATCCATGAAATTTTGAAATATACATCATATACAATGTCATTTATTAATAGGAAGAGAAAGTGGTCATTTCAACCATGTGTTGAAGTTTATTAAGCTCAAGGGGGATTACTTGTATCATGTCTAATAAACATGAAAACTTTACTTTGAAACATGTTGAACCCATAAAAGTGTGCACTAGATACTTATTAAGCAAGTTTATCTTTGAATAATATTTGCATACACCATACTAGCACAAGCTTGTCATCTAACCTTGAACTCGTTGAAACTTAATGTCCACACTTTGTATAAGAAAACTATTTCTTTGAGATAACATATATCCATGTATAATTTATCTAATCTTGTAAAAGCATGACTCTATACATCAAGGCATATGCTTTATACAATGTTGCAATCTTAAACACCAAAGATTATCTACCTTTCATTTGGAAATCTTTACCCTATTGAGATGTGATTTTGTGTCATGAAAAATCTTCTTAACATCTTCACCATTTGAACCCTATTCTCCACCTAGGTAAAGATGTATTTGAGAGTTCCTTTTCATTGCTATTGTATGATCACATATGAGAGAACAAAAATGATATGGGAAAATAAGGTAAAGATTCAATCATGACCTTTGACTTTTTTATTTTGTTTTCTTTATTTAATGGCATATTTTAGAGCTCTAAATCATTGGATTGAGTAAGAAATAATAGCTAATTTTTGAAAGGAAAGATGCTACAATCAAGTATTTAATGCAAGCATAGTACAATTCTTTGAGAAGTAATTGAGCTATAAAAATTAGTCAAATTAAATCAGAGTTTACATAAGCTTTATGCATCTAATGAGAGTTAGGTCTATCTATCCTTTTTTTGGCATATATTGGAACACTTAGTTCTCTTATTTCAAATAATTTATGATTTGATAATAATCATTTTTTTCAAAATAGAAGTTTTTTGAGAAAAGAAGATTAATAAGTTTGAAGTATTAATATTCATATCCTTGCAAAAGATGGTTTTTTAATGTGTATTTGAATCTAATAAAAACAAATTTCTCTAACCATTTTGGAACACATTCATAGTTACTCAACTATAGCTTCATGATTTTAAAAAATACCTAAAGACATATGATCTTGTTGGTCCCAAGCAACTCTAGATAGATGATTGGGAGGTCAATGTAACATTCAATGATGGGAGTGATGGTGAAAATTTCCATGTTATGGAAAAGGGTGGAAAAATTAGTAAATGAGTCTTTGAATCTTATCCTTATCCCATAATGTCAAAGGTCTCATTATTATCATAAAATAATTTAATTATTGCATGTATCCTAAGATTAATCTATAGTGATTAACTTTGATGGTAAGTGGCTCAATTATTCCTCATTCATGTAATCCTAGGCCTTTGCCTTTCTATATCATGTTTTAACATATTTTTATTGCTTTTGGATAGGTTTTTAAATAAAATATGGTGCATAATCTTTATCTTTATAGAACCAAGAAATAATGTCATCATGTAGGAGACCATTTTGAATAAAAAAATATATTGAATTGGATAACCTTAGGATCTTTATTGGTATGATTTCAAGGTTTTCTATAGGAGTGAGGAGAAAGAGGGATTCAACCCATGTAAAAGGAATTCTAAATCTCATACTCTTCACGTCCATTATCAACAATCTTGACCTTGATTTGGGAATCAAGATTGGTGGATGATGTTGATGCCAAAGTGGTAGGATCAATATAGGATGAGGATAATAATGATGGAAAAGGAATGGCAATTCCAAAGTTAAGATAATGGTGGGATCTATTGTAGGGACCTTCCAACATTCTATAATATTGAAAGGGGTGAGGATCAGGTAGAAATATAATTTCTATGCTATTATGGGAAAAATTAATGCATTGGTGGTATGTAGATGGAATAGCCTACATGGCATGAATCCATGGGTGACCAATGAGAAGGTTGTAGGGAAGCTCAAGGTCAAGAATATGGAACTCTTTTTTGGAAGGTAGGACCCACCTAAATTGGAAGTCGAATGGTACCTTCAAGTTATTTCTATATATTATCATAAGCTCTGATAGTGATCCTCTTTTGTAATTCTATAGCCTCCTCAAAATATCCAAATTATTTGACAACTCTCTCTCTCTCTCTCTCTCTCTCTCTCTCTCTCTCTCTCTCTCTCTCTCTCTCTCTCTCTCTCTATATATATATATATATATATATATATATATATATGACCCACCATTGATGAGAACTTACTTGACCTTATATTTATTTGCTATATCTTCTATATTGATCACATTGGTGTGGGATGGATCAATAGAAAATGTATCATTTGAAATAAATACAAGGTTGTATGAAGATGATAACTGACCCACCATGACCTCAAATTGATAAAGGTTTATGTCATTATGGATTCATGATTCTCTGCTCTAATATTTCCTTATGAATAACTAATTATTTGAGAAGTTCCAAGATAGATATTTGTGTTAGATTCTTTGTAAAATGTTCTAGGTAGGTATATTAGGCGACTTGTTGAGAATGATGGTACTTGTTAAAATTTTAGCTCTTAGCACATTAAATGCCTTTTAATTTTTTTTAAATGCTCATATTTGTAAGATGTCTGTAAAAAATTCTTTAAGATTTTATAAAACCCTAAACCCTTACTGAACCCTTGTGTTGACCACTTGCCTTGGTCACTTGGTCCCTTTAAGTTCCATCTTCAAGGCCCCTGCTTTATTTTATAACTAACCCCATTCGTCTAAGTGTTGATTAAGATAGTTCCCCTTATGTGCTTTTAAACGACCACTTAACCCTTTGTAATTCACCACGCCCCATTTACCTAACACATGGTGTTATTTTGAATAGGCTACCTCATTCCATTCACGGGAACTCTTCATTTTATTTTTATCTCCCCACGAACTTACAAAATAACAATCCACCCACTATTGTCGCCGACTTGTATGCCAATAAATTTATAAATCTTGTTCTTCTTTTATCGAAATAAGTTGCTCTTTCGACGATGAATGATGGAATTTGTCTAGTTGCAGGGCATGTGAACATTGATGAAGGATTTGGCCCTTAACTACCCAAATTCTTGCACATCTCTACACTTGTATTTGTTATTGTAATAACAAGAAAATACTCAGAGTGAGATTTGCGACAATTTATAGCTTAGCCAGGGTTTTCTGAAGCTTTTTCGAGGTCTGCAAGTGTAATTAAAAGTAAGTGGTCCTTTCTTTTCTTGTTTCTTGCTTGAATCTGAAAAGGGTAATTTTTGGTTTAAAGAAGGGAATTATGAGTTTTGAATAATTAATCTTGGATATTTGTATTTGAGTCTAAGTTTTAAAGAATTACACAAGAACCCTAGGCCCTAATTTCATAGTAAAAAGCCCTAACCCTAAAAGAAATGGTTGGAACCTCAGGAGGGGTAAAGAGGGGTTTGAATAAAGATATAATGGCTCAATTGCTAGGGTCTTCAAAGAGACCAAGATTTGGTCAAGGTTTGGGAATTTTAACAGATAGGGTAATGGACAAGAATGATTGTTGCAGAGACACAATTATCCCTATCTATAGATACACACTTTTCAAATATTGTTTTAGAAAATATTTAGTAGACTGGCCAATTTGTAATATTTAGAGGTTGGGAGTCGGGAGATTGGTATGCCCTAATGTCTTCATATATTGAATTAATTAAAAAAGTGGCTAGGGCCTACAACCCAGAGAATAGAACAGTTTTCAGTGGGAAGGGTGTTCCTTTGATGACAAAAAATGCATTTGTGATGTTTTCAATATGGACAAAATTCTCAATTGCCCATTGACTTAGGGGCATTAACCAAAGAATACCAAAGACTAAGAGATAGCTACAGAGTAAAATGGTTGCCCATTTTCAGGCCAAGAGGGAAAAACAAAGAATTGAAAAGGTTCACCAATGGTGAATTGGATCCCTTCAACTATGACATATTTGAAGATTATTTTGTGAAGACATATTTTACTTTGTGCCAAGTCTTGGGTATGGATTGAAAAACCTAAATAATAGTCAACATGATGGTATTGGTTGTAGATATCTAGAGTAGGGATGCCAATAAACCCTATGATTATGTAACTTTTGTATTAGATGGGATCCATAAGGCCTTATGTGCCATAAAATAAAATGAAAGTGTTATTCACTTTAAATGGTATTCCATGTTGTGCCATGTTTTTTATACATTGCAAGGAAGATATGGTCTTCATGATTGTAGATAAGAGCTTTTGATGCTCAAAAGAGGTTGCTCTTGGTGCAAGAATGGACATACATATGGGACAACAATTGTGACACTACAACTATAGTATTTTTGAGGAATATTTTGATAAATATATTCTAAAAAATCTAGGCCAAAATTTTGATTGGGGATTGTCAGAGGGTGTTAGAAAATTTTTGAGACCAAAGGATCTCCAACTTGAATTGGGATTTGATCACAATTGGGGTGATTAGTTTTTCTACTCAAATATCACAGTGATTAGGGTTTATGGCTCCCTAGTGGTACCTCACATTTTTTCCAAGTTTGTCCCTAATAGAATTGCATACTTAGAAATTTCCTGGCAATTGAATGAGTTATATAAAAATCATTTTAGAAATTATAAAAAGCATGCAATTCTACCCTCCACATTGGTATTCTCAGACTTTCAAGTTACAATCAGAGAGGGATTAGAACTAATTCTAAGAAAGTTGATACCCTATAGGATGTGGGTAGATAAGGTAAGGAGATGCAATCCTCAATATTTCATTCATGATGCTAGGATTAATTATAAGCGTGTTGCATATGTTCATGAGTATGATCCAATTGAGGATCTACTAAGAAATTTCTCCTCAACATCAGAAGCTACAAAGAGAAGGGAGTAATGGGTAAAAATCCAAATAGCAAAAGAAAGGACAAAAGGAGTAGATCCCTCCTATAAGTGTGCGCATATAGATATTCCAGATCAAATCCTCATAATCATGACAATGTTGGATAATGTAGCCAATTTATTGGCTAATGTGCCTTTCAAGGTGGCCCAGATGGATAGACTTGGCCCTTCATCCCAAGCAATGAAATAATCAAGCCCTGAGAGGATTACACCTCTACAACAAATAGCTCCCACCATAGAATCTTTGGTGGACTACCCCATAGGCCTTGATGAATTTACAAAATACTTTGATATGGTACAAGTAATGCATCCCATTGCTAGAGTTGTGGTTGAAAGGCCATCTAATGAAAGGATGCTAATAAACTTTAAAACTGGTGGGCAAGTGGTTGATGATGTCAAAACCTTAACATGTACAAATTTTATGTCTAATGACAAATTCATTACCACTCAAGAGTTTAAGGATTTCCTATCAAGAAGAATAAGGGCGCGGTCTTCAAATTAAAAATAGAGGAAGCCCAGGAAAGGATAAAAAAGTAAAATAAGGACCAAATTGTTACAGACATATGGGCAGAGGTTAATGCAAATATAGAGAACATGACACAGAAAAGGGGAGAGAAATTATTAAACAGAGTGGATGTTTGCTACTACCAGGATGGGATATATCATCTTCCATTACATTTGATATCATCAAAAGATAGGAGGGAGATTACTCTATATTTTCATTTGAGGAGCAATTTGACACACTTTACTTTGATTCATGCTTTAACCCAAAGCATGAGACCTTGGCTATTTGGTCAATTTTCCTTGAGACCAATAAACCCTAGGTCATTGATGACACAAGTAAATTAACGGGCAATTTGATTGTCGGAAGATTGGAAGATACAAGTGCTCTTTAGGCAATAAAATTGACTGTAAACATAGCCATTTTTACAAAAGTAGACTAAGAAAATTGGAGGCAAACCTAGCTAAGGTAAATGCTATAAGTTTAAAGCTACATGAGCAATTAAATGTTGTTACTAGATTGTTGCAACCACCTCATTTTGGGGATGGAGGTAAAGATGACCAAGATAAGATAGCCTTGATTATGGAAAATTGAGTAATTTGGAAAAGGAGTTGATTGAGAGCAAAGAGGCAAAGAATAAAATAAAGATGGAGAAAAAGGAAAGGCTCACAAAGATTGTTGATAGAATTTTTAGTCATAGGCTATCATGCATTTTAGGCCATTTAGAGGATGCATGGAATGGATATAATGCAATTAATTTTGCTCACACCATTCATGTTTCCTTAAAAGCTATACTTTATAGCATTCAAGACACTTGGTGTCCAAGAAGGCAATTGATTGAGAAGATGATAGATAGAGTGAATTTTGATAATTTTTCTCTTATTGAATTAGATGTTATTTTTGAGAACTCGGGTACTATTGAGGATAACATGATCTTGCATGAGAGGTATCAACTTTCCATGGAATAATCCTTAGAAAATTTTGATGACCCTGAACATGGAATCATGCCGATAATTTTGTCTGGAGATGGAAAGTCAAAGGAGAATAAGGTGTGGAGGGTTGAGTTTAGTAATATATTATCTCCCGTCTTAAATTCTATTTTTATAGAAGATGATCTAGATGCAAAAAAAAAAAAAAGTTTCTTTGGATACTTTGGTGAAGTTGCATACATGTTTAGTAAAGTTTGCTAATAATGCAAAAAAATGGATTAAGGAAGAATATTCCTCTCATTTGAGTCATGTTAGAATAATTTTAACATCTCCTTGGCCTTTCAAGGATATATTTATAGCACGGATGGAAAAGTACAACTGAATAATCATGTGCCCCTTTTATTTTCTCTCATTATGCAAATCAAGAATATCTTCTTCATCAGCTTCTACAACTATTTTGTCTTCTAGTGATGTACTTTTGTGTCTTTTGCAAGCAAGTGTAGTAGTTTTTGTTTGATCCTTAGGACAATATTGTCCAATGAAAATGTGACATTCGTCCATGGCTTTAAGCTTGTTGCTCCCTTGTTTCTATAAAAGGGAATTATGAGCTATTTTTTAGAGGATCTTATATTTTTTAAAGCAGAGAAGTTTTGTCTTAGGTCTATACTTGTTTGGTCTAAGTTTTCTAGGGAAGAGATGAAGATGCAGTTGCAAATTTATGTAAATTAATATACAAATTCCAGAAGATATGAATATATTGTGACAGATTCATAATCAATTATCTCGAAATTGACATCTTACGACTCTTATGAATAAAATTGATCAAGGATCATTTATGTTCATAATTTCCTTATTGTGAAAATGAATATGCTAAATTAATGGATTAAATTAAATTGTATTTAAGATATTGAGAGTTCTAATATGTTCAGGGATTGTTAAGAATAATTGGTTGTGACTAATTTTGAATAATGTCATTGTAATTCAATGATATGTTATATATCATAGAATTTATTTTCAAATTATAGTTTAGAAGATAATTGCATTTCTTTTTTACTCTGTTATCCAAGTTTAAGGCATCAAATTAAGTGTAAATATTAGTTACATATCCATGGTAATTCTTATTGAAAACAATTTAATTTTATGTTTTATTTTATTCTTTAAGTGTCATTTATGTTATTAAATCCATTAATGCAAAAGTCTCCAAGAATCTAGCCCATTAAGTTTGTTTTATTTGTAATTCTTGGCATATTTCATGAGGACATTTCTATTGAAAAAATATCCTAGTATGAATTAAGTGTAGCTTCATTTGATATTGTTAAGGATCACCCTCCTAGGTCTTGTAGAACCTAAAGTGCAGAGGAGAAAATTATAAAATTAATCTCTTGTTCATTGGCCAACCTCTTGAAATATTTGAATATAAGAATTGGCTATTCTTTAGATAATTTCAAGAATCAGTTGGAAATTAAAAACAAGCCAATAAAGAAGAAAAGGAGGCCCCTTAGATTGTGACCCAACCATACCTTGTAGTAATGGAACAATTGGAATTTTTTATTGTAACAATGGCTACTTGTGAGTAGGCTTCTTTGATATGACCCACTATTGAATCATATGAGTTGGATGACTTATTGGTGTCAATATTATATGTCTAGTTACTTTTAAATGATCCTTTGTTTGACATGGAGATTAGTTTTGATCATAATTTAGAAAAGGATATTGATATATGCATAATTTATCATTATCCAAGGGGGATATATGGCCTTCCACTTCAATATCACCATTATCGATGAGATCTTGGATGTATTTTTTAAGTTTCATGCATTTTAAGATGGCTTGGCCTTTGACACGATGGTACTCACAATATTAATTTTATTTATACTGTGTAATTTTAGGTGTATTCTTATCAAAAGGTTGGATGTGTTAAATTTTTTATTATGCTATCTTAGATAAGTTTCTTAAATACTACTTCTATGGGTTCCCCAAGGAGGTGTATAAGAATTTTTTATTATTAGTGGGTTTTGGTTTTCTTTTGGGTATGAAATTTTTTTAACAGTGGGACTTGTTTGATTTTACATTAGCTATGTATTTTGTATGAGTTTGGAGTCAATTACCTTGTCATTGATGACCTTTTTGTTCTTAGACCAAAACCGTGGATTTCTTTTTTTTGGTTGTTATTTTTATCTTTGTTATATATTTTAACCAAGCCTTTGGAAATGGGGGATTTCTCAATAGTGATCCCTTTTGTCAATAATTTCATCAAAAGTTGAGACATAATGGACTGTAAGTTAAAGTCCATTTTAGGATTAAGATTTGTGACGTAAATACTAACAAGTTATTTTTTGCATTGGCCAAGGAAAGTGGCTAGTGATACGATTGAAGAAAAGAATAAAAAATGTCCCCATTGAATTGTTTCAAATTATATAGATCAAGCATGGTTAACTTGTATTTAACATTGTATGTGAAATGGGTTACAAATTTCTCAACCAATTCAACAAAATTTTTAATGGATCCATGTGGTAGTTGCAGAAACTATTCATTTTTTTCCTCCCAAAATTTTAGGAAAGAGTCTCATAAGATACATGTCATTGTAAGCATACTCTTTGCATGCCTTGAAAAAATCCTTGGAAATATCTCAAGGATCTCTTTGTCCCCTATATTTTTCAAATTTTGGTACAATTTTTTTAGTTAAAGGTACCATCATTATTGATCTATCAAAGGGGTAAGGACATAGCTCTAAAAAACTATATTTTCTCCATTGGAGTAAGGTCATTATTTTTATCCCCTTGAGAGTATCTTTTATTTCTTTCCACTCATAGGAAGGACTTCTTAGGAGTTGGATTTGGAGGGTGCGATGGATTATTATATTGTACTTGTGGATGGGTAGATTGATATTTATTTATTGGTCAATTATGTTATTATTAATATGATGGTGGTTGTTGATGGGTGGATTGAAGTGTGTTTGTAAGAGTAAATATTGTTGGTGGGATGGTGTTTGTTGATAGGTGGATTGTAATGTATTTATTGGTGGAATATGTTTTTGATCACATGATGATGTTCATATGTGGTATTTGGTGTTCATGTGATGGTGGTTGTTGATAGGTGGATTGAAAAGTGTTCATAGGTGGGATATATTTTTTTGCGGTGGTGGTTGATATGTTGGTTGTGGAAGATAGGGTTTTATGGGTGGATAAGATATTGGTGGTTTATGCAAGAATGAATAATGGGAATTGTGTGATGGAATTATGGTTAGTTGGGAAGTGTTGGTTGTGGTATAGATATAGGTTGCATGGATCATATAATTAATTTTGATATGGATGGTACTGTTGTATGAGTGCATTAGATGGAGGAATATTTTGGTTGGTTAGAGTGAATCATATTTTAATATGAATGAGGTTAGATGAAGTTTAAATATGATTTGAAATGTTATGTTGTGGGGTAGATGGGAAATGATTGTGATTTTCTTGATATGAGTGCTAATATATGTTAGGTGTATCCATAGTGGGAGGATTAGAAGATTAAATGTGAGGAAAGGTAGCAATCACCCTATCTATTGTAGTGTAGTTATTGGATGAGTTGTGGATTATTTTTTGTGGGTAGCTAGCTGATGTGGGCTCTTCTCAAACAACATCATCGAGCTTGGAACTATATCAGTTATGGGATCTTTATTCCTTCATTAACCAAATGTTATAAGAAATGGTCTTTATTGAGTTTCACAAGGTGATCTAGGTAATCCTATGTGGTATCATTATAGATAAATTCTATGAACTTGGGAGAATACTCAAGTTGGCTTTCAAGGTTTTCTTGAAAAAGGTTTCCTAGATGAAGCTTGTGAATAGGAGATATCTTGTTCAAGTATACATTACCCTGATTCATCATTAGTTGTAATAGTTTTGAGGACACAACCAACTATAAACTACATTGAATACTTAGAAGATTCCTTAAAGAATCTCTGGAGGAGCCAAAATATTCTCCAAGAGACTTTGCAGTTTATGTAGCCTTTTCTTTATCTGCAATACCGGAGTCAAATGGTTTATCTTTCTCCGCATCTCCGAATGCATCCTTTTCCTTGTCCTCTTCCTATTCATGCTCTTCTTTTTTCTCATCAACTCTTTCTTCCTCATGCTCCACATCAATATTTGTATTCACTTCCTTTGTTTTTTCTTTTGTATTCACTAGAGGAATGGATTCATCATTTTATGTTGGAGGAGTGGTTGAGACATTTTCCTTCACAATGTATTCTCCCACCATTGCCTCTCCTTTATTTTCATTTGATATATCCTCCACTTTCAAATGAGTGTTCTCCTATGCAACTGCATCAATAATATATTGCTCATGTTGAGCATCATGAGTGTGCACTTCTCCTTCTACATTTGATTCTAGATCAACAGTATCAACTTTAGTTTCTTAGTCACCGGAAGCAATCCCAACTTGTGCCCAATCTCCTCAGCTTTGTCATTGCACTCTTTCTAGATTTTTTTCATGATCATCTTTTTCCTTTCCCATGAGAGTGGTAACTCTTTATTTTTTCTCAGCTCCTTGCTATAAATGGTAGCTAATGTAGCTCTATCTGCTTCGGTCAATGGAGAGCCAACTCTTTCCAAGTATTTATCCTTTATCCATTCATGCTCCATTGTGGTTTCTTCTCTTCTTTTTAGAAAAATATCCAAAATATCATCAGGAATATCCTTTTGAATATTCTTCATATCAAATTCAAATACAACAATGTATTTGACTATGGATTCTATGTTTGTAGCTTTGTCTACCTCATTAGATTCCTTGTATGGCTTTGCAGTGGCTTTCAACATATCATTCTACACAATACTATTGAACAATGCCTCTAACTTCATTGGGGTGTAAGGCATTTCTTGTTGTTCTGCTTCTTTACCTTCTCTGGAGACTTCTTCCTTTGACTTGTCTTTGTTTGCTTATTTTTCTGAGAAGCCTTCTTGGCTTTCTTCTCCTTTTCTCTCTTTTGAATCCTAAATGCAACTTTCCCTTTTTTGACTTCTTCTTCACTATTTGTATCTATTATATCAATTCTTCTTTCTTTTTGTTGGCCCGACTTTGTAAATCATCTTTCCTACCTCTTCGGACCAACTATGGTCCTTCTTCTTCCATTTCTTCTTCTTCTGCTAGATTTATGCCAATTCCCTTCTCTCTTGTGGCTTTTTGTTTGAATCTTCTTGCAAGGGCAGCAAGGGGTGCTGAGGTGGTAGTACTCTAGTGGCATGCACTACCAGAGATGATTTCTCCCTTACCAGAGAATTAGTTGTTGATTTTATTTTCTCTCCTACAACAGGTAAAGCCCTAGAGGAATTTTGAACTAATGGGGGAGGGGTAGTTGTTCTACCTGATCTTTTGGTACTCCCAGATGTTTCAGTTACACCCTTGTCTTCTCTAGCTTTCTCCAAAGCAATCTACACTCTTTCCTTAGAAAGACCCATTTCTTGTGCATAAACATCCACAATTTTATCAACATTTTTTCTTATAAAAGGTTATTTTTTCTTCATATGCACTTCCATTGATTTTTCCTCAAAATTCACATACTTAAGCTTCATTGGATCCTTAGAACTATTCAATAATACATCTACACAACCAACTAGCTCTACCTCAGCTACTTCATAACCCAATTCTGGAACCCAAACTATTCTAAGTTCTACTACCTCCATGATGTAGTGATCCGTGGAAACTAGAAAAGTGATGATATTTTTATATTTCTCCACAATTTCCTTAGGTATTATCTATCTCTCATACATTCTTCTCTAGAATACTGCAAAGAAAGGAGCTATTGTTGCAAGAATGAAGGTTTTGTCATTGATGTCAACTATGGATTAAAGATGTTGAGGATATTGAGAAAATTGATAAACAAAGTAAACTATGTTGTAGTAAGCCCTAGTATTGTGCTCCACATTTTTTCTATGATGATGTTATGACTATGTGGATCTTACAGATTATTCAAGGTTGTCCTAGGTTGCTATATTCAAAATTTGGGTTTTTGGATCATTGTACAATGTGAGATCTTTCGCTAGTATGTGAACCAGTTTTTCAATGATGTTTTCTATGGCTTGGGAGAAATGTACTTGTTCTATGTTTCTCTGTAATTTGGCTTCAAGTTGTGCAGATTTGGGAAGTTGATTATAATGCTTTTATATTTTTGTATTCAAATTTTTACTTGATTTGGTGTAGTACAAAGTGAGTATCATTTATCAATGTGCAAGGGGTTACCAGTTGTTTTGAGTTGAATTACTTGTATGATGAGAGGTTAGATGAAGTGTTTGATGAATAATCTTAAGTAGTTCATGGATCATTCTAGATTGAGTTCAAGTGAATTATGTTGTCTAAAACTTTCAACTTTTTGAATTGGTTTAAGGAAGTGTGTACTTAATGATTATGGTGTTTCCACGAGTGTTGGCTGACCTTGTGTTTAACACTACATGCGAGGATTATGGAAGCATGTTGAAGTGTGTTGGGATATATTTGGGTCCTAATTAAGGATTTATGTAGGCCACCTCCTGTTCCTATCCATCACAAGAATGTTTAAGTTTTGACCTATTTTGAATTTGTATTTATAATGGCTAGTGGCCAACATTGGAGAAATTTTTTGAGGTAGAACTTTATATAAATATGTATAGTGTTGATGCAATTAAGAGAAAGAGAAAAGTGAAAGAAGTAAGATAGATGCGAGATTGATGTGAGTGATGTGTTTGATACGAATTTGAGCATAGTAGTGCGAATTTCAATGTTAGGGTTCCTGAAGGCAATGAGTTGAAGGCATATGAAATATTTCATGTGAGACTACGAAAGTGTGCGAGCAATTGTGGTGGACTCCTTGTTTTATTGAGAAGTATTCTCCGTGTGACTTTCTTCTTCTATCTTCTTGTATTCTTTCTATGGAAGTGATCATTGGCTATGAGCCTTTTTGGATAGTGTGTCCTATTCTAGCAATGAGCCCTTTTGTACCGGTTTTACTATTAATTATATTGTGAGCTAATCCTCACCATGGTTTTTCCATCATTGGATTTTCCATGTCAATTTGGTGTTCTCTTATGTATGGTGTTATGATTTTTGTTTTTGTTATCTACATTTCATGTTTAATCACACTAACAGAATAAGGGTTTAATGAATGCTTGTGGATCTGATTACTGTTGATGGTTTTGAAGGTTTAATTTGCTAAAAATTATTCACTCCCCCTCTCAGTTGTCTTGTTCATTTCAAAAATTGGTATCAAAGCAGGGTTTCTTGGAGAAGAGCTTAACCGCTTAAGGTAGATCTGGGATTGTAAACAAGATTTCTTTAGAATATCCTAGATTTGATGGCTCAAATTATGCATTCTAGAAGAAAAAGATGGAAGGATATCTATTTTCTCAGGGATATGAGATTGAGAAGGCTTATTAGAACACATATACTCCACTGCTGAATGGTCCAAGTACAAGTGCATAAATCAAGGGGCATGAGATCAATGCTAAGGCAAGATAATTTATTGTGAATATTCTCTCAAATAATGAATTAGTTAAAGTTATGAGTTTAAAAACTACTAAACAAGTTTGGGATAAGCTAGAAAGCATTTATGAAGGAGATTTGAGGATCAAACAAGCAAAGTTGGAGAACTTGAAGGCACAATTTTAAATGATGCATGTGTTTGAAGATGAACAATTAAAGGCTACATTCATAGAGTTGATGAGTTGGTAAGTGCTGTGAGAGGTATTGGTGAAATAGTTAAAGAATCTAAAGTAGTGAAGAAGGTTATCAAATCACTTCTAGACTAATACAGTGAAAAGGTATCTGCTATTGAGGAAACCATTTATTTTGATAATTATTCTAGAGATCAGTTGATTGGTACTCTAACCACATTTGAAATGAGAAAATTGAAGAAAGGTACAAAATTTGAGACTGCTTTCAAGGTTGGTAAATCAGAGAAGGTTGAATATTTAGGTGAAGAAGATCTTGATGATTTGGAAGCTAAATTTGTGAGAAAGATAAAAAAAAATGGCACCGATAATTACAAAGGTAAATTACCTTTCAAATGTTTTAACTATGGTGGTATAGGTCATTATGCTTCAAGATGTCCAAAAAGAGCTCTAAAAAATAGGAATAAGGAAAATAAAGGGAAAATTATTAAGAAAGCTTACTATGTGAGAGAAGATGCTAGTATTTTTTATTATGAATTTGATTATGGAGATTTTGATGATGAGGAATGTTCATTTTTGGATATAAAAGAAGAATTTGGTTATGCTAACCTTGAAATTTGTGTGAAGGAAAGTATTCTAGAGTCAAAGGATAAAGTTGAAGGTACTTTGGCATCTACTTTTCATGTCAAAGAGGATAAGAATTATTGTGTTGTTGATAGTGGATGC
Organism: Sequoia sempervirens; assembly: GCA_007258455.2. Taxonomy (NCBI): domain Eukaryota; kingdom Viridiplantae; phylum Streptophyta; class Pinopsida; order Cupressales; family Cupressaceae; genus Sequoia; species Sequoia sempervirens. The sequence continues at coordinate 124,398,361 of VDFB02000003.1, read as the reverse complement.
TATAATCATATGACTGGAGACAAAAGTAAGTTTGTTAAACTTGAAAAGTATGATGGAGGATTAGTTAAATTTGGAGATGATTTAGGAGCTAAGATTTGTGGAATTGGTTCAACTAGTTTTCATGGAAAGCATAACATTGATAATGTTTATTATGTTAAGGGCTTAAGGCATAACCTTTTGAGTGTTAGAAAAATGTGTAGCAAAGGATACAATCTCATGTTTAAGGATGAAACCTGTGAGATTAGAAAAGGATCAGGAGCTATCATTGATGCTGGTAAGAGAACAAATGGAAATATCTATCAGCTTAAGAGTGGTGATTTTCATTGCTTTATGTCTTAGATTAATGATAGTTGGTTATGGCACCGAAGGATGTGTCACATGAATTTTGATAATTTGGCAAGAATTAGTTCAATTCATGCAGTAAGAGATTTACCTAGAATCACAAAACCTATCAATATTGTTTGTGAGAGTTGTCAATTTAGAAAACAAACAAGGAGTAGCTTTAAGGGAAAGGAAAAATTTGCTACTGGACTGTTGGAATTAGTACGTACATACCTTTGTGGTCCTATAAGGGTGAGAAGTATACAAGGTGACAAGTACTTTATGCTTTTGATTGATGATTATTCTAGAATGACATGGGTTACTTTTCTTAGAGAAAAATTTGATGCATTAGATAAATTCAAGGAATTTAAGGCTATGGTTGAGAATGAAATCGATTTGAAAATAAAATATCTGAGGTCGGACAAATGTGGTGAATTCACCTCCATTGAGTTCAACATGTTTTCTAAGTTTATGGAATAAAGAGGCATTTGTCTGCCCCTAGAACTCAGCAAAATAAAGTTGTTGAAAGGAAAAATAGAACTATTCAAGAAGCTGCAAGGACTATGATGAAAGAGGAAAATCCATCGGAAGTCTATTGGAGAGAAGTTATTCATATTGTTGTTTGCATATTAACAGAGTTCAAATTAAAGCTAACAACACAAAGAATCCTTATGAGATATGGTATGGAAGTATTCCTATTGTGAAGTACTTTAGAGTGTTTGAAAGCAAATGCTACATCAAAAGAGAAGAAGAAAGCTTAGGAAAGTTTGATGCAAGGTCTGATGAAGGTATCTTCCTTGGATATTCTATTAAAGAAGCAAAGCTTATAGGTGTTACAACAAAAGACTGAGAAAGATAGTTGAAAGTGCAAATGTTAAAGTTGATGAAAACTTGTAAAATTCTATTACAGTAGATGGATATGTGTTAGATGAACCTTATTGTAGAGAAGAAGAAAAATATGATGAAAAAGAAGTGCAAAATGAAGAGGAAGAAGCTATCAAGAAGACCCTTAAAACACCTAAGTATGCGAAAAAGAATAATTACAAAGAACAAATAATTAGAGACAAGAGGAAAGGTTTATTGACAAGAAGCAAAGCTACTAAAGTTGAGGTAAATTTTTGTTTAGTTTCTAAAGTTGAACCTAAAACAATGAGTGAAGCATGCAAGGATGAGTATTGGATGAAGGAAATGAAAGAAGAACTTATGTAGATAGAAAATAATCGGACTTGGGAATTGATTCCTAAACCGGAAAATAAGAACATAATTGGAACTAAGTGGGTATTTAGGAACAAGCTGGATGAGAATGGAGAAGTGGTAAGAAACAAGGCAAGACTTGTGTGTAAAGTTTACTCACAAGTAGAAGGTATAAATTTTGAGGAGACTTTTTCTCCTGTGGCTAGGATGGAATCTATCATAATTATTTTGGCATTTGCAACACATAAAGAATTTAATGTTTATCAGATGGATGTGAAATCTACTTTTTTGAATGGAGAATTGGAAGAAGAGGTTTACATGGAACAACCAAAAGGATTTTAGTTTTCAAATCAACTGGATATGGTATGCAAGTTGAAGAAGGTCTATATGGATTGAATCAAGATCCCAAAGCTTGGTATGCAAGATTGGACAAGTACTTGATACAACAAGGATTTAGTAAGGGCACCAAAGATAGTAATCTTTACTTTAATATTGAGGAAGACAAAATCTTGATAGTAGTAGTATATGTGGATGATATTATCTTTGGTGAAAATAAGGTTATGTGGAAGAAGTTTGCAAAATAATTATAGAAAGAGTTTGAGATTTCAATGTTTGGCAAGATGAATTTCTTTCTTGGGCTACAAAGAAGTTTGGAATGGATGACCCCAAACCGGTATGTACTCCTATCGTGATTGGTTGTAAATGAAGCAAAAATGATGATTCACCTAAGACTGATCAGAGCAAGTATAGATCCATGATTGGTGGACTACTGTATTTGACTACTAATAGACCAAATATCATGCATGTCGTTTGTCTTGTAGCTATATTTCAAGAAGATCCTAAAGAAACACATGTTGTAGCTGTGAAGAGGATATTCAAATACTTAAGAGGCACTCCAGATTATGGCTTGTGGTATCCTAAGGATACTGATTTCACATTAAGTGCATACACAGATGTTGATTGGGATGGTCGTGTTGATGATAGGAAAAGTACAAGTGGTGATGCATTCTTTCTTGGATGTAGATTTGTGTCATGGTTGAGCAAGAAACGAGATTTAATTTCTTTATCCATTGCAGAGGCTGAATATATTGTACCAACATGTTGTACTCAATTATTATGGATGATACAAAAATTGAAGGATAATAGAGTTATAAATGATGAGCCTATTTCTATCTTTTGTGATAACACAAGTGCAATTAACATTTCAAAGAATCCAGTGATGCATTCAAGGAAAAAGCATATATCTATTAGGTATCACTTTTTGAGAGAAAAGGTTATGGATAATGAGCTAAATCTTGAGTATATTCCAATGAAGGATCAGATTGTTGATATATTTACTAAGGCTCTTCCTAAGGATACTTTTGAGTATCTTCGAGAGAAATTGGGGGTTATCATCCCTCCCTATTTGAACTAGATTCATATGGAGATGCATCATTCCAGTGGATCTAAGGATCTATCTATTTTTTGGACTGATGTTGGTGGCTACCTCTCAAGGGGAGTAGGTAGGTATACTCCTAATGGGGAGTGTTTAGAGCAAGTTTCTTGGTTCAGTGTCAAAGGGGGAGAATAATGCAAATCTTTTTTTTCTTTGTCATTGATGTTAAAGGGGGAGAGAGAATCATGTGAAAAATCTTATCTACTTAGGAGGAGAGAGAGTGACTTCTATAAGGGGGAGAAAGTTCAGAAATGTTGTGTAGGCTATCTAATCATAAGAAAAGAGGGTGTGTGTGTGTTGTCTTTGGTGGGAATTTCACATCTTGTGTTACCATCAATTACAAAGGGGGATATTGTTGCAAGAATGAAGGTATTGTCATTGATGTCAATAGGAAGTCTACTGATTGGTGTTGTCATTGATGTCAACTATGGGTTGAAGATGTTGAGGATATTTCAAGAAAATTGATAAATAGAGTAAACTATGCTGTAGTAAGCCCTGGTATTGTGCTCTACATTTTTTCTATGATGATGTTATGACTGTGTAGATATTATGAATTATTCAAGGTTGTTAGAGGTTTCTATATTCAAAATTTTCATTTTTTGGATCGTTGTATAGTGCGTGATACTTTCACCAGTATATGAATCAGTTGTTCAATCATGTTTTATATGGCCTAGGAGAAATGCACTTGGTTCATGTTTCTCCACTATTTGGCTTCAATTTGTACAAATTTGGGAAGTTGATTATAATACTTTTATATTTCTCTATTTAATTTTTTACTTGATTTGGTGTAGTACATAGTGAGTTTCATTTATCAATGTGCAAATAAGGGTTACTAGTTGTTCTGAGTTGAAGTACTTGTATGATGTGAGGTTGGATGAATTGTTTGATGAATCTTAAGTAGTTCATGGATTATTATGGATTGAGTTCAATTGAACTATGTTGTTATGAACTTTTGGCTTTTCGGCTTGGTTTAAGGAAGCATGTACTTAATGATTATGGTGTTTGCACGGGTGTTGGTTGACCTTGTGTTAAAAATTACATGTGAGGCTTGTGGAAGCATGTTGAAGTGTTTTGGGATCTATTTGGGTCCTAATTAAGGATTTATGTAGGTCATCTTTTGTTCCTATCCACTGCGGGAATGTTTAAGTGCCAACCTATTTTGAATTTGTATTTATAACGGCTAGTGGCGGACATTGGAGAAAGCTTTTGAGGTAGAACTTGATATAAATATGTATGGTGTTGATGCAAGTAAGAGAAAGAGAAAATTACAAGAAGTAAGATAGATGTGAGTGATTTTTGTGATGCGAATTTGAGCAGAGCATTGTGAATTTCAATGTTAAGGTTCCTAAAGGTAGTGAGTTGAAGGCATCCAAAATATTTCATGTGAGACTACGAAAGTGTGCGAGCGATTTTGGTGGACTCCTTGTTTCATTGAGAAGTATTCTCCATGTGACTTTATTCTTCTATATTCTTGTATTCTTTATGTGGTTTTGAGCCCTAGTTGTGAGCCTTTTTGGATAGTGTGTCATGTTCTAGCAGTGGGCCCTTTTCTATTAGTTTTTCTAGTACTTATATTGTGAGCTAATCCCCACTGTGGTTTTTCCCTCATTGATTTTTCCACATAAAAACGGTATTCTCTTGTGTGTATGGTGTTATGATTTTATTTTTTGTTATCTACATTTCATGTTTAATCATACTAACAAAATATTGGTTTAATGACTGCTTATGGATATGATTATTGTTGAGGGTTTTGAAGGTTTAATTTTCTACAACTGATTCTCCCCCCTCTTAGTTGTCTTGTTCATTTCAATAGCTAGTGCATTATCCTATGCATTGTTGTCTCCAAGGCTCCTCGTGTAATCTACTATTTGGTAAGTCACAGGCCTTCCAATTATCCAATTGACTTTCCCAATTATGTATTCTTCCTTCAAAAAGTAGAAAATCAAGCACATAACTAGTGTTCCATACTTAAATATATACTTATTTTTCTTGATCTCTTTTAGTTTTTCCATTATAAATTGCCTAAGAAACTCACAAAGTTCATAATCAACTCCATTCTCAACCATATCCTATGCCACATGGATTGTGGTGGTAGAAACTAAGTTATCCCAATTGGTGTAGTATATTTTATATCCAATGACCATGGCAGCATACCTAACAAAAAGGTTTCTGATAGGGTTTACAATGAGGGCTCTCTAGTCAAATGTTGCACTTGTTTTCTCCATCACATCCTTGTTTTTGACTGATTTTAGGACTGGAACTAGTCCGATGGAGCATAGACCAATGATTTCTCTAATCACTTCCTTTGTAATCATATGAGGTGTGTCAGTCCAAATAAACTTATCATGAATTCTACTTAGTTCCTTTTTTATCCATTTGTTATCATAGAAAAAGTTTGGGAACCATTCCCACATCTAGTTTCTTCTCAGCTATGGTTTTGTACTCTGGCTTCAAGGTGAAATTTTCCAAGAGAATAATCATCCATGGTTCCATGAATATATGCCCTAATGTCCTCTGTTGGTAGGACCCTAAAAAAACTTATCATGAATTATACTTAGTTCCTTTATGATCCACTTGTTATCATAGAAAATGTTCAGGAACCATTCCCACACATCTAGTTTCTTCTCAGCTAGGGTTTTGTACTCTAGCTTCAAGGTGAAACTTTCCAGGAGAATGCTCATCCATGGTTCCATGAACATATGCCCTAATGCCCTCTGTTGGTAGGACCCCATAAGAAATATGCAAGAAATCGCCTACAGGGTCATCTTCTATGGCTCTAGAGGGATATCTCTTAAATCTTGGTTGGGGTTTCTCAAAAACTTCAACAACTTTTAGAGTATCCATAGCAATATGCATTCAAAATTATTCCAAACACAAATTCTAGAAAGCTAGGCCACATAAGATTTGCCAAATACCTTTTTAACTTGCTCACCAAATTAGGGTTTTGATGCTCTACAACTTTGAATCCCTTTGAATTCTTCAAATTATCCTTTCACTAATCTATTATCCTTCGAATGCTTTTGGTGAAATGAATTTACCTTATAAATTTTTCTTTTAACTCCTTGATTTGACCTAATTTGTAAGAAATGCTTCAATTCATAAATTTCCCTAAAACTGTATGTAGAGTCACCTTCTAAAGCTCCACAAAACTCTGCGTTGGCATATTTTCTTCTGTAGTTTTCACCAACAGATCTCGCATGTTGTTCTTCATCACATATCTTCATGTTGTAGCTTCAAAACCTCTCTTTGGGGGACATAAGATATTCATTAAAGCTCCCTCTAATCCATAGCTCTAGGCTTAGTTTCCAAAGGAAACATCTACACTAGAGGGTGGTACAGATTCTTCCTTGTTCTTAGTCTCCTCTTTCTCTCTCCATATCTTTTCCATTTCCTTATTTACTTCAATTGGATCAACCTTTTTGATTGGTTCATTTCTCTTTACTAGATTATCCTTGTGTTTTTGTTTCTACAAAACTTAGCAATATGTCTAGGTATATTGCAATTGTGACATGCAACATTCTTTTGAGTAGCATTCCTTCCATTCATCCTAGATCTGTATTGATTAGCCTTGTGTCCAAATCCATAGCATGTGTAACACTAACCATTGAAGGATTGAATCATTCTACTGGAGGTCTATTGCACTTATGACATACAACATTCTTTTGAGTATCATTCTGTGAGATGGGTCAGAAATCAAATAGCATAGACAAAGTGACAACCAACACTTCTAAACTATTAACCTCATCCAAACAAGAGAAAACAATGAAAGCATAAGGAAAATAAAACATCAAATCAAAATACTCCCCATGTTTGAACTTGAATAACTTCTCTTGCTCTCCTATTTCTCCTTTTGCAAATATGCCCTCAGATTTGTAGTCCAACTTGTGCAAATACCTGCAAATTGTAAGTAGAAAGTTGGAGAAGAATAGTTGTTAAAATGAAAATGGAGAAGGAAGGTTGCTTTTATAGACAACCTTTTGAATGGATGGCTGAGATTAATCTTCTAAAAAGATTCCAAGATCAATGGATGGGAATGCATGAGAGGGAGGTTACAAAATGGATGGTTGAGATTAAGTCTCAGAAAAGATGCCAAGATCAACGGTCCAGAATTGATGCACCAAAAATATGCCATGCATGGAAAAGCTATGATGCCGACGGCTATGATAGACATGCAAGACATGTAGGCTATGACAGAAATGAATGTTATGACAGGGGATTATGACAAAGCATCTTTGACCAAGTGGTGCATAAATAATTTATTTTAAATTATTTATTCAAAAATGGAGAGAGTGGAGGAAATGGACAAGTGGAAAATAAATTATTTATTCAAATTATTTATTTGGAGAAAATGAAAAGAGGAGCATTTAATTAAATTTATCAATTTAATTAAATGGAGAGATGAAAATTAGACCTTAAATAATTAATTTAGATTAATTATTTAATAGAGGAGGTGGCATGGGATAGTTAAATAATTTTAATAATTATTTAACTATGGAAGAATTAAAGGACCATGAATAGATAAATAATTAATGTTAATTATTTAACTATAGATCAAAGGTGACAAAATAATTAAATAAATAATAATTTATTTAACTATTGGAGAAGAGGAAGAAATTAGTGACACAATTAGTTTATTTAATCGATCAGGATAAAATAATGATTAGAAAGTGAATTAATTAAATAATTATTAAAAATTATTTAATTAATAGAGGAATATGATCAAATGTAATTGAATAACTAAAATTATTTAATTATCGAAGGAAGAGGATGAAGAAAAATTAGACTCGCAGGCTTAGGATATTTTTCATTGTCTACACATTCCTTCCATTCATCCTAGATCTTCATTGATTAGCCTTGTTTCCAAATCCATAGCATGTGTTACAGTAACCATTGAAGGATTGAATCATTGTACCACTATTATATGCATTCATCATTTGACTTCTACATTCATTTTCTCTGTCCAAATTTCTTACATGTAAAGCATTGACTGGTAAAGGATGGAACATTTTGATTCATTTTTCTTCTACATTCCATTGCTCTATGTCCAAATTTATTGCAAGAATAACAAAAACCATTGAAAGATGGGTACCTTTGAGTGTTTGGTTGTCCGAAAAGAGGTCATCTAGCATTATTTCTTTGATTCTAGATCTTTCCATTGTTATTCTTGTCTTCAGTCTTCTTTGGTTTATTGATCTTCTTTGCATTAGGTGTTTGATCTACCTTTGATCTTTCACCTCTTTCAAGTCCCAAACCACCTTTGTCTTTAGATGCTTTCTAACTTGCAATTAATCCATCAAGCATTGTAGAACTTGTCTTGAATTTATTTTCATGACTTCTTGCCTTCTCCTGATTTGATCTTATATTTACCACTTCTTGTTCAAGCCTTGTGCATTCATCATATTTTCTTTTCACCATTGCATTAAGACATTCCTCAACTCTTTTCCTTTCTTTAACTTGGACTTTTAGTCTGGTGATGCCTTCATTTGCTTGCTTCAAATGTTCATTGACTTCCTTATGCCTTTCTCTAAACTTCTTGATTTTCTCTCTCAATTTTTAGATGCATTCATTTGCTTCTTTAACAAGCTACATGCAGATGAATTTTTTAGTGCAATCAGAGGTCTCGGAGGAAAAGTCAAAGAACGAAAAGTGGTAAAGATAATTCTTAGAACCCTTACTAAAGCTTATAGTTATAAAGTTACTACCATTGAGGAATCTCAAAATCTAAATCAGTATTCTAGAGATCAATTGTATGAACCTTTAACTACATTTGAAATGAGAGAGTTTGGTACTAATAATGGTGCAAAAGTTGAGACTACTTTTAAGGTTGCAAAAACAAAGAAGATTGAAGAACCAAATAAAGAAAATATTGATGATGTGGAGGCTAACTTTACGAGAAGGATGAGAAGAGGTATCGGTAATTATAGAGGTAAATTAACTTTCAAATGTTTCAGTTGTGGAAAGATAGGTCACTATGCTTCAAGATGTCCAAATAGAGTTGTGAATAACAAAAACAAGGAGAACAAAGGTAAGATGATTAAGAAAAATTATAATGTTAGAGAAGATGCAAGTATTTTTGATGATGAATCTGATTATGGAGATGATGATGATGAATGCTTGTTCATGGCTTTAAAAGATGAATCTATTTCTGCTAATTATGAAAGATGTGTGAAGGAATACCCTCTGAAGAGAAAGGATAAGACTGAACGTACTTTTGTATCTACTTTTCATGCTAGACAGGATAAGAACTATTGGATCATTGACAATGGTTAGTCAAATCATATGATCGAAGACAAGAGTAAGTTTGTTAAACTTGAAAAGTATGATGGAGGATTTGTTAGATTTGGACATGATTTAGGTGCTAAGATATGTGGAATAGGTTCAATTAGTTTTGATGGTAAGCATAATACTGAAGATGTTTACTATGTTAAAGGTTTAAGGCATAATCTCTTGAGTGTTGGACATACGTGTAGAAAAGGGTATAGTCTTATGTTTTAGGATGATGGTTGTGAGATTAGAAAAGGGTTTGAAACTATGATTGTTGTTGGAAGATGGATAGATGGAAATTTTATCAGCTTAATGTTGTTGATGGTCATTTCTTTGTCTTAGAGCAATGAAATTTGGTTATGGCATAGGAGGATGTGTCGCATTATTTTTGATAACTTGGTAAGAATCAATTCAGTTCAAGCAATGATAGGTCTACCAAAGATTACAAAGCCTATCAATGTTGTTTGCAAGGAGTGTCAAATTGGAAAACAAATAAGAATAATTTTTAAAGGAAAAGAACAATCTTCTACTAGATTATTGGAATTAGTGCATACAAACCTTTGTGGTTCTACAAGGACAAGAAGTCTTCAAGGTGATAGGAATTTCATGATTTTCATTGATGATTATTTGAGAATGACATGGGTTACTTTTCTAAGAGAAAAATATAAAGCTATAGATAGATTCAAAGCATTTAAAGTTATGTTTGAGAATGAAATGGATTTGAATATCAAATGTTTGAGGTTTGCTAGAGGTGGAGAGTTCACCTCTAATGCATTTAACATTTTTTGTGAGAATCATGGCATAAAGAGGCACTTGTCTGCCCCTAGAACTCCTCAACAAAATGGAGTGTTTGAAAGGAAAAATAGGATTGTTCAAGAAGCTACAAGGACTATGATGAAAGAAGAAAACCTACCAAAAGTCTACTAGAGAGAAGTATTTCATACTGTTGTTTACATACTTAACAAAGTTCAAGCAAAATATAACAATACAAAGACTCCCTATGAGTTGTGGTATGCAAGGATACCTATTGTTAAATACTTTAGAGTGTTTGGAAGCAAATATTATATCAGAAGAGATGAATAAAATTTGGGAAAGTTTGATGAAGGAATCTTCCTTGGATATTCTACTAAAAGCAAAGCCTACCGATGCTACAATAAAAGATTGAGAAGGATTGTTGAGAGTGCAAGTGTCAAGGTTGATGAAGATTTTTGGAATTATGGTGATAGATGGGTATGAATCAAATGAACCAAATTGAAGAGAAAAAGAAAAGGCTAAGGAAAAGGAATTACAGTTTGAAGAAGAGGAAGAAGCTTCAGAAAAGAACCCCTAAGTATGTGTAGAGAAATAATTATAAAGAACATATCATTAGAGACAAAAGAAAAGGTGTACTAACAAGAAGGAAAGATGTTGAAGAAGAGTTAAATTTATGTCTACTTTCTAAAATTGAATCTAAAAAATTGATTGAGGCATGCAAATATGAGTATTGGATGAAAGCTATGGAAGAAGAACTGTTGTAGATTGAGAAAAATCAGACTTGGGAACTTGTCCTAAGAACTGTAAACACGAATATAATTGGTACTAAGTGGGTATTTAGAAATAAACTGAATGAGAATGGAGAAGTGGTAAGAAACAAGGAAAGGATTGTGTGTCAGCACTACTGAGTCAGACCCTATTCTCCTCTAGTTTGCAAGTTACAATTTTGGATTGTGTTCATAGGTAATTAGGCCCATCTTCATTCTATTTAAAAAAAAAATGTTTTAGATAATTATTTCCTAAAATTTAAGTTCACATATGTTTCATTATCCTACTAAAAAATAAAAAAACTTATAAAACCCTATTTTTTATGTCTAGTTAAGCAAACTCTAGCTGAATTACAATCCATATGCACATGGGAGTGTTAAAAAACTATTGAAATGATACTAAATCATATTTAGGGACAAATATCTACCTTGATATAAGTACACAACAAATGAATTCATCAGGTTGTAAAAATTATAATTATTTATAGGAATACTAAATATGATCTTGTAAGCCCCACTAGAATTAATCCTACCCATGAGGTCATCAAATTATTGTATGAAGTCTTTACCTTTATAGGTTGGATTGTAAACTCACTGAAGGAAAGAGAAAATTAATTTAATTCATTATTACATCAAATATGAAAACTTCACATTAGATACTAATTACCAATTTGTGTGTTAAGATAATAAGGAAATTTTTGAGCTATCACTTGTAATTAAAAGAAAACTGAGAGGACAATCAAAGGAATATTAAAATCCAACTAGTGTCATCATCAAAAGTAGAAAGATATTATATAATTTTTTTAGGATACTCATCATGAATATTGTAAATATTTTATGTAGAATTATATCAATGATATGCTTTGGTGAATGATAGCTTGGTTTAGATTAGTTGCAAAAGATAGTATAATAAGAAGGAGGTTGAATATAGTGAGATATTGCAAGTACAATTATAATTTCATATCAAACCTAGTATCATGTGAATATTTCCAAATGTTACTTTCTAAATAAGCAAGGTAGGAAAAAGAACTATCTGGTGTAGAAAATTAAATTGAAAACTTGCAAGTTATAAATTTTGAATAGTTGTAAGAGTGTTGATCTAGGCATTTTTATATGACAAAATGATAAGATAACTCAAATATCCATACAAGATTAACAAAAGGTTAATAAATTCTTAAAATGGTCATTATGTTAAAATTAAAATATTCAAATCATCTAAATAATGATGACTTTCTCACACAACATAGATATCTTCATTTGATGAGTAGCCTCAAGTTAATTGATAACCAAAAAGAAATGGGAGAGTCTTGGAATCATTGTATTTATTTATTTCCAAATAATGGTCATGGTGTATGCATAAAGTATAATTGTATCTATTGAAGTGTGTTCCATGACCCTTGACCCTCTCTCTAGCTACGTATCTATAGGTGAGTGCGCATGGAGAGTCTCTAGATCTAGAATGCCTTGAACTATCTCCCATGGTATCAAATAAACCCATCCAATATCATGTAGATAGAAAGTAGAATGAGAAGTAGTCTTCCAAATGAATTCATCCTTAGAGTGTGGAAGGTAAATTCCCAATTCAACCTCCCACCTTATCATTTTAACAAATACCCTTGAAATAGCTTCATGGAACCTTTTATCAACTATGTTGGAAGAATAAAAGAATATTATATTCATGGTAATTTACTTCTTTCATCTACAAGAATGAAGAGAAATCAAGGGCTAATTAAAATAGGCATGATCATCTTCTTTCATTGAACTCATTGTGGCCTTAAGGTGATTCTCATTCAAGTAACTAGGCATTGGCCTTTGAAAATTCTAGACCTATGTGGCACTTGTAAAAGTGTTAACCACCTAATAGTCTTTAGATTATATCAAGATTTGACTAACTTAGTAATCATTTTTATGAGATGAGTATTGTTACTATTCTATATAAATAAAAAATGAATTATGTTATACAATGGTTGGAAACTCTATGAGAGGTGCAATAAAATACCAACAAGTTGAGTTCATATCAACTTATTATTATGACTTGTTCAAATACATGCTTTCTTTTAAGAATATGGAGTAATACATTGTTTCACTCTAACATTCAAAATTTCTTCATTATTTTTTCATACACTTAATTAAATACATGTTTTTGAATGCACATTTGTTGTGTTCATGTTAATATGATGTTAGTTGGTGTTCAAGTAATGATGTAAATATTCCTATTGAAATTAATTTTAACATGAAATATTTTTGGCTTGTCATATGGTGTGTTTGACATTATAAATGGATTACTAAGTAGAGCTTGTATGCTATATGTGGAATATATTTTTATGGTTTAAGCACTAAAATATAATGATTGATAAATTGAATTTCTCAATCAATATTACATATTTGAAGGGTTTATCGTTCTCTCACTTGACCCTTGACTCTATGCATTAGATTAGGTACAAAACTATGTATTTTTTAACCACATGTTCCATTTTATAAATGAAAATTATGATGAAAGAAATTTATTTGAATTATTTTCTATATTACACATAATGATATAGAACATCATGGTATTTTACATTTCATCTTTCACCTTCTACTTGTGAACTTGTGGAACTATTTTTCTATATTTAGAAATCCCCTAATTATCTAGTTGATGGATAGCACAATATAGACTAGTGATAGTTAAATTGAGTTTCTAATTGTGTCTAAAAGGCTTAACTATGTTGGAAAATTATTTCACAAGAGTTGATGATAATAAACTAACCCTTATTATTGAATTATTTTGAAGAAGTTTTAAGTTGAATATAGTTTGTGGGACCTAAAAATGAATACCCCCTTAGCATGGTAGAGCACAAAGAAGAAGGGGAGTCGAGTCCTCTCTTGTTAGTTGGTCTTGTTCCCAATTTATTTAATTATAGGAAATTTTATTTGTTATTTTTAACCTAATATTCCCTAGATTTTATTTTCTAGAGAGCTCCTTAGAATACATTGTGAATACCAAATAGGAAAAAACCACCAATAAAATTACCATTATTCCATTTTACAAAAGGTTGTTACTAAGATGGATCGAGGCTATTTGATTTAGTTGGTTTGTATGTACTAAAATACTTTTAATGGGATTATATTAAGGTTTGATTAGGTTTGGCTATAGTTTTCTACTCAAATGTAAAGGGCCAACAATAGATTTATATTACTATGTGATAATTCTCACCCTTAGAGACCATGGAACACCTCTAGTTTATATGAAAATTTGTTAGGTGAATTAAAAAAATAATGTTTCAAAAAGAAACTAATTAGGAATTCATCAAAATATTATTCAACATCAATTTTAGGTCCCAAAGGTCATGCTAGATATTGTTGATAGCTGAAAATTCCTTTCATAACAAATGTGTCATTTAGGGTCAAACATAGAAAGCCTCACAAAAATACGATAACTTTGTAAGTCAATATCTAGATTGAAAGGATAGTTTCTTATCTACTTTGCTTAAGCCTATTTAAAAATAAGAAATATTAAAATATGTAGAAATAAATAATAAAAATGCAAAGTCTCATTTCAAATAGATATCTTTTGGCAACCTACCAATGTTTTGCAACACATGAAATAACATTAAATATAAAAAAAATAAACATAACATAATAATGCATAAAAAACATTCTTGCATGAAATATAAAAATTAAAACTTATATTAATGTTTTAAATAAAATTATTACCCACATATAAAGCAATTTAACCACTATATATACAATTGAACATAGGTTCCCATGGAGTTAGTTAAAAAAGCATTGATAAAACACTTCATAAATAATAAATAAATATCACTGAGATCTTTATACAAGGGAAAATATAAACTATATAATGGCACACATGCCTCTATTTGTAGGAAAATGCCATCCCAAAATAAATAAATAAACTCCCGTAAAACATTTATATTCCAAAACTATAATAAAGTAGGGAGAGAGAGGATCCAAGTACAAGCTAAGTACAAAAGTGGAAGGAGATAAGTAAGGTAATTGCCATGAATTACCTTATCAATGGATAAAGTACCATCAAAATCACTATGAATCTTAACTTTATACTCAACATATGTCATCACTAGGTAGTTGGAGTGCCCACCAGGATTTGAATGATCTTTGGTTCTTGTCAAATAAAAAATTTAAATATCATGGAATAAATCCCATAAAATTTGAAATTTCAATAAGATAAATTTCTTGAACTACTCCAAATATGTCACAAAATTCAAAGTTGTATTACTATAAAAATGTTTGACGAATGACCATATTCTTTGTGATCCATCAAATGATATTTGATACGAAAAGATCTAATAGCTCATGTTTTTATAAGGAAGAATTTTTTTACCTTTTTATTTGAGTCCTTAAAAGTATGCTATTGGAAACTATAAATGATATCCTTAGCCTGAAAACATTTATATGCTATGGGTTTGGAGGAGAAACTTATGGTTATCATAGGTTTCATGAGATTGATTTAGATAGGAAGAAGTAACTTCAAGAGGTTTGTTTTTATGGGATTTATTAACATTTATAATATTCAAATTATTTATATTAGGAGGGTGAGTTTCTTGATTTAGTGGTTCTTTCTATAATTGATTGCTTTGTTCATCTTCGGTGGGTTCTTTAATGGGGAAAATATATCCATGAATATTGTATACCTCTTGTTGAATTTTCTCTTGTATAACTACACCAATACTTCAATTGTTTTTTATCAACCATTTAGATCTTAGATTTTTCATGATACAAGGTGTGGATATTTCAAAACTAGGAGAATTCTTCTTTAATTTATTTTATCATCTTTATTCCAACATTGATCCACTATTAATGGAACCAATACCTTCTTGTGCCTACTATTATTTTTCTTTATATTCTTGAGAAGTACTTAAAGGCACCACTTCAATGCTTCCCCACTCGTAAAATATTATTGCAATGAGGGATCCAATTTTTGGGATTATGTAGAGGAAGGTAATGTGTGCCAATTCATCAGTATTTACTATGTATTTAGGGACCTCTATAGTTATATGGTGGGTATTTTTTTTATTCTAGATCTTGCAAGTTTCTTAAGAGATTAAATATTTTGGGGTTGGTGGTCTAGCTCGATTGGCTAAAACATCCTATTGCAGGAAAGTGGTCATGAGGTCTAGTCTCCCCCCAAACCCATGGTATCGGATGGTGTGTCACACCAATGCCATCAATCACCTGAAATTTTTTACCAGGCACACTATAGTTTATAGGGGGACGGATACCCGACTGATTCCTGCAGTCTAAAAATAAAAGAGAGAGAGAGAGAGAGAGAGAGAGAGATTAAATATTTTCCTATAGGGGATTGATAATGGCTTAGCTATGCTTTCCTAGTCCAAACTCACTAGTGAATCTTGCTTGAGAAAGTAATTATAATCCATAACCATATATTTCTTTATATGTTTTAGAGGTTTCTTCTTGATTTTTCTCAAACGTTCAAGCTCATTCTATAGTTTTCTTTATAATTTATGTTGGAGAATGCCAAGATCAGAGAGCTCATATTTGATAACCTTCCACAAGCAAAAATATGAACAAAATAGTATTTCTACCAGTATAAAATGAAGAGTGTGTAAACACAATGATCAATCCTAGCATATATAGGCAAGAATTAGGAGGTGAGAAGATGGGAGTGAAACTCTAACTACCCCTCTAAAGATGAGACACTTGTGATCTCACTTGATAAGTGTGTGAGCAAGTGTCAATAGGTTTCTCAAGTCATTAGGACACATGTATCAACCATATGAAGTGAGAAAAAAGAAAAATAAACCTAAGTAAATGTAAGCTAGGTGTGAATAGGTCAATCCTAGAAAGATGATTAGCTAACTAAGTATAATAATGACTATATTTACACTAACAACCCCCCTTAAGTGCAACTTAGGGAGTAATGTGTGCACTAATGATGAGTCCTGACTACAAGGCCATATTAGGTACTCATGTGCAAATTTCTCATAATATGGAGTAAAGGGGAAAAACCTAGTGGAAAATAAAAAAGTCCCTCTCCAAAAGAGAAATGAAGAAAATACAATGAAATGTACAAGTGAAGAATATAGAAGGAATCATGATGATCACCCAAGGAATACTTCTAACACATAAGTAAGAGAAATTTTTCCCCCATAGGAGAGAAAAAAAGAGACTATGAGCCCCACCATAAGATCATAGAACCTACAATGTTGAGTGATGCTCGAAGAATAATGCATAATGTGATCCCCGAATGTTAAATAATATTTCTTGCTTGTGGAAGAAGACGAACTACGTATAGGTGCATGACATATTCCCATGTGAGACGATTGAAGTCTTTGAATGATGCACAAGATCCAAACACAATGCTGATATCTTTGAAAGTTGCTCAAATGCTCCATGTGAACGTTGATGTAGAATAGAAACCAAAGATGTAGATGAGTTGACAACAACATTGATGTGGCTATCGTCAAAGGTGTCTTCCAAATCTATAAAATGGGATTCACTAAATAAGTCTAATATTCCATGTAAGTAATCATCCCAATCAACTATAGTGGAAACACAACTGTGAATATCCTACTGCTCTGAATCATGAGAAACCAATGTTGTAGGAATACTCAATACTAAAGAAGAAAAATATGGAGATGCGATATCAATGTAAGGTGAAGGAACCAATGAGGAGGATAGAGCTCCAAGGTTCAAAGAACCAAACTATATATCATTCATGTTGAAGGTATCAAAGTCGTCTATAATCAAACCATCTATAAGATTAGAAATCGGGTTAGATGTTATAATCCTAAGCAACAACTAGACAAATTGTTAGATTCAAGCTAAAAATCCAATCATAACAATGAAGCAGAAATAAAATAAATAAAAATCACACAAGTATACCTTCCTACATCAACATTGTTTCACCTTCATTGCTCTTCCCCTTCTCACTTTTTGAAGCTTTAGAGTGTTTCTCCCAAATTCATAAATGCATAAATATTTTTAGCTTGTGACAATAATGGTGGCAAGAATTCAAAGATTGTGGTTAAATTACAAAGAAACAAAGATTGAATTTATAAAAGAGGTTGGCATGATCAACGAAGGAGATTGAATAGGCGATCAATGGTCAAGATCAAATGAGACAATTTGCATTGGAAAGTTGCTCATTTTTTAAATGGAAAAATGGAAGATAAATGGAAGAGACAAGTGGAGAGGGAAATAGAAATTAGTAAGAGATAAGTGGAGAAAATTGGAGGAAATGTAAGAATTGAGGGGAGAGTGAAGTGGAAGAAATAAGAGTTAAGTGAAGAATAAAATAGGGAAAGTTTTTGAAAATAAATAAATATAATTTATTTATTTTCACCCACTCATGAATAATTAATTAAATTAAATAATTTAATTAATTATATAAGAAATTAGGGTTAAGATGATTAGATAAATAATAATATTTATTTAGTCATAAATGAAATTAGATAAGGGATTAAATAATTCAAAATAATTATCTAATCAAAGAAATGAAGAAAATTAGAATTAGAAAAATTAAATAATTATAAAAAATTAATTATAAAGATGGAAAGAAGAATGAAATTAAGGTTAGATGAAGATTAGAATTAGAAAAAAATTTAGTAAGAAAAATAATACTACAAGCTCAGACAATTTTAGATGTCTACATTTTCCCCCTCTTTGAGACAATGTGATTTTTAGTGTGTCTCAAAGAAAAAAACAAGAAATTTTTTAATTTGGCCTTTCCCCATCTTGCTCTGAAAAAAGCAGGATAATATGATGCCCCCTTAGGAAATTTGGTGAAAACATCAAAAATTGAGCCAAATTTACTAATAAGCTGCTTGATGGTGTTTTGATATGCAAATGATGAAAAAATAAGTTTGTAAGTGATGCAGGAGCATCCAGTAATGTAGGGAAATCTTGCACACCCAAAAAAATTGTTTTCTTTATTTTCTTTAGTTGTTTTGAGTCCTATGATGGAATTTAAGGGTATAAGACAATCAAAAGTAAAAAAATAGCGAAAAACAATCACTTACTATTTTTAGTAAGCTGGCCTAAACGGGCTCGTATGGACCTAAAAATTTACCTGAATGAGTAGAGCTGAAAATCATTTTTGGTCGTGAAAGAATCACCTCAATACCATGCATGGTTTGGGAGAAATTAAAGTTTCCATCCTAAGAAATTTCTCCAATGCAGCTTCAAATTCAAATATAAAACTTTAGAGGCCTTGAAACAACTCAAAAAGTGGACGAACTGACCTACGATGGGTTCATGCATTGTAGATCTCTTTGAGAAATTTCCAATGATATGCAATAATAGCAAATCAAACATCTGGATCAAAAGTTATGGCCCCACGAAGTTTCCCCTCTAAAAAGTGAATTTCATTAAAATTTCTTCCTAGGTTGGAAATCAAATGGCGAGACTTTTAGCACCAAAACAAAAGGGAAAATTGCACTTTCTAGAACATTTTAGGGTGGTTATTGGGTCAAATAAAAAGGGATATGAGGGGGTTGTAGAAGGTGGCTCCATTAGTGCAGATTGTGGCTCTGAATAATATATTTTGTTTTCAAAGTTGATTTTGTTGTAATGAACCAAGCCCATGAAATTGTAGCATGTAAGTTTGAATTTGTAATTTCATTTTTTGAAAATAATTGAAAGTGGGCTATTTTTCATCTCACATATTTTTTGTTGGTATCTATTGTTGTGTTTTGCGAGTTTGCGTGGTGTGGCCCTCATCAAGTGGTATCGGAGCAGGAGTTTCTGAGTGTGTAGATAGATCACCGAACGTGAAGCAGTTTACACCAGGACTTGTGGTTGTGGGTCTGTGAGAAAAGATTACTCCATGAAGAAACCATGGTGGAAGAAATGTTGGGGTAACAGAAGAGGGTTTTAGAGCCCTCTAGAGAAAAGTTCAAGCACTGCAATAGGAGGTGTGTGGAGGAGTTGATGTCAGAAGAAGAGGTGAAAGTAAGGATGAGGCTGAAGATGAAGATCCATTTGAAGAGGAAGCACAAGATGTAATGGATCCTGGAGAAGTCAGACGGATTAGGGCCATTTCCAAGATTGGAAAGAGGTCGAAGATAGAATTTTCTAATTTTTCTGGAAACCTAAATCCAGAGGAGCTAATCAATTGGATCAATAACATGGAAGAGTATTTTGAGTATGAGGAAATAGAAGACCCAAATAGGGTCAAATTTGTAAAGGCCAAATTTTATGGCCATGCTAGCATATGGTGGAAGAAGTCCAATTGGAAAGACATAGAAGAGGAAAAGAGAAAATAACAAGATGGGATCTGTAGACACATAAAAATAACCTAGGCCCGTAAGCTTTATTTTTCTGTCTTATCATATTTCATCTCAACATAATTAAAATATTTAATTATTCCTTATGGTCCAAATTCAACTATTAATTAAATAATTATTAATTATTTAATTAATTCACATCTTTTATGCCTATTGTGTTATTTGGAAAAATATTGAAGATTTCATTCCCATAGAACATTTCATTTCCCTTGTCTTTTCCACACTACCATCTATCTCCTTCATGCTAACATTTCTTCTCTTCCTTCATCCTCTAGTATTCTCATCCATTTCGAGAGCACACTCGTGTTCTCTGAACCCGCATGTCCTCTCGAGGCAGCGTACCACTACCTCCTTATCATCCTTCCTCTCCTCACCTACACTGGGGCATATCCTGAACTGAATTTTTTTTGTGACAATGCGATAAACTACATCATGAAAAAGAGGGGAAAAATGTAGACACATAAAAATAACCTAGGCCAGCGAGCTCTATTTTTCTATGTCTTACCATATTTCGTGTCAACATAATTAAAATATTTAATTATGCCCTATAGTCCAAATTTAGCTATTAATTAAATAATTTTTAATTATTTAATTAATTCATATCTTTTATTCCTCCTAATTATAAATTACATTTATTTATTTAAGTACATCACTAATTCCCTATGTCTCTCTATAATTAAATAAATTTCTCAATTTATTTAATTATTATTCACTTTATACTTTCCTCTACAATTAAATAATTCTCATTAATTATTTAATTGTTCTTTTGTCTTTTCCTCCAATTTTAAATAAAATTATTTATTTAAATTCCTATTCCCACTTTCCCACCACACAAACAATTAAAAAATAGTATTTACTGTCCTGGTCCCACCACTTTTGAATTAAATTTACTTTTAATTCAAAAGGTCAACTCTGCTTCATAAATCAAATAATTTTAAAATTATTATTTGATTCTCCAACAATCTCTTTTTTCATGCCAAAATCCTCTTGTCACATGCATTCTTGTCCATTGATTTAATTTTCCTGAAATTAAATCATAGTCCTTCATTTCAAATTTTACCCTAATTATGCCCTAACCCTAATTGCTAGTTGTCACATTCAATCTCAACCTTTCATCTTAGGGCATTTCTCAACTGGCAATCCTAGCCATTCATCCAAAATTAAATTTTCTATAAAAGGAAATGTCAACCTCATTTGTCATACTTCATGCTTGCAAATTTATGAGTACACTTGCAGTTGTTGAGTACAATCCTTCAATATTTTGCTAAGGTCTTTGTCATAGGTCATAGTTGCTCACAAAAATATGAGGGAAAATACTATTTACAACAAAATGGAGAGGGGCAATGAAGGTGATTCATGGAGTGCATGAAGGTTTTGGTTACATTTGGTGAACCCGACGTGAAGGGAAAAAAATATGCAGGTTCTGTACGAATTTTTTGATTTTGAAGGTTGTCGATATAGTTCAACACAACTGCCAAAGACAAAATGACGCAACTACTTAACATTAGGGAATACTTAGAATTTCTTTAATGTCAGCTTATTTTGGTTAAATCTGGGTTATTTAGCTTTCTGGTTTATCAGTCTAACCCTTGGGTCATATCATAGGCATCATTAGATCACTTGTTTTTGGTAGATTTTTAATTATTTTGCAGGTTCAGATTCGTGTGCTGCAACTAACTATTGTTCATCGCATTCATCTTTTTGGTTCACCGCAATCGACAAGAACCCAAGCTGTATTTTCTTTGGTGAACCATAATCGACACCCCATGAGCCGCAATCATAGTTCCTAAGCCGCATTTGATCATTACCATGAGCCGCATCTAATAGTTTTGTGATGCAACTACCTGGTTAGGGTTTGCTTTTAATTTCTGTGAAGTATTTTCCATTTTCTACATTTTTGATTTAGTAGGCTAGGTTTTCTGGTTACTAATATTTTGTTGGCAGCATGTGGCAAGTTGGAGGAGGATACTAACTTTGTTTTGTTGTTTATTTTTCAAAAATTTCTTCATTTCTAAGCAACAAACTACAACTTGCATTTCACATTCATGGCTTAAAATGAACTGCATCTACATTAATTGGGTTTAAAAAGAACACAACTTGCATCTACACTCATCAAGGATAAAATGTACATGCATTCTCATGGCATTGGGCTAAAAAGACCCTTGTGTGTCTCATAAAAAGCTTGGTTAAAAATCACAAGTGTTTGGCATGTCTTGTGGTATGGTACTCATTTCTTAGTGCATATATACTTCTCTTGCACCTCGTAGCGATCTGGAGAGTTAAAGGCACTTAGGGATTATTGCTTTTCCACCCATACATTTTGATTTTGGAATTAAAATGACCAACCTTGTGAGTGTGGATTGAAAGCTTTGTGTATGCAATCTCCTCATGCCTTAATGTGATCTTGGATGACGAAAAATAAAGTTTTCAATTCGCTTTTGTCTACCTTAGAGGGGCTTGCCTTGAAAGAGGGAAAGACACCAACCAGTTTTTCGCTCAGGCCAGTATATAAAAGGATAAGACTAAACTGTCAAGTCCTCATGGTATGTAGGCCTTAGCCATGCAGTGTCATTTGAAACAGGGTACCTACCTTTTCTTTTAAGGGTATAAGAGCCCCTAGTAGAATGATTAAAGACTTAAGTGGCTTGTTGGACTCTCATGAGGTGCCATGTCCCTGAGTATTTACTAGAACCCTCTTATTTTTAGAAGCCTCACCTTTTGGCCGCTGGTTGGTATAGTTTTGGGTACAGTATCATGCCCAAAGATTACTCACTATTGACTCCCCTGAGTAGAGATAGAAAATTCCTAGGAAGTGACTACCCAAGGATTCAAAGTTGGTGAGCCCGAGAAGTGAGTGAAATATAAGGGGGAGCTTGTGCCACCAAACTTCTAAGCTATTCGCTCTCGAGAAGGAAAGGTGTTCAACACTAATCCGGGGTATTTCGGTGAGCTATGACAAGTATGCAATCCTTTTCCAATTAGGATTTGTGCATTTTTTTGAAAGTGCTTGTGTCAAACAACCCAAGACAAGACAAAGTGTTTGCCATAGTTTTTGCTAAATCAATAAAAAAAAAACATCTTTGAAATCTAGAAAACCATACTCAAATTGAAAACAAGTTCACAACCTGGTCGAAATTGCAAAAATACCTAGCCAAAATTGTAGAAAAACAAAAATCTATCCACAGTGAAACGCAACTGACCATATTGCAACGCATCTGCTAAACGTGAAACTCAACTGCTGATAAATGATGCATTTGTTAAATTTGCAATGCAATTGGCTGCCCTGAACCACAACTGCCTATCACTCAGAAAAAAACTGTAACTATCACAAGTTGAGGTCAAACCTTCAATAACTGTCTCTAATTACCTTTTTGCAATGATCTATGTACCAAAACCAGAAAGCTTTGCTAAAAAAATCCACCATTGCACCTTTAGGTTTGTCATTTAGTCATAACCATAAGCATACAATTGCAAAATTTAGTTGCAATTTAAGATTCCCAATTACTTTCAGCTTAGCCAAACTCTTAGGTCATTATCTTTACAGATTTCAAAATAGGCCAACTTTCCATACTTTGTGTAAACCATTGCTTCAAGAAAAAGATTATCATTAGACCAAGTCACTTGTCACACTTATACTCTTTGTCATTTTTAGGTGAGTCTTTTCCAACTCATAAGTCTAGTTTGGGAACTCACTTGGCCTCTTTTTCATTTCACTTGATCTCACACAAGGTCCCTTGACAATTAAAATTGAAGTATTGGCTAAACTTTGGATGGTTAGTAACCTCTTCCCAAATCTCCCAAAGTTGATCACCTTTAGAGCTTGCTTACACATTGTATTTAGAACACTTCCTTTAACATATTTATTCCATCCTTGCATTATACATCCCTCTTAGGCATCACCATTACCTCACATTAATAATTCCTCTTAGACATCATTATCACTTTGCATCCCTCATAAACATTGGACATCCAACATCATCTTTAGACAACATTACATTAGGACACTCCTCATTTCTTATTCCAAAAAAATAACAAAAACATAGTCTTAGTATCATACCATCCACCACCATGTCTTCCCTTCACCTTGATATGCTTGCTAGTCAAGTTTAATACCAACTACTCTGTAATGGTCAATACCAACAAGCCATAGACTTCAAAATATAATTCCTCAAATCCAAATACCAACCAACCACAACCCATAGTCAATCACCTGCATACCCTTCCTACCAACAATCCATAAGTCCTAGTCATTCAACCATCTACCCTCACTATCAAGAGTCACTTAACACAAGCCATACCATTTATATACAACAAACATCCATTTATCACCCTTATCCTAACTTTAATAAGGGAAACCAATCATCCACTAACCCCTTCCAAGCCTCCACGTCCTATCCTATTCCTTCATCCACTAATCCTTTCCAAGCCACTCCATCCCAATCTACATTTAGTCATGAAAATACATCTTGGCATGGTCTCCAAAATCACATCCCATTTACTGAACTTGAGGATACATGTCAAAAAGAAAGTCCAAAGAATGACATCATGGCTTCACCTTCATCTCAAGATCAAAGTAGTTCATCCCATGACCCTATCTTTAAGCCCATCTAAGAAGTCCTTCTAGATAATCATGGCATCCAAAACACACCTATCCTTGATAAAGATTCCATTACCAATCATGTCATCCAAGATGAACCCATATTTGACCAAGACACTACCATTGATCAAGAAACCAAAAATGATCCACTCCTTGACCTTTATTCCATTCATGATCAAACACTTGAAGACGACCCTAACCAAGCTCTAAATATCGACACTTCCCAAAATGATAAAATTGCTCTCATGGGACACATAGATGATCTTCCTCTAGAACAAGAGTCTCCTATTCTAGCCATATTTGCAAATGATCCAGCTAAAGCTGAATTCACTGGAATCTATGACATTAACCATAAAGACAGTTTCGACATTGACTGGGAAGCACCAGTAAAATCATCTAAATCTAATATGTCACAAAATCAGACCAAAGATGTTAATCAAAAAAATATCTGGCATGCCAGTAAAGCAATAACATCTTATCAACTAGAATCATCTATCTTTGTCAGAGTAGGCTTTCTTACATATGAGAAAATACTGAGTAATGATCTCCACATACACAATGATGGGTTTGTATCTTGCTTCCAAAATGACAAATACCCCATTGCAAACAGAATTTTTTAGAGCATTTAATATCAAAGAAAAGGACTAGGCCTACACGAGCAAGGAATTATAAAACCAGTACAGTTTTAGGAAAATTATAGACATCAAGGTCTTGGCTTTTCCTCAGTCATAAAATCTAATGATGTTAGTGGTACCTCCTCGATATTGGGGGAAACTTTATCTCATACAAATATCAAAATGGGGCCATGAGTAGTCTCTGTCATAAGGTTGTTGCCAACACTCCTTCCATCCACAACATAAACTGCCATTCCAATAAACCTTCCATTTGGATTCAACAAAAATAAAATTATTACAAATCCAAAGTTCAAAATCAAATGTCAAAGGCCATGGAATCAAACAAAAATCCAAGTGGATGAATGGAGTTAAAATGGATCAATCAAATTATGGAGCCACAAGAAAAGAGATATCCCACATATAATAAATGTCCACTTGCTTCAAAATGGTCATGAAGAAAGGAATCTAAAAGTGTTGGGTTCCAAACGCTATCCCAATCAAAATTCCAAACTCTGTCATCCGCCATCCCAATTTTAGAAACTAAAAATTGCTATATCCAAACATCCAAACAATATTTCCACATCTACCATCATCCATCATTCCAAAATCCATACCTCACAAATTCATCACATCTTGGAAGAAACTCTTTATTATAAGGACTCTCATGGCACTCTATCGCGATGTGTGTATTATGATAAGGCCAACTCTAGTATCAACAAGGATCACGATGACATCAATCAGTTGTATGCAAGCGTTATGATCCTAACAAGGAAATTGCTTCATAAAGGTCATTATTGGAATATCATGGAACCAATCTCTACATCAACACCATTAAAGGATTCATAACAACCAGTGATCATCTAAAGCATCAAGGCCATCCAGAAAATACAAAAATACAAAAAAAAATTGTTACCTTGATGAAAACCTAGCAAACAGGCATACCAAAAAAATAAAAAAATAAAAATTCAAGAAAACAGTAAAGAGAAAATTTTCGTCCAATAGTGAAAACCATTCTTATGGTGCTTTGGATAAGTATCATGATGAAAATCTAGAAAACAAGTGTCATATGTAAAATAAACTATCCATGTGGACCATTACACTTGGGGGCTAGTTGTCTCATCTCCCATACCCTTCGCATGACATTTCCATCTATCCATTTAATCCATATCATTTCCATCCATTTTCCCACCTACTTGGATCTTGATAAGGATTGGAGCACAAACATAAATCAGGCTTTGGAAAAAATCTTGACATGTCTATCCTCTGGTTATACACTATTCATGAAATATCATGTCCTTTCCTTCATAGCATTATCCAAATCCATACCTTGGAGAAAACAAATTATCCTTATGTGATATAGTCCTTGGAGACCATATGATAATTCTTCTATCCAATGATCTTCATGTATCATATATTTTACCAAATCCTTCCATCCTGCTTTTATACCTATCACCTATCTTGGTTTCTCTTGTCAATGGTCTAAGGATTCTCCATCATCCCATCTAGTCCTAACCAAGTCATTCCAAATGCAATCAATCGTAATCCATGCAATCCAATCTTGCAGCCTAGCACATCATACAAAACATTCCTTGGCTTTGTTTCTAGCCTTGTTGTAAACCTTGATCCTTCAATCATATTATTGTCATCCTCACGTTGTTTTAGGATGTGTCCATACCACATCAAACACGTCATCATTTTCATCATCACTTGTCAATTGGTATTCATCTTGACTAGGAGCAAGATCACGTTTATCCTTGGATTCTTGTGCATGATTGATCATTTGCTTGTAGGCATCATTCACATGAATTTATCATGATCCTCATAAAAAGACAAAAAAAAATCAAAAACATTCAAACAGACAAAAAATTTTTTTTGACAAAAGACAAAAAATCAAAGCATTCGACAAAAAAAATTCAAAACATTTCAAAAAGACAAAAAAATCAAAACATTTCAAAAATCCAAAAAATCACAAAATACAAAAAACACAAAAAAATACAAATAACTCTCAAAAATCCCAAAAATAGAGTTAGAATCAGTCAAAATCCAGTCATAGTTAACACAGTTGAATTACTCAGTCTTTGTGCATTTTCTATGTAAGAAAGGTCATCATTTGATGTACCCCCGAGACCACCTAAGTCAGTCTTTTATGTCTTTAATGTTAGTTGGTCATTTAGGTCCAATAAAATATGTCATCCTCAATCATGGTGTCAATCAAACTACAAGGTCTCTGTGCATTGCTACGTAGGCAAGGCCATCATCGATGAGCCCCCGAGGCCCCCTAGGTCTAGTCCCTTAGGGTTTGTCAGGTCAAGTCAAAACATATAGGCTTGTCTTCAATAAACGGTTATGTCAATCTAGTCTCTGTCGAACTACATGGTCTTTGAGTGTATGATGTAGGCAAGGCCATCATCGATGTGCCCCCAAGGCCTCCTAGGTCCTATCCCTTAGAGTCTGTCGAGTTGGTCTTTGTCTCACCACGAAATCCTAAATCGGACAAGTCTTCAAAAATTCAACTAAATTGACACTTCAAATACAACACGTGGTCAATTGGGTCATCTAGCCAAGCTTGGTTGCAGTCTCATCACACCATCAAATTGTCAATTCTTGGTCATCCTATGGATAAGTATTTTTGAGGAATGACCCTTGTCATTTATCTTTGCTTCAGGATATGTCTTTCCTGAGCCTTGACACTATCAACCAACATTTTTGGGGAATCCTCTCAATATTGGGGATCGATGCTCCCGATGTCCATTCTATTCGGGATGTGTCCTTCTTGAATTTGACTCCTTGACATTTCTCACAAATTAGCATACCTGACACATAACTAGGCTTTGTCAAAACTGACATCTCAGCATTAATAATCTTGATATTCTTGGTAAAATTTTTGGAAAACACTATCTCTACATATGGTCAAATTTGTCATTTTCTTTTTTGTCATGATGCTAGCCACCTCATGGATGTCCTGAATAGGATTTAGAGGTGCAACGATGTTTCATGACTTGTCTTTCTTTTTGATGACTGATGAGCCTAGTTTTTGATCCAAATTTGGGTAGAATCTATAGTTTATTTGTTGGCAGTTGTCATGGACTTTGATGTTAAATGTTGATATTTTCATAATGTTTCCCTCAAACCATAGACATTGGGCTTAATCCTATCTCTGCAAGTTTTAATGACATTGGCATATTATGTGGAGTATCTATATTGATTTTGCATGTGGTTAATGAATGTTCCTTAGTGTGGTTATAGATGTGCAATTATTGTGTGTACTGACATTGCCATGCAGATTTAATTCGAGGATGCTAAGTTGAGGAAGGTGCCGCTAGCTGGGCATGCACCATAATGTCTAGCAAATGAATCGCTCAAGATCAAAGAAGGTTAATGGAAGAAGATTCTTCATGCAACCGAATGTAACCACCTTGTAGTGGAATTTAATGATTGAGCAGATGTGGACGTTACTACTGTGCTAAATCTGCGTTTGGACTTGCGTGTCTGACTAGATTCCATGCATGCGTGACTACCACCACTCCACTTTCTCTATTTTCCCTAAATGTCCTCCTCTCAGTCATGGAGTTGACTTCCTTGTTTAACTGATAGTATAAATAAAGATCTGACGCTCCTTCCTCAAGAGGTTGCATGATTTAAAATTGTACTTGCACTCTCAAGTTTTCAGTAATACAAATACATTACTCTTTTGTACTTATGATTTACAGTGAATAAAATAAAGTTCTAAGTTCGAACATCTGAGTTCTCATTAGTTTTAGAGGATACTTATCCAAGGGGGGCCACTTGGTGAGTAATCCATCTTCTTAGTTTAGTATTAGTTTAGTATTACTTATTATTTAGTAATTAGTTATAAATCTGGCACTGACTATTCCTACAACTACTAGAATTCCATTTTGTGATTGTTCCTACAACCAAAGCAGACAGAATAGTGCCTTGTTTGTTGCTCAGATTTTTATTCCTATTATGCATTTTAGTTTGATGTAGTTTTCGATTGATGATTGGAATTTATGGTATTCCCTTCTAAGCAATTTACTTTCAGTATTGTGAGTTCCTTAGCTATAGAATGAAATGGGTATTTGAGTTTCTAGTGTACATACTATGCTAACCCATTTCAAGTTCATGTCCTTGGGTTGATAAGTTAAATGCACCTTCATGATGATTGAAATAACTATTCAGGTTAGATTTCCAATCTTTGAATCATGGTTGTAAGGGCTTAGTTATCAAACCATTGTAGGAGGCCAATATTTTTGGCGTCATTGTCAGGGATGGTGTCAAACTAGAGATTCTTTTGGAGTCATTGGTAGCTTTTCTTGTTGTAATGTTTCTGGAAGTTGTTCTTAGTATATCCTCATTTAGGAAGTAATGACCCCCCTTATTCTTTACCAATTCTTTGTGTGAGTTGGCTGATAGTGAGTGATACTGCATGCATAGAGGAAGGAGAAGGGATGATTATGGGAGATTCCTTCCTAACAATCCTAATCCATTCCATCTAGTTGAATATCATAACCTACCAAAAGAAGAAGAAGATCCACACCCCTTTGTTGATGCATTTCTTGATCTGACTAGCTCTAAAGTCTCCTCTGAAGACCAAAATCAGTTTGAGAACCCCTTTGCTTTAGAACTACATCAAGTAGGAATGGGTGATGCAAATAGGAAAAAAACATAACCAACTACCTTTTCCTTTCTCCATTGCCCATCAGAATGAAGTTGACAACATCAAGAACATCCATGCTTTAGTACTCCCCAAGCTTTATGGACTTGTCACAAAATATCCTGATAACTTTTTATTTGAGTTTGACATACTCTACAGGAGTTATGATTATACTACTGAAGCCCACAAGCTTAAGCTATTCCCTACCACTCTAAAAGAGGCTGCATTAAGATGGTTCATGATCCTAGGAAGAGATACTGTGGAAACTTGGGAAGATATGAAGACAAAATTCCTTGAGAAATACAAGGAACATTGTAGGGGTAGCTACATGAGAGGAAGTGACATTTTCATAATGCAACAAAAGGAAGATGAGAGCCTGGAAGATTACATTGCAAGGTTTTTGTTTTTCCTACCAAAATCTTCACACCATACACTTAATGAAGACTCACAAAATTTGTTTTTCCTTAGAGGAATCAATGATAGTTGCACTAATGCCTTGGACCTCATGGGAGGAGGAGATATCTCCCAAGTTCCTTGGGAGGATATCAAGAAAATATGTCAGAACTACTCTAGGGAAGCTTTAAAGAAGGGGAGAACTTACCAATCTTCCATGGGTAAGTCAACTACCAGTGGAGTTTCAAGAATAGAGATTACTCATTTACTAGTAGACTTCAAGCAAGACATTATAAATAATCTAGCTACTCAGCTAGATACACTTCAGGCCAAGAAGAAGAAAGAAGAGGCAAAGGAAATGTTGACAGAGTATTTCCCCCACTACAAACACAAGAAGAGGGACTACAAAAGAAGGATGGTAGCTAACCTTGAAAGCAAGCAAATTACACCTAAGTTCAAACCAATCTGGATTAAAGAAGACCAAGTCTACTATGTTGCACAAAGAAAGCCTTGGGATCCAAGACAAAGTATGCCACTAGATCCACTATCTTATGTTGGGCCATATTTTAATTCCTGTTCATCTGGTAACTAATGGAATCCTCCATACCCATCCAGTTATGGAGGATATCCACCACATCCTTGGAGTAACCCTCCAAATGCTTGGCCCAATCATCAAAGTTCTCCATCCCAGTGGTAGCAACCTCAGGGGAATTGGCAGCAATTTCAAGGGCATTGGTAGCCACCTCCAGGAAATTGGCAGCAAACAAATCAATGGAGAGGAGGACAACAATGGCCTACTCAGACAACCAGCTACATGCATCCACCTTCTCAGCCCCAAAAACTTGCTAATCCAAGCTCAGATGCACCTAAACCTACTCAACTACCAACTCTGTCCACACCCAATCCAAATAACAAACCACAACAACAACTTGCATACTCTATTGATTCAAACCAATTCCCTGCATATGTTATGAGTGTAAGTGACATCCCCTTGCATTCATAAACTACTCTACCAGCACCTTCCAAGTGCATTATCACTGAGTTTCCTATGGAAGAGGAAGAGTAACCTTTGAATGATCTCATTCAACCAAGTGTACCTAAAAATCCTGAACTAGTCCAAGTCAAGCAAACTGAACAAGAACCACCATTACCTCATAGATTGGAAGTTTCCAAGAAGAAGGAAGAAAAGGAGGATACAAATTTCTTTATCTTGGATCAGCTAAAGCATATATGTGTCCAAATACCTCTATTTTAGGCCATAAAGGATGTTCCAATCTACAAAAAGGCAATCAAGGAAGCATGCCTCAGGAAGCCAGGTAGGAAAAAGAAGGACCCAACTACAGTTCATGTGGTGAGACAGATAGCTAACATCATGCTGGGAAAAGTGACTATCCTTAAGTATAATGACCTAGGTAGTCTTGTGGTAGCAGTTGTTATAAATGGGATCCAAGTAAAGAATGCTTTGATTGATTTAGGGGCAACAATAAATGTAATGACCAAAGACATCCTACAACAACTAAACGTTGAAAGCATGAGAGCTATTCCTACTATCCTATAGCTTGTTTATAGCTCTACTATTAAGCCTGATGGTGTAGTGGAAGATCTTGTGGTAGTTTTAGACTCCTGGGAATACCCAAAAAACTTTATGATTCTTTCTCCTAAAGCTACACTAGGCGGGTATCCCATTATTATTGGAAGGCCTTGGTTAGGAACTGCAGATGCATACATTGAATGTCATTCAGGTGACATGACCATTTCAGATGGAAAGAGAACTAAATTTTTTGTTCTTTATCCACCTTCTCAACCATCTCATGATGAAGATAATCATGTATGGCGACATGTTGGTGAAGAGGTTGAGGAAGTTAATTTTGTGAGCAATTTATGATGCTAGGAAGAAGCTCTTTCATGCAACTCCAAGATGAGGATGAAGTATTGGCTAACATCATTCAAAACCATTGTGAAGTGGAGGAAGCATCATCTTCTCATTCTACTACTCCAGTCAAGATACTTTTTCCTACTCTTCCTGCAACCACTATTCATGTAGACATTCTTCCTATAGCCACTCTTCCTACAGCCATTGTTCCTATAGACAAAATTCTTGCAACAAAAGGTATGTCACATAAATTTATGCCATATGAATTAAAGGTACCATGTGTTAATAAAGTAGCCATGATAGAGTTAACTACACAAGTACAGGTGTTAGAGGGAAAATATTTGAATGTTAATAGTAAATTAAGTGAAGAACAACAATTGTTATTGGAAAACTTATTAAGGACCCATCAACATGCATTTGTGTGGGATTATCATGATATGAAGGGACTAGACCCTAAACTTTGTACACACAAAATTTATGTCAGAGATGATTGCACCCCAGTAAGACAACCACAAAGAAAAATTAACCCTGCACTAAGAGAAATTGTAAAAAGGGAACTGCAAAAATTACTAGATGCAGGATTTATCTACCCCATTTCAGATATTCAGTGGGTGTATCCATTAGTGATTATGCCCAAGAAATGAGGAAAATGGTGAGTTTTTATTGATTATAGGAACTTAATGCTTTCACCAAGAAGGACCACTTTCCCTTACCCTTCATTGATCAAGTTTTGGACACACTTGCAGGAAAGCAATAATTTTCTTTTCCAGATGGATTTAGTGGTTACAACCAAATCCAAATTGCACCAGAGGACCAGGAGAAGACCACATTTACCTGCCCATGGGGGACCTATGCCTATTCAGTACTTCCATTTGGCTTATGCAATGCACCTGCAACTTTTCAGAGGGCAGTCACTAACATATTCTCAGACATTTCTCATGATTGCATAGAAATTTATATGGATGACTTTACCACTTATGGTGTTGATTTTAATCAAGCATTGGAAAATCTTAGGAGAGTCCTATAGAGATGTGAAGACCAAAACTTGTCCTTAAATAGTGAAAAGTGCTTCATGATGATGCAGGAAGGTGTAGTTCTTGGCCACTACATCTCCCATAAGGGAAATCAAGTAAATCTTGCAAAGATTGAGGTAATCGCAAATCTACCCACACCTGCAAAATAGAAGGATGTTAGGAGTTTCTTGGGTAATGAAGGATATTATAGGTGTTTCATCAAGGATTTCATCAAGGTAGCAGCACCATTGTATACTCTTCTCACTAAAGATGTTGAATTTCAGTGGACTGAAGCTTGTGACAAGGCATTTTCTATCTTGAAGATAGCTTTGACTCATGCTCCTATACTCAAAGGACCTAATTGGGAACTTCCTTTCCACATCCATACTAATGCATGAGATTATATCATAGGAGCAGTCTTAGGATAGAAAGAAGGAGTTGTTGAAAATGCAATTTACTTTGTCAGCAAAAATTTACAAGGAGCTAAATTCAATTATACAGTGACAGAGAAAGAAATGTTGGCAGTAATCTATGCACTGAACAAATTCAGACATTACATAATAAGCTACCAAATCTTTGTGCACATTGATCATGCAACTATTAGATATCTCATGAATAAACCTTTGATCACAAATAGGTTGGAAAGATGGTTATTTTAGATGTAGGAGTTTGATATAACCATTGTGGATAAGCTAGGGAAGGCCAATGTTGTTGTAGATTTTCTTTCAAGGTTGACTACATCAGAAGACAATCAACCCATAGATGACTCTTTTCCTGATGAGAATCTATTCTCCCTCAGTATACAAACACCCTGGTATGTTGACATAGCCAATTATTTGGTCACAGGTAGAGTTCCTTCTCACTTCTCTCCAAAAGAGAAAAGGGAACTCATTGAAAAATCTTTTCCTTTCTCTTGGATTTTTGGATGTTTATTTTATACTGGACTAGACCATGTCATGAGGAGATGTGTGAGAGAAGATGAGACATATGAAATTTTGCATGCATGTCACAACGAACCATGTGGAGGACACTTTGCAGCCAAGAGGACAACAATGAAGATTTGGAACACAAGATATTACTGGCCAATACTTCACAAGGATGCAGGAAGGTATACTAGAAAATTTGATAGATGTCAAAGAATGGGCAGACCAACCAGATATGATGAGATGCCACTTTTCCCTCAGATAGTAATCACTCCCTTTGACAAGTGGGGATTGGATTTTGTGGGACCCATTGACCCTCCATCAAATGGTAAGTCTTATATATTGGTGTGCACTAATTATGTGACAAAGTGGGTAGAAGTTAAGGCCATGAAGCATGCAAGAGATAACAAGGTTGCAAAATTTCTTTATGAGGAGATTTTTACAAGATATGGAGTCCCAAGGGAAATAGTGACTGATCAAGGGGCTCAATTCACATCAACCCTTGTTGCAACACTATTTAATGAGTACAACATAAGGCATAGAAAGTCTACTCCTTATCACCCCCAGGCTAATGGCCAAGTTGAGTTTACCAACAAAGAAATTGAATCCATTATGACCAAAACGGTAGCTATTCATAGAAAGAATTGGGAAAAAAGATTACCAGAAGTTGTTTGGGCCTATAGGAAAACCTAGAAAACAACTACAAGATTCAGTCAATTTGAGTTGTATAGAAAGACAACCATGATGCCCATTGAATTTGAAGATAAGACTCTTCAGACTGCAGTAGACTTGGGGATGGATATTTCTAAGGCACAAAGAGAAAGAATCATGCAACCAAATGATTTGGATGAGATAAGAAGAGCAACCTTGCATCATATAGAGGTAGTGCAAAATCAAAAAATCAAGTGGCGCGAAAAATTTATCAAGGACAAGAAATTCCAACCAGGAGAATGGGCCCTGCTCTATTACTTAAGATATCAGGACAATGCATAAAAATTATAGACAATGTGGCTAGGACCATATGAAGTTGTTGAGGTATTTCATAATGGAGCTATTCAGCTTACTACCATTGACCCTGTAAGATTCAAATTACTTGTCAATGATCATTGCCTCAGATTATATCACAAGTCAACTTTGAAAGAAGAGTTCCTATAGCAATTCACCCAGCATTCAACACCCGAGCTTCTTGCAGCCGAAGGAAGTGGACCTAGTGTCCCTCCTTCTGGCTAATTAAGGTATGTACTTGTCATAATAAAGACTTCCACTTACTTCGCCCATCCATCACCATCTTTCTCTCTCTTCCATCACTTCATTCCACCTCACCTCATTCCACTTTATTTTCATTAATTGCTCAATTTATTCCCTAAAAAGGTGAACGGTACTTTCTCCACGATCTTTACAACAAATCCTCCACACATTCAAGTATGTGCACATTAATTTCTATATTTTAATCATCTTTTAAGTGCATTCATTTAATCACTGCATGTTAGTATAGATGTTCACATAACATGTCATTACTCCCTATCAAATCGCCACTCCCATCTTGCATTTGTGAACACATGTCCAAATTTAGGTTGGGGGGGGAAGAAAAAGATGTAAAAATATTTCCCATGTGTCAATTTATGCTAGGCTACATCAAAAAATTTAAAATGAGTTGATTTGAAATCTGAGTGAGAGGACGACTTGCATGTGTGAAGTGACATTAACTACAACTGCCATTTCTTCCCATCATAATTATCCTTTATCACTCTTTTTCTTGTCATTATTGACTCTTTTGTAATCTTGAGTTGCAAGAAAAAAGGTAAAACAAAAGAAAGGGAAAATTTAGTCGATATTGGCACTAGAAATTTAGCAGGTATTGTAGGAAGGTGAACTTGATTTTCAAATAGAATTGTAGGAAAGAAATTCTAGAGCATTTTTTTTATTGCAGACAATAGGAGGTGGGTTAATTTGAAATGAACCCACAATGCATGATGTTTTATTGCAGGATGCACACAACCTGGCTGAATTTAGAAACTGTGGATGGCTAGATTACTTCATGAAGCTGGATGGCTTTGATGAAAGAATTGCCTTTGAATTTTCCCAGACATTTTCCAAAGGAAAAGCCACAGTAAAAGGGTTGGAAGTTGTGGCAACTGAGGAAATAATTGCAGAGTTCATAGGGTTACTGGCGGGTGGTGAAAATTACCCTACCTCCAAAGATGCCAGATCAGCTAGGGTCAAATTCACAGAGCCAAACGACCCCCCATTGAGCATAGATAAACAGGGTGCAAAGAGAATGTCTTTTCCCAAGCCATGGAAGGAGATAGTAATTTATGTTATCAAATAAATCACCTGTGAGGGTTTCTAGTTGAATTTGCATTCTGTGCACTTCAAGCTTTTGAATCACATGAGGCACAGAAGGAGGATGAGTGTGCCTAATGTGCTATACAATCTTCTCTCAATCATGGTGGTTGAGACCCAAAAAGGTAGGGATAATTTTGTTTCCCACCATTTTCTGGTTAAATTTCTAGTTCAAAAGTCTTTGCATGATGTATCTAGAATGACTTGGGAAGAATTTATGAATTTTAATCAAATTAGACCTGAGCACTTGCAACCTAGGGTTTTACCTCAACCCTCTAGGTCTAGTAGGAGATTGAGAATGGTTGAACCCACTCTTGGTGCTTCAACCTCTAGCACAGGTTCTAGTGTGAACCCTCCTACAGTAGAAGAAACCATAGAAATTAGTTCTTCTAGAATAGAGCACTCAAAAAAGAAATCTCTTCATTAGATTTTGATGATGACGTTCCACTTGAAACCCTAATGAAAACTAGGGCACAATAGAGAGAAGTAGAAATGAGAAAAGGGAAGGATAAAACATAGCCTATAGAAAGAAAGGCGCCAAGTTATAAGAAGAGGAAGGATGACACTATTCATCCTACATCCAAAGAAAAATGTGAGAGACCTCCTAGGAAATCAAGACCAGCTGGGCTAGCAATTGGTATGCCTCCACAGGAAAGCCCTAAGCCTAGTGAAACATCACATGAGGACCCTAAAGCTCCAATGGGGTAGGAGAATGTCAAAGAAGAAGACATATTTGGGAGACCAGAAAATATAACACTGGCCGATCTTGCTAACATTGTAGAAGAGTTTGAGGAAAATCAGGATTTCCTGCAACATGAACAAGAAGTCCAGTAGCAAGAAGTTCTACAACAACAGTTAGAACTAGAGCGGGAGTTCCTGCAGCCACAACAAAAACAAGAATGAGAGGCCCTACAACAAGAAGTGGGAGAAGAAATAGTACCCCTGTAGCTAGAGACAACTGTACAACCTGAATCCATGCAGATAGTGCTATATGAGGAGCCACCATCAACAAAAAGACTAGCAGGAATTCATAATCCTCCTGATTTTAAAGTACATACAATTTTTTTGAATTTATGGAAAGAAATACAAAGGAGGGAGGAAGAATGGAAAAAGGAAAAACAAAAATTGAAGAAGGAAATTCAAAAGAGGGATGAGGATATTGAAGATAAGGATGCAAAAATTGCCACCCTGAAGTAGAGGGTGGATGATATGGAAACCTTGGTACCATAGATTTTGGAATGTAGGATCCCTCCAAGGGTCTATGCTCTACACCTGAAAGAGAAATATCTCTCTTTTAAGTTGTCAAGGATTGCCTTAGGTTTGAATCTTTCTATTGACACACTTGTTGAATTTTTTAATGCTTATAGGATTGCCTCACCTAAAATGAAGAATTTGTTGTGTGAGTTTTATTTGCATAATTATGTTGTAACTCAAGACCATGATTGGAATTTGTTGTTGTATGTTGGGGATGTCCAATTGAGGGCATTTATGTCTTAGGTGCAAAATGAGATTAGTTGGGGATAGCAACACGGGGCTTATAAGCAACTAGAGTCTAACATCCCTCTGCCCATTAGGGTTGACTCAAGCAACCCAAGGGATATTTACAGAGAATGGAAAAAAATACTTCTTAGACCTAGTTATGGAAACAAGATTATGCCTTGGATTGAGGAAATTTATAGTGAGTATGAGGTAAAGGCAACAAAAAAGGAGGAAACTATGTGAAGATGCCTATCACAAGGATGGAATAGCCTAACTGATGAGCTGAAGCAGGATGAGCTTCATTCCATCCACAATTATGTAGTAGTAGTAAAAAGGATTGATAGGTATATTCAAATTGGGAGAACGAAGGGGCGATGTTGGCTTCCCCTAACTTTCCAGCCACCCATTCTCATGTGGCCCATGCCAAACTTTAGATTCTACCAGTATGACATTGTTGTAAAAAAACAAAGATGGAGAAAATTTGATAGATTAGGAGGATTCTATTGGGATCCTGATTCACACACAACAACCACTGATGTTGGACAACTATTAGTTGCAAATTTCCAAGTTTTGACCAAGCAGAAGAACAACCCTTCCCCTATTGGAGGACCAAAAAAATGTTAGGTTGGGGGGAGTGATGAGCCTAGTTTTTGGTCCAATTTTGGGTAGAATCTATAGTTTATTTGTTGGTAGTTATCATGGACTTTGATGTTAAATGTTGATATTCTCATAATGTTTCCCTCAAACCATAGACATTGGGTTTAATCCTATCTCCAAAAATTTTAATGACATTGGCATATTATGTGGATTATCTATATTGATTTTGCATGTGGTTAATGAATGTTCCTTAAGGTGGTTATAGATGTGTAGTTATTGTGCATACTGACATTGCCATGAAAATTTAATTCAAGGATGCTAAGTTGAGGAAGGCACCACCAACTAGGCATGCACCATAACATCTAGCAAAGGAATCACTCAAGGTCAAAGGAGCTCGACGATAGAAGATTCCTCATGCAACTAAATACAACTGCCTTGTAGTGGAATTTAATGATTGAGCAGACACGTGCATTACTGTTGTGCTAAATCTGCATTTGGACCTACGTGTCTGACAAAATTCCATGCATGCGTGACTGCCACCGCTCCACTTTCTCTGTTTTCCCTAAATGGCATCCTCCCAGTCGTGGAGTTGACTTCCTTGTTTAGCTAATAGTATAAATAAAGATCTAATGCTTCTTCCTTAATAGGTTGCATGATTT
This sequence comes from Sequoia sempervirens, assembly GCA_007258455.2. NCBI lineage: Eukaryota > Viridiplantae > Streptophyta > Pinopsida > Cupressales > Cupressaceae > Sequoia > Sequoia sempervirens. Next base: position 124,359,216 of record VDFB02000003.1, on the reverse strand, counting down.
GATATTGTACTTGCACTCTCAAGTTTTTAGTAATACAGATACATTACTCTTTTGTACTCATGATTTACAGTGAATAAAATAAAGTTTTGAGTTCGAGCATCTGAGTTCTCATTAGTTTTAGAGGATACTTATCCAAGGGGGCCCACTTGGTGAGTAATCTGTCTTCTTATTTTAGTATTAGTTTAGTATTACTTGTTGTTTAGTAATTAGTTAGAAATCTAGCACCGACTATTCCTGCAGCCACTAGAATTCCATTCTGTGACTGTTCCTGCAGCCAAAGCAAATAGAGTAGTGCCATGTTGCTCAAATTTTCATTCTTGTTCTGCATTTTAGTTTGATTTAGTTTCCGATTGATGATTGGAATTTATGGTATTCCCTTCTAATCAATTTACTTTAAGTATTGTGAGTTCCTTAGTTGTAGAATGAATGGATACTTTGAGTTCCTAGTGCACATACTGTGCTAACCCATTTCAAGTTCATGTCCCTGGGTTGAAAATTTAAATGCACCTTCATGATGATTGAAATAGCTATTCAGGTTAGATGTCCAATCTCTAAATCATGGTTTTAATGGCTTAGTTATCAAATCATTGTGGGAGGCCAACAATGATTGTATGTGGTTGATTCTGACAAAAAGACTGGGGTAGTTAGGCTCCTGGTATGATTCATGGTCATCCTTGTCTGTGACTGTTTGCTTTATGCAATGGTATGACCTTGCACACCATTGATTTATGTCATATCATAGTGTTTGTTGACCATTGCAATAATCTTCCCAATGATGATTACTGTAACATCTATTTTTACTTTGGAAAAATATTGAAGGGTTTCTTTGTCTGCACTAACATCCATCTTCTTCTGTCTAACAATCCTTCTTCTTCTGTCCTTTGACAATGTCCTGTGACACACAAAATTACAACCGCATTCCCATGTAGGCATTTGCATTAGTACGTAGGCTATCCATCCCACATTTTCATATATCTACTTACATATCATTTGCATACATCCATTTACTCATCATTTGCATAATTCCATTTGCATTTAACACAACATATAGGAACATTTACATTTAATACATCATAACATAAAACATTGCATTAACATATTCCCATAATCATAACACATTGCATACATAACCATATTCTCATTAATAGCATCACATCTTATAATCATAAGCATAGCATCAATACATACATACATCTTCATATAACATCAGGACGTCATCATAAGTTGCATGACCATCATAAAGAATACATCATTATCCACCATTCCATCACATTATAACACATAGATACAACATTATCATCACATGATAACACATACATCACATAATATAAAATGCATCATTATCGGAACCATAAGCATAGGCCACATCCCATAAACATTATAAAACATCATGCATAATCACATAACACATAGCATATAATCGTCGCCAAAAGTGATATATATATATATATATATATCTCAAAAAGGTGTCACAGTAACAATGTCATAAGTTATCTCCCAGAATAGAGCTTGCAGGCTCGATGCATACAAAATACAAGTGTCAAAATAAATGAGTCAACAGAGGTATATCATGTACTGCCATGATCTCTGAAACCTAAGTTGTTGCTCTTCCCCCAACTAGACCTACTATGAGAGTGTCTGTTGCAAGACCAACTATTGTTGACAACCTCTGATGCACTAGGGGCCCGCTACTCTGGTGGAACTGCATCCTCATAGAGTTGTCTGTAATATTGCCCTCTACATCCAATCTAGGCAACCTCTCAAATCATGTCAATTGTAGACCCACTGTAGGTGGCAATAAAATCCATACTCCTTTGTTTTTCCTACTGTGCCTTGATGACTATGGTGTCCCTCTCCATCTATAAACCATCTCTCGCTTCCCGTAGAGACTGAACCTCAACCTCCAATGCTTGTAATCTGGCTTGTAGATTCGTTAGCTCCTGATCTCTCTCCCCTACACCACCCCTAATAGGTACATCCTCAAAACCCTCCTCTCCACCCCCAGGGTAAGGCCTACAGCCCATCTATTTGCTGCTCTGTTGTAGCTACTAAAATCATGGGACCCCATGGCATCACCCCCCTCAAAATTAATGTTTGACCTAGGGTTTATAACTGGACACACCCTATGGCATGTTTGACCACACCTTTGACTACTCTAAACTTGTCGAAATTTGAAACTAACTTCACCACTATGTTTTCTTTGTCACAATGCAATAAACTGCATCATGACAAAGAGGGACAAAATGTAGACACATAAAAATAACCTAGGCATGCAAGCTTTATTTTTCTGTCTTATCATATTTCGTCTCAACATAATTAAATATTTTAATTATGCCTTATGGTCCAAATTCAACTAATAATTAAATAATTATTAATAATTTAATGAATTCACATCTTTTATGCCTATTGTGTTATTTGGAATAATATTGAAGATTTGTTCCCCATAAAACATTCCATTTCAAATGTAGAGGGTTTTGGAACACACTCAAACAACCTCAGCCTAATCACAATTGGACAAGGAAAACACTCTTCCAAAGGATCTTAATTTTTAGACATCAACTCACCCTCAAAACCCTTATAGGGTTCCAAACACACAAAAAAATGGCATAAAGCTCTACAAACACCTCAAGACCTTATACCCTTGGAGCTTCAAACACCTTTTACCAAGTTCTTCAACATACTAAGAGATTTCATAGGGTTCCTTTGCACCAATATTGAGAAACATTCAACCGACCTGCAAGAAGGCTACTAGAATTAGCCTTGTTTTACAAACAAAGTACCTCTTAGACTTCTCCTAATCCCTCAATCTTCTGGATAGTCCTCAAATGTGTCACAAAACACCCAAATCCATAGTTCTTTGACAATTTCATGCTCTCTATGTTACCATTCTCCAAAACCCTCAATTTACTTACAAACACCTAGGGTTATCTATATGTCACCCTTCCAAGGATTTCCAAGCCTAACCAAAACATCACACAACTTTAATAGGGTCTACACAAACATAATAAACACTCACAAGGCCTTTAACCTCATTAGTTTTCAAAATCACTACTTTAGTTTCTCTTTTTCATGTCAAAAACCCATATTTCTAGCCTAGGGTAACACCACCGAGCCTATATACACCTTGACATGGTTCCAATAAAGCATGGAAACTTAAATTAACATAATACAAGCCTTTCCTCTGAATCATAGGTCACCACAGTAGGAGGAAAGGCTCCATTCTTAAATAAAATGAAAACTCAGACCCTACTGGCCTGTTACAAGCAGAGCAAGAAAAGTGAAGATTTTCTTTCACAAAATCAATTAAAGGAGCCTCAAAATAGAAGGAGATGTATATTAAAACATGTTACCAAAATATTATGAGATTCATATCCTTGGAGGCCTGTACTGGGCCGTACACAACAAGGAAGATTAAAAACTCATAAAGTCTACTCACAAACGTTGGCTTCTTTATTAGAAATGTTTTCAAAAATTGATTGAACCCCCTCATTCGAGCCTTCAAGAGGATTTTATACATTTTCAATTCAAAAATTGTCCCTCAACCGATGACAACTGTCCTTAGAACTTAAAATTACTTTTCATATTCCCTTAAACTATGTTTTGTTAACATTGTTACATTAGTTATGCAACTTTTGACATATTGACTCCTAATTACTAAGGACTCAAAACACACCTTGTTACAAGATAAATAGTATTTTTAGACCTTATTTGATACCAAAAAACATTGAACACTCCCTCATATGACCTAGAAACCCAAAGAGTCACCTTATTACACATCACCATTTCAAATTTTGAAACATGGTTGTAGGTGCCCCTACACCATACAACCCCCCTAAAAGAAATTCATGCCCCATGAATTGGGGTTGATACCACCATGCCCAAGATTTATTAATACACCATTGATCCATAGGGAATTTCCATTGACCCATTTTTCTTTGTGCTCCATGTTGCTATGTCTTTATACTTTTCCCTGCACTTGAAAGTGTTGCACCTTTTACTCTCAGACCTATCAGTGGTCTTTGTGCCATTTCCTAAAAAAACCTGAAGTCACTTCCTTTTTTACACCTACAAACAGACAAGGGTGAGTAGCTCCATACATCTCTTCCATTTTTGACTCTTTCTCTTGCTTGAACCTACTTGGATCACTTTGTCCACCATGTCTCTTTACCCCTGTCTAAGAGCTTACTGTCTTATCAACATTCTTTGTCCCTAGACCTGCATGTGCCTTAATGGGTCCTATTAAACTTCATCCTTCAAACTTACTGTCAAATCAGATTTTACCCCTATTGCACCTATGTTCTCAATCCTAGACCTGATTGTAATATCATAATTCTTGTTTTCTTCTACAACATTTATCAACTCCTTACTACCACACATGATAACCTTAGCTTTACCTTTCACATCCTCTACAAGTGGATTCAAGACAAACTTATGACCATCCTTCATTATAGTGTACTAATTTTCTCTTCCATCATACATGGCAAACCTATCATACTTCCAAGGTCTTCCTAGGAGTATGTGGTAGCAGTCCATTGGGAGGATATCACAAACAACACTGTCCTTATAATCCCCAATCTGATTTCTACAATAGCCTTCTCATTCACCAATAAATATTGACCATCACTTAGCCAAGATACCTTGTAAGGAAATTCATGAGGAATCCTTTTCAAGTTTAACTTGTTCACCATTTCACATGACACCATATTTTTAGTTGATCCAGAATCAACTACAATTTTACATACCTTTCCCTTGCTCTTGCAAGTGGTTTTGAAAATCCTCTTCCTGTGCAATGGTTCTACTTCTTTGGAAGTCTTCAAAAGTTGTTTGTGCAGCATCAAAGCTTCTCCAACTTCAAGGTTTATAGGATGGATTGATGAACTAATGATTTCCTCTTCATCCTCTTGCACAAGTTGAACTCTTTTATCACCTTTACTTCCACTTGATGAAGCACCAATCTTATCAGGACACTTGTAGGATGGATGGACAAATTCATTGCAAGTGTAACATCTACCTGAAAACATATTGGAACTCCTACCTCCTCCAAATATGCCCCTTGTGCCTCTCCATCCACCTCTAGAATCATATTTCTCTTGTACTTTCATGGCATCTTCTTGATTTTCATTGTTTGGCTTTGGATTAGGCATAGATCCTCTACCTCTTGATGCATTACCTCTACCCCTAGTTGCTTTATCTTGTCTTCTCTTCATTTTCTCCTCCACCCTGATTTCCATTTGATAAAATTCCTCTACATTCATAGGGTTAGCCAAAACCAATTCATCTTGTATGTTAAACCTCAAACCACCCATATATCTAGTAACTTTTTCATCTTCATTCTCATGATGACTAGACCTCAAAATTAGTTTATAAAATTCCTCAGTATAAGACTTAATGTCCATTTCTTTTTTCCTTAAGCTTTATAATTTCTTAAACATTTGAACTTGATGATCCTTGGGTAAGAATTTACCTTTTATTTTTGATACCATCTTGTCCCATGAGGTGATTTTGGACTTTCCTTGCTTTCTCCTCTCTGATTGAAAGTAGTCCCACCATACCAAAGCATGGACCTGCAACTTTTTTTTTGCAATCTTTACTCTTTGCTCCTCAGGAACCTCATCACATTCAAAATGGTTATCTAATGTTGCAATCCAATCAAGTAGCTCTTCATAATTTAGAATTCCACCATATTTTGGAACATCAATATTTACCTTAGGCTTGCCATTCCTAACTACCTTCACTAGCTTTGCAATTCTTTGATCCTCTAGGTCAAGCTCTTCTTCCATATCTTAAAACTCATCATCCCCCTCTTCATCTGACTCACTCTCTTCCACTTCCCTTCATTTGTTTGTCCCCAAGGCTATGATTCTTTCCTCCAACTCTCTGATTTCTCTAGCATGTCTATCTTTCATCTCCTTCATCTCTTTAGCCATATCTTTGTTCTTTGGAGGCATCTTTGAATACTAAACTCTTCACTTCTTCTCACAACCTACAAAATGCAAACAAATCTACTCCATAATGCTTTGATACCACTATGATGCAAAGGATTTTGGAACACACTCAAACAACCTCAACCTAATCACAATTGGACAAGGAAAACACTCTTCCGAAGGATCTTAATTTTTAGACATCAACTCACCCTCAAAACCCTTATAGGGTTCCAAATACAAAAAAAACTAGCATAAAGCTCTACAAACACTTCAAGACCTTAGACCCTTGGAGCGTCAAACACCTTTTACCAAGTTCTTCAATATACTAAGAGATTTCATAGGGTTCCTTTACACCAATATTGAGAAACATTGAACTGACTTGCAAGAAGGCTACTAGAATTTGCCCTATTTTACAAAAAAAGTACCTCTTAGACTTCTCCTAATCCCTCAATCTCCTGGACAGTCCTCAAATGTGTCACAAAACACCCAAATCCACAGTTCTTTAACAATTTCATGCTCTCTATGTTACCATTCTCCAAAACCCTTGATCTGCTTACAGACACCTAGGGTTATATGTATTTCACCCTTTCAAGGCTTTCCAAGCCTAACCAAAACATCACAAAAATTTAATAGGGTCTGCACAAACATAATAAACACTCACAAGGCCTTTAACCTCGTTAGTTTTCAAAATCACTACTTTAGTTTCTCTTTTTCATGTCAAAAACCCACATTTCTAGCCTAGGGTAATACCACCCAGCCCTATAGACGCCTTGACATGGTTCCAATAAAGCAAAAAAACTTAAATTAACATAATATAGGCCTTTCCTTCGAATCATAGGTCACCACAGTAGGAGGAAAGGCTCCATTCTTAAATAAAATGAAAACTCAAACCCTACTGGCCTATTACAAGTAGAGCAAGAAAAATGAAGATTTTTTTTCACAAAATCAATTAAGGGAGCCTCAAAACAGAAGGAGATGTATATTAAAACATGTTACCACAATATTATATGAGTTTCATATCCTTGGAGGTTTGTACTAGGTTGTACATAGCAAGGAAGATTAAAAACTCAAAAAGTCTACTCACAAATGTTGGCTTCTTTATTGGAAATGTTTTCAAAAATTGATTGAACCCCGTCATTCGAGCCTCCAAGAGGATTTTATACATTTTCAATGCAAAAACTATCCCTCAACCGATGACAACTGTCCTTAGAACTTAAAATGACTTTTCATATTCCTTTAAACTGTGTTTTGTTAACATTGTTACATTAGTTATGCAACTGTTGACATATTGACTCCTAATTACTAAGGACTCAAAACACACCTTGTTTCAAGATAAATGGTATTTTAGACCTTATTTGATACCAACAAACATTGAACACTCCCTCAAATGAACTAGACACCCAAAGAATCACCTTATTACACATCACCATTTCAAATTTTGAAACATGGTTGTAGGTGCCCTTGCACCAATTTCCCTTGTATTTTCCACGCTACCATCCATCTCCTTCATGCTAACATTTCTTCTCTTCCTTCATCCTCTAGTATTCTTATCCATTTCAACAACACACTCGTGTTCTCTGAACCCGCCTATCCTCTTGAGGGGGCATACCACTACCTCCTCGTCATCCTTCCTCTCCTCACCTATGCTAGGGCATATCCTGAACCAAATTTTATTTTTCACAATGCGATAAAATACATCATGACAAAGAGGGGTAAAATGTAGACACATAAAAATAACCTAGGCCTGTAAGCTCTATTTTTCTGTATTACCATATTTCACCTCAACATAATTAAAATATTTAATTATGACCTATAGTCCAAATTCAACTATTAATTAAATAATTCTTAATTATTTAATTAATTCATATATTTTATTCCTCCTAATTATTTAAATAAATAAATTACATTTATTTATTTAAGTACGTCACTAATTCCCTATGTCTCTCTATAATTAAGTAAATTTCTCAATTTATTTAATTATTATTCACTTTATACTTTCCTCTACAATTAAATAATTCTCACTAATTATTTAATTGTTCTTTTGTCTTTTCCTCCAAATTTAAATAAAATTATTTATTTAAATTCCCATTCCCACTTTCCCACCAAGTAAATAATTAAAAAATTATTATTTACTGTCCTAGTCCCACCACTTTTGAATTAAATTTACTTTTAATTCAAAATGTCAACTCTGCCTCATAAATCAAATAATTTTGAAATTATTATTTGATTCTCCAACAATCTCTTTTTCGTGCCCAATATCATCTTGTCACATGCATCCCTATCCATTGATTTAATTTTCCTAAAATTAAATCATAGTCCTCCATTTCAAATTTTACCCTAATTTTGCCCTAACCCTAATTGCTAGTTGTCACATTCAATCTCAGACTTTCATCTTAGGGCATTTCTCAACTGGCAATCCTGGCCATTCATCCAAAATTGACTTTTCTATAAAAGGAAATGTCAACCTCGTTTTTCATGCTTCATGCTTGCAAATTTCTGAGTACACTTGCAATTGTTAAGTACAATCCTTCAATATTTTGCTAAGGTCTTTGTCATAGGTCATAGTTGCTCACAAAAATATGAGGGAAAACACTATTTATAGAAAAATGGAGAGGGGAAATGAAGGTGACTCATGGAGTGCATGAATTTTTTGGTGATATTGTTCATTTGTTTGGGCTTTTATGTTCCATTGTGCTTCATTGTTAGCTAGGGTTTAGTTTTTTTATGCTTTATATCGCTAACCCGAATTTTTCCTCAGTTACAGGATCGAATGGTGGAAAAAGTTGAAAAGACAGTTCATTCCTGGGGACTATGAGATGGATTTGTTGAAGAAGATGCAAGGGTTCAAACAAGCAGGAAAATTTGTTAAGGAGTATATAGAAGAATTCTATTGAGTCTTGATCAAAATGGATCATTCTATGGCCAACAACGAGAAAGTTTCCCATTAAATAAATGGGTTGAAGTTGAGCATTCAAGAATAGTTGAGTCTGGTAAGAATGTCTACCATTGAAGATGCATATCAGTTTTCTTTGAAGGTAGAAGAGAAGTTGACTAGATGGTTTGAAAGTAAGTAAAGAGGTGGAGGTCGTGGTGGAAGGACTACTAGGCGGTCATATGGAAATCGAAATGAAGATCAAAAGAAGTGCAAAGGATCTAGTAGCAACTAGAACCAAAAAGGAGATAACACCTATCGTCCTCATGATCAGAATAATGGAGACCAAAGAGGAAGAGGAAGATCTAGACAGGACCAAGGAGAGGACGCATTCAAGGAACCTATTTCCAGTGTGGAGAAGAAGGGCATAGAGCATATGAGTATCCCCAACATCAAGGAAGGACAAATAGAAGACCTGAGGGTAATGCACGAGTTGCACATGCAGATGAAGAAGTTGAGTCTTCACATTCTAAGGATGCAAAAAGAGGATAGGTTCTTGTTACTAGAAGAGCCTTGTTGAATGAGGAGAAAGAACCAAATCAAAGGAAGAATTTGTTTTGTACCAGATGTAAGTGTGAAGGTAAAGTTTTCAATGTTTTATTAATGGAGGTAGTACTGATTACCTTGTTTCAAAAGAGATGGTTAGTAAGTTGCATTTGGAGAGAAGAAGGCATTTGAATCCATATCGGATTGCTTGGTTACAGAAGGACCATAAATTTTTGGTAAATGAACAATGTCTGATAAAGTTCAAGATTGGAAATTACCATGATGAGGTATTGTGCGATATTATGCCTATGGATGTTTATCATATGTTGTTGGGAAAACCATGGCAGTTTGATTGATGAGCAGCACATGATGGACATGCCAACACCTATTCTTTGACCAAGGAAGGAGTTCATCATAAGTTGAAACCCTTGACAGAGGCAGAGGAAAAGGTATGCAATAATGCAAGTATTTGTTTGGTTGATGGAAGAAAGTTCCTAGAAGGTGTGAAGCATGAGCATATGTGTTTTGCATTGATTCGTAGAGTTGATAAAGAAGATACTAATAAGGTACATGTAGAGGTTTTAAATTTGTTGAATGAGTTCCAAGATATTATTTCTAATAATGTACTTGAAGGGTTGCCTCCAGTAAGAAAGATTAGTCATCAGATGGATCTAATTCCTGCAACCAATTTTCCAAATAAGGAAGCTCATCGTATGACTCCAACAGAGAGTGAAGATTTGAATAAACAAGTATAAGAGTTGTTGTGGAAGGGATTGATCAGAGAGAGTTTGAGTCCATGTGCAGTACCTATAGTACTAGCACCAAAGAAGGATGGGGAATGGCGGATGTGTATAGATTATAGAGCCATTAACAAGATCACCATGAAGTATAGATTTCCCTTGCTGAGAATGGATGACATTATGGATTGTTTGAGTGGAGCTGAGTACTTCACGAAGATAGATTTGAAGAGCAGATATCACAAAATCTGGATTAGAGAAGGAGATGAATGGAAGACAACCTTTAAAACTAAGGAGGGTTTATACTAGTGGTTAGTCATTCCTTTTGGGCTAACCAATGCACCAAGCACATTTATGCGGCTTATGAATGAGGTATTGAAAGAATTTTTAGGAAAAATTGTTATTGTTTATTTGGATGATATTTTGATTTTCAGTAAGACATTGGAGGAGCACTTGATGCATATCTGAAGATTTTTTGAGAAGCTAAGGGAAGAGAAGTTGTTGATTACTTTGAAGAAATGTAGTTTTGTCAAGAGAGAGTGGTCTATCTAGAAATTTTTGTCTTAGTATAGGTTCTTAAAATGGATTAAGAGAAGGTGAGAGCTATCATTGAATGGCCTACCCTGAGGAGTGTTATAGAGGTAAGATCATTTCATGGTCTAGCAAGTTTTTACAAAAAAATTATTAAGAATTTCAGTAGTATTTATGCACCTCTAACTGAAGCAATGAGAGGGGATAGAAAAGAGTTTAAGTGGACTATAGGAGCAGCCAAATTTTTTGATACGTTGAAGGAGAAAGTTATAGAGCAACCTATTTTGGCACTTCCAGATTTCAATAAGGTCTTTTAGGTATATTGTGATGCTAGTGACACTACCATAGGAGTTGTTTTGAGTCAAGAAGGTAAGTTTGTTGCTTATATTAGTGAGAAGTTGAATGATGCTAAGAAGAAATATTTTTTCTATGATCAAGAGTTTTATGCTATAGTTCAGGCTTTGATGAAATGGAGACACTATTTGTTTCCAAAAGAATTTGTTTTATATACTGATTACTAGGCTTTGCAATATCTCAATAGTCAAGGAAAGTTAAATCAAAGGCACTTAAAATGGGTTGTGTTTTTGCAAAGATACTTTTATTTTGAAGAAAAGGAGTGCAAGGTCAAACAAAATTGTAGATGCCTTAAGTAGAAGGAAAAATGTGCTTATAGAGATGAATATAGAGGTTGTTGGGTTCAATGAACTCAAGGGTTTGTATCCAGAAGATCCATACTTTGCATAAGCTTGGAAGGCTTGTTTGGAACCTGTTACATTGGATAGGACAAGATTGTTGGATTTCTTAATCCAAGATGGAATGTTGTTTAGAGGAAGTCAATTATGCATTCCAAGGAGTTCTATGAGAGAGAATATAATCAAAGAGAATCGTAGTGGAAGATTGGTCAAACATTTTGGTTGAGATAAGGCCATTGCTCTTGTTAGTGAGAATTATTATTGGTCACAGTTATAGCAAGATGTGAAGAAGTTTATACAAAGTTGTAGAGTATGTCAGATGGAGAAAGGAACAAGTAGGAATACTGGATTGTAACAGCCATTACCTATACTTGAGAGGCCATGGGAGGATATTAGCATGGATTTTTTTCTTGGATTTATAAGGACACAAAGAGGGCATGATTCCATATTTGTGGTGGTGGATAGATTTTCAAAGATGGCACATTTCATTATGTGTCATAAGACCAATGATGTTGTTCATATTGTCGAGTTATTTTTTAGAGAGGTGGTGAGACTACATGGTCTACCGAAGAGTATAGTTTCATAAAAAGATACCAATTTTTTTGGTTATTTCTAGAGGACATTATGGAAACATTTGAAGACAAATTTGAAGTTTATTTCTGCACACCATTCACAAACTAATGGACAAACATAAGTAGTGAATAGGATTTTGGGTAACCTGCCAAGATGCTTAGTAGGAGATAAACATAAGGGATGGGATTTGATTATACCACAGGAAGAATTTTCTTACAAAAATTTTGTCAACAAGAGCACTAGTAAATCACCATTCCAGATTGTGTATAAGAGTATTCCAAGAACTGCTTATGAATTGAGAAAGATGGATAAGGGGGAGAAGAGTAGTGTTGAGGCAAAATATTTTATTGAACACTTGAAGAATTTGCATGAAGAGGTGAGGAAACATATCAATAAGATGAACTCACAATATAAGGCTAAGGTAGATTAGAAAAGGAGGTATAAGGAGTTCCAGGTAGGAGATGAAGTCATGGTTCATTTAGGAAAAGAGAGGTTTCCAATTGGTACATATAACAAGTTAAAGATGAAGAATTTTGGACCATGCAAGATCCTGAAAAAGCATGTTTCAAGAAATGCATATGAGGTAGAGTTTCCTGACAGAATTCATATTTCACCTATGTTTAACATCTCATATTTAACAAAATATCATGAAGGAGGAATTGATGAAGAAATAATGGAAGCACAGTGGAATATTCCAGCACCTACTTTAGAAAAGGAGGAGATAGAAGAAATATTGGATAGTCATGTGTGTAGAAGCACAAGAAATAGGAAATACGTAGAGTACTTGGTGAAATGCAAAGGAAGGCCTGTTGAAGATTCATCATGGTTGTTTGAGGCTGAGGTTAACCATCTTGGTTTCCCTCTAACTCCTGAGAAGTGATAGGGTCACTTTTCAAATTACCCTGGGTGTCTGATGCAGGAGCATCCAACGGTGTAGGGAAATCTTGCATCACCCAAAAAAAAAAAATCTTTATTTTCTTTAGTTTTTTTAAGTCCCATGATGGTACTTAAGGGGTATAAGATAGTCATATGTCAAAAATAGTGAAAAATAGTTACTATTTTTAGTAATTTGACCTAAACAGGCTCGTATGGACCTAAAAATTTACCCGAAGAAGCAAAGCTAAAAAACATTTCTGAAACATTTTTGGTCACAAAAGAAGCACCTCAATACCCTACACGGTTTGGGAAAAATTAAAGTTTCCATCCCAAGAAATTTCTCCAATGCAGCTTCAAATTCAAATATAAAACTTTAGAGGCCCCAAAATAGTTCAAAAAGTGGATGAACTGACCTACGGTGGGATCACATGTTGTAGATATCTTTGAGAGCTTTCCAACGATATGCAATAATATAAAATTGGACACCCATATCAAAAGTTATGGCCCTACGAAGTTGCCCCTCTAAAAAGTGAATTTCATTAAAATTTCTTCCTAGGCTATAAATCAAATGGCGAGACTTTTGGAACCAAAACAAAAGGGAAAGTTTCACTTTCTAGAACATTCTAGGGCGTTTATTGGGTAAAATACAAAGGGATATGAGGGGGTTGTAGAAGTTGGCTCCATTAGTGCAAATTGTGGCTCTGAATAATATATTTTGTTTTTAGAGTTGATTTTGTTGTAATGAACCAAGCCCATGAGGCTTTAGCATGTAAGTTTGAATCTGTAATTTCATTTTCTGAAAATAATTGAAAGTGGGTTATTTTTTGTCTTGAATCTTTTGTGTTGGTATCTATTGTTGTGTTTTACGGGTTTGGGCGATGTGGCCCTCATCAGTAAGGCAATGAGGTCAACATTGTCAATAATAGGATGACATTGTCAATGCAAAAAATGTTAAATATGGGTCCATTAGGGCATCATAGCCCTTTATATAGGCTATTTGTCGCAAAATATCCTCATTTGTGTCTATTGCTTTTGATATTTTTAGAGGAGTGTAGTGATCTTAAGGAGATCTGTTGCAGATTTATGGCAAGGATTCTAGAGGGTAGCCACCAAGCAACATCAATGCGGACATATGGATGACCAGTAGGAGCAAGAGACACGGTGTGTACCCCACATTGACTTTAAAATTTTGTTGTTTTTGCATATATTTAGGGCTCAAAAAGAGAGTAACAATTGTGGTGTAGAATATCGTACCACACTTGTCGTTGCGAGTGACATAATCATCAAATCATGCAATGCAATTGTATTTTACAATGCATTTTTTTTAGAACCACAATTGATTTGTGCATCGTAATAGATTCATGTGATGCATGTGATGTTCATAGTGAAGTAACTAACTTTTAGCACTACATTTGAATTACATGACACATGTGATCAAAATGACATATTTGGTAAAAATGTGACGTAATTGCTAAAATGATACATTTGCTAATTTTAGCAATGCAATTGGCTATTAATTTGGAAAAGGCACCTAATGTCAAAAAACTTAGGTTTTAATTGTTCAATTAGGTTGAGATAAAGGTTATAATTGACCTAGTGTGTTGTTTGAATAAAGGAGATATTGTTGTCCCCATATGCATACAAGAGTCAACCAACTTCAATGGTTGTGTGACACCACTTAGATATGGATGATTGGACCATTCTACATGCACTTGTACTTTACTACATCAATTTCATGCCTAAGATTACAACTAATTGAGGTATGATTACAACATTAATGGAGAGACAATACTCTGAGGCTATCTCATTCCATCTGCCCATTGGTGGGGTGACAATGACCCTCAAGGACATATGGTTCATCCTTTGGATTCCTATCCACAACAAGAGAGTTATTTATGATCCCAATTATGCGTTGGTAGTGATGGTTAGATGTTTGAGATAGAGGACCTCGACATTGAGGAATATGAGATCTAGTGGGATACACTAGTTGATCAATATGAGAGATTCATTGTGGTGATATTTAGTGTTGTAGTCAGAGTCTTGGCTCCTGATCAGCTAGGGAATATAATCCCTGTCATATGGGAATAAGTGTTGGAGGGCATGATGGGAGAGGGGAAAATATATGCTTGGGGGCCATGTGTATTGGTGATGCTCTATTTTTTAGTTGCAGTATGTAGTGTACAAGGGTGCATGTTCTATCAAATGTGGGTGTACATTGTTACATGTTTAGGCATGAAAGCACATTGTGGTGTGTCGATCGGTGACTACTAGAGGGCTAGCAGGTGGGCTACCATATGAGCATATATACGATGTGATTGTCACATAGATTCATGTGGGTGATCTTGGATACTAATGACATGATTTGGATATTCTATAATCTTCACTGTCAATGAAATACTGCAAGGATACTCTCAATGATGGTAACTCAACCTCAATAGGGAGAATTGATTTAGATACATAAACCAAGGAGTATGGAGTGGCACTTGTAGGATTTTGGATGCTTGTATGATAGGCCCATAGAGTTGGGTTTAGCTAAAGGTGCCAACCACAGCCAATGTCATTGACAATATTCTTTAGAATTTTGAGTATGGTTTTGTTTGATGCCTCAACTTCATCTTTACCCTATAGATTGTATGGGGTAGCAAAGTAGTGTTGGATATGGAAATTATTGCACAACTCACGGACATCTTGGTTTTTGAAAGAGTGACCATTATCAGTAATGATGAAAAGGGGAACACGATACCAAAAGGTGATGTATTGAGGATGAATTTTTCTATTTGCTTGTCAGTAATATAAGTCAAGGGAATGGCTTCAATATATTTTGTAAAATATTCAGTTGTAGTAAGGATGAATTTATGGCCATTAGCGGATTAGGGATGGCTATTTCCTATGAGGTTGATTCCCCATTGAGAGAAAGGCCATAGAGATGTGATAGGATAGAGGTCATGTGTTGGTGCATGAATGAGATCTCAATGAATTTGGCATTAATGATATTTTTTGACAAACCAGTATGCATCTATTTCCATAGTGGGCCAATAATATCTATTTCTGATGAGCTTTTTGGCTAAAGTAGGACCACTAGAATGAGCTCCACATATACCATCATGTACCTCATGTAAATTTGTTTGTGCTTCTTCTGAGTCGAGACACCTAAGAAGAGTACTATCCAAACCACAACAGTATAGGGTATCACCGATGATAACGTATCAAGAGGCTTCATGCACAAAGTTTTTGTGTTGGTTACTAGACAAGTCAAAAGGAGTATTTTGGTCATGAAGGTAAGCATAGATATCTTTGTACCTAGGTGAATCAGGACCAACAATTTCATATACGAGCTCAAAGTCAGGAACATTGAAGGTGGGGATCAATAATTATTCCACCAAGAACTCACACGAATGCATGTTATGAGGCATGTCAAGTAAAGATCCAATGGTAGCCATGGCATCAATTGCTCTATTCCATATTCTTGGATTCACTCAAACATGATGACATCAAATTATTTCTTGAAGCTCTTAACCATCCTTTTATAAGGCATGATTTTTTCATCTTTTGTTTCATAGTCATCATTGATTTGTTAGACGATCAACTGAGAGTCACCATAGACATGAAGGTCCTTGATCTTCTATGTGATAGTTGTCCTAAGTCTTGTAATCAGTGTCTCCTATTTTGCAATGTTATTTGTATACGATAAATATATTTTATAAGACTTAGGGATGGAATCTCCTTGTGGTTTGACTAAAATAATTCCTTCTTTGAATCTATGTTGAGTGTAAGACACATCAAAATATAGTTTCCATGTTGTTGTTGTAAACACTACTTCATCAAGGAAATATGACATAAGGGGGTAATCAGTTGTAGTAGGAGCATCAACTAATTGATCGCCAATAACTTGTCCTTTTAATTTTGATCAACAAATTGAATATCAAATTCACTTAAGATCATCGCTCATTTTTCTAATCTACAAATGAGCATTGCTTTATTGAGGAGATATTTCAAAGGACCTATCTTAGCTATGAACTTAGTATGATAATTTAGCATATAATGTCAGAGCTTTTGTGTAGAAAAAACAACAACAAGACCTCCACATTCAATAGGTGTATAATTAAGCTCATATCCCACTAGTGTACGACTTATGTAATAGATATCTCTCTCCTTTCCTTCTTCATTGTGTTGTGATAAGAGAGCCCCTAATGTTGATGTTATAGTTGATATGTATAAAATTAATGGTTTTCCATCAATTGGTGGTATTAGGACTGGTGGTGACAATAGATAATGTTTGAGTTGTTGGAAATGATCAGTCCATTTGAATGGAACACCCTTTTGAATCAAATGTTGAAAGGGGTGGAATTTATTAGCCAACTGAGCAATGAATCTACAAATAGATTGTAGCTTTCGTTGGAGACTATGCAGCTGAGTTAGATTGGATGGAGGAGGAATATTTATGATAGCTTTCACTTTTTTTGAATGAACCTCAACACCTATATAAGAAACAATGTATCATGATAGAGCTCCCAAAATTGTTGCAAAATTCTAAGAAAATCATGACTTGGATCATGATTATTAAGCTTTGTATCCAAGAATGGGCTCAAGGTTTTGGTTTGTGATTCTTTACTTTATAAATGTTCTATCCTAAAACCCTTTAGTGTTATAATATTACAATGACCTATTCTCGACGGTTACCAGTTGAATTAGTCATCACTTAAGCATTTGAATACATCTATTTATTAGTCCCTTCAGCTTAGGAGAGACGGTCACCCCGCGCATGGTCCTGCACCAAATTTTTGTAAAGTTGGGGAAAATATTTCATTTTTTAGGGACTTAAGTCATTGTCCTAAAGGGTTTCATTGTCATCGACCTAGTCATGGCCCCATCTTAAAACTAAAATTTAGCATGTGCACGAATATGGCCCATTAGATTTGAAGATTTAATCCCCATTGCCCATCACACACCACACGGTAATTTATGGATAGTTGTCATAAGACATGCAAGGTTCATGATACTCTGACGCATGTCCTTTCCATGAGGAGCTTGACCCTTGTACAAGAACCCAGTAAGCTATGATGGGGGAATCAATGGCTATTAAGAAAAATCATAATTTAATCTTGGTTGTTCATTGCACACCTCACAACATTTAATTAATGCCCGCTTGAAAGCTTGCAAGGTACACAAAAGGATGACACATGGAGTTTCTCAACCACTGTGCAGAGTGTGGCAGAGCTCATGGAAGGAATGATGTGGCTCCTAGTTAGTGGTTTCTTATTCGCCAAAGGATGACGAGCTATGGTCTTGGGTTTTCAAACCCAATTTGACCGAATCTTGGCAACTCGATCTTCCATCTCATTCCAAAATCAACGACCGACATTTAAAAATGAGAAATGCACATGTGTTAGCCATTTTTCTCTGCAACCAGCGAGCATTAATGGCGTACATTCTTCAAGAGTGATCAATTGGGTCCTAGTGTGTGTGATAAATTAATTCTCAGCTATTATGAGGAATGATACACAAATCTCCAAGTACCTAGGTGATTAACCGTGATGAAATCAACGCTAGTGATTAATTGCTTCCTCGAGCATGTGACAACAAAATTTATGATCAAACATTATCAAAATTGCTTGATAAATATAGATGGAGTGATTTCCATTTTCACCATTACAATCAGTAGTTAGCATTTTTTTGAATTTTTGTGGAGAGTGAGGAGTTTTCCATTATGAGTCTGAGAAGCTGCTAGGCGAAGAAGATGAGCAAGCCAGTCACTTCTTCTTTGCTAGTAAGGAGGTCTCAAGACTAAAGCCTCATGGTGATGTATCTATACATGAGAATAATGTACCTGAACGTGTTCCCTCTATGAAGGAGAAAGCCCTTGGTGAGAAGTCTTCATATTTTCCTACTAGATTCAACTGTAGGTTAAGACACCAAGGCGTTGCTACAAAGAAGGCGAAAGAGAAAGGAAAATATCCCACACCGTTCGTACCAGGAGTACACAAAAAGATAAGGTATGGTCGAGGCTCCTATCGAAGATAGAGCTCCCCAATTACCATCATGGATAGCCCTTCAGACAATGCAATAGAGATAGATTCGGGCTATCAACAGTATCTTATGATGCTGAATCAAGTTGCAACCCCAGGAGTGGAAGTATTATTGGTTTCGTCGATATCTTTGAAAACTCTGAGCGGGCGTGATGGCCCTATGCTTGGTAAAGATAAAGATGAGGATGGAGTGGAATTTTCTTCCCCACATCCTTCAAGGATGTGAAGTGGGCATGTGTATCATGGGTCAGGTTCTAGTGTTGGTCCTTCTTCTAATTAAGAGAATTGTTGCTTGGGTTTTCAATTTTTTTAGTGGTGTTTTCTTATGTTCCTTTTGTGTGTTGCTAGTTTTTTGGTTTTCATTCTAACTATGGACACTCAAGGTGACATGGACATGGAACATGAGGCTTAACTAGTGGTTAAAGGTAAATTTTGGCAGTATTTTCATTTTCCTTTTGATGACAATAATCAATTTTGTCTCGTCGTATTCAACAAATGATTGTAGGTCACTATGTGGGGAATTTTGAAATGAAATTCAAATTGGTGTTGAAATGAAACATTCTAGAAATGTAATTACATTTCAGTTGGATGCTTGTTGCTCCCTTGTACTATAAAAGGGATTTCATGGATCATTGCAAAGGGTTCTAAAATTTTTGAGTCTAGTATATGGTCCGGGTAGAAACTAGGTATAGAAAGGATGCTAATGAATAAAACAGTTGAATCGTCTTGGATTTGAATCTTATATGTAATAATCTTAGAGTAGTTTTACAAAAATTACTGATATTGAAACAAATCTTATATCCAAAACATTTACTCCCTTGTTGTAAATTTCTATAGATTATGAATAAAATATCAATGGTATTTTTGTTTATCATCAAATGATTATTTGAATGTGTGTCCTCGTTCCTGCTTTAACTCAAAGAGTTGATTATATGCTTGAATAGGGTCATAGATTTGTGAGAATTTGCAAAGGATCTGATAAGAAGTCATGTTTTAGGAATTGTGAGTTTTCATGATGTAAGGCATTGTGAAGATAGTCCATTATTATCAAAGTTAAAGAATTTGTGTATTACTGGTTATTATCTGTTTGACTCCATTGCCCAATTGATGAAACACTGGTATATTTGCTAAAGATATTTACAATTGAAACATGTTGATGGTTTACTTGATCATGGACTTAGAATTAGAGCATAATTCATTTAAAATTTGTTAACCACAAGGCATGTACTTGATATACTTTCTTGTTCCTAGTAAATAAATGATTATTTTCTTAAAGATCAACCAATATTTTAGTTGATTATGTTTATTTTCCCTTATAGGAACCCATCTATGCATTGAAGTGCTCTCAATCAAAAATATCAAAATTAACACAATTAGGAACACCCTCCTAGGTCCCATAGAGCCTAAAGTGAAGGACTAAAGTTTTGAAATCCCTTTACCTATTAAGTTGGCCATTCATCTTAGGGTCTTGATTATAAGAATTGGCTACTCTTTAGAGAGTTCTAAGGGTGTACTAGAAAAAAAACCAACAGAATGATGACTCTACTGGGGATAATTCTCATTCTCTAGATGTAGATCTTTATATCACAAAGTCAAATGGTGAGGTAATTATGAACATCTTGCTCGGATATTGATAAATTCTTGAACCTGGTAGAATATTTGATTGCAACAAAGTTTGAAGGATTTGAAAGTGACTCCACTATGGAATCCAACCCATAACATGTCGTATTTTTTAAGAAACTTCATCCCATTTGAAGTTTAATCCTCCATAACAAGAGGTGGCGAATCTGACAAAAGCACCTGATAAAGCAAACATCAAATCTCTATATCTACAAATTTAAAGACAAAGGATAGGTGGTTGCTGCAAAATTATAGGTATTCTCATAGAATTAAAGAAAATTTGATCATGTTTGTAAGAAAATTATGATAAATTTCTTGTGCTCAAGATGTAAATGATTATCTATTAAGTGAATTAGCACTAGATCAAGGAATAATAGCAGTAATTTAGCATGCCTTTTGAATACAAGTTGAAATTAGTCCATTATTATAAATAAGCATGCTATATTGTAAGATCTTAAGGAAAATTCATAGGAGATGTGCATTGTAGAGTCTTAGGGTCATAATTGCTGAAAAGAACTAGTGTAGCATTGTATAATTGCAAGGAAAATTGTATAATCCTTCTTTAAGGTGTGAGGATGCATAGTCAAGCTGCACATTCTGGTGTAGGAATGAATGTAACCATGTATGATGGAAAACCTTTGTTGGGTCAAAGGAATTTCAGTACTGAGAGATATAGAGCCATTTGTTTTGATAAAATTTGTGGTTAGCCCAATGTTGTACCACCTAAGATCAGAGATAAGATACCAAAGTTCAATGGTGCAAAATTTGAATCAGCATGCAAACATCTACAAGAGTTTTTCAATATGATGGGAGATTATGAATTGGACTTTGAAGATGTTATGAAATTATTTGTTCAATCCTTAAGAGGAGATGCAAGAGACCAGTTCTCTTATTTGTCAACTTCCTCCATACATTCATGGGAGGAGTTTAAGGTAGTATTAATGGAATAGTTTGGAGAAAGGATTGATCCAATCCTAGTTAGACAAAAATTCATGAGTATGGAGAAGGAAGAGGATGAGTTGGTTCCTTCTTTCAATCTGAGATTCTCAAAGATAATCAGAGAGATCCCTGCAAGCATAAGACCAAATGATGTTGAATTTTTGGTGGTGTACTTGGGTACATTTGACAAAAAGATGAGTTACCTCCTAAAAGACAAAGAGCCTACTGCATTGCATCAAGCATACCAAATTTCCATAGAAATTGAAAAAAATTGAAGTATTCAATGATGAAGGATATTCAGCCACCAATGTTGGTCACCCTAGTACATTTCATGCAAATACAAATAGTGGATAAATTATTAGAAGTTTGATCCAAGAGGCCAAGGATTCTATTGTTCCAATCTCTCCATCACCACAATGTGAGAATCATGGTAAGACTCAAGTGAAAAGCTTACAAGATCAAGGTAAAGTGGATCAGGCATTTTCAGCCAAGAGCTTACATGAAATGAAAAGGTATCAGGGAGAATCACCCTATGATATGTTCTCTAGGTTTGTGGACATCTTATTAGAGATACCTAAAAACACTAGACCAGAAGACTCAATGTGTATTGATTTGTTTTGTGACATGTATCAATCAAGATTGAGTAGTTTACCAAAGGAATTAAAGCCTCACAATTTGAGCCAAGTAATTGATTGGATAAGGGTTGTAAAGGAGGCTAAGAATTAATATACATGACAAGTATTACCTCAGAGTGTTACCAGTGGTTATCATGATGTATCAAAATGTGAACAACCTATTGATGAATGTTGTCATTTGACAATCACCATTGATATAGATCAATGTAGCAATGATGAGGATGGAGATACAAAATATGAGTACAAGGAAGTGGTGCATGATTTTCATCTTTGGGATGTCCTAGATTGTGAGCAAGTACAAGGGATCCAGGGGGGAGCCCCACATCCTATTTTGATCAGGGATAATGATGCATAAATCAGTGACCTAGGTGATGAAATTGAACTTGGTCGGTCCTCTATTGATTATAATTCTTCTTATGAAACTAAAGTGGAATCTCTCACTTCAAATAGAGGACATATTGATAGCCTTGAAAGGGTGCATTTTCTTGGCAGTGAACAATTTTCTTCATATGAAGAGTTCTCAAAATATGGATCAATAATTTTGAATACAAATGATGAAGAGGATGTTGAAGATGTTTCTCTCTGCTCTTCAAGTGATTACACTGATTTTGAATGCACTCATGACCCTAAGGATTGGGATTCTCATATTGAGAAAGCAGGGGTCTATGTGACAACCATGAAGATGTGGCAGAATCCTTTATTTATGAACCTTCACTAGTAGGTGAGGTCATAAGTGATGAAACTTACTGGTGTAGGAGTAATCCACTCTTTGTTGAAAATCCTAATGAGTTTTTGGAAAATACCACTTGTGAAAATGTTGGAGATGGTACAAATGAGACAGTAAGAAATGAGGACCAGGATGACATTAGGGTTTGTGAATTTATCCTTGAGGATGGTAACCTTGATTCAGTAGCTGCCCAGTCACATGAAATATGCAATGGCACAAGTATAGGTGAAGTAGATTTCTCACAAGTGAACAAGAAAATTGTATCTGATGAGCACCAAGAGTATAATTCAAGTTTGTTGATAATTAATTGTGACAGTTGTTCACAAGGTGAATAATTTGAAGATAAGGATGGAATTTTCTATGGTAACAGTCCTAAATACAACACTGGTATTAAGAGAGACGTAGATGAAAATGCCCATGCTCTTATGATACATGATTGTATATTTGAAACAAAGGTTGAATTATCAATCGTACATGATAATGGAAACAACATATACATAGATGAAGGGAGAGGCCTACTATTGAATAATCAAGTCGTATATTCAAATGGGTACAGTGGTCTCGAAGTAGTATTATTGCATGTTAATGAGGAGGAACAATTTGATGAGTCTTCAAATTATGTTAACATTGCAGGATTGTTTGTTCCATGTGGAGAGGAACTTAGGGGTATAGATAGCATGAAATGTAATTCTAATCAATATGAGTGTGTACTTGAATTTTTTGCAGATGCCACATGTCTTATGGACCTTATTATGGAATTGTTTCCATCTTATGAGGACAACACTCATGTCAAGCATAGTGAAGGTGTTGCTAAATATGCATCTTTCCTTTTTGATACTCCAAGAGTTTGGCCTAGCATACAACAAAGTGTCTGTGAAGGGTTTCCATTTGATGTACAAGATGGATGTGAAGGTAAAATGCATGATCAAATGGAGTATGAATGTTTTACTTTTCCATTTCAATGTGATAAGTCAATACTAGAACAGACTGATGAAGAGGAAAGTTTCATAGCAAGTGGTGTTGATGGTATCAGCCATGATGATGTTGGTTGCTCATAAATGCATAATACACATGTTGGTCCACTAAAAGTAGAACAGGGCAAAGTCTTTGATAGAGGAATGAACTAGTCCTAAGTTTGGGAGGTCATGAGCCTCCAATTTGAGAATTGAAGCTAATTGAAATAAAAGAGGCTTCTGAAAAGATTAATTGCATTGTATAGTTTTATGAATAATGTACATAGGTTTGGTTTGGTGTGTGTCTTTTTGGTTGTGTTTGCTTGCCCTATCCTGGAAAGCTCCTGGGATTTTGTGTTTCTAACCTGGTTTGCTTCAACCTGATATCTAGATTCTCGCTATACCCACTGGGGGTATATGTCCTTGAGCATGAGCCACTAATAGAGCTCCCAAAATTGTTGCAAAATTCTATGAAAATCATGACTTGGATCATGATTATTAAGCTCTGTGTCCAAGAATGGGCTCAAGGTTTTGGTTTGTGAACCCTTACTTTATAAATATTATATCCTAAAACCCTTTAGTGTTATAATTTTGTAATGACATGTTCCCACCAATTACTTGTTGAATTAGTCATTGTCCTCAAGGGTTTCATTGTTGTTGGCCTAGTCATGACCCTATCTTAAAACTAACATTTAGCATGTGCAGGAATATGGCCCGTTAGATTTGAAGATTTAATCCACGTCACCCATCGCATACTGTGTGAGAATTTATGGATAGTCATCATAAGACATGCAAGGTTCACGATATTCTAACATGTTTCATTGCTATGTGGGGATTGACCCTTTTACAAGTGCTTGATAACTGATGATGGGGGGATTGACGACTGTTAAGCAAAATCAAAATTTAATCCTAGTCATTCATTGCACACCTCACGACATTTATTAATGCCCGCTTGCAAGCTTGTGAAGTATGCAAAAGGATGATGTATGGAGTTTCTCGACCACTATGCAGAGTGTGGCAGAGCCTATGGAATGAATGACGTGGCTTTAGTTAGCAGTTTCTTATTGGCCAGAGGATGAAGAGCTATGGTCTTGGGTTTTCAAACCCGATTTGACCACATCTTGGCCACTCGATCTCCCATCTCATTATGAAATCAACGGAAAACATTCAAAAACTAGAAATGTGCATGTGTTAGTTGTTTTACTCTGCAACCAATGAGCATTAATGGCATGTGCTCTTCAGGAGCGATCAATTCAGTCCTAGTGTTTACAAGAAATTAATTCCTGGCTATTATGAGGAATGATACACAAATATCCAAGTACTTGGGTGATTAATGATGATGAAATCGATGCCAATGATTAATTGCTTCCTCGAGTGTGTGATGCCAAAATTGATGATCAAACATTATCAAACTTGCTTGATAAATACGGATGGAGTGATTGCTATTCTCACCACTGTAATCAGTAGTTAGAATTTTTTGAATTTTTGCAAAGAGTGAGGAGTGTTCCATTGTGAGTTTCAGAAGCTGCTAGGCAAAGAAGATGAGCAAGCTAGTCACTTCTGCTTTACCAGTAAGGAAGTCTCCAAGACTCAACGTGCAAAAGCCTCATGGAGATGTCTATGTACATGAGCATAATGTACCTAAATGTGTTCCATTTGTGAAGGAGAAAGCCCTTGGTGAGAAGTCTTCATGTTTTCCTACTAGATGCAATAGTAGGTTAAGACACCAAGGTGTTGCTATAGAGAAGGCGGAAGAGAAAGGAAAAGAGCCCGCACCATTCGTACCAGGAGTATGAAAAAAGATAAGGTATGGCCAAGGCTCCTATAAAAGACATAGCTCCCAAATTTCCATCATAGATAGCCCTTCATATAGTGTAACAAAGATATATTTAGGCTATTAGTAGTATCTTATGATGTTGAATCAAGTTGTAGCCCCGAGAGTGGAAGTATTATTGGTTCCACCGATATCTGTGAAAACTCTGAGTGGGCGTGATGGCCCTGTGCCTGGTAAAGATAAAGATGAGGAGGGAGTGTAAGTTTCTTCCCTGCCTCTTGCAAGGACATGAAGTGGGTGCATTTACTATGGGTTGGGTTCTAGTGTTAGTCCTTCTGGTTAAGAGAATTGGTGCTTGTGTTTTCAATTTTTGTGTTGATTGATAAAGTTGTCATGGTGTTTTCTTTTATTCCTTGCATGTGTTGCTATTTTTTTGGTTTTCATGTTGACTGTGGACACTCAAGGTGACATGAACGTGGAATGTGAGGCCTAGCTAGTAAAGGAAAATTTTGGCAGTATTGCATTTTCCTTTTGATGGTGGTTATCAATTTTGTCTCTCTATATTCAACAAATGATTGTAGGTCACCATGTGGGGAATTTTGAAATGAAATTCAAACTGGTGCTGAAATGAAATATTCTAGAAATGTAATCACATTTGAATCATATGTTTGTTGCTCCCTTGTACTATAAAAGAGATTTCATGGCTCATTGCAAAGGGTTCTAAAATTTTTGAGTCTAGTATATGGTCCGAGTAGAAACTAGGTATAGAAAGGATTCCAATGAATAGAAAAGTTAAATATTCTTGGATTTGAATCTTATATGTAATAATATTAAAGTAGTTTTACATAAATTATTGATATAAAAAAAAATCTTATATCCAAAACATTTACTCTCCTGTTGTAAATTTCTTCATATTATGAATGAAATATCAATGGTATTTTTGTTTATCATCAAATGCTTATTTGAATGAGTGTCCTTGTTCTTGCTTTAACTCAAAGAGTTGATTAGATGCTTGAATAGGGTCATAGATTTGTGAGAATTTGCAAAGGATCTAATAAGAAGTCATGTTTTAGGAATTGTGAGTTTTCATGATGTAACGCATTGTGAAGATAGTCCATTATTATCAAAGTTAAGAATTTGTGTATTATTGGTTATTATCTATTTGACTCGATTTCTCAATTGATGAAACACTGGTATATTTGCTAAAGATATTTACAATTGAAATATGTTGATGGTTTACCCGATCATGGACTTAGAATCAGAGGCATAATTCATTTAAAATTTGTTAACCACGAGGCATGTACTTGATATACTTTCTTGTTCCTAGTAAATAAATGATTATTTGTGTAAAGATCAGCCAATCTTTTAATGGATTATGTGTATTTTCCCTTATAGGAACTCATCTATGCATTGAAGTGTTCTCAATCAAATAGATCAAAATGAACACAATTAAGAACACCCTCCTAGGTTCCAAAGAGCCTGAAGTGAAGGAGTTAAGTTTCTAAAGCCCTTTACTTGTTAAGTTGGCCATTCATCTTAGGGATTCTTGATTATAAAAAATTGGCTACTCTTTAGAGAATTCTAAGGTTCTACTGAAAAAAACACCAACATATCCAAGGAGTTTTCTAGAAGTAACTCCAAAGACACACTTCTCAGGATTCAACCTGACTTTATATTTTTCCAATATGGTGAAGATCTTGTCAAGTAAATCCATATGACCTAATCTTGTGAAGGATTTCCCTAGCAATTCATCGACATAATCCTCCATAAGGGTATGCATCATATCATGAAAGATTGTAGTCATATCCCTTTGATAAGTGGCCAAGTAGCATTATTGAGACCAAAGGGAATTAAATTATAGCAATAGGTACCCCAAGGATAAGTAAAATTTATTTTATTCTAGTCTTCAAGAGCAATTCTTATCTAATTATATCCAAAAAATCCATCCATTAATGACAACATTTCGTATCTAACTATGAGATCCACTATGAGGTCAATGTTTGGCAAGGGGGCATCATCCTTGGGACATGCCTTGTTCAAATCTCTAAAATATATACATATTTGGATTCCCCTAGTTGGCTTGGTAATTGGCACCAAATTAGATATCTATTCTACATAGTCCATTGATCTAATAAAGCCAACATCTAATAGCTTTTTCAATTTTGATTTGACCAATAAGGAAACCTACAATTGAATTTTTATTAGTTTTTGTTTTACAAGTTTAGCACCTAGATAAAGAGGTAAATAATGAAGAACTAGCTTAGGATTTAACCCATGCATGTCAACATAAGACTAGTCAAAATTAATTTATCACATGGAAAAGAAGCTCATGAATTTTGGTCTCTCTATCTATGTCAAGGAAGGTGCAAAATGTATAATACTTGGATTTTCTATTGTGCTAATATTGAATTCCTATGATTTTTCCACTAAGAGTGGAGATATCTCTTGATTGGTGGGGATTACATCCAACCTTCCATCCTCAAGCACCTCAAAGAGGATTTCACCCTTGGATACATCCTTTATTTTTACTTTTTCTTTGTCTAAAGGTGTCTTTCGGTTTTCACCTAAAGACCTTTTCTTTTTTGTGACTAGAGGATAGATTAGACTCCCCAAAATACGCATTATCATCAAGATCTATAGTGAATCCATCTTTGTGATCACCCAACGGTATACTCTCTCAAAGTTCCATAAAATTAACTATTACTTCATCATTTTTAAAATTGTCCAAGCTCAATGGTCCTTGTTGATCTTGATCTATGAGTTGTGGGTAGACTAAAGGCATGTTATCATCAATATTTGCAAAGGTGAGAGACAAAGTAGATAGGGTAAGGACTAAGGAAGCAATCTAAGAATTATCACCGGTAGGTTGGTCATCAATAGGGTCATGATAAAAAAGTGGATTGTCGTAGATATCATGATCGAACATGGGATTATCATAAACATGGAAGGATTGGGATAAAGTGGATAAGGTAAGAACTGAAGACTCTCTGGGATCCCAAAAGTTTTTGATCCAAGCTTGGTTATCAGTATGTTGGTTGTCACAAGGATTTGGGTCTGAATTAGCCCCATCCTTAGGCATCTCAACATCGTAAAAAATGTTAACCCTTTCACCCAAAAGCAACTTAGTACTTGAAGCATCCAATCTCAATGGTGGATACCCAAGCCTTCTATTTTTATGCAAACACTTAGGTTGAATAGGTTCAATAACTACCCATTTTTGTGCTCCCAAACCACTATGACCATCATAACTTTTTTGTTTCATAATAGATAATCCTTTACCATATTGTTTGACAAGAATTAAACACATTCTTGATCTTCTTTGTCTTGATATAGCCAAGTGGAGATATCCTCGTCAATAGATTCTTTGTCTAGTTCTCCCCACTTAGTGAAAGTAGTGGGAGGTTGATATTGAATGATGGTCTTAGATTCCTTTTGAATAGGACCTAGTTTTCTATAAGATTGAAGAGAATTAGGAAACTTTCCAATACAAAATAAGTTTGTCATGTTGTAATCATCACATCCTTTGTCTTGGATCTAGACCTTATGTTCAAAGATTGGAATAGAAGGAAGTGAAGATTTGGATAGCAAGGTGGGATCAATGTAGCAAGATGAAATGGAAGGTAAGGCTTCCCTGTTGATTGGCACTTGACATTCAGTATTCCCTTTCAAATTATTATAGTATTGGAAAGGATTGTGATCTCTTGATATAATGATATTGACTCCATTGTACGAGAATTTCAAGAATTGGTGATACATAGAGGGAATGACCTTCATGGCATGAATCCATGGATGATAGAGTAGAATATTATATGGAAGGTCTAGATTCAAGACTTGAAACAATGTATTTTCCACAACTGGACCAACTCTAATAGGAAGGGTGATAACACCCTTAGAGGAAAACTTTGCATCATCAAAGCTTTTATTACAATCCTTTTTGATGTGTCAATACACACCTCAGAGAATCCCAATATTGTAACCAATTTTTAAAGTACAAATATTCAGGCTTGCTCTTCCATCTACCAAAAATTGTCTAATTTTATGTTTATTTAAGAAGAATTTGAGATGGAGTGCATCATTATGGTGAGGCTTATCTAATGGGACATAATGCTTTGTAAAGGTGACATGGTGGGTGGTAGAAAGATATCCTACCATGGCTTGAAATTGGTTAACATCTAGATTAGTAGGGACAAAAGAATCTTGTAATGTTTTATCTAGGATAGTCCTATGTGCAGTAGCTCAAGAATAAATATTCGGGTAGGTGTTTTTCCTAGGTGATCCAAATGGTTATATTGATTACGCAATTAGGTTCTAGAAGTGTCTCCTTGTAGAATCACTTTGGATCTATGGTTAGTGACTGTACACTCAGGACTCTTGCGCTTGACAATTATGGTTGATACATTATTATCCACCTGTTGGATATGGTTAACTGTATATTCATAGGCTATATTAGTATAATTGGCATTACTTTTGGTAATGGATCCAAAATTGGAGGATATCCCTTAACCATGATTTTGCAAATGGTCCTTGAATATCGTGATATGTGTTAGAGGATCCACTGGGTTTGTCAACCACTATATCTCCTCCTATAAGATCATGCATGATGTTCTTAAGTCTGAAGCACATAGAATTTTTGTGTCCCTTATTCCTGCGATATTCAAAGAAGTCATTTTCATTCCACCAAATTGGTTTATAATGTCTTGGGTCATAATGTCTTAATTCTGGAAGTTGAATAACATTGGACTGTAAGAGCTTCTCTAGAAATAATTCAATCGGTTCCCCTAGGGGTGTGTATTAGCATCTTGGAGCTAGTTAGCTCTAAGGGAACCACATTTTGCATTGTCTTGGATAGTGTCGATTGATTGTGGAGGAGTTGGAAATGGGTTATTGTTGGTTGCTTACATACTAGGTGTAGTAGGTCCTTTGAGACTAAGAATATAATACTTTTGCATCCACAACACCATAATTTATGACATTTTTTATTTCAAGACCAAAATTTGGATTTGTCAATTGATGTACTTGGATTATTGTTAGTTTCTTTGAAAATTTCCACGATTCCTTTTGCAACAAGGGCTTTCTCAATAGTGATGCCCTTTTGAATAAATTCATCAAATATACTTGAACAATGGACTTGAAGGTGAACCATCAATTCTAAATTTAAGTTGTCAAAAAATAATCGTACTAATTGTTTCTTAGGTATATGACATACATCTGCCTACTATATTTCTCCACCTTTGTAAGAATGTTACAAAAGGTTCTCCCTCCTATTTAGTATTGCATAAGTTTACTATGGTTATCTCATGATCAACATTATAGGATAAATGTGTGAAATTTTTCAACTAATTCATCCCATGACTTTATCCAGGAGTAAAATGTGCAAACCATTCCATAGCTTGTCCTCCAAGACTACATGGGAAAAGATGCATCAAGTATGTTTTCTCACGTCAGAGGTCTAAACAAGTTGCACAAAATTCTCTAACATGGTCAATTAGATTTATTTTCCCCTTATATTTTTCAAATTTGGGTATCTCACGATTTGGAGGGAAAGGTGGCATATATAAACTCTTGTCAAAGGGATAAGGACATATGTCCTCCATTGTGTAAGTCTTTTTAAATTTGGAATTTTGCATATTGGCCATCTATTATTATAGGGTTTACATTTGTTGGACCAATATCTCTATCGGTGAGAGTCATGTTGGAGGGGTATTTGGTCAAGCATTGTAGTTTAAGTTTTGCATGAAACCCATGGTTGGGTTTGCGTTTTGATAATTCAATGTTTGATGGATAGATGGTTTTTTATGATTAAGCATGTTTGAATATTGATAATGTGCCATGGGTTATGTGGATGTTGGATTTGAGTTTGATGTGAATGTATGGGTAGATCATTTATTAATGACTATTCATTTTCCAAATAAGTACCTTCTTATGGAAGAGATATGTTGTTTGGTTGTGAGGAAGTGATATTCAAATTTTGAGTTGATGGTATGTGAGTTTTTTTATTTTAATTATTTGTTGAGATGTTTTGATTTTGATTGTTTGTTGAGATTTTTTTATTTTGCTTGTTTGTTATGATGTTTTTGTTTTGATTGTTTGTTAAAATATTTTGCGGAAGTGAAGTGTTAGAAGAGGTAATGATTTTTGCATTCATGCATTGCAAAGCATTGGTGATGTTTGTTTGTGGCATAGATGTCACATTGCTTGTTTGTGTTGTCATCTGAGGTTGTGATGGCATATTATAAAGTGGATTTAGGAATTGTTGTTCAAATGTAGGAGGTGTGAGTATATGTGACCTTGTCACATTATGATATTTCATTCTACTTGGTATACTTGTGTTCATTTGTTGTGAGGTGGGATCATTTGGTGGAGGTACAATTTCAATGAAACTTGTGTCTTGGGTTGTCACATCAGGTGTTGGTTCCATTATGGTAGAAATATCAAAACCCATAGGAAGCTTAGCCCCCTTTTATATAAGTTTTAAAAGATACCTTGTGGTGTATTCGTCCATGAATTTCTCCATTATGTCAAAAAACTTATGATCTTGAGAGGCCTTGTCAAGGTCTTATTGGGAAAAACATGGTTTAACATAAGTTAGAGTGATCTCATCATCAACGGGAGGTAAGGCAAGTTCTAGTTTGAGTGTGGGTTGTGAACTTATGGAGGTCTCAAATTGCATGGTGGAATCAAAGATAGGGTCTATTGTAGGATCCATTTACTTTTTCTTGCTTTGTGACTTGGTTTGAACCATCTAAGACCTGGTATGTTGAAAGGCTATGTTTTTTGTAATTTTTTGTAATTTTGTAATTTTTATTTTTTTGGAGGTTTAAGAAAGCACACACTTATGCTATATGATCTAATATTTTTGGATTGTTTATTTTAAAGGATGCAAATGAGTATGAACTTATGTTAATGTTTTTGGATGTTTTGATTTTAAAGGGATTATGCAAATTATTGTGAGTTTATTATGCTAATGTTTTTGGATTTTTACTTTTAAAATGATTGTGCAAAGGATTATGAGTTTATGCTAATATTTTTGGATTTTTTTTCAAGGATGGTAATGATAAAGGATGTATGGTTATGGATTTTTTATTTTTGACCATGGAAGATAATCATAAACCAAAGTAATCAAAAGGAATGATTAGATCTGAAGAATTAAATTTGCGATGACAATTAGAGTCAAACCTAAACTAGAATTATGAGTTTAGGTTCAACTTTTGATGGATTGATGAGATACAAACTTAAAATGGAATAATTAGTTTATGCCTAACTGCTAAAGGGATGATGAAAGGATAAGAGATCCAAGCAATCAAAAGATAACTATGGTCAAATAAAAATATAACTAGGATAAGATTTGGCAAATATGATTGATGATGGTGATATGGTGTAAATGATAAAAGACCAAAGTGACCACAAGATAATTTTAAAATCTCAAAAGATGATAATGGGATAACAGTCAAACCCGAACTAGACAGATGATTTTGGGGAAATTATGGATAAGATGATGAAAGGATATGAGATTTGAGACAATTGAGGGATGACTAAGGTCTAATGAAGATTGGTTGATTAATGTGATAGATATGGAGGTTGGATAAATTTTTGACCTATGAATGCAATTAAACTAAGGTAATGGGAAGTACATTACTAACTAATATGAGGGGTCTGAAAATGTCCAAGTCTTTGTGTACAATTTCTAAATTGATTAGGTTTGATATCAACAAAATGGATTCTAATTTTAAAACCCTCATTTTAGTCAAATTAGCAAATACATTGAGGAATGTTTCAGTTGTGGTGGAAAATTTGATAGATGCATTATAGCAATTGCGTTATGAGATAACAAATGCATCATAGAACTACAATTGTGGTGTAGGGTAACAGATGTGTCACAAGACAAGTACAAGTGCATGAATCTGGATTTTTTGCTAAATTTTCCCAGAAATTTGCATTACATGATGCTATAGATGCATTAGTCTACCTAGTTTTTAAAATCTTGGTGTTTTGGGAAGGTTTTTGTGAGACATTTTTCAAATTTTAACTAGAAAAAACTCGTAAAATAGTCAAAGACAAATGGATATTGATTCTTGACTAAAAATGATAAGGCTTAAGGCCAAAAAAGCCAATGGCTTCATGAGTTTAACACAAATAAAGATAGTCAGAAGATAAGCACAACTTAATTATTCAATAAGGATTGTTAACTTAGTGTAGGCCCACCGCACCAAATTTGATAATATACCAAGATCGGTGTGAATAACTTCTCTTTTGAGAGTATATAGCTAGAGGTCCAGTGGCACATGCCCAATACAACAACAAACTCACCTTTCCTCTCTCCTTAGGAGGCTAAAAGTGCTAAACCCAAATATTTCTATCTCTACTTAACGACATGTGTGGTGAGTAGCTTCGTGCAAGATATTGTACCTTGCACTACACTAAGAAATGGTTGATGGCTCCTAGGATTCTAAAAAAAGAAAGTTTTCTAGTGGGGGACTACCATGAATAAAGGGCTCATATATAGCACCCTGAGAACTAAGAGTCCCACTCCCACTCTCATCACCAAAGTAAGTCTCAACAAACCGAGGGTCTCGTGGCTTAGCTTCAAATGACATTAGTCACTCCTTGTGGTACAACCTTTGCTCTCCCCCCTTTATATACCCCACCAAGAAATATGGTTGAGGTCAAACTCTAGGGTGATGAAATCCCCAGGAAGGCCTCCCATTAAAAAGAAAAAAAAATATTGTGTGTTTCTCTTACATCCAAGATTGTACAAGTGTGCAAGGGGAGAGGATACACATAGACTAGATTAGGTAAACAAAAAATGTGCAAGTGCACAAGGCACATAAAATAATTACTCTTTTTAACCCCAAAATCAAATATTTTCTAATCTAAAGAAAAACAAAGACACAAGGTTTCAAATCCATTTCTTTGACTAGTGAACCTGCATCAAGCTGGTTAGTAGTTTAAATGATGTCTTTGTCAATCGAGCTAAAAAAACAAGATTAGTAGTTTAAATCAATATCTTCTCCAAACAGTCACCACACAGCTACAAACAGAGATCAGTAACTAGAAAACATGCAATTGACATACTCTAAAAGCTTTATACCTTTTTTTTTATAGACAGATGCAGTGCTTGACAGTAAGTTACGATGCTATTTATCTTGAATGTGTTACTCCAATTTTTACAGATGCATCAATTTCGATCAATAGATGTGTTGATCTAGTTCAATAGATGCATCACATAATATTGTAAATTTAGTGTGGGAACCTATAAGATAAAAAGAGCGAACAAAAACCAGAGAAGAAAAATTTCATAGTAGAATATCAATGATAGAGATTAAAATAAAATCCAATTAAATTACAAGACCCAAAACACATAGATTGTTAGGTAAAACAACTAGATCAAGACTCCCAAAAAAATACATCAGTCTGTTCCTATAGATGCGTCACAAGATACATGTAATTGCGTCGTGCAATCCTACAAAACAAAAATGTGTAAAATCTAAAAGAAAAAGTATCCATTTGGCGTGTTCAATGTCAAATTAACCATTTGTAAGATTATAAATCTAGATAGATACAAGAATCCTAAACAACAACCACACAAATTGTTAGATTCAAGCTAAAAATCCAATACTAACAATGAAGCACAAATACGACATAAGAAATAAAAGAAATACAATCACACAAGTATACCTTCTTATGTCAACATTGTTTCACCTTCATTACTCTTCTCCTCCTCACTTTTTGAAGCTTTACAGTGTTTCTCTCAAATTCTTAAGTGCACAAATGTGTTTAGCATGTGAGATAATGGTGGCAAGAATTTAAATATTGTCGTTAAATTACAAAGAAATGAAGACTGAATTTATAGAAGACGTTGGTATGATCAACGTACAAGATTGAATAGGCAATTGACATTGAGGATCAAATGATACAATTTTCATGGGAAGGTTGCTCATTTTTTAAATGGAAAAATGGAAGAGAAATGAAAGAGATAAGTGGAGGGGGAAATAGAAATTAGTAAGAGTTAAGTGGAGAAAATCAAGGAGAGTAGAAGATTTAAGTGGAGAAAATTGGGGGAAATATAAGAGTTAAGGGGAGAGTGAAGTGGAAGAAATAAGAGTTAAGTGAAGAATAAAATAGGGTAAGTTATTGAAAATAAATAAATAAAATTTATTTATTTTCAACCACTCATGAATAATTAATTAAATTAAATAATTTAATTAATTATAGAAGAACACAGGGTTAAGATGATTAAATAAATAATAATATTATTTATTTAGTCATAGATGAAATTATATAAGGGATAAAATAATTCAAAAATAATTATTTAATCGAAGAAATAAAGAAAAATAGAATTAGAATAATTAAATAATTAAAATTATTTAATTATAAAGATGAAAAGAAGAATGAAATTAGGCTTAGATGAAGATTAGAGTTAGATGAAAGTTTAGTAAGAAAAATGGTACTACAAGCTCGAGGCAATTTTGAATGTCTATACCATCATCAAAGTTGACAAAACCAAAGGAAGAAAAAGGAATACAATTTGGAATAATGATCAACATGACCTATGAGAATGATGTCTCTACTCTAAAATTCTCTAATGATCACATAATGTAGTGAAAACTCAACTATTTTTCCTATGACACTATGTGTAATATGATAAATTGAAAGGAGATTATTGGATAAGGAAGGCACATAAAGTACATCATCGGATGTTCCTTCTCCAATATCAATATATCATTTTCCAAGACCTGATATATAGGTGTTATTCACAATCAATATTGGTGGGAATGAAAAAGGCTCAAATGTAGAAAACAGTTCACTAGATCCATCCATGTGGGATGATGCCCCAAAATCAAGAAGCTACTTTGTGTGATTGTTGTTTGTAAAAGAAATGAGTGGCATACCCTTATTCTTATTTGTTGTTGAAAATGAAAATGATGTGGATGTGAAAAGGGAAGAACCACTTGTCTTAGGCGATTAAATTTGAGTTTGTTGAAGAAGAGTCTTTAAGTCATTAATTTTATTTTTGTAACATTGGTGTTCTTCATGCCCTAGTCTTTTAAAATAGGTACATTTAGGCTTGTCCTTAGAAATTTTCCCTTTTTATGAGGGAGATGAATCTGATGGGTATGTGCAAGATCATGGGGGTCCAAACTGGGCCCCAAAGTGGCAATAAAATTTCAAAAAATAAGAGTTAGTGTTGGAATCAAGCAACACTGAGAGGGGGGGTGAATCAGTGTTGTGCAATTTTTAACTTTATTAATCTAATCTTCAAAGTACTTATAACATTCAACCAAAAGAAATATGCATGAACATAATGTAAGCAACCACAACACCATAACACAAGGATTTTTATGTGGAAACCCTTTTAGGGGAAAAACCACGGTGGATGGCCAATCCACAATATAATCTGAGTATACTCAAAAAGATGTTTACAAAATGGGAATGCACTTGCATTCAGGCACACTACCTAGAGTTCACTGCTCAAAATCAAAAAGGCTAACTGCCTTACAAAAGTTTGGAATACTTCCAAAGATTTGAACTAAGAAAAATAGCATCTACAAATGACTGATTACAGTTTCAGATAGGCTCAACAATCAAATTTTGATCCTTCAAACTGATTCTACTCTTCTGCTCTGTTTTGCATCAACTCGCAACAAAATCTTTAATGCGCAAGTGAAACTGCACTTAATCACTTTCCTGATCTTCTGATATTCGCAACATACATCCACTCACATTGAACATATATCAAAATGATATAATCGATCACTTATATATATCCGCTACAAGGGTTTTGATCGCTCCATGTCGGCTTCAACAAGATAAACAAATATTCACAAACTGTCGGCTTCAAATCATTCATAATATTCAATGTGAATCCACAAGAGTCGGACACAACATAGTGAGGACCCAAAACTAAATGCTCGAACACAAAAACACTTAAGCAATAATTCCTCAAATATCCACGACACACTATATCCACCAAGTTAGCCTTCATACACTGATGAACAGAAAATTTTCCAACCGGACCTTCCAACTTTCACTCAAATCGATATGAGGCACCAAGATTTGTAGATAACAAAGATTATGCATCGAACAATACTCCCTTGAGATCCACAACATAGAATGATAACATAAAATCTGCATATGAATCGAAGAACACATATTTACCAGATGCTCTATTCAAGCTCAACAGATAAACATTGAACTTCAATCTGTCTGTTGGTATGAGAAAAATGCAATGTGCAAATCAACTAGCTAACAAGGGTTTCCATTAATGACAACACCATAAAGCATGTGCAATGTCTCTTTCCAACAATCTCCCCCTTTGGCATTGATGGCAATACTTAGTGAAAAATAACTAAGTGTCGGATCAATACCAACAAAAATAGACTGCCAACCAAAACTCCAAAAAGATCTTCAAAACTAAAGCTCCCCCTTGGATGAATATACATTTTTCACTGTTCTATTCTCCCCCTTTGACATCAATGGAAAATATAGGGAATCTGCATACAAAGCAAAAAAAAAAACTTCAAACTGCATATGTACAAATTTGTTTCAACAATTTACACAAACTTGAAAATATCTGCAAAATTGGTTTTCAACAAGTTCAGGCTTGAGTTCCAACCCTTCTTAAGACTCTCCAAAATAGTTATGTGACCACAAGAAAATAAGATTGCATCTCAGCTAATTCAAGGTTTACAAGGTCATTGACCACCAAAGCATCTTGTGCTTCCTTCAAAGCACTCAACATAGTTTCCATTTTTGAACCAATCAAACCTCTAAGTTCACAAGCTCTTCCCACAACTCTATCATTTTCACGCTTCAGACTCTTTATTTTTTCAAGTAAAGAGATAACTTGACCTTCTTGCACTCCAACAGAAATAGTTAAAGGATCAAAAGCATCAAAAATAGCAACTAACTCTTTCTCATGATCCTTAACCTTCTCATTAGCCTTAGTAAGTTTTGATAAAGACAAACATGACTTATAGACTTTTCCACCTTCAGATAGAGCATTATGAACATTCTTTGTACAAATAGCTAACAAATATTTATCTTTAGCTATCATACCTTTTAGACCACTGAACCTTTTGTCATCAAACTCCTTTTGTACCTTGACCATAGATGACTTCTCAAGTGACTCAAAATGAGTACTTACCAAATTTATAAGCTTCTTTAGCTCACTAGAGGAGGAACCGGATTGATCCTTAACATGATTAGGCATGATCTTCCCCAAAATACCAGATGCAAGATTCAATAATTCACTATCCTCAATGTGGGACTTTAGAATTTCTTTCCTAGCCTTAGCTTGTGCAAATAATGCAACTTTCATTTTCTGAATTGGGGATAAAGTAGACAAATGAATAGGGGAATCTCCTAACTCAAGATCAAATTATTCCTTTTGCTCATCCAGAAATCTCTTCATTGCCTCTGCAGTGTCTCTTGCTTCCACGATAATTTCCTTAACTTCAGCCTTCTTTTCCTCAACCACCGATTCTTCAACCACAAATTTTTGCTTGCCATTTGGAATTTCAACCTCTTCAATTGACATCTCCTTTTCTTCAACCAACACAAATTTAGGAGCTTCAATCTCCATAGGTGTTTCTGTATGATGCACATCAGGAGGAATTTGAGTATCCTCAACTGTAACCTCTTCATCTACCAAACCAAATGAAATGTCTTCTACATGCTCTTCTTCATAAACAACATCAATCCTATTCTTTAATATAACTTCATTTAGAATTCTCTCAGTTTCTTTTGCAACTTCTTATGTCCTGCGCAACATAAGCTTTTTTATCCTTGAATTTCTCTTGAATTCTCTTTTTGCTTCTTTCAAGATTGACTGCATTTCCTCAATTGACATTACCAGACTTAGATTAGCAAGAATTCACTCTCTCATCTACTCATCTTCAATTCTAGCACTAACTCCTCATCTCCAAAATTTCATATAATTCCTTAGGTAATTGTGCCATTATTTCAACAAGAGTCATATTGAAATTGTTCAAATATTTTATTGTAGCCTCCTCAAGGACTCTTTGACCAACAATATCAAAAGTACCATACACTTCACATAAAGGCTTGAGATTTCCATCCTTAATCATACTTCTTTCAACTTTCTCTACAGACATACCTAGTTTCTTAGGCTTCATCTTCTTCTTTGCTTTCACCTTTTCATCGGAGGGCTTGTCCTTAGTGACTGTTGCTACTTGAGTCCCCATATGCTTTATTTCTCTAACTTCTTCATCATATTTTGTCTCCTCATCTTCTGAGACAGCTACATACACTCGTATGCTCTTATCCTTCTTCCTCTTGCCAAATACCTTGAATTGAGCTTTTGTTGGGGTTAACTTCTTTGCATGACCGGATAGAGGTGCAAAGCTCCTTGTTGATCTAGTTCAGGCATAGGATGATGTTGAACTAGCACATTCAGTTTTAGCAGGCTCTTTTCCTTTTTAGGCATCTGCTTGTTCTCTCTTCCTTCTAGCTTCTCTTATTGCTTTAGAAAATACTCCCATGCTTTCTACAAATACTTCCACTTCTTTCCTTACTCTTCAAACTATCATTGGCTTCTTTAACTGCTCATGGACTTGCATGTCATTTTTTGCATATGTTTGAAACCTTTCTTCTGTTGGATCCTGAGGCTTGCTCAACAAATGTTGTGCATATCGTTCCAAGATTCCTTCCTCGACTTCATATCCCATTGGAATAATCCAAATGGTTATGGGATCATTTGCTTCCATCAAGCATTGATCACTATCCACCATAAAACAAATTGTATCCTTATACTTCTCAACAATAGAAGTAGGAATCATTTCCCTTGCTTGCATTACATTCTGAAAGTTCTTGAGATATCCCTAGATTGTAGTTTTCCTGACTTGACTATCACCAAGGTTGAATAACATGTCTCTAATTTGAATAGCTACAAGCTTATCACCTCTTTTCCAAAACACTTTTCTGACTCCTAGAACTTCATTCATGAAATAAAAGAACAAACACAACAACAGATTACCGTATTTAAAATAATTCTTCTTGTCTTTCTTTATCTTGCCAAGATTCTCCATAAGATGAATTTGAAGCAATTCGCACAAGTCATATTTTGCATTCTCCCTTACCATCTAATAAGCTACATATATGGTAGTACCAGATACAATTTTTTCTCTGCTGGAGTGATATATCTTATAACCAATGACCATCGAGGAAAATTTCACATCCAAATCAGCAATGTTATCAATTGTCATTGCTCTTCTATCAATGTTGAACCAATCGCATCAGTGACTATCTGATTCTTTACAGACTTCAAAATCGGAAAACCACCAAAAGAATTTAGACCTGTAATAGCTCTTATAGCTTCTTTTGTTATCTTGAAAGGTTAATTCAACCACATAAATTCAGCATGGACTCGAGGGTAAAAGCACAAAACTATATCACACTTTTGGCCAAAAAAGTAATTCTGAACAGATTACTTTCGGCCGACATGTTTTCGGTTGAGAGGGTTTCAGTCGAAGCCACGGGGAAGTGAGATGGTGCCTACATGTCAACACTCTTTCAGCCTAGTGACTTTCAGCCGAAACCTTCTCAACTAAAAGGTGTCAACCAAAAATGTCGAAATAAAAAAATTAAAAAAGCCCGACCATTTTGAATGTTCAGGCGAAAGGGTTCAAGGTGAGAGCTCGTCAACCGAGGTCAAGACCAATAGCACCCACTTATACCCAGGTTTTGTCTGAGGTCATTTGATGTATTCTTTGATTCCAGTTCTGTGTGCTTTATTTCATCTAAGAGATTTTTGTGATGTATTTGGAGTTAGGGTTTCATTGATTTGTTGAAATAAATTCTACTCTTCCATTTTATTGGTTGAATGTTATGAAAATTTGTGTTGTTTGTGATATTGATGAAGGAAATACATAGATTCGGTTATGATTAATTCAGAAAATTATCATATTTCGTTGTTTAAACCGTTTGCTCTAGTGGATTAGAAATTTGGGGTTTTGTGAGAAACTGATATTGTACAAATCTAGTTCCTGGGTATTACTGATTTATGTAACGCCCCGCCACGCAACCCTAGGGGAAGTTGCAATTTACTACACAAACGAACTTTTTTTTTTTAAAGGACAATTAGAACAATTAACATGCAAGTTAACTAACCATTTCCAACCAATCCCCTAAGGTTACGAGACTGAGTTACTTAAACCCAAACAAGAACCATGAATTAAATTCATAACATTTAAATACTTAAGGAAATAAGAACGCATACATTCCATGCAAGATAATTTACATCAAAGAATATGAAATACCACTGGATTCCAATATTACAGTTTACAACATAATTACAACACTCATTCCCCGAATGAGATAAATCCAATAATTCAAGATTACATATTACAAATTCCACCTCAATCACAATGAGGGGTAATAAATACAATAACCAACTGAAAGGATAAAGCATGACATGAAACTGGAACCCACGAGCTCTCCAACTGGAAGTCTCATCCACACGAACAAAAAGAAAACCAACGGATTATGAAGCACGCCACCCGACCACGTGGAATCCAAAAGGTTCCACTCCCTCTGTGCTAGGAGATAGTAACAAGGAATTCCTACACAAGACCATCTACCACTAGACACGGGCTAAACATACCTAAACTGAAACAACTACAATCACAGGGTCACTTAACATCTACAATCACAATGCCACTTAACCACTACAGTCACAACATCACTTAACACGAGGTTACAATGCTTCCAGAGAACAATGATCATGTACATCGCACAATAATTGATTAACTGATTAACTGTCGACATAGGAAGAGTGTCATGCATAAATTTCCATGAGTTACCCTGGCTCAACCTTCCTAGGCTACCGGACCCCCATCCTAGGTTACCCTGACTTGCCTCTACCGGCCGCCGGACCCTCACGAAAAACTATGCATCCCATCTCATCTTGAGCCTTATCATTCACTTGCTTCACGAGAGAGGCATTCATTATCTTATTAGTGTGAAAGATCCCCATTAATTCTTTTAAATTATCACTTAGTTAAACTCTAGGTGAGTTACCCTGGCGCCCCTTTGTGTGTCGGACCCCCACAAAGAGCCACTCTCCTATCGACAACATACACAGTATAAACCACAATGAGTAACCGGATAAGACGACCTCTCCAAACCAAGGAGGCAACAAATAAAGGAAACTCACTCCAACATTGGAGGAGACAAAGGTTAAACCCTCTCCAAACACTGGAGGAAATGAAGATACCAAAAAAAATCACTCCTTCCCAAGGAGGCACAACCACATGGCCCTCTCCCAATCCCAAGGAGGCACAAATCCCAAGACAATCCCAAAGGTTGACTACCATGACGACCACCCATACAAATAAATGAAACCCTATCTGGAAGACTTCAAGAAAAAGATTCTATACTCCCAACATCGAGCAAGAACGAATAAGCATTAAAAGCATTTCAAGCAATTAAATAGACTAATATTCAGATTTCCTAAATCCAGTCAATCACAGTTTTCCTTCCTTGCATCCATCTAATCATAACTCTAAATTTCATTCCACGTCATTGCATTAAATAAAAGTCATTCCTTTACCTTAGTTTCACAATAAGTTCATATCAAGCAATTTAGTAATTAACGTCATTTGACTAAAATAAATATTTCATTAAATTCTCAATCTTACAACTATAATTATAATCAAAACACTTAAATAATACAATCATTCAACTAACATTTACATTAATTTACTTACTGTAAATTTCCTATTATTTTCTTATTCAAGACATTTAAATAAATCAAGGCATTTATCTTATTCAATAAAACCTATTTCGAAATAAAATCCCTTATTCATTAAAATATACATAAATTCCACTAAAATATATGTTTAATCAAATATTTCAATCCTCTTAATCAAGCAATTTAATTACTCTTTACAAATTATTTTAAAATCATAAATATAAAAATATACATGTATATATACTATGCATATATATTTATCTAATTAAGCATATATGCATAATATATGTTACATATATTTATATATTTAAATTAATTATTATTTAAATAAATATTATTTAAATATTATAACAATATTATATATAATTATAAAATAAAACATAAAAAAACGAAATCCAAAGTTTCATTTGGAATGCCACGAAGCCCTAAAGGCTGCGGCCTGTGTGATAAAACAAATAATATAGGTGATAATAAAGAAGAAATTTAAATATTAAATTGTGGGAGTATTAAGGTGAATAAAGGTGAAAGTGGAGAGGTAGAATATTTTTATGAGGTAAAATATTTTAATCAAGATGTGAATTATTTTCACCAAAGGGAGTTATAAGGTGGATGTTTATTTCACCCACAAAGGGCATTAAAGGTAAAAAATTATAAAGTGTTTGCACATAAAATGGAAATTTTTCATCAATGGGATTAAAAGAATGAATAATTATTTTACCTGAGGGAATAAATTTGGTGAAAATTTTCAAATCAAACAAGATATAAATGGGGGATTTTCCAAGGACGAGATTAAGGTTAATGAAGACTATTAAAAGTATTGCGAAGAAAACACAAAGATGAAGATTAAAATATTTAATTTGTTGAAGGCAATTAATTAAATATTTTTTGCCAAAGAAGAAGAATATTGAAGAGATGCAGTGAACAAGCGAAGGGTCATAACCCTAAAATTGTAATGTATATATGTAAAATAATATTGTATCAAAAAGACATTAGAATTAGGAGTTAGGTAGGAAATATACAAAAAATACTTTTAAAATGTTTTATACAGTGAAGACCATGATGCATGTATGAATTTTGAAGAAGTCAATGAAGATATCTAATTTTGCGACCTAATCTTGGTATCAACTTTTTGTTGGAATTATTCAATTATTTGGTTGTCTTCACTTTAATGCTTCTCTGTTATTTAAACTGATATATCAAGTATATATTCAGTTTGTCAATGCACATTTGTTGTACTTGTGTGATATGATTAATTGGTTCTTTCAAGTAAAGATTAAATCCTTCTAGTCAATCACAGTAATTTGGAAGTGTTAATTGGATAAATAAGAACCATATAATTAGGGTTTTCAATCTTTCTCAAGTAGAGTTTGTCAACTATTTACCTGCATGTTTATACAAGTTATAAACCCATATTAGTGTGCCAAACAGT
Source organism: Sequoia sempervirens (assembly GCA_007258455.2). NCBI lineage: Eukaryota > Viridiplantae > Streptophyta > Pinopsida > Cupressales > Cupressaceae > Sequoia > Sequoia sempervirens. The sequence continues at coordinate 124,314,652 of VDFB02000003.1, read as the reverse complement.
TTGAGTTATTGCCATTACAGGTCACATTTTCTAGGTCTTCATTGGACTCCATATACCCAACAAGGCATTGGTCTCATACATTTCATCATTTAGTTTCATTCATTTTATTTTTACATCTATTAACTGAACATATCCACAAACTTCATAATTTTATATTGCTTATACAATTTACACAAAATAAGTCTGCATCTCTCCACTTCCAATTGCCATCATGGATAGATTTCCAAAATAGGAAACACATCACCTAAATCTACTCATTCATATAGGTATACCCACCTAGGTCTGGTAGAGCCTAAAGAGAAGAGGGTTCAAATTCATCATTTGGCCTTGTACATTAGCCAAAAATGTATCAAGAGCTTGGCAACCTCTTGTGGTTTCAAACCAACATTTTTGAGACCTAACACATTGACTTCATATGATAAAACTAAAATACTTCACAGCTAAAGTTAAATCCAATATCACCACAGAATCCTTATTCACAGATAAACGATACCACAATGATTTAGCAAATCAAAGGATCTATCATTTCAATAATAGATCACACACTCGAAAAAAAATTCAACATAAGCAGAAAAGATTCATACATCATAATTCAAAGATTACGAATGTATAAATTCCGCCATTTTCTTCTATATCAAAATAACAGAAAACAATAATTCAAGATAACAAAGTTTTGCTCTAATGAGTAAATCAAAGTTTTCCCAAAAGATCTGAATCACATCAGCCAAACCAATATTTAAAGCACAAGCTAATTATCTTTAGTAATGGTTTCTTGAAAGTAACCGTACCGAATAATTAAAAATAACTTCTTTAACTTAAAAGAGCCAAATTAAAAGAAAGTATTATGAAATACTAAAAATAACTATGCATCTTTTCCCTCCACTTCAACCTCTTCATCTTCCAGATCCTCGACCACTTCTTGTTGTAACAGTTTTTCTTGTGCCTTCATCCTAGATTTATAGTCTTTGTACCTGGTAATAATTGCAAATATCTCTTTGCTCCCTGGTGTTATGGTGATCTGTAGTCCAGTTCTTACTTTGGTTAGAGAAGCCTCATACTCGTTCAAAGTGTCAGACCTCCTATTTGCTTCAGTTTTAAAGGAATTGAGGTATACTTGCAATCTACCGAGCTTTGAGAAAGATTCGTTGGTCTTTGTGGCAGGATCTGCCATCTCCTTGTTGAATATTTCTTTGAATTTTAGAAAAATTTCCTTTGAATCTGAAGTCTTCTCATCAAACTCATCGGTTATCTCTACTTTTAGGTCATGACAATTTCCTTTAATCTCCACCAGCATGTCCAGATACCTTTTGAGTGCTGTAGAAATCTCCTTTACCAGGTTGTCATAAATTCCTAATTTCCACTCCAATGAGTCGAACCAAGAAGGATCTAACTCCTTTGGACCACTCACAATTTGTTCATTGATTAATTTCATTTGATCCATGGAAATCAACTCTTTTATTTCTCGTGAGAACACCTAGAGACTGGTATGATCTTTCTTGACCTGTCGTAGCTTTATCATCAATTCCTTCCTTTTATCAACAACCTGAGTGTAGAAAAGCATAGACTTACTAATAAAGAGGATAGTCTCCTTAAGCATTTCATCAATCCATTCATTGAAATTTTTAGAACAGCTCAGATTCTTTTTGGTTAATTGCAATGTAGACCCATCAATAACTCATTCCTGAGAAATTAAGGCTCCACTAGATATAGAAGGGGGAACTATAGAAGAAATAATTTTTTTTAAATCAAGAACCTGAGATTGCAATGTCACCTTTTCCTTTCTTTCTTCCTTTACCCGCTTAATCAAGGCATTGACTAAATAATTAGCATGATACACATCACCTTCAAGTGTTTGGGGCCCCATATCAACATGTATGACTTTATAGTCAGCTACTGTTATTTGATCCTCATTTAGATTTTTTATAGGATCTACAATTTCCAATACTTGATTACCAGAAGTAGGGTCAAATAGCATTCTTGACATTTTCTGAGCTTTCTTTGGCCTTGAGGAAGTCTGGAGCAACTTTGCAACCATATCTACACCAACTGTTGTTGTAGGAGTATATTTTCTCTTTTTCTCTACTGCCTTTCTCAACCATACTGGGGAGGCTTCTACCAAAACAGAATCCTTATTCCCTTGAGAAATTTCTTTAGACTCACCAGGAGTGATGGGTATATTTTCCACCAGGGAAGAGGGTACTTCAGACAAAGGAGGAAAGGTATTGTCTTCAACAATCTGCTTAAAAATGGCATCAAAATATCCAGGCACAAGTTTTGTTTGGTTGATCTTCTTTTTAGGAGTGGGGGTAGATATGTTTTCTTGTTCGCATATTGACTTCAATTTAGTCATCTATTTAGGCTTCTCACCATCACCCCTAGACTGTGAATTTGCACTAGAAGACCTAGTAGCCAATCTCCCTAATGATGTACCCACTGCAATTATCTGAGTGGACCCCTGTTCGTTTCTTTGAGATGATTTTGGTTCTTGAGTAGAAATTGAAGCCTATCGCCATTTTCCTTCTAACCAGTCTTGAGTTCTTTTCAATACTAGAGCAGCTTGAATATTCATATTCAAACTTCATTTTTACTCCAGTCGACCTTGGGATGAGATTTATCAAATAGTTTTTCATATTCAAGGTCAATGACTACCAAATATTCAGTCGCACTTTTGGGAAACTGGAAAGAAAGACCAAAATCATGTATTTTCCTGAGGGTTAACCTCATGTAATCTCTTTTCAAGACTTCATTTTCATCAACAAAATCTTCCCAAAATTCTTCAATAGAAGGTTGATGCTGATATAAACTCCCTCCATATAATTTTTTTTCATGAAACCCTTGCTATCAAAATTAGCCCTCATGAATAAATGTTGGAGGTTATACTCTTTAAGAATTCCTTTAGAAAATTTGGCCATTTGATTATTTTTACACGTGAAGGAAGGAGTTTTCAATGGGAAAACATACCCCGGCTTCCCCATATTCATGTATTTTACATTCACCATGGCCATTTGTCTATAGACCTCCAGGAACACTAGCAAATCTTCAAGATATCTAGGAAATTTTAATGGGGCCTTCTCAAAACTTCCCATCCTCAAGTAGGAAAACCTATCAAATTGAATATAGAAACTTCCAAACTTTGATACAAAAGTCATTGAATTGGGAGAAAGATGCATTTTAGGGTTTCCATCCAATTTCCTCATAGCTTCCATCAAGAATGCATCATTGACAAGGCAAAAATATCTCATTCCAACTTGCTTGGTGAACTGTGGATAGCACTTATATACAGGCATTCCAGAAGGTGGAGATACCTGTGGCTTTAATTCCATCCAAAAGGATCTTTGACTACCTATAATGTATATTAAGCAAGAACACAGATGGAAGGTAGCAGTTTTCTAGAAATTGACTAATTGTTCATTCAAATGAAAGCAAATTATTTTATCCCAATCAATGAACACATTCTCATCATAGATAACCAAAAAACACTGACACATCCAATCTTCAAAAGACTCAATTTGTGCATTTCCAACAATGTGATGTAACAAAACAATGGCATCTGTGATTTCCCCTTTGAAATGCATTCTCTTAAGTTTGGCAGGTAACTGTGACTTACGTCTTTTCTTCGACTTCAACCACCCCTTGGCTATAGAATTCTTGCACCAATCCACATTATCTTTGAAGCACTCTCTTAGGAATCTTTAGTGCATGGGAAACAACTTCAAGAGAAATTTTAGCAACAACAATCTCGTCCACGACATTAATTTCCTATGTTTCTAGAATATATCTTCTCATGCATGTTCCTATTAGGTCCACACTCAACACAACTTCTGGAAAACCCCCAGCATGAGCTAATCCATTTTCTAACAATTTTGCATCAACAGCAGATCTGTCACTTTCCAAACACACCCAAAATTCCTCCAACTTAAAGGATCCTAGCTCTGTGTCCCTTACGTCGAGCCAACAATTTTCAATTCCAAACTGTATGAGCTCACAATACATAGAGGAACAATTGTATGCTTGAAGAAATAATTACAGAAGGCAGAGGTGCAACTGTAGACTCAAACAAATAAATTCCCACCAGCGTAAGTCATGTAAAATGACAAGACGTGTGTTTGGTGTTGAATTAATATGGTGCTTTATTTTAATCCTCGGTAAAGCAAACCCTAAGATTTGTGTGCCTTGCAAAAATCCTTGATAAGAAATCTCCAAGTTGTACCATGTGCCTCATTAAATGTATAGGCAGTGCCTTAAACATGCGAGATGGACAAAATATCTCCTTGTAACGAAAAATTGAAACTTTATAACCCAAAGTTGGGAGTTATGAAGTTATGAAAACCTTCGAATCTCTGACTACATAGTAGACCAACACACTTGATGCTACAAAAGGAGAACAAGTCGGGCTATTGGAAGGTTAGGAAAAACACGAACCCAACGAAAAAGATTTAAAAACACTGGGTGTCAATGACTTAGGTTTCAAAACTTAAAGAACGTGCGACAAGGGGTTAGAAACTTAGAGGATCTCGCGACAAAGGCTAAAATGAAGGAAAATACTCTAGACTTGGGTGAAAAGTAAGAAATTAAAGACCAAGGAAGATGAAATTTAAAATTACATGATACATAGTATACCTACGGGTAACACTTATGTAACCAAGCAATACGTTATGGGTTCGGATGCCTTCTTCTCTCCAACCTCAACTTACCATTTCTTCTAAAACAAGGTTATCAATACTACCTCCATCAATAATAACATTGCAAACTTGACCTTCACACTTACATCTAGTGTGAAACAAATTCTTCCTTTGAGTTGGCTCATTCTCCTCATTTAGCAAGGCTCTTCTAGTAATAAGAACCTCTCCTCTTTCTACATCCTTACAATGTGAAGACTCGACATCTTCATCAACATGCGCAACTCGTACATTACCCTCAAGTTTTCTATTTTTCCTCCTTGATGTTGAGGACACCCATAGGCTCTATTTCCTTCTTCTCCACATTGGAAACAGGTTCCAAGAAATCCTCCTCTTCCTAGTCCTCGTCCATATCTTCCCCTTCCTCTTTGGTCTCAATTATTCTAATCATAAGGATGGTAGGTGTTATCTCCTTTTTGGTTATGGCTACTACTGGATCCTTCACCCTTCTTTTGATCTTCATTTCAACATCCATATGACCGTCCACCGGTTTTTTCCTCCATGGCCTCCACCTTGTTGTTTTTTCTCAAACCTCTTGTTCAATCGTTCTTCAACCTTCAAAGAAAACTAGTAAGCATCCTCAATGGTGGTCATTCTTATCAATGCCAATTCTTCTTGTATGCGTGGCTTTAGCCCGTTAATATAACGAGCAACTTTCTCTTTATTTGCCTCAGAATGTCCTATATGAATCAAGACCTTGTGAAATTCCTTTGTGTATTCTTTCACTATCCTTGTCCCTTGCCTCAAGCTCTACATCTTCTTGAGCAGCTCCAATTTGTAATTGACTGGAATAAATTGTTTCTTCAATTTTGGCACCATTCTGTCCCATCTGGAAATTTTATCTTTCCCTTGTCTTCCTCTTTCTAACTAGACCTCTTTCCACCATATACTGGCATAGCCTTTCAATTTTGTCTTTGCAAACCTCACTCTGTGAGGATCTTCAATCTCCTCAAACTCAAAAAATTCCTCCATGTCATTGATCCGATCAATCAATTCTTCAAGATTCAGATTTCCACTAAAAGTTGAAACCTCCATTTTAGGTCTCTTCCCAATGCTTGAGATCGCTCACAGCAATCTTCTTTCTCTAGGATCCATTGAATCTTGCTCTTCCAATTCCAATTCCTCTTTTGTTTCATCTTCACTGTCATCTTTGTCTCATTGCACATCTCTTCTTCAAACCTCTTGTTGCAAGCTTTCTAATTGCCTTCTAAGGGCTCTGATTTCATCTCTAGGTGGACCTCCTCCACCTCGGCCTCTACCTCTGCCATGTTGGGAAATTCTTGGAGGCATCTTGAATTCAACCCACACTTACAGGTCCTGCTGCAACTGCCTCACATTCGGCACTCTATTATAGGCTCGGGAACTCCTGCTTTGATACCACTTAATGAGGGCCACACTGCCCAAATCCCACATAAATCACAACAATAGATACCAACACAAAAGATGCGAGATAGAAAATTGACTTACTTTCAATTATTTTCAGAAAATGCAATTACAGATTCAAAGCTTACATGCTACATCCTCATGGGCTTGATTCATTACAACAAAATCAGCTATGAAAAGAAAAATCTACTATTTAGAGCTACAATCTGCACTATCAGGGCCACCTTCTACAACCCCCACTTAACCCTTTTTATTTTCTCCAATAACCACCCTAGAATGTTCTAGAAAGTACAAATTTCCCCTTTTTGTTTTGGCACCAAAAGTCTTGTTGTTTGATTTTTGGCTTAGGAAGAAATTTTTTATGAAATTCACATTTTAGAGGACCAACTTCATGGGGCCATAACTTTTCATCCTAGTGTCTAATTTGTTATTATTGCATATCATTGGAAAGCTCTTGACATGCTCTACAACACATGAACCCACCGTAGGTCAATTTGGCCACATTTTGAGCTGTTTTGTGGCCTCCAAAGTTTTATATTTGAATTTGAAGCTACATTGGAGAAATTTCCCAAGATAGAAACTTTAATTTCTCTCAAACCATGCAAGGTATTGAGGTGATTATTTCACAACCAGAAGTGTTTTTCTTCTCTACTCCTTGGGGTAAATTTTCATGCCCATACGAGCCCATTTTGGTTGACTTACTAAACATAGTAAGTGCTCATTTACACTATTTTTGATGCTTGACAGTCTTATATCCCCTAAGTGCCATCATGGGACTCAAAACAACTAAATAAAATAAAGAAACATTTTTTTTAGGTGATGCAAGATTTCCCTACACCGCAAGATGCTCCTGCATCACAAGGTCTATAATTATGGCAAAATAACATGGCGAGATGGAGTGATGCAGTAGGATTGGAACTCTCTATAAGACATTGATGCCCCACAAGCACAAAAGGTGGCACTGGAAATAATATTAAGAATCAAAGCCTTTTCCCCTTCCAACTAGGAGGACCTCAGCAGATGGTGTGGCTCTAGCACTGGGACATACAAAGTCAAATTTGGTTACAAAGTAAAGGAATTAGTTGTTTCCAGACAAAATTGGTTGTGCAAGATCATATGGGGCAAAAATTTCCTTCCAAAGGTGGGAGTCTTCTCTTGGTTGGTAGTGCAAAAGATGATCCTTACTGAGGACAGACTAGCAGCCTTTAGGATTCAAGGGTTGGGGAGATGCATGCTATGTAAGAGCAACAATGAAACTGTTGACCATATTCTTCTAACTTTCCCTTATGCTAATAAGTGTTGGAAATTCTTCATGAAAAAATTGAACTTTTGATGCCCTACCCCCTAGACATAGTGGTCTAGTTCAACATGTGGCCGCTCCCCCACAGGAAATTAATTTTCGATAGTATTTGGGTGGTCACCCCCCCACCATTATATGGGAGATCTGGAAGCAACTAAATAGGAAGATTTTTCAAGGCAAAGAAATGGAGTGTTAGAGACTATGTGTTAAAATTGAGGGTGTGATCATAGAGCTATTCAACAAAGCAACTCTGAACAAGTCAACCAAGAAAAGGATCTTCTCGAACTGGGATGACAAGATAATAAAGTCATTCACATGATTGAAAACTCCCCTATTTTGTGGGATGGGTGTGGGTGACCAAACACTAAAGAAGAGAAAGGATGTGAAATGGGTGGCCCCGAAGGACGGGTAGATCAAGGTAAATTTTGATGAGACTTCAAAGGGAAACCTTAGTCAAGTGGGGTAGGGTGTATAGCATGAGATAACCAAGGTAAAAAAATTACTAACAAATCCATCTATCTCGGGACTTGCACCAATAATGAGGCAGAATTCAAAGCTGCTTTGAATGGCCTTCAACTAGGTTTGGAAATAGGTGCTAAACACATCCACCTTGAAGGGGACTCCATCATAAATATCAATTCCATATGCCTCAATATCATGTCGAATTAGAAGATTAATCATTGGTTTCATCCCATCAAAGAGTTATTAGAGAATTTTTAGTCATACAAGGTTAGCCACGTATACAGAGAGGGTTGGCTAAGGAGACAGAAGAAAGGATACAAGATTAAGGTGGCTATCAAGCTGGAAAATGTTGTGTCACTAGATGGGACAAAGGTCATTTGAGTAAGTCTCAGACATGATGACACATGAAGAATTGTGCTTCAGATACATCTGCAAGATTTTTGGTGTGGGTTTGGATGGGCCTCTGAAGCTAAGCCACGTGCTCAGGGAAGGAGATGAGTTGGAAAATGGAGTGGAAAATGAGGCAGTGGTAATGGGGCAATAGTGACACATTGATTTGTAGCTAATGTTCCCTTATGGCTTTGGGGCGGGAACTTCTGTACCTAGCGCTCCTCTTTTTCAGCACATACTCACTCTTTTGGCAAGTGTGTATCTACGTTTGATTGATGTGAATTCATTCCCCAAGTATGGTAGGTTCCAACTAGCGGCTTGGTTAAAGGGATAAAGAGAGGTTTTGGTTTAATTGTGTGTGGCGATGTACAGTGGCAAATTGGACTTACTAGAGTATAATCACCTCAAGTAGATTGTAAATCTAAAATATCACAAAGGATTTCCAATCAATAAAGTGAAAATAAATTACCATAATGGCAATATATGGCTACTTCTACAAATAGGTGAGGTAGCAAGTGATGCCTCATTCCATTTCTGGTTGTGAGTTCTACCTATGAAATGTGATGGAAACACCTATTTGCCTCAATTTCACAACAACAAAAATTCCTTTCGAGGGGAGATGATGGAAAAAAGGTTAAAGACCATCTTGGCTTCAGAACACCCTTTGATTATGGTGGCTGTGAAAAAGGTGTTTGGGAAGGAATTTCTAATTGCCTTCCATCAATTCAGGGCCAACTCAGATATAGTTGTAATGTTTTTTGTAGTACTTTTGTATATGGGGGTGAGTAAGGTGAAGGAAAAACTATTGTGTCAGAAGGTGTTTCTACATGCCTTTCTTGATGAAATTGATGCTCCTAACAATGTGGATGACAACCTCCTAATTCCACTACCTCATAATTTCTACATGTCACGGGGTTGAGGGTTGGAGGTGAAGAAATTCTCAATCATCTGCACTCTGGAATAGGAAACCCTGGAAAGGTGATGGGGAGAAATGGACCAGGGCACCACATTTCTAATACGAGCGACAGGAATTTCTCAATAGTCTAGTTCAAGTTGGGTGAGGAGGTTTGTGAAAGAAGGGATGGTGTTGGATGTGGATGTTAAGGGCAACATTGACTAGGGGTTGGGAGAGGGCAAAGAATGGGTGAAAGAATATTTTAGAGACATTGAAGAGAAAACAAATAGTCTAGCTCACCATGCTTGTGGTAACGAGTGCCTAGTGGTTACAGGTGCGCTTGCGGCGCAAAGGATGCACGAGGAAGAGGATGATTAGTCCTAGATAGGTGGTGCCAAATATTTTGTCTTTTGTGTTTTTTGTGTAAATATAATGTGGGATGTTCTCATAGTCGCACTAGTTTTGTAATCTATGGGTTCCATCATAATTCTAATAGTCAATTAGGTATGTACAATCAAATATAGCATATAGTGTGGTGTCAAATAGAGTATATAATGTCCTCAGTATTGGAGTCTCTGAGCTAAGTGGTCAAGATGTGGTATATAAAATGACAAGTTCTCTATCAAGAATGAAAATATCACTATAGCCTTTTTTTGATAATTAATATAATGGGTGTTGCCCCTATAGCTATTTACTTATCAATATATATAATATTATATAATATAATATATATTAATATATTATAATATAATATATATTAATATATTATAATATATTAATATATAATATTATTATATTATATATTAATATATTAATAATATATATAATATTAATGTAGTATATATTATAATATATATTATATATAATATAATATAATAATATTATAAAAAAATATAATATATAATATATCTGAGTCGTGTTGCTCCAATGCACACAATAGGGAAAAAGCACAATAAAAATGACTCAAGTTTTCCTTTTTTTGATTTAATATAATATAATTATATTGTATTATATTATATTATAATATGATATTATATAACATAATATATATTATATAACATAATATATATTATATTATAATATGATATTATATAATGTAATGTGTATACTATATTATAATATATATTATATATTTATTATAATATGATATTATATATTTATTATAATATGATATTATATAATATAATGTATATTTTATTATAATAATACATATTTATTATAATGTATATTTTATATTATATAATATTTTATATTTTATATTATATAATATCATATTATAATATAATATATACAATATATTATATAATATCATATCATATATTAATATAATATAATATATATAATATATTATCTTATATAATATCATATTATAATATATATTATATAATATCATATTATAATATATATTATATTATATCATATTATAATATAATATATATGTTATATTATATCATATTATAATATAATATATATGTTATATTATATCATATTATATTATATCATATTATAATATAACATATATATTATAATATATTATTATATTTTATAATATGATATATTATTATATTTTATAATATAATATAGAGAATATGTAGATTAATATATAATAATAAATTTTAATACTTTTTAATGATTTACATATTACAAATATTCTTTCCTAAACAAATATCCGTTTTAGAATAGATATCCATTTTGTAATGGATATTCATTTTTCTTTGGTGTTTGCTATGGCAACATGTACTTTCTATCCAAGCCTAAAAAATTTAAAGTGGATTTTCACATTTTTGGGCAAGTTAAAAATGCATTTTTTTCACATCGCCACTTTTTGGACCCCCATGATCTTGCATAGACCTTGATAAAGTGTGATCCTTAGTTTGTTTGTTTCCCTTAGATGATTGATCAACTAATGCTTGACTTTTTGAAGATGTGATAGCATTCATAGAGATTAATTTAGATTGCTCTCTTGTAATTCTATCACAAAAATATTCAAAAGAAGGCATTACATGTACTAATCCAAGAGCCTTCATTATAGAGTAGAAGGAAGAAGCATACATTTGATACAAACCTTTGAGCTTTGACAAAATCAAGAAACACATTCTTTGTTTGTTTTTATTTTACCAAAACCCTAAAGTCTAGAAAGAAAAGACTTAAACTGAACCAAGAAATCTTCAATGGATGGAAATGAATCAAGTGACAATATTGTTAATTCAACATCCAATTGTAGAATCTTGAACTCATCAACTTTAACAAAGAGATCTTCAAATTTGTCCCATATTTGCTTAGGATTTGTACAACTAGAAATGTGAAAATACAAATTATCAAAAACAAGAAGACATATTAGTCTCATTGCTTCATCTAACTTGTTTTGATAAGTAAACTACTCAAACTCTTTAACAAATTGTATTTGTTGTCCTTTGATCATTTTCCATAATCCCTTAGATTGAAGTAGCTATTGTACTTTGACTTTCCATGTGTGAAAATTATGTGGTGTTAATAAATCAATTTTTGTATCCACGATGCACACACAACTCACTTAAAATTGTGCCTTATCAAAGCTCCCAAAATTATATTATATCTGAATGTAGACCCCCCAGAAAAATACAAGACAAGATTTACACTCAGAAAGAGCTTTTCAGTGACTATTTACACTCAAAAAAAACCCCCTTTTGTAAGTTATGCAAAAAAGAAAAATCCTCCTCTTTGCAAGCCTTTGAGGTTAACCTAACAATCACTTAACCACTAATAGTTTAAAAATTAAATGTTAACTATTACAATTAGTAGAAAAAAAATTTAATACCTTTGGAGGGGGTGAACTTGGAGGGGTTTACTAGGTCCTTACGCTAAATGGAGGATCTTCATGTTGAAAGTGGATCTAGTTGACCAAGTCATGGGGGAGCTATTGTTGGAGAATTTGTGGAGGACCATGCAAGCATAAGACTCCTTTATATGCCTCTAAGCTTTGCATAAGCATTATTTTCTTGTAATGGAGAGGCCTTGCGTGCAAGATGATTAAATAGGTCGTGTGGTGAGGAAACTCATAATATTACTTCCCATATTCTCTTAACAGAGGTGAAAAGTGGGCCGCATGGGGAGTGAGTGTTTGTGCCAAAAGAGTTTGCATAGATGGAAAGGTTGATGCTAATGGTGGAGGCGTTGAAAGCTTAGGGGAAGAGAAACACATAAAAATACAAATAGAATCTTCTACCATGTGCACCTAGAGATATAGCAGAGTTCGAATGCCTCAAATCATAGAAACCCTGCGCAGATAAAATACAAAACTTGCCACAAAAAACTCCAACTTTGACCTACAAATAGGTCGATGAAGGCCACAAACTACCAAGTATTTCTTGAAAATAAGCTAATGAAGGCCTCAAAGTGCAACAAAGCTAAATCTTTGCAACAAAAAAAAAAGAATAAATTGTTGTTCAAAAAATGCGAAATGGGTAGTGGGTAGATTGGCAATCGATCAGATTGGCTCCACTAAAAAAATAGTTTTTTACAACTTTTTGTATAATAGGCCAAAAATTTACAAAAAATAAAATTATCAAATTTAACTCACCTAAGGCTATGTGCGAGAGTCACCTAAATGCAAGAAGGGTACATGCTCTCATGGATTTGATATTGTAGACACTGAAAAATGTCTTACTCTATGAGTATCATTTTTCTTGGTCTTCGTCTTCGAATAATTAAGTAATTTTAATTATTTAATTATAATTCTTGATCACATTCCTCTATTAATTAAATAATTTATAATTAATTAATTAATTCACACCTTAACCTTTATTCTTCTATGATCAATTAAATAAAATTAATTGTCACTAACACCCCCTTTCTTCAATAATTAAATAAATCATTATTTATTTAATTATTCATCTTTTATCATTCACTTATAGTCAAATGATAATAATTGTTATCATTTGATCCTTTTCCCATTCCTCTATAATTAAATAATTGTCAAAATTATTTAATTATCTTATGACTTTTCTTTCCTCCATTAAATAATTAACTTTAATTAATTATTTAACGTCTCATATCTATTTTCCCCATTTAATTAAATTAATTTCATAAATCATTTTAATTAAATGACCATTTTCTCCCACTTGCCTTTTTCTCAAAATAAATAACTTGGAAAAATTATTTATGCTCCACTTGTCCAAAGATTCCTTCTCATGAATTAATTGATTTCAATTTTTAATTCCTCCACTTTCTTCCTCCACTACCTCATTTTCAAATATTGACCGTTGATTCTCTTTGGGATCTTTCTAATCTTGACCGTCTATTTTGTAACCTCCACTCTCCTATGTTGCATGTCTTCCCATCCATCGATCTTGGAATCTTTCTAGAAGCTCGATCTTGACCGTATGTTCGAATGGTTGTCTATAAAAGAATCCTTCGTCCTCCATTTTTTATTTAACAACCACTTATCTCTGACTTTCATGCTCACTATTTGTAGGTATTTGCACATGTTTAACTTGATCTGAGGGCATATTTGCAAAGGCGGATTTAGGAGAGACAAGAGAAGTTTTTCAACTTCAAATATGGGCAATGCTTTTACTTGAGTGTTTTCATTTTCCTCATGCTTCTTTGTTTTCTCTTGTTTAGATTGGGTTATTAGCTTAGAAGTGTTGTGGTTGTCACTAGAATCTAGGTTGCTTGATTTTTACCCATCTTACAAATACCATGTTGGAGAATGCCAAGATTTAGAGAGCTCAAATTTGATAACCTTCCACAAATGAAACTATGAACATAATAGTATGTCTATCAATATAAAATGAAGAGTGTGTGAATAAAATGATCAATCCTTGCATATAAAGGAAAGGATGAGGAGGTGAGAAGGTAGGAGTGAAACTTTAACTACCCCTCTAAAGATGAGACACTTGTGAGCTCACTTGACAAATGTGTGAGCAAGTGTCAATAGGTGTCTCAAGTCATGAGGACACAAGTCTCAACCATATGAAGTGAGACAAAAGCGAAAGAAACCTAAGTAAACTTAAGCTAGGTGTGAATAGGTCAATCCTAGAAAGGTGATAAGCTAAATAGGTATGATAATGACTCTATTTACACTAACAATTTCTACTTCTTTGGACTCTACATTCTAATCTTCATCAAATTATTTTCATCTAAGAACTTCAAGGTAAAATTCTCCCTTTCACAACTCTTCAATATACTTATTTTATATCTCAATAAACTATTTATCCTCTAAAAAATTTCAACTAGGGTGATTTGTTGGCAAATATTATAGTGGAATCACCTTTGTGCTTCTCTTTTATGTGTTGGCTAGGAAGCCACTCCCCATTATTATTTTAACTCTTTTGAATTTGTGGCCTAGTCAACCCTTAGGATCATAATTTTATTATTTATTGTAGAAGAGATGTTTTAGCTTTGGTGGGTTCTCCTTGGCCTTGGAAACTATTGTTAATGTGATTTATTACCTTTAGGCTTTCATAAATTTCTCAAAATCTTGACAATGAGAATAAAAATCAAAGGATACTTCATTAAGGTACTATAATTCATCTATATTGGTATGTGGGTCATGTTTAATAATACATGAAAATTTATTATTGGTTTTTAGTTGACAAGTGATCCCAATTATAATTTTTGGAAGAATTTATGTCCTCTACACTTCTTTTCCTAGAATCTAAAGATAACCAATAGCAGAGAATAAAATCTTGTATGTGTGTTCTATAATCAACATAAAGTCTTATTATTTCATAATTTCCATATCAACTATATGTTTATTCCCTTGAAAAGGAAACATAAAAATAGGTTTAGAGAACCCATAGATCCTAATCCTAGTATGAGTCATGTAAATGAACCAATCTCCCTAAATTAAAATTTCAAAAGAGATTGGGAATTTCAAAAAGGAAAACATCTCTAAAAGTATTTGAGGGATATATCCATTATAATAGATAAGAGAACACATAAGGATCATAAAATTTATGATGAAGGTCTAGAAAAATTTAAATTTAGTGTCCAATAGAGGTTTCAATTTAAGGATAGAGAGAGTATTACACTTCAAATATTTGATATGATAAGACCCATTCACTCAAAGGACTAGCATTTAGGGATAACAACATATGGCTAGATAGTTAAAAAATCTTAAAATTGTAGTTATCAAAGCATTCCAACTATTTTTCCATGTGTTTTGATGGTGGATTTTTAACCATAGGTATTGAGAGGAAAATCTCTCATAGAAAGAAGATGAAAAGGGATCCTCACACTCATAGAAGGCTGTGAACACAAATTATCTTGGGTGCATGTACCTTAAGGATACAACCACTAGTTAATAAATGTACTCAAAATGTGAGTGTTTCCACTGATCTTTTTGGTACTAGAGAACCTCCAATAAAATTGGAACATGTGAATTAATATCTTCTTTCAAATAACTAGGTGAGAGCCTTCAAATAAATCCAACTTCTTCTATTCTAAAACTAATATTAAAGTAACTAAAAATCCATGCTACTACTATGGATGATATAGAATAGAAACTATTTTAATGGCTAGACTATCCTAAGTTAACTAATAAAAGGAAAAGAGGGTAAGGTTTATAAAAGGAGATAGGGTAAAGGAAATAAAATAAAAGGGTGCGTATAGGAGTGCAAAATAAGGGTGATAAACTAGCTTTATTTTTAGTAAACAACCAACTCTCCTTTGTGAATAAGAATATGCCTATGGTAGAGCTACCTAAAATTATGTTACACAAACTTACCTACATATAGAATGAATTTAACTAACAAGTAATTCTAGTGGGTTTTCAAATGCACACTAATAATTCACTTTAGTTTGAGGGATAAGAAAATAAGCACATACAAAAAGGCACCCTAAGAGCTAAAATCCACTCACATTCAGTATAAGCTACGAAATCATGATAAATTAACTCTTTAGTATGGAAACTTACAAGATTCTTATATTGATAAAGTAAAAGATATGATTTTGTAATAGAAATCCAAAGATATTTACATGACAACTAAGCCCATATTTATAAAATTATAGGAAGTGTGTAGTACTTGCAATTGAGGAATCCTAAGATAACTTACAAAGCATAAATAATGTGAAGAGAGAAATTATAGATTTTAGAAGGGACACAATATCTACTCTATTATATTTTGACCATACTTTATCAATATTCAAAAGGAGGCATGCATGGGTAGTTACAAACTTTTGTTGTAAATAATTGGAGCATGATGGCCTCTACTAAAGATATGCACGACTATTTTTTTATTGAGTAAATATACCATAAAATCTAATGGAGATTAAATATTAGCTAACCACCGTGACTATTGAATGATGGATATTAGATAAGTGGAGCCACATCTCAAATATTAGGTGGTGGATACCACATTAGACCAATGTCATTTGATGTAAGAAAAATTAATAGTAATTTTTACATCATCACCAAGATGGGAGAGCTTATCTTATATGTCATTATCTTCTTGAGGAGATAAAAATTTACTTAACAAAGAGGAACTAATTGAAATCCATACAATTCGATCAATTTTCACATTGATGACTAGCACAAATGGAGAGGCATTGGCATGGTGAGAGCTTCAAAAGTTCCCAAAGAGACAAGGAGGTTGACTAGAGTTGAACCCACCATAATTTTTGGCTTGCTAGTGTATGGAAGAGGTGATGTGAAGAAAAATTCATTGTTGGATGCAATTGTAGATCAACAACTATCATATCTTAGAGGAACCACTATGACCATCCATTGTGAATTTAAAGATAAGATACCCATTATATTAGTTCATATTATGAATGAACCTCCATGAATTTTTTCTTGCTAAGTCACAAAAATAATTTAGATTGTAAATCCAATTAGAACAAAGGTGTAGGAAACACACAAGTAGGAGGATCACAAATAAGATATGATGATTCCAATAATATATGTAACACTCAAGGCCTTCTACAAAGGGACTAAAGATAACCAAAATCATGAACATAGGACCTTGATTCATATGAATGCATAAGAATTTAAGAGGAAGGATATGCTAACACCATGACACATGTTAAAATATTAAGTCATGTGGATTAGGGGAATATTTAGGGCTTGAAAAAGGGGAACCTTGTCAACCCAATACATGTCAATATTTTATAGAAAACAAATAGAAATAACCCAAGGACTCCATATATTTTAGTAAGGATTACTTGAAGGGAATGTACAAAAACCACACTATATTTTTGTAACACATGGGTGTTTTTCTTGAAATATGGAGTTCACATAGAACTTACTAGTCTCATAGTCTCATTATTAGACAAATAATATAGGTCTCATCTTGATTCTTCATTAAATAGGTGGATATCATGTCAATTTTATTTATTTCTCTACTTTAATATTCTTCAAGATAGTTTGACACTAACTAGACCTTTCAATCAAGATCAAGTTTTGATTAGTGTGAAGCTATACTTGGAGAGGTGACATGGGTTGGATAAATTCCATAGCAATGTTGTAGGTTCCCTTCTATGAGGACTTAGAATTGCATAATGAAAGGTTAGAATGATAGAATATAAATGGAATACTCATGGATTTCAAACCAAATAAGTTACCAAACACACCTTGAAAAAAACAATTTCCATTGGATAGCAAGCCGTTTGTGGATTGTTCTTGATCTAGCTATCTATGGAGTGAATCTTATCATTGGGGTAATGAAATCTAGGTGGAATTCAAGGATAAAATATATATTCAAAGATTCCTGACAATCTTGTAACATTTATAGTTGGATTGGATAACCATGATTGGGCTCTTGATAGGGGACTTCAAATACCTAGGCATGTCTGTGTGCATGGAGATTATTTGTTGTGTTGTGGACTCTAGTTCTTGTTCCTGTTCGAGAAGGAAATATTTCATGTAATTGTATATTGGATAGTATATAAGTTGTATCATTTACTGTAATATGATGTAATCTTCCCACATGTACTAGGGGAAGCATTGTTGTAACTATTATAATGATGTAACAATTATTGATGAATTCTCTTTGTAAAGAATATTGTAATGTAATGCATATTGCATAAGTAGTTATAAATGATCTTTAATTTTTTTTATCATTTGACATGTTATGGAAGTAAGAATGTAGAATCATTTAATGTGGTGTTTTAAAATGAACCTTGCTTGTTAGATAAATCGTGTTATCTTAGTAGTTAATGAAATGATCCTAGTTATCTTGATTAATAGTTATGTGAGTAGTGCAATTGAGGAACCTTAGAGGACCTAGGTTTAGATTATATGCTATGTTACATTATGCATTATGTTGTTTCTCCTTTCAAAAAAAAAAATCCAATAATGTGTCATAATTAGTGTTGTCCTCTGGGGTTCCTTAGCAAGGGTGTTACAATATTTTACAAGGGTGGGTCCCATAAAGTAAGTAGTGTATTTGGCAATGTAACTCCCTAATATTTCACCCAAGACATTAATAATAAATGAATGGATGAATTATTTTTGTACAATACATTTGGCATAAATGTGCCATAGTGCACATTTACACAATAGAGATGCCATGACATGACACAACAAAATGCATAGCATGTGATATCAATGCACAAAGAATGACTACAAAATTGAAAGTATTACACATTATCACATGAGAACTTCATCATAATGGCCATATGAGAGGATAGAGTTTAATCTAGCCATGTGGAAAAGCAAAAGACCACTAACCACCATCTGTTATGAATAAATAAGACATAAAATAAATGGACATCTATTTCCTAGTCTTGAGAAACCTGGGTATCATTCCATCCCATAAAACCAACCAAGATAGCCACATGTCCTAAACAATGATGAGATCGAATTTAAATAGAGGGAATGTCCTAAATAATAAGGTGAGTGTTGAGAAAATGTGTCTCAACCTTGCAATTACATAAGGTATTGTTCATCCGAAGACAACCCAGGGGGGCGTGGAGGGGATCCCCCCATTAGGGGTCCAGGGGGATCATCCCCCCAGCTAGGGTCCAGGGGAAAGGTGCCCTAGCTAGGGCTCAAGGGAAATTCCCCCGAAAGGAAAATTTATTTATATTTTATTATTATAAATTTGGATAGTTCATCATTATGTCTCATATCTAACAGCCGATATTTTGTTAGCTTGACTTGCACTAGAAGGCAACCCTACTTTATGAGGGCATTGTATTATGGATATGTATTGCAATGTATTCTAAGAGTCTAATAGCGGCCATGTTGCCTCTGGATCTCTAATTGGTGATACTCTTATGAGAAGTTTTCTTTGCAGGTATATTGCAATCTTTGTGATTTCTTAATAATATATTAGGTGGCTTTTGGAGTGTGAGGTTTTTCTCCCGAAAGGGTTTTCGCCATGTAAATCATTGTGTTGTGGTATGTATGATATTTGTGTTTAATTTTATTTAAGTTTTTGTAACTATTAAAGATCTGTAAAAAATTTGCATTATTCTCCTCTCAAGATTATTGTAGGAAGTTGTTCCGCTACCTTAGCTTCCTTATAGTGAGTAACTATATTGACATAGTCTTGGAAAATACTACACATTTCCTCATAAGGTGTTGAAGCCCAATTTCACAGGTGTCAAAAATTATAAAATTGGTTGCTTTTTCCCCTTTGTACACTTTCCCTATTTACCAATATGAGAAACATTTAATGAACCCCTCTAGTCAAATTTTACCTAAGTGTGCTCTCTTTCCATTCCCATGTCCCCTCATGTGGGTAAGTTTCTAAAAATCCTAAAATATTCTAAGTCTAAATGTGTTTTATTCTTGTTACCTAAGTGTTGGTGTATGAGATTTTGGAGGTTCAAGAACTTTCGAAACCTCTAACATGGTTTTAAAAGTTCCAAAGTCTTGACAAAGATTACATTTTAGGTAATTTCAATATTTCTTGATCTCCCTCGCATCGTTCAAGGAGGTGAATGAAAAATTGACCAAGGTAGGATGTTAACAAGTTCAAGAATTCTTGAATTCCCTAACATGGTTCAAAACATGTTCAAAGCCCCAAAAAAGAGAAAAAAAAAATGGCTAAGGAAAGAAGGAAGAAAAGGTTTTTGAAGAGATCAAGAAATATTGAACTCCCTCACATAGTTTAAAAAATGGTGAAAGTTCCAGAAAGAGTAAAAGAGGAAAAAAGGCTAAGGAAAATAAGCATGTCAAAGAGTTCAAGAATTCTTGAACTCACCAACATGATTCAAAAGGAGGAAAAATCTCTGATGTGAATGAAGTTGTAGGAAATAAATGACTAAGGAAAGAAAGAGATAGATAAGTGATGTCAATGAGTTCAAGAATTCTTGAACTTGTTGACATGGTTCAAAAGTGTGCAAATTTGCTAACAAATAAATTCAAACAAATCAAAGAAAAGAAAGGTGGGTGATGTCAACAAGCTCAAATAGTCTTGAACTCATCAACAAGTTTAATAATGCTAAAAATATCTAGTAAAGATCCAACAAATAAAGGTAAGGAAAATTTAGCAAGTATAAACAAAGAAAATGACACCTGAAGAAGTTAACATTCCATGCCACTCTTGTACATGATGCAATGAGTATGGTAGATAGCTTCTCAGGTACTATATTATCCTTGTTTGATATGGGCCTCTCATTTTTTGTATGATCAATCTATAGCCATAAATTTTACAAGACCCAACAATGCTAACATTGACTCTCCCAACTTCCATCATTTCCAACAAATTCTTGAGCTTGTATTTTAGCGAGTATTATATATGCAAGAAATTTTTTATTTATTCAAGGGGTTGTTAATTTTTTCTTCTTAGATACTATAGGTTCCAGTACTCTCTAGGGTTACAAATTATATTATTGTAGTCCACTTTGAGTAGAGTTTTTGTGCTTATCATGGGATTTTAATGTTTCAAATTACATTAGTACATGAATGTCTCCATGAGAAATTATAGATCTTTAAGGAACTATTTAATCAACTAGGGTTTCTCTTTCCATATTTAGCAGTATGAATGTAATGCATATTTTATACATGTAACAACATTTTAATTCATTACAAACCTTGTACAGTAGTCTCTAGTGTGTTTCTATGGATTGTTGTAGTGTGTTGATGGATTATTGAGTATTCTCAATATTTGAAGATATATATCTCTAGTGTATATAAATGTGTAGCATTTCCTCCCTTTTTTCAAATGTTTTGCTCATTATAGTAAAATGTGACTCTATACCCATTGAATAAGTACCAATCTTGGAAATATTTGACCAATCACACTCTTTAAATGAATAACTATTTAACATATGGATTATATTTAGTTTATACTATGCATATTATTCATGATTCATTAGTACAAACTAGCGAACAACCTCAAGTAGCTCTAAATAGCCAAATCATTAAAGGATCATGTCATGTGTGTCTACACCCTACCATTATGTTTGAGAAATTAAGTTAAATTATCTTTCAAGATTATAATGTTGTTATCTATATGTGTATGTGAAAGGTGTTAAATCAATTATATAAGAGTTTTTATGCAACTAGTTAATTTTTTACCTAGTGACAATTATAGGGGTTGAGTATACATTAGGTATAAAAATTATTGTTGTAATCATGTTATATTATTAAAAGTATACTAAGGATGCATCTATAAATACCCTCCTAGGTTAATTTGGGCCCAAAGTGTAGGAGATAATTCTCACTCTCGTCAGTTGACCTTTAACCCTCCTCAATCTATTGATGAACACCTATTTTAGCTTCTTGATGATAAATCACTAGCCCTCAAGGAAAAATTAATTCTAGGATTGTGGAGAAGCAGTTTTAGGACACAACAAAATGGAATTTTTGTTGAGGATGTGTTAATCTAAAAGTTACCTTGAAGACCCTCATAATTTTTTCATTGAGGTTTATATCCATTTCTAGGTGTATTTTGTTGAGTGTGGTGTTGATTCCCCATCAACTCATGCCAAGAGAATGAAATTATTTCAAGGGATATGTTAATTCAAAATTTATTTGAATACCCTAGTAATTCAATCACTAATGTTTCCATCCATTGTTGGGTGTATTGGGTTATGTGTGGTGTTGATTTACCATCAACTCACGCCAAAAAAATGGTGTCATTTTTTAGAATGAATATTGTTAGTGTAAGTTGATGTGATTATGAATTAAAAAGTGTTAATGGGTGTAAATAAAATTGAAGAATCTACTAGTGAGTTGAACCAGGTCAATTGTGCTCCAGGGATATCATCATTTTATGAGGTGGAAACTTTGTTGTTACAATTTAAATGTTTTGTATACTCACATATGCCTATTGGTGGTACTATAAATATTTTCTACATTGGTGCAATATTTGTTTAAGGTGCACAAAGGTGTCTTTCTTTCTTCCTCTCTTGAAGCATGGTTTTCTATGCAAAGATATATCTTCAAGAAAATAGTATTTTAGCATGAATTATAGTTGAGTTCATATTATTAGCATAATCTTCAAAAGGTTTGTTTTTTGGCCATCAAAAGGAACAATAAAATAAGTAAAGAAAAGTGCAAAGTGTTAAAGGTTTTGGGTGTTCTAGGAACCCTCGAAACCTTCAAAAAACTTTGGTTCATGGTGAAAGTCCCAGCAGTTCCTGATGGGGTTGAAATCACCAACAAAGGGAACATGTATGAGAAAGAAAAATAGTGGTTCTTAATATGGTCAGAACCCTTGACAAGGAAAAGGGGCACGAATACACAACTCATTGTGAATCTAGGTGGAAAATTGTGCACTTCTCCTCCATCCACTCAACCAACTCATATTGATGGCACTATTTCTCCTAATTACTAGAAGTTATTGCAAACCTCCTCTTTCACTCTAGAGTTCCTATTTTAGTTGGAATCATTATTATCCATGGATTTGAAGTGTGCTACGGTGCAATGATTAGGGTTTGACACCTTATTGCTATTAAGGCATTATTTTGATCAATTTTTAAAAGGATGTTGGTTCGATTGGTGGTGACTAGAGGCTATGTTGGTGCAAGGATTTGTCTAAGGTTTCAACCATTCCATGTATAGTTGTAGAAAGGTAGTGAATCCATGAGGCATGTGAAGGATAAAGTGTATTTGTATTGTCCAAAAGATGTCTCCACTCTGTTTATATTTCTCTAGGGAAATCTTCACTATTGTAAAGGTTTTCTCTTATAACACTTGTTGAAATGAATGTAATGAACACTTGATAATGTGATAGGAATATAATTTATTACAAGAATTTTAATAATCATTTTTTGTTACATATGGATTCATTTAGTTCAATTTGGATTACAAAGTATGCTCTCTATGTAATACTTGTAATTT
Organism: Sequoia sempervirens; assembly: GCA_007258455.2. Lineage (NCBI taxonomy): Eukaryota > Viridiplantae > Streptophyta > Pinopsida > Cupressales > Cupressaceae > Sequoia > Sequoia sempervirens. The sequence goes on along the minus strand of VDFB02000003.1, from coordinate 124,291,325 downwards.
GATGGCATATGTGCCCGAATCAACTCTTCTATGCTTCATTTAATATTATTATGAATTTTTTGCCCATTGGATAGCCACTGGTCTTGAGTACACTTAACCAATCTCACACCATCAAAAAAAACATAAATCAGTAGTATAAGAGTAGTAGTTTTGTGCATCTATAACCTTGTATTATAACCAAGGATTTATCATTAAGAGTTGTTAAATGAATCTATATTATGTGGATTATTCTTGCATAGCCATATCAACTATATAGGGGTCTTAAAATAGCTAGTTTTACTTGGTTCAGTGATGGTATTTTGGGCCAATTTGGTAAGTTGGGTTTGGCAATAATTAATTAATTATTGTTTATTATATGTGATTTCAATACCTATTAAGGTATACCCCTAGGAATACCATCCCAAGTCTAAGATAAGCTCGAAGAATAGGAGATATAAACCACTCTCATAGAGTTGACCTTCAACCATCCATGGTATGTTGAGATTATTTCACTTGCATGATGACAACCCTAATATTGTGAGTGAGATTTGGTTCTAGGAAGTGGAGCAACAATTTTGGGACCCAACACATACACTTATATATTCCTTCCTACTTTTGGTTGTATTCTTCCATATGTCTTTAGATTGCATTAAAACTTGATGACATCTTGACTTGAGATTAATTTTTGTTTAGTATACCTCACAAATTTGGTCTAGGGGTCCTTAATGTGTTCTAGGGGATACCTATTTTTCACCAAAATATTGTTGAGTGTGTAATATTTAATACAAAGTCACCATGTGTCATTCCTCTTAGGTGTGAGTAAAATTAGGATATTGCAAGGGGAAGAACTTGGCCTAATTTTTCCTTGATTGACTAATTCTTGAATTTATCATAAAATTCCATCATTCTCCCAAATATACTTGTGGTATAGAGATTATTTGGTAGAGGTGTTTTAGAACCAATTCAATTCTAAGTTATATTATTTATTATGTTAGAAGACCCACATGATTAGAGAAGAATTTTACATACTAGTATAGTATCAAGTTGTTTTTACTGATTACATGCAAAACCATATGTTATGAGCATATACTTTATTGATTAAGTGTTTCTATATGGAGTATCAAAATTATAAAAAAATTGAGTGTGCACAATAATATTGTAACATTCCTTTGTTGAAACTAAAGTGAGTCTAAATTATAGTCACATTTCACAAAAGTTGAAGTACTTGTTATCGATATGAATTTTACAAAATTGTGGCTTTACATTGTATAAACCTTTATTATCATATATAAAGGATCCACCAAACAAGATATATCATACCATAAGGGGTGTAATACCATAAGTGACTATATCACACATGTTTAATAAAGCAATTGAAATTATATTAATGACTTGCATGTATCTCCATGCCTTAATGTCGTCATCCCAAAACATATATGGTTGGATGTGCATTGGTGAAACTTCTTGTAACGCCCCGTCGTGCGAACCCCAAAGGACAATTAAACAATAATCACAGCACAATTTTTTTTTAAAGTAAACATAACATACATGTGATACACATTAAGTCATGACATGAATTTCATTTAAGTAGATTCACTAACACATACATCCCTTGGGGTACACCAGGAGTCATTATGCAACTTTTATCCACACAACGACAATAAAGAATAAAAACCAAAAATATAATCCATAACAAAGTAAACATTAACAAATATAACACATACATGATAAAGCATTGATAAGAAACCATCTGTGTACGCAAATGCAACATATACATGATTAACTCAACATAATGAATAACAACAGCCATGGCCAATAGCCACATAAGGTTTAACGTTACATTACAATACAATGTTCTAGAGGTACAATGATACAAAAGTGTTTCCAAACATAAATGGAAACCATACATAAGATAGCATGATACAAATAAATAGATGAATACAAAGTATCATAACTGGCTCCAAGACAAATACAACTCTGGAGTCACTGCAACAACACCAATCTACACCTCTCGATCCTCGACTGGGGACCCAATGGGGTGCTTAGCACGTTCCACCCGACCACGTGGGTCTGAAGACCCACCCCTTGTGCTAAGGAGCTGAAAAGAAGAGACCTCAACCAAGAACATCCAAACAGGGAACCACAAGACTCAATGTCATACAAAAGTATTATAAAACTCAAGGATTACAATGACATAATCAACAACATCCAAGAGTCAGCATAATAACTTAAAGTCATAAATCTCATCAAAGCAATGACTAGTAAACAAGTAACCAAAGGATGATCATGAACACTTCCAAATCAAACTAAATTAATAAACATAATACAATTCCAAATTGCAATTAAATAATACAATAACATCATATCATAGTACCATAAGAGTACAAGGTCATAAGTCAAATATCAATGAGATCATACAAGACCACAAAGTACACCAAAGATGTATCAAGGCAATGCTCCATAAATCAATATAAGTCCATTCAACAACAATCTAAACCAACTTCCATAACATACTTCCAGAGGAACACAATAAAGTAAAACACTTGGGAAACTAGGGGAGAGTGTCATCGCATAGTCCTACATGGGCTATCCTGTGCTCTTCCTCCCAACTGGAGGCGTCGGTCCCATCTATGGCTATCCTGTGCCCTTCCTCCCAACTGGAGGCACCGTCCATAGGGTGACTCATGCGGAGCCGTAAACCTCTCGTGAAGACGAGGTCACGACCTTGCCGACCACGGCCTTCTCAACCTTCCATTAGTCTACGGAAGCACTAATGAAGACAAGGCATCCATTTTTAAATCTTATAATGATATTACTACCCAACCCTCCTAAGTTAATTATTAGGTTTTCACTTGATTACTAACTCACTCGTGGGTTATCCTGTGCGCTCCCCCTTAAATGGGGCCGAGGAGCCACTCTCCTAGAGACCCAACAACATCAAAAAAAAAAAAAACCAAGGGTTGTACAACATAACAAGAACATTAGATCACAACAGAGAAGCATGCGAGGCATTACCCATCTCGCTATAAACACATAATCAAGTCTAAACAATTCTCGTACAACCCTTTTCAAAATAATGATACCAATATCTTGCCATGTCAAGAGCACATAAAATGAGGAACATTGACCAACAATAAAATCAAGCCTTTGGAAGAATCTCAAAGGGCTTACACTGGGGTTTCCCCATGAAAAACTGACAACAATAAATGCAAGACCTCAAACTATTTTCAATTCAAATATAATGAGTGAAAACATTAAAATAAGATCAACAACCCCATCCAGACTACATAATCAACTTCGATACAAAATAAATCATAAATTCAAGAAGATCAACTATCCACAACTCATAAACAAAACATGAGTTCCCAATTACATTGCAACACAAATTAAATGACAAAGTATTCCTTGAATCAAACTTAGTCTCCAAAAGCATTCACACCGACACGGAACCATCCAGAGACAATCCTTCAACAACAAAGGTAAAAGCATGCAACCAGGCATCCAAGGGAGACCTCAATTTCCTCCTCACAAGATACCCATACAGTTGGTAAACAAATGACCTTTGACAAAAATCAACAAGCATGACAACAATATAATTTAATGTTTCACCAAAATAATAAAAGTGGGAAGACTGCATTCAATAAGAAGCATAAACTTATCACAACCAAGCATTACATTAGTATCCAAAATACTCCACCACAATTTCAATTAATAAGACCCACACAACTCAAAACAAACCAAGAATTCACCATGCAAGGTTAAACGAATATCAACACAATTTAACTTAAAGAAGATTCCTAACTCACGTCAACTCAAGAAAAGTCACAATGAAAGGATTTGTCAAATCACTCATAAAAAGGACACAAACCCAATGGAATGAAATCACTTCTGAAGCCAAGCAATTCCAAAGAGGGCACCACAAATAGGATACACCAAATTACCCTTAAATGAACAATGACCATTCAAATACAATTTATCCATTCGTTTAATAAGAATTAATTTAAAATAAATAAAGGAACTCTATAATCACATATCGTAATTATCTCAAGGCATATTTTATCACACTCAGAATACTAACCCAACAATCAAAAGCAATAAACTTCAAAGAACAATTAAACTATCGTCTATGATTTGACTCTTCACTTGATAAGGAATCGTTTTAACTCATTAAAGGCTATATTCACATACCTTACTAACATCTCACTATGCTCATCATAAAGTTGAATTAAATAAAAGAAGTTATAAAAGCATTCCAACCAATTTCTTTTATTCTCATTCAGGATTTATAATCATTCCTATAACTATATACATATATATAAACATAATTAGCCAATTAATACTCTAATAATACTTAAAAGGATAACTAATTTTACCAACACTACATTACAACACCAGTTTTCTTCTTAACTACAATGCCAGTTTTCTTCTTAACTAAAACTATATGACCATCTAATTTCACTGTATAAGAAGAACCTATTCATTTATAAAAAAGCATAACTCTTTTCCCCAATATTCTAATGTGTTACCAATTTTCATTATATAGTATAATCATTTAATTTTACAATCAAGAGAACATTCTTTTCTAACATTTGACAATGAAACTAGAGAGATTATTTAAACTTTTAAACTTCCCATTATGCCAGGTGCGACAGCTAAGACAGGTTGCAAACAGAATTAGAGAGTTTATTTAAATCTATACACCCTACCATGTTCAGGTGTGCCACTGTGACAGGCTATCAATGAAACTAGAGAGAGATTATTTAATTTACTACACCTTTGCAAGTCTAAAAGCTATAGTTGTGATGGGTTGCCAATGGTTTCAGGGAGACTATTTAATTTTGTACAATACCCCAACTCTAAATGTTGCAAATGTGACAGATTTCCAAGTATATAAGAGAGTGAATATTGGAATTTGGAAATATCGCCATCTACTTACATTATTATCATATCCCAACTGTTATCCACAAAATTGAAGGGAAGGAGACAGGTGAGGTGCAAATACGTGACTTAAGAGTAAAGGAAATAAAGTACAACTTTTCTTTTCTTTTATCTGAACTTGGCACATTTATGTTTAGAGGCGAGTTTCCAGAGACGCGCTCAGATTTGAAATTTGGAAGATAAACTTCACCATGATCAAAGGTAAGTTCTCTGTTATGATAGCACACTGACAATATTTATTTTCAAGTGTTGCAACTGCGATAGATTGACAGTAAAATCAACCGGTTATTTAAACCTTTAAACTTCCTATGAAGATCAGGTGCGATGGCTGAGATAGGTTGGAAAAAAGATTTAGAGAGTTTATTTAGAACTCTACATCCTACCAAGTTCAAGTGCGTCACTGAGCAGATTGCTGAGGATTCAGGGAGGTTATTTATACTGTGACAATATTTTGTTTTCAAGTGTTGCAGTTGTGGTGGATTGTTAACAAAGTCAAGGAGATTATTCAAACTTTAAAACTTATTCTAGATAGCGATCTATTTTCCAGAATGCCAGAGATGAATGTTATGACTGCAGGATACGCACAAATGCTATATCATGGGCAGAATTTAGAAAAATTTCAAATAAGATACGATTAGCAGGTGCGAGGAAAATCATGAAGCGTCGACAAATTCAAAGCTTTAATTGCATGAAACTTAATAAGGTAATAACTGGAATCAAGAACTTCCCTTAAGACAAGAATAATGTATGGACATTAAGCTAAAATCAGTAATAAGGGTTGATAAGTTTCACAAGTAAATCAAATACCCATCACTCGAACTGTTAAGAATTTTGAGGGTAAGGCAGATTCATCAATTTTTAACACACAAATCTTCAAGAACACGAAATTATTGATGAACATTTGAGACACATAACAAAATATAGACGTCGATATAAGATAGAATCATTCCATGTATGAAATCACAGTCAATGGAAATCGGCTACTCCAAGTCACGACAAGCATAAAATAGAGAGTACCAATTTTATCCCCTCAACAAAATCAAAAGGCACAAGAATTTGGATACTACAGAACGCAAAAATGACGAAGACATAAATAATAAATAAGACATATGTTGTGAATTAAAATATGCCAAACAATAGTGCCTTTGGAAGTGCTAAGGAAAATTGCTATCGACAGAACTACATGCAAAGATCAATCATAAAAAAAAACATGAGCCAGGTAAGAATACTACGAAGGCTTCAAAAGGCGCAAGAGAATAAAGTTAAGATCTGACCTTAATCGAATTCCCATGAGTTACAAACTTCATAGTGATGATGATCACCAAGTTTACACAGTCCGCCAGATTCCAAGCTTCCCTCCCCCATATCCTCCAGAATAATTCTTGTTTATAATTTGTTTCATGGTGTCTTTTCCACTCCCCTCGGGGAACCGTTCGACTTCTATCACTTATTATAATTTCTTTGATGGTGTCTTTTACACCCCCATCAGCAGACCGTTGCACTTCCGTCAGTTACGATTGTATGCCAGCCACTACCCCTATTCATTATTTTATAATTGACTCTTTAATATATGAACCAAATAGATCAACTATTAAATATTTAATAAATATTTAATAATTTAATCTTTCTTTTAGTTATAATAAAATATATTTATTTTAATAAATATTTTCACCTTAATTTATTTAAACTAAATAAATTATTAGTAATATTTATTTAATCAAAGAAATAACAATAAAACAAATTAAAATCAAATGATACCCTATCTCCCACAATTGAAAACAATACGACGATATCACAGACGGAGGGACATTACACTTCTACAACACTACACTATGTGCTATGTAATGATATTATTTTAGATGCCATTTTCAATGATGTGCATGATTTCTATTGACTCAACACTTCACATGGAAGAGGAATTCATGTTATCTTGTAGTGTTATTGATGTGGTTACATTGAGGCATTATGTCTCTTGATTGGTCTCTCAATTATCATCAAGATGTAATGTTTCTTGCATGATAAGAGTGTTTCAAGAATGATAGTAACACTATCGTGCTTGAACTAGAGAAATGGAGATTGCACCATTTTTCACCAAGTGTGGTCACTTCCATTTGTCCCTATCTAGTGTAGATGTTTTGTGAAAATTAGAATTTGGTGAAGGTGGAAAAAATATGAGCTAATATTTTACATAGGAACATTTTGGCATGATACTTATAGTTGGGAAATTTTCTCCCATATAGGGTTACTTTAGCATGGATAAAGGAATTGTAGCTTCATCTTAGCCTTGGTTTCTATTTTGGACACATTATGTAAAGCATGGCATAAAGTGTTTGATATAAGGAACACCATTTTAGCAAATAAGAGGCAAGTCCATTGATATAATTAATCACTTATAGGTTCTTGGGCATGTCCTCATTGAGATGCACATATTAACCATGGAATTTATTGGTATAATATTATATGGTTGTTCTCTATGTTGACACATTATTTGGAACTTCATATATTCATCTTGATAGTATTTGGGGGGATAGTATTCATCTTGTAAAGTGTTAAAAAAGGTGTTTCAACTAATGATTGATTCATGATCTATATCACAACATTCACCAAGTTCCTACCACTATTGATGCACTAAGACACATTTTATCAATGCAAAGGAAGATATTAGCATCAATGAATTTATTGATGAAGTAGGATTCGAGCTACCAAATATAGTATTCTAGTGTGATGACATTAATTTTACCTTTGAACACTTAAATAGGTTGAACTAGAACCTAAATAGATTATGGTGATGTGTTATATCTTGTTTATTATGATGTAATGGAACTAATATAATTTGAGTCATGAAACTATGAAATTTGTTCAAAAGTTTTTTGCACTGTGTTTCTAAAGCCTCTTTGATCAATTTTTGACATTTGATGAAGACAAGGGTGAAAATTAATCTACAATTATAATATTTTCTTGGTGTTCATGTGAATGTCCAAATGTTGAACTAGGTGTGTGTTCCTTCTATAAGTGCTACAAGTATTCTTGAATAGGCATAAAATTAGAAAATTTTAAATTTTGACATCAATAATTTGATTCCTAGGTGAATAGGTGGACAAAAGCTACAAAGGATGTTATAAACTGAAATATTTTATAAAAATGAAAACCCTAAGCTCACATGAAAATATACATCTGTTACTCATGGAAGATTATAAATCTGAAATGAGTTACATAAGATAATATATGTATAATAAAATTTATGTAGAATATTTTTTGGTTGGTTCTTCTCTACTTGTACCTAGTATAATGCAAGTAATTATAGAAATGAGTTGTTAGAAAGGTCTTAAAATATGCTAATAAATATCACATTTATATGGTACACTTTTCATGTGGATTAGATGGCACCAACTATTGAATCATGTGGTTTGAATTGTATTGTAGATATGTTAGTTGTATGCCAATTGTAGCATAAGAATAAGTGGAAAAGAGGCCACCATGTATCAATTTTGCATGGTTTCAAACTAGTTAATAACTAAGAAAATTCACGTATAATCATATGTAGGGTCAAGTCATACATGTGATAATTTCATGTGGATTGATAATGATAGTATTGTGTGAAGTTGTACTAGTGTTGTGTATAATACAATGAGTGGTGATGAGTGAACAAGTGACATTTTTAAATGGAAAAGAGGCTACCAGAATATACGAGATTGATATTTTACACTTGGATTACATACATTGAATGCACCATAATCACTACCACTTAAGGATCACATACTTATATTTTAGTACATACTTGAAGGCTAGAATATTCTGCCCTGAGGGACTAACTAAGGAAAAATAGATCTAGTTTTTTTTCTTCACCCTTCCAATTTTATACAAGTTTATCTCTTTTTATATAGGTGATTTATATTTGCACATGTCAAAAGCATCAAATATTTTTTATAAGAAAATTCTAAAATTTTATATTAATTAAAAGCCCAAACACAAGTGTCTAATAAGGACATGGTCATATTTTATGGAGAAGTGCATGCACCTTGGAAACTAGTATTTGGAAAAAATAACTAAAACCTCCTACACAAGAAATATGTATGATAATAATTGGAATAAAAAGAGAATAAATAAATGCAAATTAAAGAACATAATCCAAGCCTTGAATACCTTTGATTGAGCTAAGTAATACATACAAATGGTGAAAGAGAAACAATAATCTCTCCAACACAAACCTTAATGCTTATAGGATATATTTGAGATGATTCATGTTGTTGAGAGATGATGTAGTTTCTCATTCTAGTAGCATGAGCTTGATTTGCATTCAATTCCAACTCTTAGAAGTAGATTTAGGACTAGGATGGTGGATGGTGGATGGATAGAATTTGATCTTATGCAATGTAGGGACCTAGGTTTAATCCATTTGCAATAGATAATGAGAATCCTACAAGTGGCATCTTGTGGTTGGTGCACATGACTAGAGAAAATATTAAAAAATATGGAGGATGAATATTTTTTTATTTTTTATGATGGGTGAGTATTAAAAATTTACCTTTTAGAGCCTTGTGAAAGGTCAATTTTTATTTTAAATAAAGTGGCGGAGAAATGTGCAAATAATTAGTTGGTTGATTAAACTTAATTTGTTTATTAAACTAATGATGAGAAGGATTTTAAATGAATTAAATAAATATTATATATTTATTTAATTTGTGGGGGAATACCAGATCTAGTGTGATGATAGTGAGGATATATTTTAGGTGTACATTTTCCCCCCTTTAATAGGGCACTATAAAATTTTATTTCAAAGATAAATAAGAAATAGTAAGTTTTGGAAGTGATGCCCTTTCCACTCAAAGGAGTGATAAAGAGGTATGTGGTAGGAATACCCCCTTGAGGATACATGTAGAGTTATAGGTCCTAGATGGGCTTGACAAGATAAATAGTTATTAGGATGTGAAAATTAGGGCTTGGAGGAAAATATTAGGGTGAGAAAGTGATTTTTTTTTGCGGGGGGGGGGGGATTGTATAAATAATAGGTTGGAGAGATAAAAAAAAAATCATGTGTGATTGGTTGTATTTTATGATATATTTTGATGAGGCTATGTGCCATTTTTTTTAGATGATGTACATACATTTGATTATGATATATGATATATGATTTTCAACCAATTCATGGATTGTGTTGTGATGGATTCATGTATGGGTGATTTGTGATTTGTGATTAAGGATGGTTCAACGTGCCTCCAAGACACATCATGCTATAAGGATTGTGGTGACCTTGAGGAGGAATGTTATGAGTCAATAGATAATAAAATAATCAAATTCATTAGATAAATGACTCATAAGGGTTTTTCTAAAAGTGTTGAAAAGATTAAGATAATGATGATGTCTAATGTAGGGAATGATATATCTCGTGAATTAAAATGGTAATATTATAGAATAGGAATTTCACAAAGGCTAAGGTTCTATAGGTATGCATTAATGGTGTTAGATAGGATTCTTTTCTTTTGCATTTGGTGTAGGATCATTTTTGAGTTTTTATTCTTTTTGTGAATGTTTATGTTTGCATGTGAAAAAGTGTTCAATGATATGCCCTTAAAGTAAAAAAACCAAATGTCATATGTGTACAAATGAGAGGGCATCAAAAGGTGTTTTCTAAATCATGATACAAGGAACTGGCCCTAGTGTTATCCACGAGGAAGAAAAGAATGGTGAAATAATAACAAGATAGAATGATAAAACAAGATGGTGTGGAGAGGACCTAGAAAATAATAAAATTTAGCTTTATGCATGGTTCCTACAAGTAGGTTTTCACCATGTTACTTGTCCAAGGTACCACAAGGTAGTTTTCACTACAGGACAATTTTGTTTTTACTTTTTCAAAAAAAATTGATGATTTTTTTAGTTTTAGAACTACTAGAAATTAGGCATAGAAGAATTTGAGGTGTAAGATGTTTGTTGGTTCTTAGAGATATTTTTTGTCTAGGGCACCCAATTAATACACTCTTAATCCATACATTATGATGGTAATATAAGGGCCCAACCAATTAGGTTTAAATTTTCTTTTTTTTTCATGGTCTTGGTTGGTGTTTTACTAATTTTCATTAATAACAAGGTCACCAATATCAAACTCTCTAGCTTTGATCTTCTTATTGTGATTGTGGTAGAGTTGGTTTTGATAGGCTTTTAAATGGTTCAAGTTTTTTACTCACCTCTCATAAAGTAGTTCAAGTTCATGTATATGTGTAACTATATTTTTCATCATCAATAAGGTCACACAAAGAGATGCATAGTGATGGAAGTCCAATATCAATCAGAAGGATGGCTTCAACTCCAAAGACTGTGTAGTATGGCGTAGTGTATGTGGGTGTATATACACTAGTATAGTAGGCTCAAAGGGTAGGATTAAGTTTGATATGTTGATATTGACTAAAACCATTAAAAATATTTTTGAGGTTGTTTAAGGTATTATTAGATGCTCTACTTAACCATTACCTTATAGGTAATACAGGGTGGACCAGTAGTGTTTAATATATATGTAGATTTAATAATCCTTAAAGCTCCCTCTGGGTGGATTGTGTTGGTTTTGTATTGGCCCCAGCCCATGCTTTGTAAGTTTGCATATTTTTGAGCTCCTTTTGGTGGTTCCTTCATCCACTTGTGCCACATGTCAACAGTGTGCGCCCTTGAGAATCCTCTCCCCTTTGTTTCATCTTTGAGCTCTACCTGGTCACCACGTATCATTTCCGCGGGCAACTTTTGGTGGACCCCACAGTCAAAGCTTAGCTTTGAGTGCAGACCACACCACATGTCACCTCTGCGGGGACTTTAGTCTCAAAGGAGGGAAGGATGAATGAGAGGCCCTACCTCTACGCCATGTGTCCTAACTAACTCTTTAGGTGGTTCACACATGTCTTTAGGAGATTTTTGTTGTTTTCGCTTTCAGAACACATCCATCATTTGTAGAAGGGTGCACTTTGTTCAAGGAAATTGAATGCCATGTTCTAGAATCTTTTTGTTGTGTCGATCTTTGAGAATCATTGCAAGGAGTGGCACGACTCGTGTCTGGGGAATCTTTTATGTTATCTAGCATTCAGGCAATGGAAGGATCTATATATATATTGCTCAATCTCTCTAAAAAAGGGTTCAAAAATACACAAAAAAAGCACTAAAAGACTCTAGGAATTTGTATTGTTTTCTAATTATTGTATTAAGACTTACAGAATGTGCCAATTTGTTCGGCTTCTCTATTTCTTAGTTAATTGATAAGACACTATACTATGTTGGTTTGTTGTACTAAGTAGTTTATTTGCAAAACTTCTATAATTTCAATATAAGTTTGTTGTTCAAATCATGTCTTGAACTCTTCATGTTCAATGAATGCATATGGAAGTTATATTATGTTATTTGATTGACTTCTTAGAATTTTTCGTCTATGCTTTCTATTATTTTTGGGCATGTAGATTGTTGAATGAGCCCTCAAATCTCATCTGAAAGGAAGATTTCATGTGCCTATCTACTTAAATCTTGGTGCATCACCTTAGATTAGAATTTATTTTAATATATTTGCTTCCTTTTCCCTTTTCACCCCCCAATACATGGAAGAGTTGGCTTATTTAAAACCTGGAGGTTACTCAATTTAGTGCAATTGGTCCCCCCATTAACTGAGTTTCCCATAAGGTTGTGTGCTTAGAAATTTTAGGCATCAATAGTTCTTTTTCTAGCATGCTCAGTGGGACCTTGTTTGAATGTATCTAAATTTAAAGTGGGTGTATGAGGGCCATAGACCTATTACTAGATCCCAGACAGTGAATAACCCTAGCCTGCTAGTGCCACCACTGGTAACAATATAAGCAGGAGCTCGTCCAATGAACATCTCGACCCCTCAACTGGTCCTGTTATGAATGGCTAACAGAAATTTTGTAGCATGGGATGCCAGAATCCCTCTCATAACACCAATAGAACCGGCCATGTGGGATCCTATCCCAACATCTGCTTTAAAATTTTTACTAAAATTTACTGGGGAAGGCTCAAAAACACCATCCGACCATCTACAAGATGTGGCATACGTGTGTTTGGTGCATGGTGTAACTAATCAAAATGTAGCACTGAGATTGCTTGAAGCCTCTTTCAAAGGCAGGGCATTAGATTGGTACCGTACTTTGGAAGCCAATACCATCGGTACCTAGGATCAGCTCAGAGATTCTTTTTATGAGCGGTTTTCAAACAATGAAGATCGGTCTTCACTATTCCAGCAGCTGGTGACCATAAAGCGGGCCCCTCAAGAGGCCATGACCGACTTCAATGCCAGGTTTCACACAACTTGGCAAAGGATCCAGACTGCTATTCACCCGCCTGCCGACTTGGCATTCATGTTCTATCTAAAATCCCTCAATGCCGACATTTCGGTGATGATCTAGTCCCTTGGTGGAAACACCTTGTCAGATGTGTATAACATCGATGTTAAGGCAGAGAATAATTTGATCGATGCTAGAAAGTTACCTCCTCGACCTGTTATGCCTATATTTGCAAAGTTGTCAATTCTCACCCATGAGATAGCTTCTACCAGTGCGTCTACTCCTCCCCAATCTATGTACGCATATATGAGCGTGCCACAGAAGTTGATTCTACATCTAACCCTTCAAAAGATGAGATGAGTGACATCAAGGAGTTGTTGCAGAACTTCTCAAATGAAATAACTAGTATCAAGTGGCAATAGTCTATGCCTACGAAGCCAACTTTCCAAAATTACCAAGATAGAAGACCTTCCTACCAGCAAAATCAATTCTAAGGAGGTATGTGCATGAATCCACAAACTCAAACAAATAATCAAATAGTACCAATACCTACTCCACTATAAAATGTTCACCCAAGTTCGAATAGAGAGCTGGTAGCAGGAAAAAATAATCTTGTTGATGGTACCAATCCTTGGTGCTTCCCCTGCAACAAAGCACATATGCCCCAAAATTGTCCATGTGGCAATTTACAGCAAAGAGTGGTAGAATAGCGCAATCAAGGTGACATGTCAGATTCAGGAGGTTATACATATGCCTCTCTACAAATGAAAAATATGGTACTCACTGCTCAAATGCAAGGAATGTCCTTGGAGCAAGAAACAGATATAACTCCCAATCACGCACTCTTCTCATGGATGGAAGAAGAAGAGGAAATGTTTGAAAATGATGTTCCCACATCAAAGGCCCCATAAGTGCAATTAGATTATAAAACTCACTCAAAGAGGAGATTCACGAGCGAACAGGTCGCTCAATAGCCCAAAAGTGTTCCCAACCAAGCTCCTAATACCTTTGTAATTGCACAGCAATTTTAGCCACACAAGGATATTGTTATAACAAGGTCTAGGGAGCAGAAGTCTTTGAATCCATTGTCATTCAATGTGGTGGAATAGTTGAAGAAATCCTCTACTAGTGTATCTCTTTGGGATATCTTAGCTATCCCGAAGTAGAAGTCGTTACTGCAAAAGGCCCTACTGGAAGATGCTAGCATAGAGCCAATCGAGCAACCATCCAAAGGAAAGACTGTTGATTTGCCATCTCAGGCCAAGGTCCTCACAAACAATGGAGAGGAAGCCTCTATTAAAAGTAGAGGTAAGCTGAAACCGAAACCCTTTTTCTTAACTCTCATTGTGGGTAAGAAATTGTTGCGCAATTCTATGATTGACTTTGGTGCTAGCACCACAGTCATGCCCAAGCAAATAGTTAAAGCCTTAGGACTTAGCTATAAACTTTTAAACAAATGGTTTATGCAGCTTGATGGGAATAAGGTTGAAACTATAGGTGTCATCAAGAACCTCCCCTTAACTCTGTTCTCCTACCCTAGTATCATAGTCCCACAAGATACTGTGACCATTAACGTCCCTCCCATGTTCGGTTTTTGCTTATCCCGGGAGTTCCCTGCCAAGATAGGTGGGTATTTATATTTAGATTGGTCACACTTAATTCTTAGGACCAAGCATGGAGCTAAGATGAAGATAGTGTCTGAACCTTTGCATTCAAAATATGTAGATGAATCGATGATACATTTTGAAGCTACTCATACCTCTATCACCAAAGATGAGATGTATTGTACTGAGTTACTTGAGGATGAGAAGATGATCAAAGACCAAGTTGATGAAGAAGAGGTCCTCTTGAGTGAATTTATAGACACTAATCCTTCCGTAAATTATCATGCCACCGAATTGGGAACGTATGTAATCTATGATGAAGATCAAGTGATTCTAAAGGTGATGAAGGAATTTGAGGGTGGTCAAGCCTCATAGCTGTGGATGTTGCATTTTGATGGAGAAAGATGTAAAGTTGGTGCAGGATTTGGGATATGTTTGACATCCCCATCCAATGAAAAGACACTTAGATATTTTCACTTTTAATTTTCCTCTTCAAACAATGAAGCTAAATACGAAGGCCTCATGCAAGGTCTAAGTCTTGTGGAGCAGATGGGCATTAAACAAATAATAGTGTTCAAATACTCTAAGCTAATAGTCAATCAAGTCTGAGGTATCTCCGCAGCAAAGAATGTTTGCATGCAATCTTATAGACATAGAGTTTGGGACCTAATTGAAAGTTTTGAAGCCTTCAATATCTAGATGGTGCCCAAAGAGCATAATGTAGCCACAGATCACATGGCGATGATAGGATCTCAATTTGACCCTATTTCTGACTTAATTGAGAACACAAAGAATGTGTGAGTGATTATACGACCCAAAATCCTAGACAATGACCAGTGTTGGCAAGTGTTTGAAAGGGACGAACAAATTACCTCATTTATTCAGCACTCAAGAGATTTTTTCAATCAGCTCCAATCAAAAATTGTAGAAGCTTATGAAGGGAAAATTATTCAGCTAAGGTCCAACAAGCTTCTAAAAGGACTTATCACTCTTGAAAATCTATTTGATTGTGAAGATGCAAGAAATGACAAGAGGAATTTTGTAGCAAAAAAGGGTGACTATGCAGATCTTTAGGTCAGAGATGGAAGGAATCTTAAGGTCGGGAAATATGTTCCACAACATGATAAAGACAGGCTCATGCATTCTTGCAAAAAATATAAAGGAGAATTGGCTTGGTCATATGATGACCTCAAGGGATATGATCCTGAATTCATCCAGCATACCATAGAACTAATGGAAGGGGCAAAACATGTCCACCAAAAGCAAAGACCGGTAAACCCAAAGATTGAAGCACTAATGGTGCAAGAGCTAAGGAAGCTAATCCACTCTCGGATTGTCTTTTCAATCAAGCATAGTACATGGGTGTCCAACCTAGTTTCGGTCCGAAAGAAAAATGGGGACATTTTCCTCTATGTTGATTTTTGAGATCTAAATAGGGCATCTTTGAAGGACCACTACCCATTTCCTTTCATGGAATCAATCTTACAAACATTGGCTGGCTCAAAAATGTTTTCTTTACTAGACGAGTTCTCCAATTACAACCAGTTTTGAGTCAAAGAGGAGGACCGATACAAAACAACATTCACTACTAAGTGGGGAACGTTTGCTTATGCAAAAATTCCCTTCGGCCTCTCACATGCAGGAGCCACTTTTCAGCGAGCAATGGGCATTGCCTTTAGAGAACTGATCAATAAGATCATCTTGATCTACTTGGATGATCTTACTGTATTCTCTATGCCAAAATATGATCATTTTGATCATCTTGAAATGGTTTTTAAAAAATGCCAACAGTTCAGGATATCCCTAAACCCCAAAAAATGTGTTTTTGGAGTGCCTCAAGGAAAATTATTGGGGCATGTAGCATCCAAAGATGGAGTTGCTATTGATCCAGATCAGGTGAAAGCAATCAAGGAACTACCCCTACCAGTTAGCAAAAAGGGATTTTAGTCCTTCCTAGGGAAGGTAAATTTTGTAAGCAAATTCATTTCGTATTTTGCAAGTTTAATTAGACCTATCACTCTAATGCTAAAAAAGGATCAGTTATTTAAGTAGACAAGAGAGGCAAGAGAAGCCTTTGATAAGGTCAAGGAGGATATTTCCTCAGCTCCTGTGCTGGTGAACCCAAACTTGTCAAATGATTTTATAATGTATGTGTTTAGTAGCAAATCTAGCATCACTACTGTTTTGACCCAAAAGGACGATGAAGGAAAGGGAGAACATATGATAGCCTTTCACTCCCAAACTTTAAAAGACTATGAGAATAAGTATAACTTCATCGAGAGACAGGCATTCGCCATTGTTAAGGGGCGCAAAAATTTATGACACCTCATAGCTTGCAGTAAGGTGATTGTAAATGTTGTGCATTCCAGTGTGTGTGAATACATTATGGAGGGAGAAATCACTAAAAAAAGGGTTAACTGGATAACCAAGATCCTTAAATATGACATTGAGGTCAGGTCCACAAAGACTGTATAGGGGAGAGGATTATGTGAATATTTGGCACGTGATGAAGAAGTGGCAGCTAAGGAGGAACAACTTGAGCTAGTTCTAGTAAATGAATCTAAGTCCAAAGGCTGCTGGTTGGCAAACAAAATGAGGTTCATGCAGATTATCTGGCAGGCCTCCCTTATTAGAAGAAAAGGTTTTATAGATTGCAGAACAGAAGGTATGTGCTTATTGAAGGGGTTCTTTTCAAAAGGAATTTCAATGGTGTTCTTCTGCAATGTGTAACTTCAGAGCAGGCACAAAAAATTTTGGACATATTCCATAGCAGTCCCGTGGGTGGATATTTCTCTGCAAAGACCACTATCATTGAAATTATGTGTGTGGGATATTTCTAGCCTACATTGTTCAATGATTCACACTCTCTAGTTAAATCCTACAAGGAATGTCAATTCTTCACAGGAAGGAGGAAGAACTTGGTGATGCCTCTGAATCTGATAGTGGTTGAAGAACCCTTCGAACAATGGGGGCTTGATTTCATCGAGATGATTATTCCCACTTCTAGTGTCGGGTATAAATGGATCCTTACGGCCACTGATTATTTTACCAGATGGGTCAAGGCCATGCCTTTGCAAAATGTGACTGAGGCAAAAATTGTAAACTTTTTGGAAGAACTGGTAACAAGGTTTAGCCCACCCAAGACCATCATCTCCGACAACACAAAATCCTTCCTAGGTTCGAAGGTATGTCAATTTTCACTTAAGCATGGCATATTCCTAAAGACATCTTCGAATTATTACCCACAAGGAAATGGTTTTCCCGAGTCGACAAATAAAAATTTAGTTTGACTTATGAAAAGAATAGGGTCAGAACACCAGAGAGAGTGGCATAGGAACCTCAAAACAGTGCTCTGGGTAGACCACATAACTCTCAAGCAAGTCTTTAATACTTTGTCGTACGAGCTAGTATACGAGAGGAAGCACTATTGTCTATCTCTATGGAAATTCCCACACTACAATTGCTTAAGTCTCTGGAGGTAGAGAAAAATAGAGTCATGGAGGTCCAGCTAGTTGAAATATTAGAGGTACAAGAGAAAAGGTAAAATGTGCTAACGACCATCTGTAACCATCAACAAGTGGTTAAGAAGTGGTTTGACAAGAAAGCTTCCAACTAGGGTCTTAAGTGTCGAGATTTGGTGCTCAAATTCAATGAGAGAGGCACAAAGCCCGACCAACATGGAAAATTTGATAGTTTGTGGGAGGGTCCTTTTCACATCATCAAATTCAAGTAACATAATGCATTTGAATTAGTAAATATGGAAAAAGAAGCATTGGGAATTCCTGTCAATGGAATTCACCTCAAACTTTTTAATTAGCTTTATTAACCATTTGACAATGTAAATATGTAAATATGTAAAAAAAATTGTGTTTTTTTCGATCGAGTCTTTATTTAGTAGATCCCTTTTAAACATGAAAGAATTCAAAATAAATGGAAACAAAAACTTGAAAAAAGAGTTATATATTCATTATATGGTAATATTTACTTTGGGATATTGCAATTCAAAATGGCTCTTAGGCCAAGATTTTTGAGAATATATATATTAAGAAGCTTTTTGAGATATATATACAGAAAAAGAGAGGAGAAAAGATTTCATTCATTCAACAGGAATAGCATGAGCTTCATCATCAACAGGAACAGCAACTTCAATAGGAACGACAGGAGCTTCGACAACAGCAACAAGTGGAGGATACACCAGGTTTCTAAAATCAGTATACCATTCCACATCATAGAAAAGCTCTACATTGTAGCACCTTAGAAGGAAGTGGCAAGCATAAGACACCCTCTAACAATGTTTCCCAATGGTCATCATGCGAAATCTGCTCAAAAATGGCACCCAAGGCACCACTGCATCCTCTTCGATATGACGATGGAGATCACTTTTTGTTGGAATACCAAGGCCATACACGACATTCATTACAAATTCCTTGAGGCCTCCAAGATAGCACTTGGGAAAAATCTCCATTGTAAGCCTCAGTATCATTGCTTTCAGTACCTGAATGTCTAGCAAAGAGGCAACGAAATGAGAAAAAATATCAATATTCACTCGATATTTGTCCTCGTATTCTATACAATCTTTTCCCAACACCCACTTCATTGCAACTATGGCTAAGGAATGCTTATTCTTTGTCATACACTTCAAATTCCTACTGGAAACTTCTCCTAGGAAATTTGCATGAGACCTATTGCTAGTTTACCTAATGGGAGTATCCATTTCCTCTATCAATAAGCCCAATTACCAAGTATGAATTCTACAGTTATCCTTAGGCATATTTATATAGGTAGCTGAGGTACAATGTGTGTAATAAGTATGATGTTGATCAAGGTGCAAACTCAAAAATCCCACCAGGTTATGTTTGTTGCGTGCAAATTAGGATGGGGTAATTAATTAGCTAAAACTTGTAGCAAGTGCAAGTGGTAGTCTGCATGGTCAAGTGCTAAGTGTCAAGCTATGGACACTTTTTAGTCTCCAAGGATCAACTCAAAATATTTTTATGTATTCATTATGCCCTTTTCCTTAATCATTCTTCTAAAGTTATTAAATGAAAAAGCATGCGAAATATTTTGTACGCCTTCAATTTCTAGCTCAATTTCCCAAGAGATGGCATCATAGGACATGATGGCTAATCGTCATCATGAATTAATGTCTTTTCTAAAGGGTAGAAATTAATTTTGCATAAACAAAAGAGTCGACGATATGTGTCAAATTTGTTGCTAAAAATAGTCATTATTTCCAAATCCCGTTTAAGAAAAGGGTAATGTTGCATGCAAAAGAATAACACTGCGAAGAAGTTTGAGTATACAGTTCGCTGAGGAATAATTTAAGTGTAAGTTGCAGAGAGAAATTGAGCGTTGGTAAAATTTTTCACAGAACCCTGATATGGCACAGAATCTTGAGATGGCAACATAAGAAGGGGTGGTCAAAAGCTTATTAGATGTCATCTTGATGGCGCCAATGACCCATGTTTTCAGTGACATCTCTTATGCCTCACCTAGGATGCTCGAAAATCCAAAATGGCCTTGCACACAGGTCATGCAGAAGACTGCCTACAGGAACAAAGTCTAGATAGCAGAAGATTGGGACAATATCCATGACCCTGAGTTCAAAACCAACCCTAAGAATCTTAGGGAGGCATCCTGCGAAATAATGAAGAAGGTTGAGGCTAATAACAAAGAGTCTTTGGCGTAAAATTTATGGTTTTGCGGTCTTTTGCAGTATATGGTTCACTTAGTGCATCATTTCCCAGAGTTGGTTCATGAATGTGCTCAAAATTTTAATTCAAATATAGGCATCTAGAAGGCCAGAACCTGAGAATAGTGATTAGCATTGATATTATTAGGGACATGCTATTTATTCCAATGAGGCATATTGGAGAAGTGCCAGAGACATTCACCATGAACCAATTGGACACATTCCGGAGGACCAAAAACCATGCCCAAAGTTTTTATAATCAAGAAACAAAAAAGGCCCAAGGAAGATAAGTGCCCACTGCAGTTTCTAGTTGGGAACAACTGTTTCAACTTAGACATACAAGATGTCTTCTCTATGTTGGATTTCGTTTGCATCCTGTACAGTGACAAAGAGGTGCAAGAGTTTCAAACAGGTTTGGGTTTTCAGTTAAGAAAAAAACATACCTTGTTTTGGTATGACTTCTCGGAGGCCATTATTTGGGAGATACTAGACCAATTCAAGGAGTATCACACGCAGTATAGATTCAGGTTTTCTTCTTTTTTTCTCACATGTTTTAACACCAAAACCATTATTTCTTTAAAAACCATATGGGTTTGTCTATCTTTGATGAAAATGGGGTGAGGAAGTCATTTTTTGTGTGGACCCATCTCCTTTCTGTGAATCATGATTATTATGCATTTTCTGAGTTTTTCCTAACTCCAATATTGCAAAATTTTAATAAAGAGGGTGAGGTTAGCTATTATCGGTTCTCCACTAAGCAAGTGAGATGGATATAATATTTTGTCCCTCCTTGTGATTGGTTCCTCGAAGAGGATTTTTCATTTTTCAGGATGTATGGTTTTACTAAGGAACCGTTATGGCTTCCAGTTTGTGTCACAAATAGTGTTGGCCCTTGAGGTGTTTAGGAAACTAGCAATTATAGACAAAAAGTTCTATGGGGAAAGCATCAAAAAGGATTTTTCAAATGCCCCTTAAGCTTTGGTATTGCAGTAATGGAGAAGAAGTAGACTCAAGGTCTACTAACTGCGAAGCTTGCTCATCTGGGTCTAATGTTGATTTGTGACAAATGGGAATACAATTTGGAGGATAACTTAGTAGATCTAAACATCAAAGTGACTCATAGCTTCCAGCCCTACTGGGAAACTCAACAAAGTCCACTGATGGGGAACCATAGTCTCTTTGTAGACTTGGCCTATATTCCCACTAATGACCAGAGGCTACCATGGTTATCTTTTTATTTCCCTTTAGCCAAAACTAGTGACAAGTGCAAAATTGGGGCCACCCTCTATAATGAATTGGCCAAGAACCACCAGTGGAGTGAGGACAAGATTGCCCACTTTTGGATTTATCGTCAAGAGACAAAATGTCTTGATGCCAAGTTCTAGGAGCCAAATATGGATGACACATTTGACAATCTCTGGAATAGAGAGAATGAAGATACTAATGGTGAGGAAGATGAGGAAATGGATCAGGAGGAAGCAGCTGTAATATTCAAAGCTAGAGAGGCAAAGAAGGCTCAAATTAAATAGGGAGGTGGAAAAGCATTGGAAGGACCTAGCGAAACTCCACTAAGAACACAACTAACTGAATCCCATGCAGCAGTCACACTACCATGTACATGGGCTACCAAGAGACCTAGAGTAGCTCAACAATATCAAGTGGTTGTAGATGTGGACAATCCTCCACCCAAGAAGAGGTTGCATACTGCTACCACTCCAAGAGAAAGCTTGTAAGTACCTGCTATGACGAGCCAGGGGTCAGAGTCTCCAACAACATAGGTATCTTTCTCTCCCCCTCTTCTTGTATCTTAGTCTTTGGTTAACCCTGTTGCATTTGTGTCTCCAATTACCTCAAGTGCTGGCCTATCAATTTTTGCTTCCGCACCCACGGGAGGATTTTCTAATCTTCCATCTCTCCAATTGGACAGGCAACTTTTACTCCCCCACAGTTTGTTCCATCTTTCATTGAGGCCCAATCTAAACCTTCTTTTGTAAACCCTTTTGCTTCTGTTACATCAGCTCTTACTCAATCTACCCAACAGATGGTGACCTCTTCATCTCCGCTTACCACCACCTCCCTTTATGAGTCCTTCCATCGCTTCCCAAACAGGGGCTTGGCATAGCATTCCACTTTTCTCCCCATTGATGGTAACTCTGCCAAAGTAGACATCATCTGAATCCACAATGATTTCATTCCCTTTTGCTCTTCCTCCTGGTGCACCCTTTTTCAACAAACCTATTAGATCACCAACAGAATTGTTTTGGGAAAAATGCCATGACTAAGGCAACACGGGGTAGAAGAGACCAAAAAAGAAAGGAAAAAGATGTCGCAAAACCTGTCGATCCATTCATGTAGACCCTCTTTAATGAGGTTCAAGGATAGATAACATTTGTAACTATGTCACCTAACACCATAAAACCCCAAGTGCAGATGCAACCTGAGGATTACACAATCCATGCCATAGGGATCGATCTACACTCAGCTCGTCACAAGAAAAAGTTGAGTTGATGGAGGAAACTTAGAGGGTTGTGACTATATACTTTTTGAAGTATATTCTTCAACTAAAAAAGAGGGAAGAAGAGGTCAAGAACGTTAAAGAAAGAGTGCAGATCCTACAAAAGAAGGAAAAGGATAAGGACGTTAAAATTGTATGCTTGTCTCAACAAGTGTAGGCAGAAAAGGCCAAACTCCATGAGGAACTTTCAAAGTTCTAGTCCCAAGATCCCAACCTGGTTGCTAATCTGCAGCAAAAAAATAGAGAGCTTCAGGACCAACGAGCTCAATTGGAACAAGAGATACAACAAAAGGATATGGAGCTTCAGAACCAACTGGTTCAATTTGAAAAGGAGATCAGAGAAATGAAGGTCTCCTTGGAAAAATAATGTGGAACCTGAAGTCAAGCAAAGGAGTTGTTGAGAAGCAAAGATACAGAGTTGACAACTCTATAGGAACAACTCAATGCATCGGACAAGAAAATTGATGAGCTGATGGAAGAAATTAGGTCGAAGGAGGTTGAGATAAATCTTTTAAAAATTCCTTCCTAGCCCTCTGTTCCTCAATCGAATCTTCTTTTGGTGGCTCAACAATTATATGTCTCCTACTGGGAGAAATTTGAGTCTTTTTGTTTGTCCTTGCAACCAACACTACAATTCTTGGCGGATGCAACAAATTTAAGCAGGGAAGTGTGTGGCACAATTGAGCAGGTCCCACAATTTATTACTGATAAGGTGCCCGAGGCTGACCAATTGCTAGGAAAATTATATACAGTGTCGAATGTGGACTTGGAAAAGGCAGGGATAAATGACCGGAGATCATGCCAAAAGGGTGAAGGAATTCATCCATTATCATGCAATGATCCTTCAAGAAAACAATTGATTGATCATACTGAGTCAGACTATGGATAATATGCAAATGCAATTCTCCCAACTAACTCAGATGGGATTTCCCTCCCCCTTTCTCTCTGACCAATCAATGGCCATAGTGGAGCATATTGTAGCAAAGATCGAGGAAAAGCAGCATGATCTATTTGATTTCCAATCATTCAATCAACCTCCCACAGCAACTGACATTGAAAGTGCAATCCATCAAATAGCACAGCTTCTTTTCTAGCTTGAGTTCAAGACTGGGATCTCCATGGAGTTGTTGTTTAAGGAAATTATCAATCTACATGAGGCGCAAGAGCATCTACATGCCTTATCGATGTCATCTGAGGCTGACTGGCTACCTCTACAAACTACCCTTTCAAAGCTCTAAATATTTCCCAATGGATAAGGCTCTGGGCTTGGAACCAAGATTTTTGGGTTCTCATTCTATAGGAAAAATGTCCCTTATTAGTCGCCAAAATTTGTGGATTTAATAATCCTTAAAGCTCCCTTTGGGTGGATTGTGTTGGTTTTGTATTGGCCCCAATCCGCACTTTGTATGTTTGCATATTTTTGGGCTCCTTTTGGTGGCACCTTCATCCGCTTGTGCCACATGTTAGCAGCGCATGCCTTTGAGAATCCTCTCCCCTTTGTTTCATCTCTGAGCTCCACCCAATTGTCACATGTCATTTCCATCAATACCTTTTTGGTAGACCTCATAGTCAAATCTTTGAGTGCATACCACACCATGTGTCACCTCTACGGGGACTTCAGTCTCAAAGGAGGGAAGGATGAATGAGAGGCCCCACCTCTACGCCATGTGTCCTAACCAACTCTTTGGATGGTTGACACATGTCTTCAGGAGATTTCTATTATTTTTGCTTTCGGACCACATCCATCATTTGCAAAAGGGTGCACTTTGTTCGAGGAAACTGAATGCCACATTCTAGAATCTTTCTATTGTATCGGTCTTTGAGAGTCATTGCAGGGTGTGACATGACCCATGCCTGGGGAATATTTTCTACTATCCAACATTTAGGCAATGGAAGGATCTATATATACTGTTCAATCTCTCTAAAAAAGGGTTCAAAAATACATGGGAAAAGCACTGAAAGACTCTATGCCTTTGTATTTTTTTCTAATTATTGTATTAAGACTTACAAACTGTGCCAATCTATTCGTCCTCTCTATTTCTTAGTTAATTGATACAACATTATACTATGTTGGTTTGTTGTATTGAGTAGTTCATCTGCAAAACTTCTATAATTTCAATATAATTTTGTTGTTCAAATCATGTCTTGAACCTTCATGTTCAGTGAATGCATATGGAAGTTATATTATGTTATTTGATTGACTTCTTAGGATTTTTTTCCATGCTTTCTATTATTTTCGGGCATGCAAATTGTTGAATGGGCCCACAAATATCATCTAAAAGGAAGATTTTATGTGCCTATCTACTTAAATCTTGGCGCATTGCCTTAGATTAGATTTTATTTTAATATATTTGTTTCCTTTTCCCTTTTCACCCCCCAATACATGGAAGAGTCAGCTTCTTTAAAACCTAGAGGTTACTCAGTTTAGCACAATTGGTCCCCCCATTAACTGAGTTTCCCATAAGTTTGTGTGCCTAGAAATTTTAGGCATCAACAATATAATTCCTCATATAAGGCACAAGCCTCATAGATTTTGAAGGATTTACCATTATTGGTGATAATGGATAAAGGGATTCCATAGTGGTAGATGATATGGTGGAGGCTAAATTTGGAAATTTGTTGGCCACTGGTATAAGGGAGTAGAAGAACTTTGATCCACTTAGTGAAATACTCAATGGTGGTAATGATGAACTTGTGACTTCTATGGGAGGATGGGTTAATATTTCCAATGAGATTGAGACTTCATGTGGAAAATGGATAAGGAGTTGTGAATGGTTGTAATGCTTGAGATGGTGCATGCATGATTTATCTATGTTGCTCACATGCTAGACATTTCTTGATGTACAAACATACATATTTTTCCATGGTAGGTCACTCGTAACCTAATGAAGGACTTATTACCAAATACCATACCACTAGTGTGGAATTCACAAATATCTTCATGGAATTCCTTGATTGTGAGGTTAACCTCTCTTGAATTTAGACACCATAGTAAGGTACCACCAAAACCCCTTCCATATAAGGTGTTTCCAAGGATGAGCATTAGAGGAACTAATTTTATTGGTTATATGAAAAATTATGAGGAAGAGTTTGGTCATGGAGATAGATATATGTCATGATACTAGGGGGAGTTGGGACCACAAATTTGACATATTAGTTTGATTGTCACGTTTTTTGTATTAAGGTATCAAAATTTACTCAACCAAGAATTTACATTGTCGACTATCTAGTGTTATATCTAAGAGGGAATCAATAGTGTCCATTATATCAATAGCTATATTATTAGGGTGAGTCACATGTTAAAAATAGATGTGGGTGAAGTACTACAAAAAAATATCAACCATTTATCTAGGAGATGATTTTATCATCCTTGGTTGGGTATTCATCATTAACCCATTTGATGATGAGTTAAGAATCCCAATAGAGAATTTTGTGGATGTTTGGTTGTAATGTTTTTTAAGAAATGCAAGTGAAGCCTCACATTTTATAATATTGCTAGTGTAAGGAAAAATGAATCTAAAATATTTAGAGGTAAGATCTCCTTGAAATGTGATTAAAAAAATACTTTCCCCTTATCCATAAATGGTGAAAGAACCATAAAAATAGAGCTTCTAGGTGATAGGATAGTTATGAGTTAGGATAGACTCATCAATAAATGATAGGATAAATGGGTGAGGGTTGATTAATAATGCCTCAGTTAGCTAATCAACTATGACCTATAATTTAACTACTTTGTGATATATATACTCAATGTTGAACTCACTAAGCACCATGACCCATTTAGCCATGCATCTTATTAGGGAAACCTTGAATAGAAGATACTTAAGCGGATCAATTTTAAAAATAATTTTAGTGTGGTGATTAGGAATATAGTTTCAAATCTTCTATGAAGGGAAGACTATTGGTGTGACTATGGTTATTCCCTAAGTGTTGTCCCTCATGGGTCCTATTCACTCTTTTTTTTTAAAAAATTTACTTAGGGCACTTTTAGAGCACACTTAGCATAGTCATATTTTTGTGTCTCATTTCATATGATTGTGACACTTTTTATAACACTATGTTGTCCTATCTTTCACCTTACCTTTATAAGAAAGGATTCATTTTTACATTACACATTTTGGATCTTACATCCTCTTATATGCTTGTATAATTATTTGGAAATATAGAATTTGTTGAGAAAATGTGTCTCAACCTTACAATTACATAAGGTATTGTTTAGTCGATGACAACAGGGGGGGGCATGGGAGGGATACCCCCCCACAAGGGGTCTGGGGGGATCATACCCCCGACTAGGGTCCAGGGGTAGTGCATCCTAGTAGGGGCTCGGGGGCAATGCCCCCAAAAGGAAAATTTTATTTATATTTTATTATTGTAAATCTGGACCATTCATAATTAAGTCTCATATATGACAGCTAATATTTTATTAGCTTGATTTTCCCTAGAAGGAAACCCTATTTTATGAGGGAATTGTATTACGGCTATGTATTGTGATGTATTCTCATAGTCTAATAGTGGTTGTGTTGCCTCTAGATATCTGAGTGGTGATACTCCTGTGAGAAGCTTTCTCTGCAAGTATATTGTAATCTTTGTGATTGCTTAATAATATATTGGGTGGCTTTTGGAGTGGGGTTTTTCTCTCGAAAGGGTTTTCCCCATGTAAATCATTGTGTTGTGGTATGCATGATATTTGTGTTTATTTTTGTTTAAGTTTTTTTAATTGTTAAAGATCTGTAAAATTTTCCATTATTCTCCTCTTAAGATTAGTGTAGGAAGTTGTTTCGCTACCTTAGCTTCCTTACATAATTCTTTATTTCTTCTCTCTTGTGCATGGAAGGATATTTTTTCATAAAATATTCTTGCTTTTGTTTCATTTTGGTGACTTCAACGTGGTACCAAGAATTGATATTTCAAGTCCTTAATTTTGGAGAGATTTTTCCAACCTTTTTCTCTAGGTTCATCCTAGTCTAAGTTTGACCCCATAGTTGAGTCCAAAAGGACTGAAACTATTGAGATCAATTGTAAACTCAATATACTTTGGTTACAATACCTTGGAGGTGTTTTTTTAACCTATCCTAATCATACCAATTTTGTACAACTTGCTCAAACATCATTTGAATATTATATTTACAAATTTATATGTCTGGCATCATAGAGGTTTTTTCTTATTTTTAAAATTAAGGTTTTTGTAGACACTTAAAAATGTCCTGAATGATATCATGCACTTGAATCAGATATACTAACATTGCTTTGTCCTAAAATCCATCCTCTTTTCACTTAATTGATTAAATTAGCCTAGCTATTTAATTAATTGCATCATTTTCATCTATTAATACTAATTAACCTAATTAGGTGAATTCATCCCCTTTCATGCTAACATTTCGTCCTATTAAATTGAATAAATTAAATTATCTAATTTAATCCTTAAAGTTCTTATTTAATTAAATAACCCTAAGCTATTTAATTAAATATCATATCACATCCCCCTTTTTCATTAAACCATTTATTTAATGAATATCATATAATTCCCCTAATTTGCATAACTTGAAACTTTGTTTTAATTATCAAATTATTAATTAATTCTAACTCTCCCACTTGCAAGGGAATATTCCTTGAGAATATTCCTCCTTTGCACATTCCTCCAAAAAAGGAATATTCCTTTACACAATTAAATTTGGTTTTAATTAACTAAATATCTAATTTTCCTTACCCATGAGAATATTCTCTTTCTTCACTCACTTGAAAAAGGGAGTATTCCTTTTTTTGCAACAAACTTTCAACATGACTTCTTGTGCAAGTTTTGAAAGTGTGTTTGTTTGGATGAATGTAAGCCCTTGATTAAATATCATCTTGCATCATCAGCCTTTGATGGGAATTCATGATACATGCCTCCATTTTCCTTCCATAGTGACTATTGATTAACTTTTTCAATTTTAGCCCTTCATTTCTCATTTGTCCTCCTATAAATAGGTCACTATTTGGAGACAAATAGATCCATCTTTTAAGAGCAAACTTATGTTGTTAAAATCGCTTTCATCTTGCACTCACATTTCATGTTTTGAAAGGAATTCTAGGTTAATTTCTTGCATCATATTAGCTTAGCTTCCATTAATGGCTTCTATGGTAACATAGATGCATCCATTTAGCATATTTTGTAATTAGGGTTTGAATCTTTTTTAGCTTAAACTCCATTTAGAATAGCTTTGCATACACCCATATCGATCATCTTAGCATACATCATGTTAAAATAGCTTGCATCATGTTAATTTAGCTTTAAATCATCTTTTCATACACATCTATCATCAGTTTTGTTGATTATCTTCAATAGAATAAATCAAAATAAGCCCATTTATCCATGGGATTGGTAAAGGGTCGCCATTCCACATCAATGTGACACCACTCCCCAATAGGATAAGTTTCAATGAATTAGAATAGATTTTTTTTAAGCTTTCGTATTTTAATATGTTCATTTTAATGGATTCTTAGTTTAGTTTTGCATTGAATGATCTTATTGGAATGATGTTTAGTGGCTTAAATATGCTTTGAATCCTCAAGGATCAAGTGTAGTCAACCCATACTAATTCATTGGTCACAAATTTATTTTTTAATAAAACATTTGTTTAGCATGGGGTTTATATACCCTTGTACCTACTACTAGCAATTTTAACCTCTATATATACATCATTTTTGTAGGTCGATAAGGACTATTAGCCCATATACATACTCACATGGCCTTTTTTATTTGCGTTGAGAACTTAGCACCAAGAACCTAGAGCTAAGTGCTAAGCACTTAAGTTATATTCACAATACTCAACTTAGTGTAAGCCTCCATGAATCTTTGTTGATTGGTCCATTGTCACCCAGACTCTACTCACCTTGGTGGTGCCACCCATAGGCCATTGCCACCCACACTCTACTCACCTTGGTGGTGTCATCCATATGCCACTGCAATAATGGCTAGGAAATTCTTTTTTTCCCTTAAGGAACATATTTTTTGATAGGGCATAAATTACACCCATAGAGGTGTTTTTTTGTGTTCTCATAGATATCAAAAAGTTGATTTTGAGTACTTTGTAGTAGTATGGGTGCTTTTTAGATTTTCTTCTAGATGCCCAAATTTTCAACTTGACAATACATTTATATTATTTTTTGTGCTAAGCATAACTTTTACATATGAAATCAAATGGTGGAGTTTTTTTGAAATTGATCATAAAATTACAAGAAATCTCATTGTAACCTCTATTTCCCTTTTGGAAAAAAAAAATCTGAAAATTGTAAAAATCATTGTGTTATAAATAATTGATTTAAGCTTGTCAATTGTTCAAATTGCAAAAATTGATCATTGTAATTTTTTGGATGTTGTAATTACATACTTAATACATTTTTTAGGGTGATGTAAAACACACTTTAAGTGCAACTTTTTTTCTCTCCTACTATTTTTTTGCTAATCACAACATAAATTAGGATTATTCAGCTCTCACTCCACACAACTATCACATATGGAAATTACAAATGAGATAAATAATAAATTATAAGGTAATTTGACAAATACTAAATAACAAACCACCTAAATTCACTAGGGAGTTTGAAAAAATCTTATAGGAATAAATTAGATGAAGCCATGGGGCTCATAGGATTGCATGTATCTAATGGTTGTTGTTTCATATTTTGCAATGGTCGACACCTAAGAAAATATGGGACAAACTTGATCAATTGTATGGTATAGTTAATGAGTTCTTAATCTTGCAACTAAAGGTAGATCTGACATCACTATCCAAATGATTTTCCTACTTTTCAGGATTTTCTTGCAAAATTCAAATTAATTTTATCAAAATTGAAAGAATGTGGACATGATAAAACCAATAAGGAATGTGTATTTTTTATTATGTCAATTTCCAATGGTCCATTTTAGGTGTTTTCATTTTATTTCTATTATATTATAGAATGCCTTAGGGAAATAATTTAAGCTACCCACCTTTGAGTTGTTTTGCAAGAATTTCACTAAGGAGTAGGCCAAGTTAATTCATATGTATGCACTTCATAGTTCTAAGGTCCAAGATTTGATATCTCATTCTCCCAAGGGTAGAAGTAAGAATAAGAAGAGTCCTAGGATAGAATCTCAATCAAGTACTAAGTCTCCCTCCAAATTGAAGTAGAAGAAAATTCACAAGTTTAGTCCTTCCACTTCTTCCAAGCCTAGAGAGTCTACTTCCAAGATGAAGAAGAGGATATGTGACACTTTTTTGGGTATACCTAGTCATGATGAGTATCATTCTTTTAATAAGTTAGATGCATTAGAGGATGTCTTGTGGTGGCACAATATTTCTATCTCCAATTCCTCTTCCATAGAGGGTAAGATATTTCTACACAAATTTTGTATTCATCTAGTTGTATACTTGATTCAGGTGCTTAACATCACATGACCAACTCAAATGATCTACTTGAGTATATTTTTTATAGTAGTACAAATCTTAGAGTATAGTGGAAAACTCTTTGAAAATTCTAATTTTAGGGACATACATTGTTCAGTTGCAAGATGGTTGCATTGAGGATGTTCTTCTTGTTCCTGATTTTTTTGCTAACCTTCTCTCCATATACTAGATCTATCATTTTGGGGGAATAAATTTGAGTTTATTTCCCATGATGTGGTTATTCAATAGCTATAATATCTTAAGAATTTTTTTTGTTTCAAGTAAATTTGACCATAAATCCCATTTTTACATGTTTGAAAGATTGTAGTCTTCACTAGGATCATTTTGTATAGCACGTGCCATAAGTAGGATTTGGCATGAATGATTTGATCATTTGAACTACTTGTATCTTCAATATAAAAGTACATAGGATTTGGTGGTTGTTCTTCATAGTATTTCATGCATAGAGGGAGTCTGTTGAGGTTGTGTTCTTAGAAAACATCATTAGGATCCCTTTCTTGAGGAGCCACTCATGCTAAGAAACCATTGGAGTTGGTCCATAGTTATTTCATGTCATTTTTTACTCCATTTTTAGTGGTCAAGCATGTTCTCACCCTTATCCATGACTTATCATGATGCATAAGGGTGTACTTTCTTGAGTACAAGAGTGAAGCTACCACTTTTATGACCTTCAAAGAATTTGTAGAGAAGTAGTAAGATATTTCTCTTTAACATA
Organism: Sequoia sempervirens; assembly: GCA_007258455.2. Taxonomy (NCBI): domain Eukaryota; kingdom Viridiplantae; phylum Streptophyta; class Pinopsida; order Cupressales; family Cupressaceae; genus Sequoia; species Sequoia sempervirens. Next base: position 124,259,183 of record VDFB02000003.1, on the reverse strand, counting down.
TACACATAGATAATGGGGTAGTATGTGAACTAGACATTTCAATATTGTTTCCATAATCATGTTAGACAACATCAACACAAAGTTATTACACTCCTTAATATAATGGTGTAGCTAAGAGGAATAGTAAAACTTAAGGGAGATGGAAAATTATATGATTCAGTCTAGATTTATGGTTCTAACCTTTTGGGTTGCAGCAATCAATTATTTCAACTACATTTAAAATTATATACTTCATAAGATAATGTCAAACATGATTCTTGAGGAGGCTTGGTCCCATGTCAATCCTAATGTTTCCTTCTTTAGATTATTTGATAGTGAGGGTTGGGAATTCGTTCTAGATGGTCAATGTAAATCAATGGAGAAGAAGAATCAAACTTTGATTTTTTTAGCTATTGTGAGGATGTGAAGGCTTATATGTTGCTTGATCCTATTATTATGGATGTCTAATTTCAATGAAATGTCTAGTTTGATGATTCCTTCACACATATGGATACTTTATTGCCTACTTCTTCATTATTACCTACTCCACCTTCTTCATCACTTGAGGATGTTTTGCTTCTTGAGATTTATTCAAATTATGTTCCTAATCCACCTCCCCATGGTGCAATATTTGTTTCATTATGCCCTCACAACCCTTGATGAGGTTGGATATATTATTGTTGATCCCACACATCCTCATCGCACCCATTCAAAAAAATTGGGTGTTAATATTTTGATTCATGTTATTTCAATTGATCCTCAAATGTTTCTAGATATTCCAAGTATTCTAGAGTGGGATAGCATTATGTCTAAGGAGGATTCTTCCTTGATGGTGATTCATACATGGGATCTTGTACCACTTCCCAAGGGAAGAAAGTTGGTTTAGTGCAAGTGTATTAATCCAAATATGTGGAAGATGGTTATATTGACAAGAATAAGATGTATCTTATGGATAAGGAGTTTTCTCAAGTTAAGGGTATTGATTATTTTGAGACCTTTTCTCCTATCACCAAGATAGATTCTATTTGTCTTGTACTTTCTCTAGTAGCATACTAGGGATAGCCAATTTTTTAGATGGATGTAAAGGGTACCTTTTTATATGGCGATCTTCATCACAAGATATACATGGAGCATCTTCGTAGTTTTTTGTAGTACTAATTACTTATTTAAAAAAATTATTATTCATTGTATGGTCTCAAACAACCCCCTCAATCTTGGCATGAGAAGAAATATATTTTCTTTCTTGCTTGTAACTTCACATGTCATTTTTATCATACATTTTATACTCAAATACATGAAGAGGATCTTTTAATTTTTGTATTATATGTGGATTTGATTCTTGGATGGAGTTCTACCTCCATGATCCAGAGTATCCAATGAGCATTGATATAATGTTTTGATATGAGTGATTTTGGTCATCTAGATTTCTTCCTTGGTCTTCGAGTTTAAATACTTTTGAGGTGATCTTCATTTTTAGTAGAAATATGCTCTTTAATTGCTTCATATATTCAACATGATAATTGTAAGCCTACCCCCACACCATTTTATTCAAGTGCTCTACTATCTACCAATTGAACTTCTCCCATAATTGATGCTATCAATAGTTGGTTGGTAGTCTATTGTACTTGACACATGATCACCTTAATATTTCACTTACAATTAGACGTGTCTCGCATTTCTCTCAAGAGCATCATGAGAGTTACTAGAAGGAAAACAAACATATCTTATATAGTACATCATATTTTGGCATTCACTACACATTAGGAGCTTCTTATATTATGGGCTTTATCAACTCAGATTGGGTTGGTGATGTTGATGATGTTATGAACATATTGGGTTGGCTTTATCTCATGTGAATGGTTTACATTTTATCAATACATATTCTGATTAGTTTTCCAATTCAATGACTATGAAATCCCTATAAATCTTTTACAAGGTATCTTCTCAAAATAATAAAGAAAATGTATGGGTATGCTCATGGATTACTAAGTAGACTCATTTAATATTATGCAACTATCTTTGGTTTTTTTATGTATGCGTAGAGCCCAACTTGCTTATGCACTTTGAAAACCCAGTCTTTTATGGTGTGTTGACTAATGCATCACCTTGGTTTCAATTATTACATCTTTTGTTTGAATTCATAAACTTATTTTCCCAACTAGTTGTCTCTCCCCATCATCCTCAACACACTCAAAATTCATCAATTTAAACATCTTTTGAGTTTTATTCACCTGTATGTTCTAAATACCTTGTTTGAATGTGTATATCATCATAAGGGGTTATCATAAAACACATTCCCAAACACTTATATGGTAGATTATCTATTTTGTTAAGGTGCCTAACCTTGAATTCTATAAACCAACATATAGGCACGAAGTGACAACCAAAATAGAGATGCACTATGCAAGTGGGTATGGTTTGTGTCAAGGTAAATATTGTGTTTATGTGGTGATATCTATAAGGAATTAACCCTTTATCTTACAAAGCCAAAAATTATGGAGGTTGTTACACCCCGTGTTATTACCTATTTACTATTACCTGTTTGGTAAATTGCTTTAATATATGTGAATATGTTTTATATATGAATCTTGATGGAAATATGATGAATGAATATTTGATTCAATTTGATTCTTTATGATTCAGTATGTGAAATATATGTGATGCATATGAATATATTGATTCAAATAACTATTGTTATGATGTACTAAGCTGGATGCAGGAACAGGTTCAAACCTCTGGAAGAGAGAAGTATCACTAAGGAGAAGAATTTGGTCCAGTAAACTCTAATTCATCCTTACTAAGCATTCACACACTCATGCACTAGTTGGTCTTAGTTGAGTCAAGTCAATTTGGGTAGATGGTAAGTGATCTTCAGTTTAATTGTGAATGTTTATATTGTTTATGATCTTATTTTATGAATTTTTGGATTCAAGAATGTGATGAAGTCTTGATGTTAAGTGGAAGTCCTTCTTTGTGTGTTTATTGTTATGTCAATGAGATATATGCATAAAATGTATATATGTACATCTCTATAGTAAACTCATACATGCGAATGAATACATACATGAGTATACATAGGTAGACGTACCTACGCATGTTCATGGATGATGGATTACCATATGCATGGGAATATTGATTGGACTAAGGTGACATATATATATGTGTGTGTGTATACACTTTGTGTATATATGCCAATCAATAGTTATGAGTATGAATGTTTTTATAAAGGTATTAAAATAATATTATGTATAAAATAACATAGCTACATATATATTAATATATATTTATATAAAATTATATACATACGTAATGTTATTCAATATATATATTTATATATGTTTGATAATCATCATTAATGTATTTGATAACCTTGTGAAATATATATATATATATATATATAGTTATCATTATGATTATCAAATATATAAATATATATATAAATAACATTATATATATAATTATATAAATATATATAATATATATGTATTATTTGATACATGTTCATGGATGATGGATTACCATATGCATGGGAATATTGAGACTAAGGTGACATATATATATGTGTGTGTGTATACACTTTGTATATATGAATAGTTATGAGTATGAATGTTTTATATAATATATAAAATAATATAGCTACATATATATTAATATATATTTATATAAATATATACATACGTAATGTATTAATATATATATTTATATATGTTTGATAATCATCATTAATGTATTTGATAACCTTGTGAAATGAGTATATATATATATATATATATATATATATGTATATATATATATATATATATATATATATATGTATATATATATATATGTATATATATATATGTATATATATATGCATATATATATATATATGTATATATATATGTATATATATATGCATATATATATATATGTATATATATATGTATATATATGTATATATATTTTGAGTGATATATATATATATATATATATATAATATAACATATAAGTGGAAATCATTTGAGATATTCATAAAGTGCGATATATAGCGCTATTATTAATAGTAGTGAAGCTCTTAAAGAAAATATAGGCACATATATATGGTGCAGCCATGGTATATGTTGCATAGTAAACCCGTGCATAACAAAAAAAGACCAAGTCAACAAGTTTAAGAGGTGCGTAGGAATAAATGTTGTTGTGTAAACATTGCAATAGAAGTAAATGCAGTATTTAAGAAATATGGAAATAGTCTACCCATGCTATTCTCAAGGGCACTAACTTATGAAATATGGTGCCAATATATCTAAGTGAATGGAATTCATAAGAAGTTTGTATACTATGCATAAGTTTGATAATGTAATATATTAGCCTTGAGACTTAGTCAAAAGGAAAATTGGCAGCAGTATTCATGAGACCATAAAATTACTCATTATATCTATGAAATAACATCTTTTTCCTTTGCATATAAAGTGGATCTAAGTGTAGTTTCTGAACTTATGGTTTATTTACAATGGAATAAAGAAGTTATATTTAGTTATTTCTTTATAAATCATCGTTATCTTATTGTCAACTATTACCATTAAATCTTGGAAAAAGGTGTTAAATTGTATACATGTAGCTCCAAAGATCATGTTCTGAAGATGCCCCGGAAGTGCTCCGAAGATGCTCCGGAAATGCTTTGAAGATGCTCCAGAAATGCTTCGAAGACCAGCACAAAATACTCCGAAGATGCCAATATTGCGCCAAAGTATAGTTGGATCCTTTGGGTTGAAGTAATCACCTCCTTGATATCTATAAATAGACTTTCTATATTTAGATATCCTATTTTTAGGCATTACCATTTATGGTAATGGACTAAATTAAACCAGTTGTATTCATACTTCAAAATTTGTAAATCCGGATATGTATTTTTAGTCCATAGTTTGTTGAGGCGGTTCCAACATCTTCCTAGAAATGTGGATCATGTTGCCTATTTTTGGATAAGTAGATTTTGGCATTAGATTGCCTAGATTTTTGGTAATCTATTATTAGGTGTTGAGATGCATTTAAATACACATCTCCTTCTCATTTTCTAGAGAGATGGAAGCAATAAATCAATAAAATATATTTTGAAGTTCAAGCAAAAGCCTATGTTTTGAATAAAATCCTCTTCCAAGGAATGAGCTAGCCACTCATTCCAGGGAAGGTGGATCAATGTATTTTATTTGTTTATTTATTTCTTTATTCTGTAAATTGTTATTCTCTTTCTTTTATGTTTTGTAAACATTTATCTATATAGTTTGTTGTAAACTTGCAGGTGTTTATGTGTTTATTATTTTCTTTCAATTCAAATTTTACTTTCTGCAAGTGTGCTCTTTAATTTTTGCAAGTGTGGTGTGCTCTTCCAATTCCTGCAAGTGTTTCATTTCAATTCTATAAGTGTGCTCTTTTAATTTCTGCAAGTGTGCTATTTGATTTTAGCAAGTGTGAAGTGTGGTAGAAGGGTTGTTAACCATAAATCTCTCTCTCCTAATGCATATTACCTTTGGATGTCATCATTGGAATGACATGATTAAATGATGTGATTGACGACCTCATCAAGTATGAGAAGGAATTTGATTTAGGAAACTTGCTATTGAGCTTGTTATTCATTTGATTCAGTAAAAGAGTCTTGTTGTCCCTTGTAACAAGTCAACTCAGCCATTTGAATGGTGAGGATTGTTGTGTGTTGCAAACCTGTAAGTTAGTTTGATGAGTCATTGCATGAGGATAGAAAGATGGTAGAAATACTAACTTGTTTGTAGTCTTTTGTTGCTCACAATTTAGTATAAATAGAGGTGCTCATTCTACTAATTGCTACACTCTTCAATCTGATTACCTTGTGTTATTATGCTATAATTTCTATAAAAAGTGAGTTGAGAGTTTGTGAGTTAGAGAGTTGTTTTATTGATTTACATTGGTATTGTTGATATTTTTGGTGAGAATCTGGTAGAGGAATTTGGGTTGTTCTTAGAGAAAGTTGCAAGTGAGCTTGAGCCATTAAGCTAGGAGGAAAGAATAGTCGATTGGAGCTTAAAACAATCATGTTGATTTCTACTCCTTTGTTATTATGTTGGAAAGATTGTTTGTTGTGTTTCCATGTTTGGAAAGATTGTCTTTATGTATGTTATGTTGCTTGGAAATGATTGCATGTCTCTTGTTTGTTACTTGTGTAAGGGGGGGAATAGCATAAGGAAAACAACAAACTAATTCAAACAAACTAATTCAAACAAGATCAAATTCCAAACCCATACTCATGAAATACGAAATGTAAAGCCGTGAATCCAAACAAATAAGCAACTAAGAAACTTAAATGAATTCAAAACAAAACAATTATTACCATACCATGTCAAAGTTGTATTCATATTGATGTTGGATTGCATTTGAATCAATACGAACTCTCCATTTGATGTTGCAAAAGCTACAAAACGTGTTAGTGGTGATTGAAGATGTGTGTAAAAACTCCCAAGAATTTGAATGTCAACTTAGCATGACTTTGTTAAATAGACTCTATAGATTCCTCAATAATTTTTTAGAATGAAGAGGGTTGTTATATAGATTTCATGTTTTTAGATGAACGATCAAGATTTCATAGTAAAAGATCACGATCAATGGTTGAGAACTGTTGAGAGGAAATAGATTGGTCAGTTAACTTCTCTGATTGATCCAATTAAGGATTTTGATTGGATAAGTAGTGGGATTAGATGGGAATGAATGGTGGGATTAAAGAAATCAGGTTGAGTGGTTAGTGGGATCAAGGAATAGATTGAGTGGTTAGTGGGATTGGGAAATAGATGAGTTATTCAACCAATTTAGAGTGAGAAATCAGTGGTAATTATTTTCTCAATCACAAAAGGTGTGAGGATGATAAATTAATTGAATAATTAATTAATATTTGGAGATGAATGTGCAAGTCATGTTTGACTTTAACAAATAAAGATGTATTTTTTTGTTGACTATGTTGAATGATTTTGAGTAATTGATTTAATTATTTAGGTTTAGAGAGGGGAAAATGACTTAATTAAATTATTAAATGATAACAATTTAATTGATTTAGATGAATAGGGTATATTAGTGACATAATTAAATAATTGATGTTTATTTTATTAATCAAGAGGAATAAAGTTAGATCAGGTGAGGAAATAGTGAATTAATTAAATGATTAAATATATTCAATTAATAAAGGAAAATAGGGTTAACTAGTGAAAATGATGTGAAATATAATTAGATTAATGATAATGATGTTGATAATGGAAAAATGGCATTCAAGATGTGTGATATGTGTTAGGTCATTTTTACATGTCTACATTTTGCCCCTCTTTGAGACAAAGTACGGGTTGCTTTGTTTCAAAGAATTTTATGTTCAGATCAAGATTTGAAATTTTTTATATGCCCCATTATGACTCGATGGTCAACGAAAAGATAATACGGCGTCAGGCTGCCCCCTCGAGAGATTGGTCAAAAAAAATACTTTTGCGGTCAAACTCGCGACAAGGTTTCATTGTAGTTCAGATGTGTAGAGGACAAAAAATTACATTATAAGACCCTCAGTTATGGTTTCAGATGTTCCAAAGTGCTCCTCATTTTAACCTAGGAGGGTTTCCAAGGTACAAAATTAGGGTTTTGGGGGTAAAAATAGGAAATTGGGGTTCATTTTTCCTCATTTGCACTCTTAGTCTTTGTTGAATTCTTACCTCTAGAAATCTTGCTTTTACAATTGTCGAGTTGCGATGTCGAGGATTTTGGGTGCCCCACACCGTGCAAAGGTAGTTCATGATTTCGGGAGGCTGATTGGTACAAGCATTGCAGTATGTACCACTTCCCTTCTTGTTTTCATCTTTCCATGTTTATGTAATTAATGCTAGAAAACTTTTTTAATGATAGCAATAATTTTGTGTTTTTACTACTTTTGTCTCGATTTTACCACTATCGTTCTTTGTGTTTTTTACTACTTTTGTAAAACTTGAATGCTATCTTTTTTCTAGTTCACTATTGTAAAATATGTTCGCTATTGTTTATCGCTTTCATAAAAATTGTGCGCTATTATTTTTCTGTTTGTAAAGTGGCCACTTCTATAAAACTTGAATGATATTGTTTTTCTTCTCCACTTTTGTTAATTTAGCCGCTATCATTTAAAATGCTCACTATTGTCAAAAATAGATTTGCTATTGTTTAAAATGCTCGCTATTGTCAAAAATTGCATGATTTAGCTAGTTTATTTGCAGGCTTAGGTTCATAATTTGATTTTCTAGCAAATTATTGACATCTTGGGTTGAATGTTTGCAAGTGGTTCTCAAACCGCTATATTCTGGGGAGCAACGACTGCAACAACTATTTGACTTGCTCATTAGTTTCTTTGAGGTGGAGAGACACTTTCTAGATGTTGTGGGACTGTGTTACACATGTTACATGCCCGAGATACGATGTCATAGGGCGAAGATGATCGCGCTTGTAGAGAGATGGCATTCAGAGTTGTCATCCTTCCACATGTTGAACGATGAGGAAACCATTACATTAGAGGATGTTTAGAGGATTCTCTATATCCCCATTTATGGTGAGCTTGTTACGTATGATGTTAGACAAGGTACCCTCACCATGCAATGAGTACTTGGCATTCGACGACTACAGGTGGTGGACTCAGTGATAGACTTGTCTCTATTTGTTAACAACGTTGATTTGATATCCATGGTTTTGGCTAGCATGATCATGGGGCTTGTGGTGCCCAATCACAGAGGTAGGAATTTTCCTATTGATTAGGGTTTCTGCATTGAGTAGATGATGGAGCATGGTACGAGGTATGTGTGGGGCTTGTGTCTTTTGGAACATTTGTATAGAGACATGCATGAGGCTTCTTATCATGGAAACAGTACTATTTATGTAGGGATGACACTTCTACATGTATGGGCCTAGGAACATATCCCAGTGACAAGGCCATATGGTGTTTTAGATCAAGATCTAGAGGATCCATACTCTTATCGTTATTCAAATTTTATGCATTACATCTGGCTTGGTAGGTTACCTTACTAGCAAGGTATTTTTGATGATATGTATGTGTTTGTTTGGAGGCCTTAGCTAGGTTGAGGCATGGCATGATGATATGGAGCAACTACCATATTATCAATAGACATGATGGCTTATAGGCCGAGTGGATTCTCTTCTTGAGCGATACTTACCTGATCGGGTTCTTTGTTAGTTCAAAGAGAGACAAACCTATTTCATAAATGATTACCACGCGCAGTTTGGGTAGACAGCTTGAGAGGTCAAGGTATGGGCGCCATGGGCCTCTTCTACTAATGTTGTTGCAAAGTTCTAAAAACTTGCCCCATTTGGATGGACTTGGGTAGTGGGTCCTACAGATCTAGGGACTACTCAAGATTATGATCAATGGTGGACTCACCACATCCTATTGCATTTTATAGATCCTACTGGCACTGAGCCAATCATGGAGCGGGTCTAGAGGGTGGTCGACATTATAGGGAGGAGAGGGGACCATCAGAGACTGTGTATCGATGTGGAGCAGCTAGATAGAGTAGGGCATTATGGGTAGTAGGTTGATCAACATCATGAGGATCAGCCTCATTAGGACCAGCAAGCACCACAGGGTCCTCCTCTATAGATGGATGCAATAGTAGTAGCGCAAATAGCCCAATTGATCATAAACAAGGATGGATGGGTTATTGAGAAGGATGTGGAGATTATGCAGAGGCAAGTTGTCGAGGGTTAGGTTATCATTCCTACTGTAGAGTGAGATGGTTTTTGGTAGGACAGAGATGCCTTGAGGCAGGAGCTAGTCATAGAGAGGCTATAGAGATTTCACTAGCCTCATTTGTTCCCCTTGCTCAATATCAGGCCAAGCAGGATCAACTTTTGTTGTGGTGCACATATTATCAAACATTGTATAAGGCCTTTGTTTTAGGGCTCAGAGACGCTCGCATTTCAGAGAGCCTAGCACAATGATAGGGGTAGATTCTGGTGGTCAGTCAGTGAGACAACCTCATCAATCTCTGGTTATTCCACAACCCCCTCCTCATAAGAGCCAACAGCCACATGGATCCCCACCCTGAGATGGCTAGCTGGGCTAAGTTTTACTTGATCTAATAGTTGTTTATTGTTTTAGAGACTCGTGTAGACATGATATTTTGTATATACATTCATTGGCCCAATTGAGGCCTCATATGTATGTATTTTTTTGTATATTTGGATATCACACGTGTTATTTGATGATGCATATGACATTTCCATTTTTGATGATATATGATATATACCATATTTTGATGTGGATTATTTATGTGTTATGAGATGCTTATGGATAATTATGGATGCTTATCTGTTTTGATGATTTATGATTACATGTTCATGTTTTTGTACTTTTTTGATGCATGTATATGATATGGACGGATGTATGATTTATATATCTTTGTGATCGATGATGATACATATGATGTATGCTATGGATGATGTTTTTTATTTTATTATGGTCATGATATGTACTGATGAATTTTGTAGATGCAGGATGCATGTGGTACTAATGATATTGTGATGGAGGTGGAGATGTTAGTTAGAAGAAGTGTTTGTATGATTTAGAGATGGATAGAAAATTGGTGTTGTTAGTCATTGATGAGTTTGCTTTTGCTTTCATAGAGGCTTCATATTTTTAGAAATCCTTATTGATATAGCAAATATACACAATGTGCCAAGGTATTAATGACCAAGGTGGCATTGTATCTATTGCATGGATTTTGACTCTGCAAACAAAGAATATTCTTGCTCATACCACACATACAGAAACCCTGTTAGAGTGTATGGGTGAGAAGTTTCTAAAACATTTCAGACCAATTATACAAAGAGGTATGAAGTACCTAACATGTAGCTGCTACATGAATTGTCTCAAAATGTCTTCCACACACAACACAAAGCAAGTATTCATCCTGATAGTATCACAAAAACATCTAACAAATAGAACAAAATAGAAATTGACGAGCAATATCTCCATTCCTTCCTCTCTAAATCCTTATGGATATCATCAATAGATCTTAAGAATGTGATATCTAAGATAAATCAAAAAGATAAGATCATAAAAAAGATAAACAATGTTGCATTATCACTTTCCATAGTTTGATGTTTTCAGGAAGTTATCCATTAGTGATGTATATTATAGGAACATTTTATTTGTTAATACATACGTTAGGATGTTGATAATGAATTATCGATAGGTAGGTAGCTAATACTTAGGCATTGTTGTAGTCTGATAGTGATCCCATCGTTTCAATATTTACTTTGGAAGTTTTGATTTTTGATGTTTGTTTTGTTTGTTGATTGTGTTGTCAAAGGTTGGAGGTGATGTTTATTTATTATGAATGGAAAGTTTATTATGAATAGGTGATAATGGAGATAGGACTTTTGATATTTTCTAAATTATTTGGTGTTGTTTTTAGGAGATTTAGAATCAAATAGGGGGACCTAAGGCGACCGACCTAGTGCCTCAAGGGTTGATCAATGATTAGCCTTTCCTACCAGAAGAATGCAAAGACATTGTAGTTTGACTGTATTGAGTGAGACTATTTTTGGATTTTGATAAGATATTTGAATTTGTTTGTTTGTTTTGGGGGACTACCCTAGGGTCTCAGGGGCTTATCAATGATGGCCTTTCCCACATTATCGATGTAGAGGCTCGTAGTTCGCTTTATTTTTTGAGTCAATTGCAACTCGTCCAAAGGTGACTTGCAATATTTTTGGGTTTTTTTTTATGTTTTGACTTTGTTTTTATTTGTTTTCTATATATTTTTATTTTTAGTGATTTTTTTATAGTGATGGGATATACAAGGATCCAATCCACTACCAATTCCAGGAAGTTTCCTCCAGTTCAGGATAAGATTATTTTCATTAAGGTTGATGGATGAAGATGGTGTAACAAGGTCCAATACTTGATCTATTATCGAGACATGGTCGGATACACATTTTATTATAGGACGGATGGGGTGGATGCTTTAGATAGTGCTAATAGATAGAGATGCAGGTTTATTCAAATTTAGTGCCTATTTTTGAGGTTTTCATTATGATATCGGTCCTAGAAGTGCCACAAGGTGGTTTTTACTTAGAGGACATTTTATTTCTCTTTACTGTTTTTCTTAATTTTTAATTTTTTTTTCTTTTTTAGCTTTTTTGTTTAGGATATTCTGATGCATTCAAGTATAAAACCTTTTGAGATGGCTTCTATTCAGAGGTTTGGCTAAAGTTTCTCCTTTAGGAGTGGCCAACTAATAAGCTCCAGAGCCATAGCTTGTTGTTATGATGAAAGGACCTAACCAGTTTGGTTCAAATTTACCCTTACCATCCTAATTTAGTTGGATCTTCTAATTCTCTTTCAGTACTAAGTCACCAACTTGGAAGATTTTGTTCTTAATATTCTTGTTATAGCTTCACTTGAGCCAATTTTGATAAACTTGGAGATGGTTTAACATGCTCAAACGTCTTTCATCTAGAAGCTCTAGCTCATTAAGTCTGGAAACTCGATATTCCTCATTGTTGACCATGCCTTTCATGGATACTTGCAGTGATGGGATTTTGAATTCAATAGGTAGGATCACTTTAGATCCATACACCAAGGAAAAAGGTGTGGCACCTGTAGGTATGAATGCTGGTTCGATAAGACCATAAAGTTGGGTTTAGCTACAAATGCCAATCACAGCTAGTGTCATTAATAGTCTTTTTCAATATTTTCAAAATGGTTTTTTTGGATGCTTTAGGATGACCATTTCCTTGGGGATAGTATGGGGTCGAGAATCAGTGTTGGATAGAAATCTTTGAGCAAATTTCATAGAGATCTTGGTTCTTGAATGGAGTTTCGTTATTTGTAATGATAGTTTGTGGAATTCCACACCGGCATATCAAATAGTTCAAGATAAACGTGGGTATTTGTTTCCCTATGATGTAGGTTAGAGGAATAGCCTATATCCACTTTGTAAAGTAATCAGTTGTAGTTATAATGAACTTGTGCCTATTGGATGATGTGGGAGATATCTTTCCTATCAAGTCTAGTCCCCATTGCGAGAAAGGCCATGGTGTAGTTATAGTTCACAGTTCTTGTGCTGGTGCATGAACAAGATCACTGTGTTGTTAGCATTAGCGACATTTCCTTGAGTAATGAATTGATTCTTGCTCCACTGAGGGCCAATAATACCCTATTCTTAGCAAATTTTTTACTATATTAGGTCTACAAGAGTGAGACCCATAAATACCTTCGTGTGCTTCTTGTAAAACAGTTTGTGCTTCATTCATGTTGAAACATCGAAGTAATGTGCCATCTAGACTTCGTCTATATAGGGTATATCCTAATATGGTGAATCAAGATGTTCTATGGAAAAAGGTTTTATTTTGGTTTTTCATTAAGTCAGGGGGTATGATACCATGCTAAATATAGGCAAACGTATCTTGGTACCAAGGCGAGTTAGGACCAACAACATCACAAACATGTTCTAATTTTGGGATATCAAATATCAATATAAGTATATGCTCCATGAGAAATTCGTATTTGGGAATGCTTTGAGGAATGTCAAGGAGTGAACCTATTGTTGTCATAGCATCAATTGCTATGTTGTTGATTTTGGGAACCTATTCAAAGGTGATGATGATAAAGTATTGTTTGAAACTATCTACCATTCTTCTATATAGTATTATCTTTTCATCCTTCATTTGGTATTCATCATTTAGCTACCTTATTACTACCTAGGAATCTCCATAGACCTGTATCTCCTTTATCCTCCATTCTACAACCATCTTCAATCTAGTGATGAGTGCTTCATATCATAAATGTTGTTCATACATGGAAAGGAAATCTTGTAATCCTTGGGTATACTATCTCCCTGAGGTGTGAAAAATAATATACCAACTCCTGAGCTGTGTTGAGTGTCAAACCTATCAAAGTACAAGGTCCAACGGCATGACTGATTAGTTAGAAGTGTGCTTTCATCTAGGAATTCTGACACTAGAGTTAATGATCCTCCATAGGTGTATCTACTAATTGATTTGCTATGACTTGTCCCTTTATAGCTTTTTTGTTAATGTATTCTATATCAAATTCACTAAGTATCATTACCCACTTAGTGATCCTCCCTGTTAGACCTATTTTTTCCAATAGATACTTTAACGGATCCACCTTTGATATTAGCTTTACTTACCTGTTTAATATGTAGTGTCTCAATTTTTGTGCTGCAAAGATGACAAATAGACATTCTCTTTCTATGGATGAATAGTTTAGTTCATATCCCACCAGTGTTCAGCTAATATAATATATTTCTCTTTCCTTGTTATTGTCATCCAGTTGCGCTAATAGTGCTCTTAAAGCTATCAGTGTTATAGATACATACAAGATCATTGCCTTATCCTAAATTAGTGGCATTAATAGTGGAGGAGTGAGAAAATAATCCTTGAACTGTTGGAAACCCTAATCACATCTGCCATCCCATTTGAATGTTATGTCCTTATGTAACAAATGGGAGAATGGATGGAACTTGTCTGCTAACTGTGTGATAAATCTCCTGATGATCTATAGCTTACCTTGTAGACTTCGGAGTTGTTTCAATGTTTTTGGAGGAGGAATTTCTAGTATATCTTTTACCTTGGCAGGATCCACCTCGATGCCTTTTTTTGATACGATGTAACCCAATAGTTTCCCATAAGTCATGCCAAATACGCACTTCTTTGGGTTAAAGTGTAGGTTGTATTCTTCTAGCCTATCAAATACCTTTACTAGGTTATCCAATTGATCCTTTCTTTTGATTGATTTTGCTAGTATGTCATCCACATAATCCTCCATAGTGATATGTAACATATCATGGAAAATGGTGGTCATTTCTCGTTGTTAGGTTGCCCCTGCATTCTTCAAATGGAATGACATGACGTTCCAACAAAAGGTTCCCCATGCACAGGTGAAAGTTGTTTTATGTTGGTCCTCGAGGTTTATTTTGATTTGATTATATCTGAAGAAGCCATCCATCAGTGACAACATTTCATGCCCCACAGTTAGGTCTGCAATCATGTTGATGTTGGGTAGAGGGAATTCATCCTTTGGGCACACCTTGTTTAGATCCCTAAAGTTTGTGCAAATCCTTATGCACCTAGTGGGTTTTGATACTAGTACAAGATTAGATACCCATTCATGATAGTCGATGGGTCTAATGAAGCCCACATCTATAAGTTTCTAGAGTTCTACTTTGACCAAAAGTGCTATTTGTGGATGCATCTTTCGTAGCTTTTGTTTGATGGGTTTATCTCTAGGGAACACTACTAGGTGATGTACTACCAACATTGGATCTAGCCCTGGCATGTCTACATATGTCCATACAAAGTTGATTTTGCATTCATTGATAAATGTTGAGAAATTTACCTTTTTTCCCATGATCAAGTGATGATGATATGTTATTTTTGGTGTCTTTGTTGTGCCAACATTTATAGGTTCAAAGTATTCAACTAAGAGCGTTGATTTTTCTTGATATTCTATAGTGGGAAGATTGAATCTTCCATCTTCGAGTGCCTCAAAGAGGTTTTCACCCTCAGATGCATCCTTTGTTTTTCTCTTTTCTTGATCCAATAAAGCCACATTATGGTTTTCCTTAGGGGACCCCTTTTTTATTTTTAAAATTTTTAGTTTATTTTTGTGACTAGAGGATGTAGTCCCCCTTCCCCAAAATATGCTCCTTGATCTAGCTCCATTACAAAACCCACTTTATGATCTCCTCATGGTATATTAGTTTGAAGTCCCATTAACTCCATAATAGCCTCACCATTTTGGAATGAGTCCAAAATAGGTGTATGATGTTGTTGGTCCCAGTCTATTAACCGTGGGTATCAAGGGTATTTTTGTCATCGGTATCAACAAAGCTTATGGAGGTTGTAGCTAGGGTATGGATATTGGTTTTATCAAGGTTCCATAAAGTATCTAGGTTATACTCACTAGAGTCACAAGAATCACATTCACATGGATCCATTTTGATATTATCAGATGTAGATTTAGTAGTGATGGTATTTGTGTTTAGGTTTTGAATTTTTTTTTGATATATAAGTAGTCGTCTAGATGTTCACAATTATCTGATGTCTCAATGGTAAATGAAGGAGCTCCTTCCTCATAAGATGTGCTTTTGGTACTTGGGGTGATCATGGCTAATGACCCATAACCTAGTCCAAGATTCTTTGGGCGCCTTTCTATAATAACTGCATCTCTTCTACCTTGTCCATGTAAACCAAAGCCAGCTTGTCCAGTGAACTCCATGCTTTTTATTATCTGATACCCTTTATTGTTTTCATCAATAGGAAGGGGGGGTAGTGGTTTTTCCCATACTTTTTGTAAATCCATGAAGATAGGTATTCTTCAAACACTTCTTCATCTTGCATGTCTCCCCATTGGTAAAAATGGTGGAATTGACTATCATTGTAACAGCTTGAACATGTCTGATCTCCTTTAGTCCTCCATAAGTTTTTGGTGTTGGGGGAAGCATTCTAATGCAAGAGGATTGGTTGAAATGGTATTCCTTGCAACCCTTGTCAAGCACTTGGATCTTGAGATTAGATTTTGGTTGCTTGGTTGATGGAGATGCATTAGAGGACAAACGTAGTGATGATGGGTCAATGTACGAAAAATAGTGGAAAGATATATTGTTGTTGGGTATTTAAAGAATCTTTTTGTACTTTTCTCCAATTTAGCATAGTAATGAAAAGGTTTATGGTTGGCATATATGGTAACTTCGTTATCATTATAAGGAAATTTCAAGCACTGATGGAATGTTGAAGGGATTTATTTTAAGGCATGGATCCATGGTCGTCCCAAGAGAAGGTTGTATGGAAGCCTGAGATCTAGTACTTGACATGAATGAGTAGTTTGATTGTTCCTTTTAAAAAAATTTCCATATCATCATAAGCTTGTATGGTGATACTTTTATTTTTATCTATTTCGTTATCAAAATATCCCAGTCATTTCACTAATTTTAGGGTACAAATGTTTAGACTTGCACCATTATCTATCGGTACTCTCTTTAATTTGTCTTTGTGGACACAAACTTCTAGATAGAGAGCTTGATTATGGAAATATTTTTGTGGAATTTCTTTCTCATAAAAGACTAAATGATGATTGGAGGTGATTTTTTCAACCATGGCTTGAAACTAATTAGCGTTGAGGTTGTTAGGGAGTGATGTTTCGACAAGAGCTTTCTCCAAGATTCTTTTATGTGTTGGCGATAATTTCAAAAGCTCTGGGATGGAGATTAAGGCAGGAGTTTTCTTTAGTTGTTCCATAATGATGTATTCACTTGATGGCTTACTTGTGGCTTTTACTTGGTTTGGTGCTCCTTGGATTGTAACTCTTCCCCTTCAAGTAGTTATATTACACTCAAGATCTCTACCTAGTATGGTTACAACATGTATGGTATGATCATCGTGAGAGATGTTTCCTATGATTTTGTCATAGCTAAAGTTTGCTTTATGGTAATCTTTCCCTTTTACCTTGTCATTTCCCCTAGAATGGTTGAGGATTGGATCCTTATAGATTTTTAAGTCTTTATTTCCAGGACAAGGTTCTATGTCAACCTCTCCTTTTTCGATTAACTCTTGCCCATTTTTTTTGAGCCTCATACAATTGTTGGTGGTGTGCCACTTGATCTTGTGAAATTCAAATTTTTCATTCTCATTATACCAAGGGGTTTGAAGTTGGGTTCCTCATAGTTTGTTCTTTCATTAATCTTGATGAGGTTTTTTTGAACCAATTTACACATGATTACCTCAAGGGGTTCTCCCAATGGGGTGTATTTCCTTCTAGGTTGCTCATATTTCCTTTGTGGCCTCCTTTAATTATCCTATACTTGATTATGTTGTTGGTTATTGGGTTGGTTGATTTGAGGATAATTAAGTTGATTGTTGTGTGGAAAATGGGTTGGTTGTTTGGTGCATTGTTTGTAGTGTAGATTTGTTATGTTGTTTGAACATGATCATGTGGTACATTGGAAGGTTGTATATTTCATACAACCTTAGCATCAACCACTCCATCATTGGTGACATTTTTGTTCTTCACCCATATCTTTGGTTTGTCGTTTGAGGTAGAAGGTTGATCTTTAGGGTTGTAGAGTTTAATTACTCCCTGTGAAATGAGAGCTCTTTTAATTAGCAAACCTTTTTCAATAGTTTTCTCAAAGTTGCTAGGGCACAACACGTTGAGTTGGAAGTTGATGTTTGTGTGTACGTTAGAGATAAAGATGTCTAAAAGTTGTTTCTAGGGAACGGGCCATTTAAATTTTCTTTCTTTGTGTGTCAATCTCTATAGATACGAAGCAAATGATTCACCTTGACTTTGTTTGATTTTGTAGAGATCAATGATTGTTATATATTGTTTTATGTTGTACGAGAAATGGTTTACAAATTTATCTAACTTGTCGAATGTTTTGATACTGGGCGGTAGACGAGAGAACCAATCTATAGTGGCCCCATTGAGACTTTGTGGGAAAAGCCTCATTAGATAGGTATCATTTCGTTGTAGATCCATGCACGATACTAAAAATTTGTGCACATACTCTATCGGATCCCCTCTTCCCCTATACTTGTCAAATTTTGGTATTTCAAAGCCTTTGGGGAAAGGTATCATAGATAAGTTTTGATCAAAAGGATATGGTAAAATATCTTGTAGAGCATATCTCTTCTTTGGCTTTCCAATTTGGATGTCCAATATTCTTTGGTTGATGGTTTGTAGTTGCAAATTTATGACATTAGTTGTTGCACCTGCTTGAGGATTTTATGCGTTGTAGCCTTGTTGTCCTATAACATTTGTTGGGTCATAAATGGGGTATTGTGTAGGTATGTGACCTCGATGACCATGTTGTGTGTAAGAAATATTAGGTCTTTGTTGTGTTTTGTAGGTATGTTGAATTTGTGGTACACCCTGATATTGATTTTGAGGTACTCCTTTGTATTGATTGTGTTGAACTCCTTGATATTGATTTTGAGGGATATCGTGATATTACGTTTGAGGTATACCTTGTTGTTGTGGAATAGGAGTTTGAGTTTGGGTTTGAGAAATACCATGAAGTTGTGGTTGAGGTGTACCTTGGTAATTTGTTTGTGGTATCCCTTGGTGTTGTGGAATTTTTTGAGGAGTACCTTAGTAGTGCATTTGCGGTACGCCTTGTTGTTGTTGTTGTTGTTGTTGGGAATTACCTTGATGATGTGTTGAAGGTATACCTTGATGTTGTGTACTGTGGTAGTTTGTTTGGGGTACATTATGTTGTGAATTTTGAAGGGTGCCTTGGTAGTTCGTTTGGTGTACACCTTGTTCTTGTGGATTTTGTTGAAGGGTACCTTGATAGCTCATTTGGGACATACCTTGTTGTTGTGGATTTTATTGAAAGGTACTATTGATGCCAAAAATTGGCAAGGTAACAACCCTTTGTGGGAAACTCAGTTTATGGGGGACCTATTACGCTAAACTGAGTGACCTCTAGATTTTTAAAGAAGTCAACTTCTATAATTGGGGTTTGGAAAGGGAAAAGGAAGCAAATATAAAAATAAAGGATCTAACTAAGGTAATGCGCAAAAATTTAGATAAAGGGCACAATAAATAAATATTTTGGATACGATCTAAGAGCTCGTTCAGCAATTTACTATGTCCTAGAATGACAAAAATTAAAGATTGAAGTGTGAACATCAAATTCAATGACATAAAATAATTTTCATGCCCATTCTCTGAAAAGAAAAGTCAAAATACATGATCTAAACTAGCAAACTTGCATTAAAATTATAGAAGTTCTACAAATGAACCATTCAAACAATAATGGAACAGTATAAAGTTAATCAAATAGCTTAAGAAAAATAGAAAGGTCGAACAATGCAATAGTTTGTGAGTCTTTCTGCAATAATCTAATAACAATAAAAGGCCCGGTGCCTCTAAAATTCTATATTTCTACAATTCTCAAACTCTCAAAACTCATGGAACTTAGAACCTAGAACCCCTCTTCAGAAATAAAGAGAAATATATATAGTGAGAATTCCCACCGCCTGTCGAGCAATAACTGAAAAGATTTGGAATCCTGAGCAATGATGTAGCAACAATGATTCGCCGACCGTTGTAACAAAAAAAGATTTGGGTACATGGCATGTGGTCACTCCCCATCCAGGTGCATCCCTTGCAAATGATGGTAGTGGTCCTAGCATAGTCTCATGCAAACAAGTGTCACCACCTAGTATAGGCAGTTAGAACACGTGGCATCATATCGTAGCCCATAGTTCGCTCCATCCCTTGCATTGAAGAATCATTCGTCGAGGAGACACGTGGCGGCATTTCGTAGCCCATAGTTCATTCCTTCTTCTTATCATTGAAGGCTTGCACTAGGAAGACATGTGGAAGCATTCTTTTTATTTGGCTTTGACAGTGGGGTTTGCCAAAGTATATGCAAATGAATGCTACATGGCACATGGTCGAGGCTCGATTCAAAAAGTGAGAGGGAGAAGCCTTTAAGCGTATGCAACGATGACACATGGAAACATGGCAGGGGTCGTTTGAAAAATGAAGGGAAGAATTCCTTCAGTAAGCACTAAACAAGAACATGGTGGAGGCCAACAGTCATTTATCAAAAGGGGCTAATGATGTTCATTTGAGGCATGGGCCAATACTTAGCAAAAAACAAAACCTGAAGGGAGCTTGATGAATTTTACATTCACAGCTTTTGGTGACTACCAGGGGCATTTCGCTTGAGGAACGAGGAACCCAAAATTTTCTCTGGTTTGTAGACTAGAGCACTATCCATTAGGCGATGAAATCAGAGATCAAAAAGGGTTGTCTGTAGGGGTAGCCAGTCATCTTAAGATGGTCTCGATACATTGCGCAAATTTTCCTGCACTCCACCTAGGTCAAGAATTTCCTTATAAGGAAGCACCTTAGGTAAACCGGCCCCTAACTCGCAATGGAAAAGTAGTCATGCAACCGGATGGATGACACCTTCAATGTCTGTTGCAGTAGGAGGCTGGCTAAAACTCTGGAAAGCAGTTGGGTCTTGCTCCTTTTCTTCAATCTTTGTTGCAATTTTCTCAGTTGTGGTGATTGACCCATCTTCAAGAAATGGGGATGGTAGGCCCATCTCAGTTAGCTGAGAGAAATTTTCTCGCATGCCATCCATAGTCTTGTTCAAAGTAGCTACGTAGGCTTTAGTACACAGGATGGCCGAGTGGCAATGGATGAATTTGTTTGTTGTCTGGGCAGGAACATTTTGATCCTCAATCCCTGCCTTTGCTAAGTTTCCATTAGAGACCATGTATAGCTTGCTTAGCAAACTCTTTGCCTCAGGAACCCTTTCTATGATGAACCTCAGGAACTATTAAATTGTTTCGTGAGCTTCCTTACTCAATTTTCTTGATTTCAAGATGAACCAGAGCATTGGTTGTAGTGTTAGGCAAAAGGCCTTAACCTTTTCCCAGTATGAAATGTATAGTTGTTGAGCTACTAGGATGAAGTCTAGCTACGTAGCAAGGGCCTGAGGAGCACTCTTTAAAAGGGAAATCTATGCATCCTTTGAGCCGACATCCTTTGTTAATTCCGCAATTCTCCTTTTTGCAGATGCAAGTTGCTCCCCGATGCTACTTAGCTCCTTAAACCAGTTCTCCTCAGCCCAAGTGTGGTTTTCCAACTCTGTGTCAAGAGAAGACTTAGTCTCTTGGAGCTCTTTTTCTAATTGGTCCTTTTGGCACTCAAAGTCCATATTCTGTTGTTTTAATTTTTTCTCATGTTGAGCACACTAAGATGCTAGCTCTTCATCTTTTTGTTGCAGATTATGCTCTGCCAAGGCCAATTGGCTTCGATATTCCTGGTTCTTCGTTTGTAGCTTGCTGATCAGGATGGGATCAACAGATTAGGACTTCATGAGTTTCTCTTGGAGTTTGTTCCACTCCAACTCTTCTACACATGCTTTCTCTAATAAGCATGCAACCTCTACTTCAAACGATTTCTCCCTCATCTCTAGGAAATTGACCCTTTCCTTCACAAGATTCAACTACTCCTCCCTTTTCTTTAGTTGCTAGCCAGAGCAGAGGAAGTCAGTCGTCACCACCCGCTATGTTTCCTTCATGAGTTCTACCTTGTCTTATGGCTAGGCTGCTCTCAAATTGAGTCCCACAACATACATGTCATAATCATCCGACAACATCTCCCCTTGTGGTTTGGTGGTGTTCAGGTACATGGTGGAAAAATTTAGTGTTTGATGTGCCTCATTATACACAGTATATACCTTCGGCTCTTCCTCCTTTTTGTCATCCTTAGCCTTTTTCTTATGCATTCTGAGAGTTTGTGCTTGTTTTGTGGCTTCTCCTTTGTCTATGAATTGGGATGGTGATTGAACTAGACCACCTACAAAGGGTGCACTGGGAGGTAGGGAAAAAGGGAATGTAAGTGTGGCAAGCCCCTGTGTTTTTCTCTTCTGGAGAGTAACAGTCTTCGGGGAGAAATAAGGGAACTGCCAAAGTTCAGTTTGTGAACTAGTAGAAGGGCTCATCAGTTGCTACAGTGATGGGGTAGTCATTGGAGATTTTTCTTGCTGGGCATAGTGGGTCAGACCCAAGGTAGTAGAAGTAATAGGGGTGTTAATGATGGCTAACCCTATAGAAAGAGAGGCAAGGAGAGATTGTGCAGCGGTGGTAGGTGTCAAGGTTCATAGAGGCATTAAGATAAGTGGCTCTATTTGGGCGAATTGGGAGAAACCTCCCTACCACAAACATTGTGGTAGAAGTAGAGAAGGTAGGGCCGATACTTGCAATGAGGGGCACCACAGAGATAGCAAAGGATACTAAAGATTGAGAAGTAAGAAAAGAAGGAGCGAACATTACTTATTGACTAGATGATGGCGGTGCTCTACTCGTTATTGGCTCCTCACTTACTTTAAACTCTTGGCTTGATGTGAGCACTTGGTTTGCGGTGGGTTCTTGTGAATCTTCTCCCATAATAGCTTCCATGCACTATAATTTAGGGGGTGGGGAGTCTCCTATGTCTACAGTCTCTAGTTGTTGTTTTTGGGATCCTCTCGTTGCTTTGGAGGCTCAGGTGAGTGTCAGAGAGGCTCTTGATATATTTAGTCACACATTTGAAGCAGCATAGGTAGGTTGCCCTGTGGACTTTTTCCTTTACTAAGCAGAGGATGTTGATGTCTCGACTTCCTCTTCTGCCTACTCTTCTTCTTCATCAAAGTCATTGCCTCTGCTAGCACTTGAGTCGGAATTAGAATTCTCATCATCCCACAACTTATCAAATTGTTCATCATCATTCACGCTATTATAAGGGGCATCAAATTGTTTTGTTTCTTGGTGATACACCCAGAAGGCTCTAATTCTTTCCACACTCCATTCTTCTTCTTTTCTTAACTTATTGAACAAGGTGGCTCCAATTTTGCGATTCTCATCATAATCCACCACAATGAAAATATAACTTATTCCACGGTGGTCTGTTGTCTTTTGTAGGAATGTAGATCAGGTCAACTAATAATTCATCTTCATCTTCTAGTGGGTTGTGCCTATTTTCCCAATAAGGCCGAGAACTATGAGTTACTTTGATATGCTCATATGGTAGATCGTTGAAAGGGTTGTAACTTCATTTGTCACATTACTAACCCTAGATAAGCCAACTTATCTTTCAACAGTGAGTGCACCGCCTTTTTCTTTTTCATGGCCATTGTCTTGAAGCTTATCAGACAAATGAACAATCCCTTCCTCTTGACTTTTCCTACACATAAGGTAGCATTAATAATGAATGCACGTCAGAACAAATCAAGTGCTAACACTTGATTTGTAACGCATGTGTCGAGAGGCAAAATGGTTCCTCGGTGAAGCTTCACATTTGGATGAATGTGAAATCTACTCTAAAAAACCAGTCACATCTGGGAATGAATTTTTGCATATAATCTGTTTGTGTCTTAGTGAGCTGGTTAATACCATCCTCTCCTTGAAAATCTTGCAAAATCGAAGTCAAGAAATAATCTAAAAATGCATAATAGTCAAAAGTGGAAGAGAGGAGAGGATTCCAAATAAAAATCGGCTTCCTCCTATTCCTTTCGTCAAAAATAGACAACTTCACACGCTTATCAAAGAAATCAGGGTTCTAATGCAAAAACATATAGGCAAGATAGGAAGGAAACCTGAACATCCATTCAGCTTGGTAATTCTTAATTTTCCCTATCATTTCCTTTGCGAGGTATTCTACAAAATCATACCAAAAGAAAGATTGTTGCCTGTGAAACTGGAAACCTGGGCCCAACTGAAACACGTGTACCTCCTTGTCGATGTTTAGACCACAAACAAACACCAACATTAAAAAGGCCTCTTGCAAGTTTGCGTCAAAAGCACCATGCTACGTTGGGATCCTTGGCGACTTCTGGTGGTCTGCCTCAACCCTTTTGGTTTCTTTGTTGTAAAATTCCAGAGCCTTATCCCTCCCATTCCATATATTTTCCCCCTTTGCAAGAGTGAATGTCTCAATTTTTATCTTTCTAGAGGTATGATCAAGAATACACAACATATTCCAGATACCTCACAGGCTGATATTAACCGTCAGAATCTAGCCCTCAATATTGTTGATGCTTGGGATGAAATGTTCAATGGCCGCATTGACTAATTTTGGGAAAAAGTGCACAGATGGGACCATATATTGTGGAAGCCCATTGAATCATATCTTCTCTATCGTTGACATCAAATTTTTGGATTTCTTCATTCTTTTGAAGGTCGCTTCCCTCAAATTTTTAGGGTTCTTTGCAAGATTGGGATCATGAATATTATCCCAATCCTCCTGGATTAGGGTTTGGTTTCTATAGCTTTTGGGCTTCTCCAACTCCTATGTGTTCGCCCACTTTGGCTTGTCTAGAATACCAGGCATGGCATAAGAAATGTTTTTGAAGACATTGATGGATGGTGCTTCTCACATAGCTTTAAATAAGCTTCTCGTTGCCTCTCCCTGTACTTCTTGGTTTGAACTTTCTGCCATTTTTCCTTGTGGGAAGTTTCTGCTTAGCTTGAACTTCTTTGCAATTTTACCTCTACTCTGGTTATGCACTAGAAATTGATTTCACTCTAAGTAGTGTATTTGAAAAAACCTTTTAAGTGCTTAAATATTTCACATGCAATACTTAGCTATTTTTTCTCAAGGTGGTAGACAGGAGTTACCTTTTTGCATTTAATTCAGCATGTACTGCCAACCTTTTGGCTTGTGTGAAACAAATCACTTGCCATTTTGAAATGACAAGAATTCATAATTACAATTAGCAACCGTATTGTACAGCGTGATTTTCTTGGAGCTTGAGCCAATGATTTTCTAGCAGCTTAAGCATTTGTGTGCATTGGAAATTAATATCCCAAAAGGAATGATTAAGTCAAAGATGTGATCAGTGCTTGAAAAGATATGAGCTCGGCCTTTGAGTTCACAAAACACCTGGAGAACGACACCTCAGTATTTGGTCATGCATAACACCATTGATTGTTGCCACCAGCTTAGGCTAATTAATTAGCCCTTATTAGTTTTGCACACAACAAGCCGTACTCAGCAGACACAACTAGGTGGGAAATTCGAGCAAACTTTGGCATATATTTCAAGTTGGTACTTGATTAGCCTCACTTTTATGGTAAGCAAATTACCATGCATTTGATTGCTTTTTCTATAAATAGGTACCTAAGCAGTAGCGAAATCACACTTAGTGATTTGAGCAAAGTTGGTAATAGGTAATTGGCTTAGCAGTTTAGCATTTAGCAGTTGTGTAGTGTTTTCATAGGCTAGACTTAGGTAGTTTACAGAAGTAGTTCTAAGGTAGTTGTAGAGCATCTTCCAGCATGAATACCCCACTTAGGTTAGTTTTTCATAAGTCTCTGACGACTTTTTTAGGCGATATTTCAACTAGGCATTTGAAAAGGATGATGAAGAATAAGCACTCACTGGATATCATAGCCATGAAATGGTCTAGTCAAAGAAATTTTTCCAAGGAAGTACCTGAACGGCCTCAGTGAGGTAGTGGAAAACGCTGCATACGGTGGAGGAATTCCAACTGCAAGCAACCTCAGGAGGCTCATCAAAAAGGACGCGGTTGTACCATAGTTTCCATTCCTGAGGGGTTTTCACCTCCAGTCACAAGTTGAGCATCACCAGAGGGTCACTCATGCCTGTCACTTCCTTTTCTGCATCTGCAACATGGTGTCATTCTACGACATTGATTGGTACATGGACTTTAGGAACCTGGTGTTCCCTCCACCGCTGGCCATTGCTCCCATGAATGATGATGCTGCTTGTGATGATGCCCCTATTGATGAAGACATTGTGGACGTTGTTGTTGATGTGTCCATTGCTACTGCTCATGCTGTGGATTGAAGACCTCCATGTTTTTATTTTTTCTTTTAAAAAAAAACTCATATCAGTCAATCTGTTTTTTGTATATATGCCTGAAAAAGGCTTTTCCATAGAATATATGAAGGAAGCAGAATATAGCAATATACTTTAGAAGCATGGCCCTTGAGCCATTTTGGAAATGTAAATATTAAAGCATATATATATAATAAAAATATAACTTTTTATAATCATCTTGCTATTTGCTTCTAGATTCTGCAATATGGGTCATCCTTTTCTTTTTTAGAATATATGTATCAATTCAATTATGCATGTGGATGTTTGATTTTTTTTGTTCTTTTGAGCTATGAGTTTATTCTTCCTACTCTCTGCAATAATGAGCTACTTGTTTTCCACCGCCTCAAATCATAGAATGAATAAAAAGACTGGCCAACAAAAACAAAAGGGAAAGAAGGAAAAGAAGGAAAAAGCACTATAAAAATATTTACATCGGTAGGATATGCAAGCTTAATTAAATAATTTAAGGTGAATTATTTTGACTAGAATTCCCAGCACTTATTTTTCCATGGTTTCTAACTCAAATGCATTATGTTCCTTGCATTGAATTATTTTGAACAGGCATTCCCAAAGGCTATCAAACTTCTTGTGCTAACCCGGCTTCGCAACCCTTTCATTAAACTTCAACACTAAGTCTCTGCACTTTAGACCTTGGTCAGACACTTTCTTGTCAAACCACCTTTTAACCACCTATTGGCGGTTAGTCATGGCTATTAGGGAATTTTCCCTTTTCTCTTGTACTTCTAGCAACTCGACTAGCCGCACCTCCATTGTGTCGTTTTGTTCCACCTTGAGAGTTTTTAATAATTACAGCGCTAGAATCTCCATGGAGATAGGCAATAGCGCCTATTTTCCATATACTAGCTCATATGGCAAAGTCTTGAAGACTTTCTTAGGAGTTATGCGATCTACCCAGGGAACTACTCAGAGGTTTTTATGCCATTCCCTTTGGTATTCTGACCCAGTCCTTTTGAGGAGTCAGACTAGGTTCTTGTTCGTCAACTCGGCTAAGTCGTTCCCCTGTGGGTAGTAGTTTGATGATGTTTTAAGGAATATACCATGTGTAAGTGTGAATTGACATACCTTAGATCATAGGAAAGCTTTGGCATTGTTAGAGATGATGGTTTTGGGCAGGTCGAATCTCATCACAAGTTCCTCTAGGAAGTCCACTATCTCTACCTCTATCACATTCTTCAGTGGTACGACTTCGGTCCACCTAGTAAAGTAGTCAATGGCCATCAAGATCCATTTATGACCTACGTTGGAGGTCAGGTTGATCATTCTGATGAAGTCCAGGCCCCATTGCACAAATGGCTCGTCAACCACTATCGGATTAAGAGGCATTATGGAATTCTTTCTTCTTCCTATGAAGAACTGGCATTCCTTGCAAGCTTTTACCAAGGAATAGGAATCATTGAATAGTGTTGGCTAGAAGTACCCTGCGCACATGATTTTGATGGTAGTGGTTTTTGTGGAGAAATGCCCACCCACGGCACTATTGTGGTAAGTTTCGAGGATCCTTTTTGCTTGTTTTGTAGTGACACACCATAATAGAATGTCGTTAAAATTCCTTTTGAACAAGATCCCTTCAATGAGCACGTATCTATTATTTTGTGGTCAGTAGAATCTCCTCTTCTGGGAAGGAAGGCCCAGCAGATATTTTCCTGTGTGCATAAATCTCACTCTATCTGCCAGCTAACAACCTTTGGAATTTGACTCATTCGTTAGAACTAGCTCTGGTTGCTCTTCTTCGGTGGCCATTTCTTCATCATGCGCAAGATATTCACACAATCCTCTTCCCCAAACGGTCTTTGTAGGCTTGACCTCAATGTCGTATTCGAGGATCTTGGTGATCCAATTAGCTCTTTTCTCAGTGATTTCTCCTTATGTGATGTATTCATGCACACTAGAATGCACGACATAAACAATCACCTTATTGCAAGAGATTAGGTGTCAGAACTTCTTGAGTCCCTTAACTATTGCAAATGCTTGCCTCTCTACAAAGTTGTATTTTGTCTCATATTCCTTCAGGGTCTGGGAATGAAATTATATCGGGTGGTCTCCCTTGCCCTTGTCATATTTTTGAGTTAAGACAGAAGCAATGCTTGATTTGCTACTGAATACATACATTATGAAGTCCTTTGTTAAGTCTGGATTGACCATAATAAGAGTGGAGGAAATAGCATCCTTGACTTTCTCAAAGGCTTCTCTAGCTTCTTTTTTCCATTTAAATGTTTGATCCTTTTTTAGCATCGAGGTGATTAGCCTAATTATTCCTGCGAAGTCATAAATAAGTTTGCTAACAAAATTTACCTTTCCCAAAAAGGATTGGACGCCTTTCTTGTTGACCGGAAGGGGAAGCTCTTTTATTGATTTCACCCACTCGCGATCAATTGAAATTTCTTCTTTCGACATTATGTGTCCAAATAGCTTGCCTTGCGATACTCTGCAGACACATTTTTTTAGGTTCAGGGATATCCTAAACTCCTGGCATTTCTTGAACACCATCTCAAGGTGATCAAAATGATCATCCTTGGACTTGGAGAACACTGTCAAATCATCCAAATAGATTAGGATAATCTTGTTGATTAGTTTGCTAAAAGCGATATCCATTGCTCACTGGAAGGTGGCTCCTGCATTTGAGAGGTTGAATAGCATCTTAGCATATGCAAACATTCCCCACTTAGTAGTGAACATTGTCTTATGACGATCCTCCTCTTTAACCCATATCTAATTATAACTGGAGAAGCCATCCAACAAGGAAAACATCTTCAATCATGCCACCATCTGTAGGATGGACTCCATTGAAGGTAGCTGGTAATGATCCTTCAAGGACACTCTATTTAGGTCCCGAAATTCCACACATAGACACATATCTCCATTCTTCTTTTGGACTGGGACTAGATTGGATACCCACGTGCTATGCTTGATTGAGAAGACAATCCACGACTAGATTAGCCTTGTTAATTCTTGCACCATTAGCACTTCAATCTTAGGATTCAAGGGCCTCTATTATTGGAAAACTGGTTTTGTGTCTTTTGCCAACTCTATTGTATGTTGGATGATATTGAGATCATATCTCCTAAGGTCATCATATGACCAGGCCACCACTACATATTTTTTGCAAAAGTCAATGAGCCTTTCTTTATCATGATGTGGGACATCCTTCCAGACTTTGAGCTTCCTCTCATCTCTGACCTGAAGCTCCACATAGTCACCTTTGTTTGCTACAAACTTCCTCTTGTTGTTTCTTGCATCGTCACAATCGAAAATATTTTTGAGAGTGACCAATCCCTTTGGAAGCTTTTTGGATATCAGTTGAATGATTTGTCCTTCATAGGCTTCAGCGATCTTCGGGTGGAGCTGGTCAGAAAATTCTCCCGACTACTAGATGAATGAGGCAATGTGTTCATCATTGTCAAACACCTGCTAGCTTTGGTCATTATCTGGAATGGCTGGTCAGACTATCACTCGTACAGAGTGTTTGTTGTGAACGAGGTCGGAGGAAAGATTAAATTGGGATCCGATTGTTTCCATGCAATCTACATCTATATTTTGTTCTCTAGGCACCGTTTGAATGTGAAAGCCTCAAAGCTCTCAATCAGGTCTCAAACTCGGGGTTTATAAGATCACATACGAACATTCTTGGCCACAAAAATCCCACGGACTTGATTGAATAATAGTTTAGAATCTCTGAACACCATTAATTGTTTAATGCCCATCCATTCTGCAAGGCTAAGACCTTGCACTAATCCTTCGTATTCAGCTTCATTGTTCGTGCAAGCAAACAGGAAGCGAAAGGACCTCAGGGTCTTCTCATTTTATGGGGATATTAAACATATCTCAGCTCTTGTGCCAACCTTGCATCTTGCTCTATTGAAGTGCAGCATCCATAACTCTAAGGCTTGACCGCTCTCGGGTTCTTTGACAGCCTTCAGGAGCACTTGATCTTCATCGTAGATGACGTAGGTGCCCAACCCAGTAGCATGGTAGTTTCCAAAAGGATCAGTATCCATATGTTCACTCAAGAGAACATCTTCTTGATCGATCCGATCTCTGGTCACTTTTTCACCTTCTAGTAGCTCAACGCGATATATTTATTGCTTGGTGATAGAAGTATGAGCAGCCTCAAAGTTGATCATGTCTTCATCGGCCAGATGTTCTTAATGCAGAGCTTCAGATTCTATCTTCATTTTCACACTGTGCTTGGTCTTGAGGATCATGTGTGACCAATCTAGGGATAGGTATCCACCTACCTTTGAAGTGAATTCTCAGGATATACAGAGGCCAAACATGGGGGGGACATCTATGATCATAGTATCTTGCGACATTGTGATGCTAGGGCAGGTGAATAGAGTCAAGGGAAGGTCCTTGATGAGACTGAAAGTTTTGACTCTATCTTCATCAAGCTGCATCACTCCTCTTTTTAAAGGTTCATAACTAAGCCCTAAAGTTTCAGCTATCTGTTTTAGTATAACTGTGATGCTGGCATTAGAGTCAATCATGGCATTATGTAACAACTTCTCTCCGACAATAAGTGTTAGGAGAAGGGTTTGGGTTTTGGCTTATCTCTTACCTCAGCGAGAGTTTTCGCTATGTTATTTATGAGAACTTTGGCAAGAGGTGATTGATCAACAACCTTTCCTTTGAGTAACTACCCTGTTGGCATTACACTCGCATCCTCCTAGAGAGCCTTCTGTAGTAATTTATTTTGCTCTGGAATAGCTAATATATCCCAAAGGGACACATTAGCAGATGATTTTTTCAATTGTTCCACCACATTGAAGGGTGGTAGATTCAAAGATGTTTGCTCCTTAGCTCTTGTTATAATGATTTATCATCACAACAGACATTATGGCACCACTTCAGAGGTACTAGGCGTTTGTTCAAAAGCATTTTAAGGTTGCAGGATGACTAATTGCAGGATGACTGGTTCACCCATTAATCTCCTCTTCGAGCAGGTGTTGTAATCGGATTGTAATTGTGATATTTTAGATGTGGATGCTTCATTGGAAAACACCGCTTCTTCTTCTTCCATCCATGAGAAGAGTGTGTGATCGGAAGTGATGTCTACTTCTTGCTCTAGTGACGTCCCCTGCATTTGTGTGGTGAGCACCGCTTTGTCCATTTGTGAAGAGGTGTACACATAGCTTCTGGGATTTGACGTTGGGCCTTGGTTGTGCTGCTCCGCCACCTTTTGTTGTAGGTTGTTGTGCGAACAGTTTCGAGGCATGTGTGAATCACTGCAAGGGAAGCACTAGGGGTTGGTGTCATCAATTAAAAAAAAATTCCCCGTAGTTAGCTCTTTGCTCAAGCTTAGATTGGCGCTCAACAGCAGAGTGGGTACCAACACTATTTGATTTGTTGTTTGTGCTTGCGGATTTGTGTGAGCACCTCCTTGGAACTAGTTTTGTGGATAATATGACCTTTCACCTTGATAATTTTGATAGGTCAGCTTCAGAGGAACAACTTGGTTGCACTTTTATAATGGTTATCTCGTTGGCCATGGCCCGCAACATTTCCTTTACGTCACTCATATCCTCCATTGAAGAGCTAGATGCGGAAGCAACGTTCTGTGGCGTGCTTGGATATGTGTACATAGATTGAGGAGGAGTCGACACGTTAGTAGAAGGCATCTCCTAAGTAGGAACTAATATTTCTGGAAATATAGGAATGATGGGTTGAGGTGGCAACTTCCCAGCATCTATCAAATTGTTCGCTGCCTTGATAGTGACACTATAGGTGTCCAGTAGTGTGGTCCCCCCCAAAGACTGGATCATCATTGAAATGTAAGGGTTGATATATTTCAAGTAGAACATGAATGCCAGATCAGGCAATGGGTGCATATAAACTTGGATTATTTACTAGCTTGTATGGAACCAGGCATTGAAGTTAGCCATGGCTTCGTGTGGAGCCTGCTTTATGACTGACAACTGATAATATAGTGAGGATCAGTCTCCATCGTTCAAAAATATTTGATAGAAAGGATCTCTGAGCTCATCCAAGGTACTGATAGTGTTTTCTTGCAGCTTCCAATGCCAATCTAGCACCTTGCCTCTGAAAGAGGCAGCGAGCAACCTTAGTGCTATATTTTGGTCTGTAACGTCGTGTACCAAACATACGTCTGCAACATCTTGCAGATGTTTGAATGGTGTTCTTGAGTTGTCTCTGATGAATTTAGGTATAGCTTTTAGGGAAAAGACTGGGATAGCAGCCCAAACGAAAGGTGCTACTAGTGCTACAAGAGGACTTCCGGCGTCCCATGCCACATAATTTCTGTTAGTAGCAAGCAACATGGCTAGCGGAAAGGGCGAAGGAAGCAAAACGTTCACTAATTGGGTCGTGGGTTGTACTGTCCCTAATGGAGGTACTAATAAACCAGGATTATTCATTTTTTGGGACCTAATTATAGGATGATAACTCATATACCCTCCTTAAAATTTGGTTCATTTAAGCTCTGTCCCACTAGGCATGCCAGGAAAAAGAAAAAAACTGTTGATGCCAAAAATTGGCAAGGTAGCAGCCCTTTATGGGAAACTCAGTTTATGGGGGACCTATTGTGCTAAACTGAGTGGCCTCCAAATTTTTAAAGAAGTTGGCTTCTTCTATAATTGGGGTTTGGAAAGGGAAAAGGAAGCAGATATAAAAATAAAGGATCTAAATAAGGCGATGCGCCAAAATTTAGATAAAAGGCATGATAAATCAATCTTTTGGATACGATATAAGGGCTCGTTTAGCAATTTACTATGTCCTAGAATGACAGAAATTAAAGATTGAAGCATGAACATCACATTCAATGACATAAAATAATTTTCATACCCATTCACTTAAAAGAGGAGTCAAAAGACATGATCTAAACCAGCAAACTTGCATTAAAATTATAGAAGTTCTGCAAATGAACCATTCAAAAAATAATGGCATAGTATAAAGTTAATCAAATAGCTTAAGAAAAATATAAAGGCCAAACAATGACACAGTCTATGAGTCTTTCTTTAATAATCTAATAAAAATAAAAGGCTTGGTACCTCTAAAATTCTATATTTCTGCAATTCTTGAACTCTCGGAACTCGTGGAACTTAAAACCTGGAACACCTCTTCAAAAATAAAGAGCAATATATATAGTGAGCATTCCCACCACCTGTCGAGCAGTAACTAAAAATATTTGGAATCTTAAGCAATTATGTAGTAGCAATGATTCCTTAGCCGTTGTAATAGAAAAAAGATTCGGGTACATGGCATGTGGTCACTCCCCATCCAGGTGCATCCCCTACGAATGATGGCAGTGGTCATGGCATAGTCTCGTGCAAACAAGTGTCGCCACCCAGTATAGATAGTTATAACACATGACATCATATTGCATCCCATAGTTTGCTCCATCCCTTTTGTTGAAGAAGCATTTGTCGAGGATATGCATGGCGGCATTTCGCAGCCCGTAGTTCATTCCTTCTTCTCGATGTTGAAGGCTTGCACTAGGAAGACACGTGGAAGCATGATTTTTATTTGGCGTCAACTATGGGGTCCACCAAAGTATATGCGGATGAATGCTACATGGCACATGGTCAAGGCCTAATTCAAAAGTGAGAGGGAGCAGCCTTTAAGCATGTGCAGTGACGACACTTGGAAACATGGCGGGGGTCGTTTGAAAAATGAAGGGAAGAATTTCTTCAGAAAGCGCTAAGCGGGCACATGGTGGAGGTTGGCAGTCATTTATCAAAAGGGGTCAATGATGTTCATTTGAGGCATGGGCTAGTACTTAGCAAAAAACAAAACCCGAAGGGAGCTTGATGAATTTTATATTCACACGTACCTTGATAGTTCGTTTGGGGTATGTCTTGTTGTTTTGGATTTTGTTGAATGGTACCTTGATAGTTCGTTTGGGGTACACCTTGTTGTTGTGGATTTTTTTGAAGGGTACCTTGATAGTTCATTTGGGGTACACCTTGTTGTTGTGGATTTTTTTGAAGGGTACCTTGATAGTTCATTTGGGGTACGTCTTGTTGTGGATTTTATTGAAGGGTACTTGGATAGTTTGTTTGGGGTAGACCTTGTTGTTGGGGATTTTGTTGCAATTTCCCTTGTTGGCATTGTGCATTATTTGAAGGGTCAATGTATGATGTTTTTTGTGGCATGTTTTGGGCTGAATTTCCTTGATATTGTTGAGGTACAATTGCTTGCTCAATTTTTGATAGTTGCCTAAATAATGGGTTATCCATAGGTTATGTTTTAGATTGATCATTATTTTGTGAGAATAAGGACAGTATGTTGGGATCCACCGTTGGTTTTGGTATTTGTCTGACCACCATTTGATCTCCTAATGGAATGAGGTTAGGATCGTTCAAAATATTTACATTGAAGCCTATGGGTAGTTTAGCACCACTTTGTGCTAGTGTAAGGAAATATTGGTTTGCGTTTATCCTAAGCATTTTGTCCATAATTTTTTGCATCTTAGAATTTTGGGAGTGTTCTAAGATTCTTTCCTCAGTAATTTCCTCATCACTATAATATTCTTCTATGATCATGTCCTTGGGATTTGGAAGTTGATTTTGACTATCAATCATGTTTTGGTGTCTAAGGAGTACTTCCTCATTACTAGGTGGTTGATTTTGTGTAGCTTTGAATGTGGGTTCTCTTTGAGGAGTTGTAAGGTCATTTGGATTGTAACCCCATGATTGAGGCTCCTCATTAGTGGTATTTTCCTTGGGTGCACTAGTACTATTCTTGTTGGATTTCATCTTTTTTTTGTGTTGAGATCTCATTGTTGTCATAAACAAGCTCAAGACCTAGGTGAATTTTATGATCACTAAAAATGGAATGGTGTTTTGTTTTTGGGATTTTTTTTTGGTTTTATAATGAATTATGGCGATAATGTGTGAAAACCTCTTGGTAAAGGTTTGTTGATGGTTTTGTATGGATTTGTATGTTTTGATGCTCAAGACCCTAAGAGTATGAGTGATTTTGGTGGATGTTTTTGAGATGATGCTAATTTTGGGACACAAAGTGTACAAGACTTGTACATATATTTTGGTATGTTTTTTCATAGGATACATTGATAATCAACTTGAACTAGCCTTGAGGTTACAATAAAATGTTAATATCTTAGAAATTAAGAGCAAGAGGATAATCCAAGTTGTTGTGTTTGATTTGTGTCTTTAAACTAGGTTAATGTTTTGGTTTTACAAATGGATATGGAAAGATTCTAAGATGACATGGTGCATTTTTTATTTTTTTGTTTCAAAGGATAAAAGATTAACCAATTTTGGATAAATTTCGATTTACGCAGATACATGTTCCTTCTACTTCTCCGAGTAAAACTCTTCTTATTGCGCTGCCTATTGTATTAGCTTGACCTTTGCGAAGCGGAGATAGAGTGAAACGACCATAATTAAAACGCTTATTCTCTGTTCTGAATTCCACGCACTTCAATTCTGGTATCTTAATTGAGACTGCTATTTTATTCTGATTCATAATATTATTTCAATAAATAATTTAATCATTTCTTTCTCTTTCAATTTATTCAACTCTTACACACGTCTCCTTTTGGGAGGTCTACATCCGTTATGTGGCATAGGAGTTAGAAAACAAGATAATAGCGACAATCTTTAGAATATAGTGATTGGAACATAGGACGACAATGATCAAAATTTGAGCAATAGCGATCTCTGTTTCAAGTCGTGACTGGTAAACAGAGAAGAAAATAGTGGCAATTTTGACAGAAGCGGTGGTTTTTAGGACAATAGTGGTTGATTTTTTAGGACAATTGTGGCAAGTTTATTAAGAGCAGTCTCTATTTCATTTTTTCTAGTTGGTGAAAAAATGAGCACAATAGAGGTTGTTTTGACAAAAGCGGCAATGTTTAGGACAACAGCGGTTAAATATTAGGAAAACAACAATCAAAATTTAGTACAGTAGCGGCAAAGTTCAAGAAAAAAGCAGAAGGAATGTCAATAGTGGCCCTATTTCCAGATTTTCTAGTTTTGTTTACTAGTAGTTTGTTGGACAAGTTTGCAATTTTGAGGTATTTGGTTGATCTAATTATTTTGAGAATATTATTTGAGATAGGGCAAGTGATAAAGCACATCAATCAAAGTGTATAAAACTAGCCTTAATATTTTAATGATAAGGGGCCAAAACCATCCAATGTTTAAACTGGCAACAACATCAAATCATACAAACAATATTATCCCTATGGTCAAATTGGCCAATGGAAACACTTTCAGACCCACAACTTGGAAGCTCCTTCAAAGTAAGTAGGGACACCCTTTCAAGATGTATACACTTAAGTCTTTTGAGAGTGGACAAATAGGGGATTCTTGGAATGGAAGGATGACCCAATCACCCTCTCCCCAAAAAGCTACAAGTAGCTTATACTAAGTCGATGATTTCTATCTCAACTAAAGGGAGTTCATATGGTGAGTAAAGTTCTTTAGAGTATGGTGTGCATCTCTTGCACTGAACCATGTCACCAAGTAGAATATCTCAATCAAAAGGTGGGTAAAACTACTATAAATCTCTTAGTCGCTACTTAAGGGGTTAATACCCAGTGAGTGCACAATAAGCCACTTAAGACTTTAACCACTCCTACTAGGGGCACTTATACACAAAGGTACCTCCCCTTTATAAATGGCACCACACTGCCAAAGCTAATACCAGTTAAATCTTGGCTTTCGCTAAAATCATTTATATAGCGGTTTGAGGGAAATTTTGCTTTAGGTTGCCTTCAAGTTCTCCTTTTGTGATGTCTCTTAAGTAGGCCCAATCTAAAGGTAGTGATGAAAAAAAATGATTACGAAACCCAAAGTGTTTTTCATCACCCAAGATCATCAAAAGACGCGAGGGGAGAGAATACACACTTGGTTTGCCAAACATGGTGAACATGGTATACAATTCATAGCAGTTTCTTTTTAAGCCCAAAACTTGAAGTGTGTAAAGATACCAATTCAATTTTTAGGTACACCAAATTCAAAGCATTTGAGACTTCAAGCAAGATATATCAATTTGTAAATAAGAAATGATTTGTTCAATTTTATAACACTAAGACCGGAAGAAGGCTCTACAACCGAGGTGAACTAGGGTTGGCATTCTCAGTTGGAAGCGTGCTCTTATGGGGGTGGTCATATGCCCCCCACCCAAGTTTTCCCTGACCGTGGGTTCCCTCTCCCCGTAGAATTTGTTTTCATTTTGCATCTTTCGTATGCCACTAGTTTTTGCATTTGTTTTTTTGTGTCTGCATTTCTTGTTGGTGTGGTGTGTAGTGTTGGCCCCTCCATCCACTGATGGAGGGGGGTACAGACCCATCCCCCTCTAGCATTAGCGGGGAAATGAACAAAAGGGATGAACCTTCGTCTGGCTACACAAAAATACTTCAAGGAGGCTCTGGCAGAGAACAGGGAGATGATTCTCGGGGACGCTAGATTCATTGTGGAAGCCTCAGTCGATGACGTTGGAGCTAATCAAGGTAAGTCTCCCTCTACTGTTTCCAAGGACTTGTTCATCTCTCCTAACAAAGATCTAAAATCTGTAATTACTAGCAAAATAACTAGACTTAAAAACACCATGATATTCTTTGTGGCCTTAGATGCCAGGAAAATGCAGGCCAAAAAATTCCTAAAGTCCTGGCTCGCCAGAGTTTGGGAGGGAAAATTCAATGTGATATTTTTGTCATTTTTTTAGCAAATCAGGCCATGCAAGGCAAAACCCTTGAGAAGCGCTACTGGAATGTGGGCGGTTGCACTTGTTATGCCCTATCTTGGTCCCCAACGACCATTGCTGAGGAGGTCATTGCACTTTTGTGCCCTAGATGGGTCGTGATTAAGAATCTCCCACTAGAATTTTGGCATTTGATCCCCCAAATTCTGGCTCTGATCGGGGTTGTGGTTAAAATTGATGAGACTAAAACTACCTTACCAAACTTGGATGCGTGTGCTCTAATCTCCTTGAACCCTGACATTGAATTCCTTGATAACATTGTCATTAGAGAAGATTTAGGGCAGACTATGTGTCCTCTAGAGATACTCAGTGGTATCAACGCATGTTATATATGACGTAGGGAAGGGCATATAAGAAAGAACTGCCATAAAAAAGAATGCTACCCCTGCCTCTCCCAACGAGATACTGAATAAGGAAAAAGGGGGCAAACGTCTTAAGAAATCTATCCATAGCGGAAGCTGTGAAGAGCCATCACCCGTAGGAGTAGAGGGAAATAACTCAAACCATAACTCTTGGATTCCCAACCCCAGTCCAAGATCCAATGCCCACACAGATAAAGTGCCTGTGGAGGAGATGGGTGAACAACCTCTAACAAACATTAATCTGTACTAGATGGAAGTAATGCTGCAAAACCCCTTTGAAATACTTGCCTGGGACGGGGATGGTGAATCTCAACTGGAGGTTGAGCCTTTCACACCTGCCACAGTGGGTCTCAAGAAATCGGGAACCCTTCCTCTTGTTCATTCTTTGACTAATAATCCTACAGCTGTTGAAAAACTAAATGCTCAACAATTAGCAATTAAAAAAATAAGACAAAGAATTTTGGAAATTTTGGCTAATAGATATACTAACACTGATCCTCCTACAATTTTTGAAACTTGGGTCAGTAAACCGATTGACTCTACCCACCCTGGGATCTTGGCCAGTGAAGAAGTAGAAGGTATGGGTAGTGATCTAGCTAGGAGCAAAAAGGATGCTCCACGACACTATGGTGACCTTAGTAACCTGGAAGATGGCCCGGTGAATGAATATGGTCTTGAATCAAAAAAATTTCCCAGTGATATATCATAGATAGAACAAGTGGGGGGGTATCCTCTGATGCCCCCAGCCAGACCGCTACTCCTACCTTTGCCCCTTTCAATGAGGTTGTTTCAAATACTCAACATCCTGAGACTGTCACTAATTCTTTTTCCTTAAACCAGGAAGTTGCTATTAGCCAAGTGGCCTCTCCTAATGAGGACAAAGCTGATCTTGACTCAAAAAAAGAATAATAAAAACCCAAAAGTTGGTGATCCTGCAAAAAACTTGCGTTGTAATAATGGAGAGGATATCACTGTGGGAAGAGAAACTACTGCCCCAAAGCCAATAAATGGCCCTAGGAGGCCAAGAAAATATAGCATCACACCCCTCGGGGGAAATAAAATTGTAATCTCAAAAAATAAAAGAAGGAAAACAAGTAATGTAATCCAATCCCTAGCTGCAAAAAAACAAGAGGTAGAGGAAAAGCTCCCTAAATTTTTCGAACAATTGAAAAGTGGGCAAGATGAATCCCCCATGCTAACAGAGAATGAAGATTAGCTACATCTCTTGGAATGTCAGGGAGTTGGAATCCCTTGATAGAAAGTACATACTGAGAAGATTTCTTAATCAGGAAAAGAAGAAAGATTTTCTAATGCTCCAAGAAACTAAAGCTACTAGATTCACCCTTGAAACGAACTTAAAATTTGTCTGGAATGAATCTAAATTCCTTACCACCTCTCAAGAGAGAGGTTGAGGGGGAGTGGCCATCCTGATTTCCAACCATTGGGCCCAATGGGTCATTGGGCATGGCTCCTCCTCCTGCAATAGATTGGTTTGGGTCACCTTAGATAAAGAAGGTGAGACCTTTGGAGTGTGCTCAATTTATGCTTCTAATGATTATAGAGAAAGGATCAAACTGTGGCAATGGATGACCAATCTGCAAGAGATCCCCTAGATTGTTGGGGGTGATTTCAATATGATTGAGCAGACGGAAGATAAATGGGGAAGAGTGGAGATGTCCTGGAAAGGTAGTGAAAAACATTTTTGGCAGAGAACCAAAAATAAGATTCAGTTGATAGACCCTCTACAAGGGAACAAAAAAGACTCTAAATGGATTTGGTTCACGTGGTGTAACGCTCAAAAAGGTGGCAATATGATCTATTGCAGACTTGATAGGCTCTATGCTAATAAGTATTTTTTCTCTTATAGACCAAATAGTGATGATGTCATAGTTCAAGTTTGTCCTTATTCCCTCTTTGACCACCATCCAATCAAAATTTTCCTAATCTCTTCTAATGGTGGGTCAGAAATAACAAAGAAGAAATATAGCTTTATACTCAACACTTGCTTATTAAATGATATTGATTGCCAAGATGTTAATGAAGCTCTCAAAGAGATTAATAAATGGATGCTAAAGGATTTCTCTTACATCGAAAGGTGGAATAAAAATGTGAAGGGATGGAGGAAACTTTTCCAAACAATTGGTAAGAAAAGAGCTATGGATAGAAGGAAAGAAGAGAATGATCTCCAAGATAGTGTTTTTGAGGCTGAAGCAAGACTGCAGAAGAATCTAGAGAATATTTTACTTTGTGACCAAATAGTCCTGGCCAAAAATAGGTTAAGGAATCTCCAAGCTCATAAAGTGCAAGGGAAAAAAATAAAAGCCAAGCTAAACTGGCTCAAGAGTGGGGACAAAGGATCCAATTTTTTCTTCAATTACTTAAAGGAAAAAAACTTAAAGGAGAAAATTGGTCAGATTTGGGATGGCTCACATATGCTCTCTTCTTAGGAAGAGATGTTAGAGAAATTCCAAACCTTCTTCAAAGAGCTCTTTACATCAGAGGATGGGGGACAATCCAACTCTAAGGCATGAGAACTCATTAAAAACCTCATTCCAAAAAAGATTGCAGATGAAGATCTAGCCATGTTGGATGCAGATATTACAAAAGAGGATATTTCTCTCCATGAGAAATGATAAATTTCCAGGTTGTGATGGATTTCTTGTTGAATTCTATAAAGCCTTTAAGGATTGGTTCTCTGAGGATTTATTACAAGTGTATAAAGAGGCTCTAAGTAGGGGGTCCCTTGGGAAGGAAATAAACAGAGGGGTGATCCAGCTATTTCCAAAAGGAGACAAGTCTCTAATCAAGAACTAGAGACCAATTACCTTATTAAACATCTCCTATAAAATCTTGGCCAAGATAGTTGTGTTAAGGCTGGTCAATATTCTGCCAAAGTTCATAACCAACACTCAAATAGGGTTCATAAAAGGGCCGTATATTCTGGAAAATCTGATAACGAGTTGGGAAGCTCTAGAATGGGCTAGGTAGTCTAGGAAAGATGCAATAATGCTTCTACTCGATTTTGAAAAAGCATATGATAGGGTGGAGTGGAACTTTCTAAGGACTGCTCTCTAAGCTTTTGGCTTCCCCAAAAACTTCTGCAAGATGGTGAAAACCCTCCTAAAAGATGCCTCAACATAGGTTGAGGTCAATGGAAAATTTTTAGAGGTGATAACCCTGGAGAGATCGATTATACAAGGTTGTCCCCTTGCCCCAACCCTTTTTGCAATTGCCTTTGATGCTCTCTTTTATCTACTAAAAGATAACTATTTCTCTCCCAAAATCGGGGGTATCAGACTTCTTGACTATACAGAGCTAACAAATGTATAATTTGCAGACAACACATCCTTCTTTGTTGAAATGGATCAAAGCAATTTGGATTCTCTAATGAAAAATTTGGACTTATATTGTCAAGCCTCTGGGGAAAGATCGTCAAAACCCAAATCTACATTCCTTGGGTGAAAAGAGAACTCCCCTGATTGGCTGAATAGATTTGGCTTCCAATGGGAGGCCCGAATAAGCTGGTCAGGTATCTAGGGATCCCCTTTGCAATCAATCTAGACCTCAAGGAAATGTGGAACTGGGTTAGAGACAGAATTGATAAAAAGCTTGCAAGGTGGAACATACACTACCTCTCGCTTGCAGGCAGAATACAAGTGTGCCAAAAAGTACTCTCCTCTTATAGTGTTTACTTCACCTCAGTTTGGTTCTTCTGTAGCTACCAAATCAATGAAATTCAAAAGATAATAAGAGAGTTTCTTTGGTCATATGGAAAAGGAAGAAGGAAGAGGCACTCAGTAAAATGGGATTGGTGTTGCCTTGGGAAGCTCTAGGGGGGCATTGGTTTGAAAGACTTAAAAACTCAAGGCATTTCCTTGGCTGCTAAGTGGGTTCTTAAATATTTGAATGGTAATGAACCATGGAAGGTTCTAATCATAAAATATCCAGGGGGCAGTTCCTAAGAAGGCTAAAACTTGGAAGTTGCTCCCCCTAAGTGATATCCTCCTCAGTAAACACTCCATGATTATGATAGTCTCCCCAATTTTTAGGAGCATCTGGAAGGCTTGGGAGCTAATAAAACACAAGGCCCAGTTGAGAACTTGTAATATTATCCTTAAAAATAATAAAAAAATGTCAACCCTTTAGCTCTATTTGGTGGAACCTAGAGCATAATAGTAAAGCCCTTGCCCTGCTGCAAGGGTACTCGGCAAAAAGTTGGAACTGCAAAGGCATTAAGACCTTTGGGAATATTCTCTCTAGTGGTGGCTTGAAATCTTAGAATGCTTTGAGAACTGAGTGAACGACCTCCCCGTAACTAACCATAGGACCTTCTCTATGCTTTGAGAGGCTTGCAATGATGCAGTCCTTCTGATAGATGTTAAGACTTGTCTTGACCCTGCCATTGACATCATCTAGTGTGATGGATCCAAAGCTAAAAATTTCAAGGCAAAAGCAATTTATAATGAGCTCTTAGATGACAATTTTGTTCTTAATCATGTGAATGCTTACTGGGGACAAACCCTGGATAACAAAGAGTGGGAAAAAAATCTTGCTCTAGTTTGGCATAACTCCATGGAGCCTAAAAAGGCTTACTTTAGATGGCTTGTGCTCTTGCAAAAACTTCTAATTAAAATTAATTCTATTGATGTTGAAATTTGCAACATGTGAAGGGTTCCAAAATCCTATAAACATATTCTTTTTTATTGCCTTTATGCTTAGGAAATATGGAGATTATTTTGTCACAATTTAAATGTTTGGAACAATTGTGGTAAAATCCTTTGGCAAGATGTTCTTTTTCTTAATTTTAACATTAGTAAATATTGTAAGCTTCTTTGGTATTGGCTAACCAATGAAATATTGTGGCATATTTGGAAAATGAGGAATGAGAATAAGTTCATGGGAATGAAGAGGGAACTTACTGAGTTCCACAAAAAACTCACTTTTCTTAATATTTCTATGCAAGTTTCAGTGTGCATAGAGATCTCATTGGTCAAGTTTTTACCCTTCATAAGAGAAGGAACGACAACTGTTAACAGAGAAGATCCTGAAATCTTTCGCAGGGCGCTAGAAGAGCTTCAAAAGGAGGTTAATGAAGCT
This sequence comes from Sequoia sempervirens, assembly GCA_007258455.2. Lineage (NCBI taxonomy): Eukaryota > Viridiplantae > Streptophyta > Pinopsida > Cupressales > Cupressaceae > Sequoia > Sequoia sempervirens. Next base: position 124,215,644 of record VDFB02000003.1, on the reverse strand, counting down.
ATCAGTAAAGACAACGAGTGAAATGGACCCTCCAAGAGAGGACCCAATAGCTGAACCCAAGCAAGACACTATTGATCATGTTGCTCCAAAGAGAGACGACATGGTCATGGCGTTTGTTGATGAAGTCCTACCCAATATACCTCCCCAAGATATGGAAGAACCTCAAAGAATCTGTTCCAGATTATAGAATTCAAATTTGTAGTGATCACTAGTGCTAATTTGCTAAAAACAGTAGTAGTGCATACACATATGTTAAAGTTTGTAAACAATAGTATAGAACTCTTTATTTATGAGATTGTTGTAAATCAACAAGATATGTAGAGAATCTGTAACAACAAATTTATGTATTTGTTGCTCACTTTATACTTAATATAAAATATTTTTAGTCACGTTGTTCATCTTAATAGCATCAACAAATGAAACTATGTTCATTTTAACAATGTCAAAATGAAAACATTCGATTTTAGGAGCACTAAAACTAAATGTGAGATTTGCTTTGTTCAGTTTTAGAAGCACCAAAATGAAAACGTGAGATTTGTATTCTTTATTTTTATGAATACCAAATGAAATATGAGATTTACCTTGTTCAATTTTATGAGCACCAAACTAAATATGAGATAATTATTGTCCACCTTGACTTTTCTTCTAAATTTTAAATAAAAGTCATTTATTTAAATTTCCCACTTTCTATTTTCCCACCAAGTAAATAATTTGAAATAATTATTTACTGTCACATGACCCCACCACTTTTGAATTAAATTAATTTTTAATTTAAGAGGTCAACTCAACCTCTTAAATCAAGTAATTTTAAATTATTATTTGATTTTCTAGCAGCTTTGTTTTTTGTGCCCAATATCCTCTTATCACATGCATTCTTACCTTTAATTTGAATTTCGTAAATCAAATCTCAACCCTTCATTTCAAATTTTTCCCTACCCCTAATTGCTACTTGTCACATGTAATTTTAGCCTTTGATCTCAGGGCTTTGTCAAATTTCCAATCCTGGCCATTTATCCAAATTGACTTTTCTATAAAAAGACAATTTCAACCTCATTTGGACACCTCTTGGCTTCATGATTTCATGTTTTAGGATTCAGGATTGCATACTTCATACTTGCAATTGTTGAGTAGAAATCCTTCAATATTTGCTTAGGTCTTAGTCATAGGTCATAGTTGCTCTTTAAAATTTGAAGGAAAACATAATTTTACAACAAATAGAGAGGGGAAATGAAGGTTAATCATGAAGGGCATGAAGGCTGCTTGGTGAAAATCTTCCTTTCTTTAATTCTATTTTCCTCCTTTGTGCTTCATTGTTTAGCTAGGTTTTGTTTTATGCATTTTATTTTATGCTAACCTTGATTTTTACCTTAGTTACATTGGTGAACCTAATGTCTCGGGGGTGCCATGATAGATGGACTTGCCTACGTTCAATCACAGAGGCAATGTAGTTCGACGATGACAAATACTGACACGATGGACTATGACTATTTTTGGGATTTTTGAGTGTTATCTAAATGTTTTTGTGTTTTTGACATGTTATGATTTTTTTGTCTTTTTGAGGTAAAAATTTAGGTTAACATAAAATAAAATGCATAAAACAAAACCTAGCTAAACAATGAAACACAAAGGAGGAAAATAACATAAAAGAAAGGAAGAATTTCACCAAGTAGCCTTCATGCCCTCCATGATTAACCTTCATTGCCCCTCTCCATTTGCTGTAAAATGATGTTTGACCTAAGCAAATATTGAAGGATTTCTACTCAACAATTGCAAGTATGAAGTATGCAAGCCTAAAGTCTGAAGCATGAAATCATGAAGTCAAGAGGTGTCCAAATGAAGTTGAAATTGCCTTTTTATAGAAAAGTCAATTTTGGATAAATGCCCAAGATTGGAAGTTTGACAAAGCCCTAAGATCAAATGTTGAAATTGCATGTGACAAGTAGCAATTAGGGTTAGGGAAAAAATTGAAATGAAGGGCTAGGATTTGATTTTAGGAAAATCAAATCAAAGGTCAAGAATGCATGTGACAAGAGGACATTGGGCATTGAAAACAAAGCTACTGAAATATCAAATAATAATTTAAAATTATTTGATTTAAGAGGCTAGTTGACCTCTTGAATTAAAAATTAATTTAATTCAAAAGTGGTGGGGTCATGTGACAGTAAATAATTATTTAAAATTATTTACTTGGTGGGAAAATAGAAAGTGGGAAATTTAAATAAATAACTTTATTTAAAATTTAGAAGAAAAGTCAAGGTGGACAATAATTAAATAAATCATAAGAATTTATTTAATTATAAGAAGACATAAATAATTAATGACGTATTTAAATAAATAAATAAAGTTTATTTATTTATTTAAATGATCACGAGGAAATAGTGGACAAATAATAATTAAATAAATTTTAGGAATTTATTTAATTATAGAGAAACATAAGAAATTAGTGACATATTTAAATAAAATAAATGTGATTTATTTATTTAAATAGTCAAGGGGAATACAAGATATGAATTAATTAAATAATTAAGAATTACTTAATTAATAGTTGAATTTGGACTAGAGGACACAATTTAAATATTTTAATTATGTCGAGAATAAATATGGAAAAAATAAAGTTTGCAGGCCTAGGTCAATTTTATGTGTCTACATTTTGCCCCTCTTTGTCATAATGCAGTTTATCATATTGTGACAAAGAAAATTCAATTTAAGATATGCCCTAACGAAGGTACAGAGTATCTATGCCCCCTCGAAAAAATTTGTGAATTTTGACAAAGTACCAAATTTTTTTGGAAAGTGTCCTGATAAGTCAATTTGATGACCAGAAAAACAATGGCACAGTCGATTTTGAATTCCAATGAATTTAAGGTAGTCAAAAGGGCAGTCAAACATGCCAAAAAGTGCATCCAATTATAACCCCTAGAGGAAACCCTAATTTTCACTCTATAAATAGGCTTAAGAAGGGTAAAAAGGTAATTCATTTTCATCATTGCCTTTTGGAGATTCAGAGCTCAGAGCGAGAGGACATTATGCGAAGATGACGATTCTGAAGGCTGATCATCGCAGATATCAAGTATGGACATATCGACAGCCAGAGGGAGCAGAGCCACCGATATGTACCCTATACCCACTTTGTAATTTTATCATTTTACATGATTTTTAGGGCCTCGAAGTTAGGGTTTCATATGTGTCATTTGGTAGTTCGATGCATTTGTGTGCGTAAAGCACGCAAACGCGTTTGTGTTGCACACATTTGATGTGTCGCAATGCAAATGCAAGGGGTAGGGAAGGCTTAAGTTAAAATGGCGCAATCACGAACTAGTGCAACACAAGTGCCAAATTGCAATGCTTGCACTAGGTCATGCAACACAATCACTAGAATGAGGCGCAAAAGTGGGCCTATGCAATGCATGTGCTCAAAAGCGACACATCTGATTAGGGGAATAATGCAAGTGCAAAAAAGTGACGCATTTGCAAGGCCACATGACACAATCATTGTAGCGCAGTGCATCTGAGGGAGGAAACAATGCATGTGATTAGCACGACACAAATGAAGAGCAAAACAATGAATTGACTATGGCTAGAGTTGACTCGATTTAAGCTCATTTTACGTGTGCATTTGTGATTAGTTAGATGATAAGGATGATTTTCAATGATGTGCTAACTTTTATTTTTGTGTGCAGAAATGATTACCACCCATATATACTCAATATTTTTGACTGATGACATACACATTCAGAGATCAACTGAGGCAGGGTGAGTAGAGGCAATTAATGCAGCTAGGATTGTTTCATATGACCTATATGCCCATTGTCCAGGCAAATAGGGGTCTCTTAGTAGTGTTGGCAGAGAGATGACACTCTGAGACATGTTTGTTTCATTTGCCAATAGGAGAGGCCATAGTGACACTTGAGGATGTCTATAGGATCCTACGAATCTCGGTCAGAGGAGAGCGGGCGGTATATGATCCTCAACGGGGACTGTAGGCCATCACAAATTATTATGACCATGAGGATGTAGCACAGTTGGGCATCCACAGATATGAGATTAGTTGGGAGTTTCTTGTCGAGCATTACGACCGATGGGATTGTATGTTGTGCACCTTGATAGTTGTGGTACTGATACCAGATCGTCGTGGTCATGTTTTCCTGATAGGATGGGGAGATATTCTGATTAGGATGAGGCATGACAGGATAGTGTTTTCCTAGGGGCCATGTTTGCTAGGGATGTTATATCATTAGCTACATGATGTTTCCTACAAGGAATCAACCAGTATTAGTTGTGGGACCACACTCCTGATGATATGGGCCTGGGAGCATATTATAGTATTTCGGTCACCAGTATAGAGACAGTTAGTCGAGGGGATGCCCTATGTGTATCCATATGGAGGGTCAACGACACAGACGCAAATGGGAGATACAAGATACTGGCACCATTTTATTGATATTTTGGTGGGGTTTGTGTGGAGGCCATATAGGGATTGCAGACAGTGGCCAGGAGAGGAGGAGCATTTATCATTTTGTCGACAATTTAGATATCTTATTGGGTGGACGATGCAATCACAACTGATTATAGAGATGTACCTACCCTAGCGGGTACTGAGACAATTTGGTGAGCAACAAGATGTACCTATGGGCACTACAGAGTATGCACGGTCATCTGGGGAGATAGTGTGGGGACCGCCCATAGCAGTGACAGTGGCCAAGCAGCAAATTGATGGATTAGTTACGCAGTAGTGGGGATGGAGCGAGGGACCAGTAGATGCAAGGACCACCCCAGATTATGATGCATTGCATAGGCCACTTCCATTGACAGATCTAAATCAGTCAACGTCAGTGGATCGATGAGCAGTGTTACCACGGGTGCGCTGAGGAGGACAAGGAGGTAGATATGGCGGTAGGGGGAGAGGGAGGGATGGAGGCAGAGGTGACGGCGACGGAAGAAGAGGAGACGGTGACAGAGGAGATGGAAGGGGTGGTGGGAGAGGTCAAAGGCAGGTGAGCGAGACGAGTGCGAAAATGAATCACACGAGCGCAACTATCACCTATTCGAGAGGTAAGTGAGGGAGAGGAGGAGGAGAGGGAGAGCAGCCAAAGGGACCTCATTTGAAGGGAGTAGGGTTAGAGGTAGATCAACCAAAGATGGAGGTAGAGGTGGAGGTGGCCAGGGAGGAGGATGTGGGGAGAGATGAGGAGATGTTGGATGTCAGTGGAGAGGATGATATAGGAGGAGAGGAGGAGATTGATGATGTAGAGAGGCAGATGGTGGAGGGTGAGGAGGTTCCGACTGGGAGACCACCATTGCCTTGGGATACGACAGTCGATCAGTGATTGACAAACATGCAAAGTCGGTTAGATGAGGCCCTCGCCTAGATCAGGGCATTGGAGTCAGAGTTGGAGGTGACTAGGGTAGAGAGGGTTCATGTGGTAGTGAGTCAGTAGGAGGTATAACAATGGTGTTTAGAGTTTGTAGAGTTGTGTGTTGGGCCTGTGGGAGAGGTGGCAAGAGAGGTGGTGAGGGTGAGTGCTAGTCGAGTATAGTACATGATGCTATATGAGAGAGTCGTGCCAATGAAGCAACGAGAGTCAAGTCTTACATGGTCTTGGAGTGAGACAAGTAGTGGCTCGAGGAGCAGCAACAAGAGCCACAACAATAAGATTCATAATAGCGTGAACCCATCCACCTCATCTAGATAGTCATCAAGACACAAGTCACACCATAGTCACAAGAATTCATCAGGGCACAGATCCATCCATAGCCATGCATCATCATTTTCAGGGCACCGATCTCATCATATCCAACCATCCACTGCAATACCTGAGTTGTCACAAAGGTAGCCTATCATGTCTAAGTAGAGATCATCAGCTCTCGAGAGAGAGCATCAGTCACCTCCCTCCTCACCCCAAGGGGATGAGGAGGGTACTAGCTAGGGCATATTTCATGTTACTATCATTATGTTGAGACACTTTATATATTGACCATCGAGCCTGTGAGCTCTATTTTTGGAATTCCTTGAGACTCTATCTTGTGACATTATTTTGAGATTATTATATATATGATACAATTTTGGTGTGGATTCTATGATATGTGTTGTGTTATGATGCATTATGATTTTATTATGTTCATGTGATGTGATCTATATTATGGTGCCTATGATGATGCATTATATTTTATGTGATGTATGCATTTATGATGGTCATTTATGATGAGATGCCTTAGTACTAATGATGATGCTATTTTATGTATGATGGTTACTTTATGATGATGATGATGATTTTTTTTATATGCATAATGTTTTTGACACTAATGGATGCCATTTTTATGGTTATGAATGCATTGATGGATGAGTGTGTATGTATGGATTATGCGATATATGATGCTTTATTTTATGATCTTGACTTTGTATGCATTAATGATATGGATGATGTATGAAAATGTTTAATGTGCTTATGCATTATGTTAATGGAAATGAGTTGATGCAAATGATGTATTTATGCTAGTGATGTAAATGCAAATATGTGAATGGATTGATGTAAATGTGTAATGTACTAAATGCAATTTCTATATATGGGCATGTATGCAGTTATTTTTGTATGTCACAAGATATCATCAGGGGACGAAAGAAGAGAGATTACTAGAAAAAAGGAGATAGATGTTAGTGTGGAGAAAGAATCCTTCAATATACTACCAAAGTACTAATAGGTGTTGCTTTAATCATCATTGGGTGGTTTATTGTAATGGCCAACAAACACCATGATATGACATAAATCAATGGTGTGCAAGGTCGCACCATCACATAAAATAAGCAGTCACAGACAAGGATGATTATGACTCATATGAGGAACTCAGTTGCCCCAGTCTTTTTGTCACAACCAACCACAAACAAGAAAGACAAGCCATGGAACATCATTGCTCCTATAAATCCTATGTAGGAAATCCTCGAGGAACTAGTAGCATGACAATGTGAAAAGATAAGACAATCATCAAGATACGTCGTTGCTCCTCTAAATCATATGCACAACATCCTCGAGGAACTAGTAGCATGACGAAAAATCCAATGACAAGTGTGACAAGATTAAAGATAGTGTTTGCAAAGTATGTTCAAATGTCCAATGTATCGATGTCGAGATGCCAAGTTTGACAAAGCCTATGTTCATGTTGAGCAAGCTAAGTGTGACAAATGCCAAGTAATGCCAAATTCAGGAAGGACACATCTTGAATGATGTCGATGTCAAGAGGATTGATCCTTAAATGTCTAGAGAATCCCTCAAAATGCCTAAAGCATAAATAAATGACAAGGGTTGTGTTAGAATTGTGAAGCAAGCACAAAACCATGAGCTACAGGATCAAACAACAAACAAAGACACCTTCCACGCAAGAGATCTGTAAACAAGAATTGTTGTATTCGTCAACAAGGAAAAGTTATAGAAGAATCTTTCAAGAAGATATGAAAGTCGTGATATTTCCCATGAATAATATCCGAGAGTTAGAATAAGGGTTGAATGTTTATAAGAGCAAAGCCCTAAATGAGAAAGGGATCAAAACATGACAAGTGTCAACATCACATGAGATGAGACATAATGATCTAATATTAACTCAACTAATAAAACATTCCTAAGTTTAGCTAAAGTGTGTGAGAATAAATTAGACTAATAATCAATTAAAGATTAATTAATTATTAGCTAATGTATGATAACTCTAACACCCCCCCTTAAGATGAACTTAGGGAGTAGCTAAAAACCCTAAAAAGAATGCAAGATGGGTCCCAACAAACAAGGCCAAGTAAGGTACCCATGTACAAACATAAGATCTCTATAATGTGGAGAAATAGAGAAAACCTCATGGGAAAAACTCTAATCCAAAAAGAGATGAAAGCCAAGTGAAGGACTAAAGAAGCCTCCAAACAAGGCAAGGTTGTCCCAAAAGATAGGAACAAAGAGAACACCATTGAAGCATGAAGAAGCTGCAAACATTGTCAAGAATGACTGCTGAAATGTTGAAAGAAGAACCTCCACTATGATCAGGATCAAGAAGACATGAATTTGGATGAGTGACCCCAATGACACTACTCGAATTAGATGGAAAACAAAGTCAAACACTTGGAACTCAAAGATACAGATGGCAAAGATACCAAAAGTTTGAAGAACTGATCAAGTCAAAATGGAAGGTCACCTCCAAAAATAGGAATGCAAGTGTCCATATGGTAAGTGCTCCATCTCATCGAAATGCATGGGTAACCAGCCGCTGCATCTGCCTAGTACATAGGAACAAATACTGTATACATAGCTCACTCCAATGAAACCAAGGAAGCAATAGCACCAACAATAGAAACCCCTCATAATGCTGACAAGGAGAGGTAGACAGGTACACTAAAATTGAATGCCTGAAAGTAGTGCATGAAGAGGAACCAAGAGCATATGAAGGTGCAATCATGAAAGTAAAAGCAGGTATAAGGGATGTGAAAACAAAAGTCACATACGCATGAGAAAGGTATGAAGGCAAACAAAGGCAAACATCAACCCCCATGACACTTTATATCATAGTGCAAGTACAACAAGGTACAGAGTGATGTGTAAGATTCCAAAATGCAGGTGCAATACAAAGGCACTTTATCTCAGTGTGTTGACAAAATCATAAGTACATGCAATGTGAGCCCATAATGTCCAAAAAAGACAACATGCTGAAAATATAATTCTCAAATAGAATAAGAGGAAAATAGTAGCACCATGTTGAATTACATGAAAAAACATGCACTTAAAAAAAAAACAACACCCAAAAATGTGTTCGGATGCAGAAGATATGGCCCGTTGAAGTCTCCAAAACGTGAACTGAACAACTACAACACTGATAAAACAAAATTCTGGAAAAAACCAGAAGTCAAGACTATAAAATACCCATGCCATTGTGAAGAGCATGAAATTTCACCCCATTTCAAAAAAAATTGCATGCGAAAAGACCACTGTATGACCGAGATATGGCCTCTAGAAGTTGAGGTGCAAAACTTAAAAGCCCAACAGAGAGGGGTAGAGTGGGAAAAAAGAAAACTCCTCCAAATTTAGCAAAACTACCTCCAGATCTGGAGGTCCGCCAATTTTAGTGTTGCAAATAAAATTTCTCCAGGTAGGCTACATTTACATTATTTTGCAAAAAAAATATTATGCAAAATACAATTTGACTTTTTATTTTTTTAAAAGAAAAAAAGTCAAAAAAAACTTTATACATTTAAAATATATATATATATATATATATATATATAAAATACATGATTTTTTTGAAAAATTTAAAAACTTTTGATTTGCTTTTTTTTATAAAAGAAAAAAAGCATTAAAAAAAACTTTTATAAAAAAAATATTAAAAAAATTTAAGACTGGCAACCCTTGAAAGTACCATCGCAGCAGTACTGTCAAACCGCCAGACGGTTGTACTGTCGCCACCAGCTGACAGTACAGCTGGTCAACATACTACAGGCACCATTAGCCTTTAAAAAAGGCTTTCTCCTTTTTTTTCAAACACTTTTTTTTTAAAATCTTTTTAATGATTTTTTTTTTGCAGGAAAAAAAGAATTAAAAACCTTGAATGCGTGCAAGTGACCATATGGGTCTAGAAAGCAAAAAAAAAGCCTCAGAGGTCAACTGCTCAGATTTCGACGATTTGACAGGGGATCTTAGGGTTTTTGGGCCTTCTAAGCGCGATGGTGATGTTCATTCAGGCTCAAAACGCACCAAAAAAAGGCACCCCTTGGATCTAGCAAAAAAACCCTTTCTTCAAACCTTACAAACAAAATTGAAATCAGGCAAAACAAAAGCCAAATTTGACTTTCTCGATAGCTCTGGATCTAGCGATGAGGTCCTTTTCACACCAAAATGCACTAAAAATTCATCCACCTCCAAAATTTGCAAAAAAGAGCAAAGGGGATTCAGATTTAAAGCCTACAACCCTTGTTGAAGAAGAAAACCTCATAAATCAAGAAGGGGTTCGTTGAATCCACACTTTGATACCATGTTAAAATTGTGAAACAAGCACAAAACCACAAGCCATAAAATCAAACAACAAACAAAGACACCTTCCATGCAAGAGATTTGCAAACAAGAATTACTAAATTCATCAACAAGGAAAAATTACAAAAGAAGCTTTCAAGAAGATATGAAAGTTTTAGTTATTTCCCATGAATAATATCTGAGTGTTATAATAAGGGTTGAATGCTTATAAGAGCAAAGCCATAAATGAGAAAGGGATCAAATCATGACAAGTGTCAACATCACACGAGATGAGACATAATGATCTAATATTAACTCAACTAATAAAGCATTCCTAAGTTTATCTAAAGTGTGTGAGAATAAATTAGACTAATAATCAATTAAAGATTAATTATTTTGTATGTCACAGGATATCATCAAGGGATGGAAGAAGAGAGATTACCAGACAGAAGGAGATAGATGTTAGTGCAAAGAAAGAATCCTTCAATATACTGCCAAGGTATTAATAGGTGTTGTTTTAATCATCATTGGACAGATTATTGCAGTGGCCAAAAAACACCATGATATGACATAAATCAATGGTGTGCAAGGTCACACTATCACATAAAACAAGTAGTCGCAGACAAGGGTGATTATGACTCATACGAGGAACTCAGTTGCCCCAGTCTTTTTGTCACAACCAACCACAAACAAGAAAGACAAGCCATGAAATGTTGTTGCTCCTCTAAATCCTATGGAGGACATCCTTGAGGAACTAGTAGCACAACAGTTTGAAAAGATAAAACAATCATCAAGATATGTTGTTGCTCCTCTAAATCCTGTGTAGGACATCCTCGAGGAACTAGCAGCATGACAAAAAAATCCAATGACAAGTGTGACAAGATTAAAGATGGTGTTTGCAAAGTATGTTCAAATGTCCAGTGTATCAATATTGAGATGCCAAGTTTGACAAAGCCTATGTTCATGTTGAGCAGGCTAATGTGCGACAGATGCTAGGTAATGCCAAATTCAGGAAGGACACATCCTGAATGATGTCGATGTCGAGAGGATTGATACTCAAATGTCTAGAGAATCCCTCAAAATTCCTAAAGAATAGATAAATGACAAGGGTTGTTCTCCAAAAAGACATCTGAAGAATAACCAAGAGTTAACAGGTTGACTTGTTATGATAGTTTGAGCAAAGTTGACTAGATGACCGAATTGACCGCATGCTGGTGTTGACATGCCAATTTACCTGAAATGTCGAGCAAATGATTGCCAAAGTTTGTTTTAAGAGTTGCCTGATTTTGGACATTCGTAAGAAAAGGACAATTGACTCAACATACCCTAAGGGACTAAATCTAGGGGGCCTTGGGGGCACATCAATGATGGCCTTGCCTACGTCATACACTCAGAGACCATGTAGTTTGATAGACTTTGACCGACAAGACTGAATGAAAAATATTAGATTTATTTTGAAGATATCGGACGTGTGTGATAGTGAATGTGACGAACCCTAAAGGACTGACCTAGTGTGGCCTTAGGGGCTCACCGACTGATGGCCTTGCCTACATAGCAATGCGCAAAGACCTCATAGTTTGACAGACTTGACTTTTCCTTAATTGACAAAAGACAAAGTCATGATTTTATTTGGACAACCTAAGAGGACTAACCTAATGCCTCGAGGGCGCATCGATAGATGGCCTTGCCTACGTCCAGTCACAGAGGCAACATAGTTCGACGATGATAAAGACTGACACAAATGACACATTGGACTATGACTCTATTTTTGGGATTTTTGAGTGTTATTTGGATGTTTTTATGTTTTTGACATGTTATGATTTTTTTGTCTTTTTAAGGTTTTATGATGTTTTTGGATTATTTCAGGATAAGTTTGCAGGCCTAGGTCAATTTTATGTGTCTACATTTTTCCCCTCTTTGTCATAATGTAGTTTATCACATTGTGACAAAAAAAATCAATTCAGGATGTGCCCCAACAAAGGTACAAAGTATCTATGCCCCCTCGAGAAAATTTGCGAATTTTGACAAAGTGCCAGAAAAATTTGGAAAGTATGTTGATAAGTCAATTTGATGACCAGAAAAACAATGGCATGGTTAGTTTTGAATTCTGACAAATTTAAGGCAATCAAAAGGGTGGTCAAACATGCCAAAAAGTGCATCCTCCAACCCCATCATGTAGTCTCCCCCTTGAGCCTATTCAAGAGTCTTCCCCATTGAGCTTAATTCAACCTCCATCATGTCTCCATGTTGTTAACCATCTAGAACATGTTGAGCCCATTCAAGACTCACCCCCTTCCACTTTTATTCAAGCAAGCCAAGAGTTATGTCAAGAGCATTATCCTAAGCATGAGGAAACATTAGCCTCTCATTCTAATCAAAATCTAGACCCGTCTAATGATCCCACTCATAACATACTTGGTTCTATTTATGATCAAGCTCCCCTCTATGATCTTACCTATGATCAAGAAGGCCATGATGATCCTCTTAGCCAACTTTATTCATTACATGGTCAAGAGCCTATCACTTCACCTATCCATGAGCAAGAAACCTCCATTGCTCCTATCCACCCCCTACCTAGCCCTATCCATGATCCATCAACATCCACTTCCCTTGATGAGACATATGCCTCCCAAGCACACATAGAAGATCAAACAAATACCTTGGATCTAAGTGAACACAATGCCAATCAAAATCCTAATGATCCTCCATCACCCACTATCGACCCCGTTGAAATTCCTCCATCATATCTTATTGGTCTTTCCACCCTCATTCATGAATGTTCATCCTTAGAACAAAAACAACCATTATCTTCCATTGCTTCATTTTCTCCATCCAATAAGGAAATCATGTCTAGTGTTTCACCTACACCTAGTCCCATTGTCCATTGCATACTCCAAAATATGAACTACCAGGGTAAAGGTTTAGGCCCTCATGAACATGGTATTTTGCAGCCCATCCATGTCAAAGTCCCTCCACGCTCTTATGGCCTTGGATATACACCCCAAGGACACTAATCTCAAGATGTTGGTACTTCCTCCATGCCTCCTAAGTCCACTTTCCATCATAAATCCTATCATACGCCTAAAACATATGTTGCCATCTCTCCTCAATTGTCCTATAAATGTCAAAAGCATGTGACCATACACCTTCCACCATCCACTTTACCACCATTACTTCCAAATCCTAATATCCCTCCATCCACTTTACCACCATTACTCCCAACACATAATATTCCTACCATCCAATCCTCTTATCCATTTATCCATAAATACCACTACATTATTAATCATGACCGAGCAATGCACGCATTATCTAAACAAGAAGCTTTCACTCATTCCACCATACCCATGGGATTCAAAAGAAAAAAATTCAATGCCTCTACCTATAAAGTTAAAAATCCTAAAAATCCTCATGCCTTAGGGCATCAATGCAAAGAGTCAAAAAAAAATACATTCAAAAAGCTATATAAGCCCATACCTTCAAAAGTAAAGGCTAAAACTAAAATGGTTTTTGCCCCTAAGAAAAAGGAAAGCAAGTCAAATGAGGCATCTACATCACAAAAATCCCAACCATCCCCTTCCATCCAAAATGAACATTCTATTCAAAAATTACAAAAAGCCCAAAAGCCAAACAAAATTCATAAAAATACTAAGTCCATGTGGGTACCTAAAACACTTCATCACCCATCTCCCAAGCAAACATCTCCATTGCTTCCTACACCCTGTTTGCCTCAAAAGCTTCAACGTTTATCACAGTGTGTGCAACCATTGGTCATGGTTCCCTTCCATTTCACAATAATTCCACATACCTCCATCCCCTAACCATTCACTCATTATCCTAGACATATCTCCCCCACCACCTTCCTATGGTCCATGCTTTTGGCTAAGCCTCCCCATTCATCTTTTGCATAAGTCCCATATAATCCCTATCATCTTCCCTACATAATCCGCATCATAATCCATTATTTTCCTCCATAATCCATATCATAGTCCATCATCTCCCTTTCATGTCATCCCTTACCAATATCTATGAGCATAATGACATTTGACATGGTCCATGCGATGACATCCATCTCTAGTGGGACTATCACCTTTCATGGAACTAGACACTTGAGTCCCTCCTATCCATATTCCCCTTCTATCTAAAAATTAAAAAAAAAAGAAAAAAAAAGTAAAGAGAAATCCCTTCGTCCAACGACGAAAAATTTGTAAATAGGCACCCTAGATAAGTACCATGATGAAAACCTGGCAAATAGGCGTCATGTGTAGGTTGATCTTCTATGTCACTTACACTTGGGGGCACTTTGTCTCATCTGCACTATCTATCCTATTACGTCACTTCTTATCATATCATTTCCATCCTACCTACCATCTTTAGCCATCATACCTACCTATCATATTTGAGTTCGTTCATCTTCTTTTTGATCTTGATAAAAAAGGGGGGGAAATATTGAAACATGATTTAGATATCTTTTGATATACCTCATCCTTTCAAACAAGCCCACTGTCATCTTATTGTCATAATCTTTGTCATGAAAAATATTGTCTACTACCTAGAATGGGGCATGTTATTCCTATGCGACATAGTACTTGGAAATCACATCTTAGCTCCTTATGATGCCTACATCCATTCCACTATATCTCATCCTTTTACCCATCCATTTATCATGAGATTTCCATTCCATGGCCTATCCCTTTTATCCATCCATATATCATGAGTTTTCCATCCCCTGTGACCTATCCTTTTATCCATCCATCTAGCACGATCCTTTTATTCCTTATCCTATCACCCACCCTTTCATCCATCAATCCCATCTATCTCCTTGCACCTAGACTTGGTTTTCCCTTGTCATTGGTATCTAGCACAAAGGCTACCCAAATTGTCATCCATTGGCATCTCAAAACATTTCAAAAATCCCAAAAAAAAAACATTTAGAAAATCCAAAAAAACAAAATATCCCAAAAATAAAATAAAAAATCAAAACATTTAGAAAATCCAAAAATCAAAATATCCCAAAATCCAAAAGTAAACATTGAGAAAATCCAAAAATCAAAACATTTCAAAATCCAAAAATCAAAGCGTTTCAAAATTTGAAAAATCAAAATATCCCAAAAAATAAATGGAAAATGGTCCTAAAAAAGACAAAAAAAAATAGCCAACAAAAATCCAAGTAATAAAATCAAACCAAATCACTTCTTCCAATCAATTCTTCAAAACAATTCAATGCATCAATTCAACACCTTCAAACCAATCAAATTATCAATCAATCAATCAATCCTCTAATCAAATTGCTTTAACCTAAATCATTCCAATCACATCAATTCTTCTATTTAATTCATCACATCCTTTCATCCAATCAAATCATCAAATCAATCATCATATCATTCCAAACCACTTCTTCAAATCAAATCAATCGAATCAATTCAAGCAATAATCCAAATGCAAGGCAATCCTTAATCCATACCAATCAAGTCAGTCAATCTTGCCAAATTATCGAATCACATCCTTTGGTCTTGATCCTAATCTTGTTGTAAACCCAATCAATCAATCAATTATCATCATCCTTGTGTTGATCTAGGGATATGTCATTCCCTGCAATGACAACACTATCATCATCAATCAAAATCAATCAATCAATCAATTACTCATCGATTTACAGCTTAATAGGGGCAATACCTTGTTTGTTTTTGTATTATTTGTGCATGCTTGCTTGTGTGTGTTATCATTTTTATCTTGCATTTGCATCCAATCAGAATTACTCACAGTTAATATTCATATCTTGTATCTAGACAAGGTTGTATTACGTTGGGGCACGAGACACATTGTCACCTTGGTCCTTATACCTTGGTGCATCATGTATAGTGTTACATCAAACATCATGGTTGCTCACTTTCTTGCAACATAATGTATCATTCATCTCCTTCATCCACTTCCTATCTTAAATCATTCATCTTGTCCCTCCTTATCATTTCATTTCGAGAGCATACCCGTGTTTGTCCAACCCGCCTATCCTCTTGAGGGGCATCATCATCCCATCATCATCCTATTCTTATATGATCATCATCCCACTCTTATTTCGTCATCATCCTATCTTTCTATCATCATCCATTTTCCTCTATCCATACCTTAGCTTCTTTGAAATGATGTTACTCGACACAAAGCTCAACATCTCGAACATCATCTCAAAGAGGGGCAAAATGTAGAGACTAAAAATTGTCCTTTGCCTATGAACCCACCTTTTCATATCAATTCCTCCTTCTACTTGCATAATTAAATAATGCATCCCATCATCATCCTATTCTTATATCATCATCATCCCACTCTTATTTCGTTACCATCCTATCTTTCTATCATCATCCATTTTCCTCTATCCATACCTTAGCTTCTTTGAAATGATGTTACTTGACACAAAACTCATCATCTCGAACATCATCTCAAAGAGGGGCAAAATGTAAACACTGAAAATTGTCCTTCGCCTATGAACCCACCTTTCATATCAATTCCTCCTTCTACTTGCATAATTAAATAATTTTAATTATTTAATTATCTTTTAAGGTCATATTCCTCTATTAATTAAATAATTCTTAATTATTTAATTAATTCATTTTTCCTTTATTCTTCCCTTGATTAATCAAATAAATTTTGTTTATTTAATTACGTCACTAATTAGCCCCTTCCTTTCTATAATTACATAAATGCTTACTTATTTAATTATTGTCATTTTCTATTATAATTAAATAATTATTTTAATTATTTAATTATTCATTATCCTCTTCTTCTATAATTAAATAAATTTTATCTATTTAATTATTTACTAATTTGTCATTTTCATCCACTTTTGAATTAAATTATTATTGACTTTAAAAGTCAACATGTCACATGTCTTTTATAATTAAATAATGCTTTTATTATTTAATTATTCACCTTCCCTCCCAAATTAAATAATTGTATAATTATTTAATTTTCTCCAACAACCTCTTTTTTCTGTGCCAACCTCATTATCTGTGCCATTCTCATATTGTCTTGTCTCATTCATTTTGCACCCTTGATTGAATTATCTTATAATTCAATCTTGACCATTAATCCTTATCACTGCCCTAATTTTTCCCTAACCCTATTTCATACTACAACTTTCAATCTTGGCCATTGATTAAGACATATTATTGATATTATTGACATCCAATCTCAACCATCAATCGAAATCAAACTTTGCCTATAAATCAATCCTCTCATAAGCCAGTTGAGGGGTTGATTCTTCAAGTATCCCTATGCTGCCAAAATCATTCTTGAATCATTCATCCATTTCTATCTATCACCATTCATCTATCATATCCATCTCAATGTTATGCTGCTGAATTGAGCAACCAACATATCAAATCGATCAAGTAATTCATCCATCATTGCATCTATTTGAGGTATTGAAGGTTTGGATTAGGTAATGCATGTTATTGTTTTATCATTTTTAATTTATCCAAAATTTTCATATACAGTATAAACTCTATAGACTCTCCAATTGTTTTTGAGAATGAAGAGGGTTGTTATAGATTTCATGTTTTTAGATGAACGATTGAGATTTTGTACTAAAAGATCATGACCAATGGTTGAGAACCATTGAGAGGAAATAGATTGGCCAATTAGCTTCTTTGATTGATCCAATGAAGGATTTTGATTGGATAATCAGTGGGATTAGATGGGAATGATTGGTGAGATTGAAGAAATCAGGTTGAGTGATTAGTGGGATTGAGGAAATAGATGAGTTAGTCAACTGGTTTTGAGTGAGAAATCAGTGGTAATGATTTGCTCAATCACAAAAGGTGTGAGGATAATTAATTAATTGAATAATTAATTAATATTTGGAGATGAACGTGCAAGTCATGTCTGACTTTAACAAATAAAGATGTATTTGTTTGTTGACTATGTTGAATGATTTCAAATAATTGATTTAATTATTCAGGTTTAGAGAGGGGAAAGTGACTTAATTAAATTATTAAATTATAACAATTTAATTGATTTAGATGAATAGGTTATATTAGTGACAAAATTAAATAATTGATGCTTATTTAATTAATCAGGAGGAACATAGATAGATTAGGCAAGGAAACAGTGAATTAATTAAATAATTAAATACTATTCAATTAATAGAGGAAAATAGGGTTAATTAATGAAATGCAATTAAATTAATGATAAAGATGTTGATAAAGGAAAAATGTCATTTAGGATGTGTGATATGTGTTAGGTCATTTTTACATGTTTACAACTTGCATTAGTGAAATCTTTCTTGGGTTTATACTTATATAGATATTTATACTATTTCGGGATTTATACGATTGTATACTATTTATACTATGCATACAATGTTGCTACTATATGTAGTATGACAACACTCTAGGTGTGTAGCATAAGATAGAGTTGTTTTGAGATACTTGTCGCGATGTCATTTAGATATGAGTTAGTGGGGAGGTTATTCCTGGGGTTAGGATAATCCATGGGAAAGGGGATAACCTTAGAATATAATACTAATGGTCAATACAAATCGAGCAATTAAATGTGGTGAACAGATGACCTCACTCGAAGTTACTGGGTGACAAATCTTTGGCCAAAGTAGTGTAGGTAGCTACTATCTACACTATTTTTATTATGGAAAAAATAGGTTTTGATGGGGCCCCAAAACCCAATACAATTTTTTTTTATGGGATTCACAACCCAATCCAAAGCAAGAAAGTTGCTAACATAAAATAATCAACAAATCATCGGCAGCCAAACAACAACAACCATCAAATATCAACAAGGCAACTTAGGTTGCAAACAACAAGAATCAAAGGGGTCTTAAACCCAACAAATCAGTAGAGGGACCAATAACCCAAGGACACTAATAAACAACCACCTAAAATAGTCAAGAAACAAAGCAACCAAGCTGCAACCAACCAACTACTCAATAATAGCATCATTGAAACCACTAATAAGAATAAGTTGATAAACTTGAGCCTCGCCTGAATCAGCCAAGTATCAACAAACCAACTTCTCAAAACATCCATTTCTAATCACAGAAAAACAAAGAGCATCCCTTGAATCAGCAAGGCGTTAGCAAACCAAATGCTCAGAATATCCATTTCATATCCTAGAAAAGTAGAGAATAAAATGGTGTAAAACACTAACCAGACCCTATTTCTCAACAAGACCAAAAAATTCCCACACCTCACTTTAGTAGGGGCTTTGGGATACCCAACAGAAAACTGCAAGAAATCAACTTCCCTATAGCACAAACTCACCTGGTACTAGAAAACCAACTCCTTCTCCACCTCTAAAGGAGAGAGCTCCCCTTTAATGGAGAGGATGTCACAACCAACTAATCCACCACCAATTGATATCTCTAGCCCCATCAACCTCCACCTCCATAGGAGAAGCATCCACCTCAATAGGATAAGCAACTGAGGAAACCAAAAACCATCACCTCCCATCTCCACCTCAAAAGGAGAGGAATCCACCTCTATAAGATCCGAGGAGAAAACCAACACAGTAGCCAAACAAGTGACCATAGCATCCTTCAGTAAGTGCAACACCAGGACCATTATGTGGACCAAGAGAAGATCAAATAACAACCGCATAACCACCATAACAACTTTCAGGCTAAAACTCATATGGGTTTTCAATAAAAGCTTGAAAAACAACCCAACCATCAGCCAATAAATAATAACAAAAGGAAACAACATTTGGGATTTGGGAAATATGCTAGAAAAACACCAAACCAAGAGAACACAATCTAGAAACATCCCAGAAAAAGAACCAGAGAAGCAACTACTCATAATACCCGAGCCTAAAGAGAGCATAAGCAAATAGGACCCAAGAGGGAAAAAGGGAACAACCCATACAAGGAGGAAACTAAGAGAGGGCTAACCCATAAAACACCCAAGTAACCCCAACACATTGGTCAGAGCCAAAGATAGGCCAAAACTTCACATAACCAACCAATGGGAAGAACCACCAAACCACAAGAGGGAAACCAATAGAAACCATGAAATACCTAAGGCAAGAGCTACTAAAAAGGTGCCACCAAATAGATAGAAGAGAGGGGCTAAGGGAAACCAAGAAGAAACTAGAAAGAGAGTAGGCCAACAAAAAGAGCACCCAATCCATCTCATTACACCCAATATGAAAAAAAATAAGCCCATCCTCAAACCAAACCTCCTCATAAAACCTAAAGCACACACTCACTAGCTACAAAGAAAAACAAGCACTCCCCACAAAGGCCACAACTAGAACCGTAAAGAAGAAATGTGAAGGGTAGGCTAAAAAGTAGTTAGAAACTCGAGGAACAACAACAGCCTCAACCCTGTCTCAACGAAGAAGCAAAAATGTCACCTCCCAACTAGATGACAATAGCTTACTGAGCACCACCTCCACCTGATTGGAAGAAGGAAACAACTAGCATGAAGTCGTTGCAACCCAATAGCGCAAAATCAACAACTTGTCCAACCACAAGTAGCCTCCCACTAGTGATCCATCTGCATCCTCTGAATCATCACCTTCTCCACTTGCATCATCTCCATAATTCAAATTTCCTCCTCCTCTCCATCATTTTTGGTGAGACATGTTGATCCTTTGATTTTTGTGGATTTTTGGCTTTATGCATTTGATATTTCCTAGTATCTACACTGTTAGTTCATTGTGTGATCCAATTTACATTCTAGGTTGAGGTAATCATACATGTAGAAGTAGACATTATGGTAGCTTTAGATATGTAGGACACATCACTATGCTCAGGAAAGGCCATTTGAAGGATGAGGTTACCAAACCAATCTCTTTGTCGAAGGGAGGGCCATCTTACCAAGTTTGGTAGATGTGTGGGGGACTGCAGTAAGTCCATGATTGGCAAAAAAATGCTTGAGTGATGCTTCTCCTCGTGTAGTTGGTGGCCAAGATTTGGGATGACTTTCTAGACCATTTGTATTTCTAGTTCATGTAAACTTATTAAAGCTATGCATGTAATCATGTGTCCATCTATATGGAAATTGTAAACGTGAAATATTATCTTGAATATATTTATGTAAAGTGAAATCATACTTATATTATTGAAATGATTCTTTGATTATGCAATGGAAAAGTTTGGAAAGGTTATGTTTCAAATGGTGCATTTATTATTGAATAGAAAATAAAATATTCATTGCTCATTATGTTAAATGCATATACTTTTCACTTGTGGAAAAACCTTAGTAAAATTACTAGGTAGAACAATGGGCATGTTACATAGGTATTACCCACCTCAATAATTGGTCCTAAGTCAAGGATGACTCAAATATAGTTTTGTGGTAATCTTCTTAAGATTGAACCCCTTGGTACTTGGGAGATTATTAGACCTTAGAGATTTGGGGTCAACTTAGATCACCAACATGGGGTTATTTGTGTGAATGTGGTTATTTCCTAACCAAATCTCCTCTTGGGTCCTATTCACACCTAGATTGTTTACTTAAGGCATACATAACATAGTTATCTTTGTATGTCTTATGTCATATGATTATGACACTTTCCATAATCCTATGTTGTATTATCTCTTACCTTATCTTTATAAGTAAAGCTTTATTTTATATTACACATCTTGGACTTGTATGCTTGTATCATTATTTGGTAACATGACATTCTTTGTTGCTTCTTTGTTATGCATGGAGGGTTATTTGGTGTTGCAAAATATCGTTACTCATATGAATATTTATAATGATTTCAATAATAATCAAGCATGGTCTTTACATATTTGTGTGATTAATTTCATATGTGACCAAGGTTTGATTGATACAGAGGATTACTCTTTCACAACCCTATTTGTCATTATATGCTAGATGTGTCTGTGAATAGGTTAAATCAATAATCAAATGAACTCGAATAATAGGAAAAGGTAACAATAATAAAAACCAAACCAATTGATAAAAAAGACCTAATATCAATGAAGCACGTGCATAAATAAAATATGAAAGCAAACAACATAAATCAAACTAATATATTTCACCTCCATCAAAATCCTAGCCTTACTCCATTGTAATGTGTAAATTTATGCTACTTGAATAGTATGTGGATTGCTTAATATAAATGGTAGCAAACCCCTAGGTTGCAGTTTATCTTTAAAAAAAAAAAATCACTCACCCACAAGCATTAAATATAAATGCCACTCAAGCAAATAAACTCTTACAATGCATTAAAAGCTCTTACAAGATCATAAATATGCCATCTAAAGAGCAAATGGTCTTCTAAAAAATTCCTTCCAAAATCATAAATACGTAATCTAATCTAGAGACATGTGAACATTAAGCGATATGGATTGTAGAAACTTTATATCATTAACATGAAAATATATCAACCATATGACCAAATAGGGCCTTTTAGAGACATCTAGATTATTTATAACATATCTACCATTTCCCTAAATTAAAAATTGCATTCAAATGAAGGAAACGATATTTTATGATATCACTAAGTTCACTATTGATCTAAAACTATCTATACATTTTTTTAATTAAAGATAAACATTCAAGAATGCATAATACTTATTTTTGAACACTTGGAGAACTCCTAACATAATATACTAAGGTATAAATCACATAGACAACATATATGAGTTTTTTGCGAGGGGCTCATAATCACACATGACTCAAATAACAAGGTATCACTAATATAAACATGGTAATGTCTTATTTACCCCACAAGATGGAGCAATATGTAAAAAAAATCTATGCCATCATTATCCCATATTAACTCTTGTTTGTTTATTCCTATTTCTCATACATTCAATGCACACATTAAACATATCATGCAACAATAGCCAAAGGAAATATATAATTAACTAAGGAGAATGCACACTCATGCAAGACATCACATCTCTAGTGGTCTACATTCATACATAAAAATCACATGATAATCATGATATACATAGAAGCATGATTAGTTAATACCTAATCCATAATACTCTAATAAAGCAATATATGACAATCGATACTTGTTTAACACCACAACTCTATATCTAACATCTCATCACATATATAGGAAATAATAACATTGGAAATATCACATCACATCTAATCACAATATAACATCAAAATGTTGCATAATCATATAGCTATCAAGTGCCATCAAAAGAGTTACATAATATCATAGATAATCTTGACAAAAAGAGTATAATAAAAGCACAAAAACATATGGACCTTACACCTTATGCAACCCTCAAACAACATCTAATGTCAAAATATAAAAGAACTCACCTTCTTTTATCATTTAAAGTACCTTTTGATTCCCCTCTTGTATTTTATTGTTTGAATATGGATTTTGAAGACATTGATCCCAAAATGAAGGCCAATGATGGTCAAGTGATCAACTTGGTACTTCAAGATCTTTGCATACATGACATAAGGACAACCAAGTCATCAATAAAGGTTTTTAAATTGACAAAATATATGCACAACTTTGACAAATTGTAACTCCACACAAATAAATTTTGGTCAATTAGGTTGCTTAAATGAAAGTAGATTGTAGGGAATTTGTTATTTGATAAAGTCTAAGGAATTTGAAAGAATTGAAAAAAAAAATTAATTGGTTTTATGTTGGAAGTCACGTTAATAAAGTATGGTTAGATTAGATTGATTTATTCAAATTAATTATGTAATGTTCTTCTTGAATTTGATTAATCTTATGAGCATGCAATTAATGGTATGGAATATCTAATATACATATTTTGTCTTGGGATCCTTATAGGATCAATTATTCTTCTTTATTGGGGAGTTTATTTATATTTGATTCAATGTTCATTAAAAGAGGGACCCAAAGTTGAAGTTTGGAGCCTTGGGGCGTAACTAAGTATATGAACCATGAAGTTTGTAACATAAAAAGTCTTTGCTTAGGTTGGGTATACCTCATAGGGTTGAGTTACAACAAAGAGTGGCAATTTTCACCAATTTGAAGTGGCCTATGTTGTATATTCTTTTTTAACATGTTTAATGTAATATGTTTCCAAATCTCTAGTTTTACTTCCATATTTGCTTTTGTTCTGTATTACGTGTGCTTATTTATTGATTATTCATTCTACTTGTTAACATTAACATTACCACAAGACCTTGCTTATATAAAGCAAGGGCCATTAACACAAGTCACATGCGGTAATCATGTGCCTAATACATGGTATAAAATGTACACATGAATAATTGTTACTAGCTATCACAAATGAAAAATTACTACTTGGGACTCACATTACCTACATAAGCTTAACTAGCCTTGTACGAACATGAATAAAAGACAAGGCAATGTGAACATAATAACAACTCCCAAACATGCTTCTCAACATGACTCAAATTTCAAAGTTAATTAGAGGTGCAAGAGACTAAATACTGCATGTTAACAACAATAGAGGATATAACCTCATTAATTAGACTAGTTCATGAGCACAAATTCATCCCATGCAACATAAATTTCATAATATCTATGTGACAATCTCTTCATCTTATTCTAATATCAAATCTCAATTTATAAACTTTTACCACACCAACTCTATCAATTAAAAAAGTCAAGTTTAACATTACACCAAAATCTATCTTAACCTCAACTAATTAAATCTAATCTTCCTATATGAACTATAAACTTAAATCTTTTATTATAAAATGTTATTTATTTCCCCAAATTTACGTAAAAGATGCTAAATTATTTAAACACCTTCCATCAAATAATTTTTTGGTTAACCCTTCCATAAGATAACAACCTAAACATTATTACACCGAGAGGCGTCTAGCATCCAAAAATCAGTGAAAAGTTTTTGAAGTTGCATTTAAAATGACAGGTAAGTGGAAGTCATGTGCAACTACAGTAGATTTGATGAAACAAAAAAATCAAATAAAAGAGATTTGACGAAACAAAAAAATCAAATAAAAGAGATTTGATGAAACAAAAAAATCAACAACAAAAAAATCAAATAAAAAAGTTTTGATGAAACAAAGAGAACAAATAAATAAATAATAAAAATAATTCAAATATTTGCATAAACTAAAAGAACAAATAAATAAATAAGTAATATTTTTGATTGAGAAATCAAAGATTTGATCACAAAGATAAATCAATCAAAAAATAAAATTAGAAATGATAACTCTGGATGTATTTTATATATATTAATTTACGCCAAAGGCGTATCCTATTTCAAAGAGACAAAGCTAAAAAGTAGAATCAAATGACTCTTATCATCTGTCGACCATTAAAATTCTTTCAGCCATTGATTAAAAATCGACGTCCAACGGTCATTAAACCTCTGCTATAATCACATTTGATGCATTGAAGAAGTAAAATGACAAGGCCCTGTCGTGTGATTCACATGTACAATATGCTTCAATATTTTCGTACATTCCATCTACTACAGCGAGACAGTTGCCACTTACAGGTGGTAAATGATCTGGTACGGGGTCTCACGAGGAAAACACATCTGAATCATATTTACAGTTCATACAAAAACTCTATTAGATGATGTGAACAAAAATTCTACAAAACTAGACAGGTGGATGACCTTAAATATCAGTCTCCCTTTCTGACCTAAAAGTTTTGCAAATCTAATGTATTGCTCGTGACATGGACAACAATGGAGAAGACTCTCATTAGGTCAACATCTTTTGAAGCTTGCAAAGGAAGAAAGTCAAATACATAAAATACATTGAACTTTGACAAAAAAAAAAATTTAAACTTGGAATTTGGTAAAGTAATTTGATTTTTTAAAATCTGAAAAATGAAAATTAACAAACACAACTGTATACGAATGGTTTCACGAGAATCTTGCAAAGCTAACTAATCGTAGACATGATTTCCGCTTTACAGATAACATAATTGTTTTTCATTTATTTGAAAGAGATATTTTATATTTTATTTAATATAATATTTGATTTATAATTTGTTTAATGTAAAATTTGATTTATAAATTTATTATATGAAATGTAGATTATATTTTAATAATAATAAAATTTTTATAAAAAATTTAATTATACTTATTATTATTATATATTGTATTTAAAAATAAAACTATTATTTACATAAAATGATGAAAATATTTAAAAATAAAACTATTAATTACATAAAATGATGAAAATTTATAACTAATAATTATTATAGTTGTATATAGTAAAAAATAAATTAGAATTTATCTCTTTCCACACTTCTTTGGCGTACCCATTACACACTAAGATGCGATTGCTAATATTTAATATATGTATGCTAATTAGGTACCATTACATAAAATCTAGAACTCAAAAGTGTCTCATTGAAATCACAAATCAATAGGCTTGACAAAAAAATCTCAATTGTAAAAATTCGAAATCCTAGTTTAAAAAAACAATTTAAAAACGCTACCCCGCGAATAACTACCGATGAAGTGGAGACCTTAATGAATATCCCAAAATCCACTTTGAGCAAGAACAGAACGCAGTATGAGAATCGAGGAATTGCGAAGCCTTTCATAACATTGTCAATTCGTTGGACCATCGGAATTGAAAGAACGATAATGGCACTGGCAGAGGCGGAGGAGAGAAGATGCAAGTGGTTTTGGGTAGCGGTGGTGGGTGGTGTGGGTGTTCGTGTGCTGTTAATAATGGGTGGCCTCCCGCAAATGCTTCTCTCTCGCCCTGAAGTCGCCACCCCTGTCACCAGCATCCGCAGATGTAACTTCATTTTCATTTTTTATGAACCCATGCAAACTTTAAATCCCTATATTTCACGTAAAGTTATGTGTCTCCAAACCCTAGACAGCGTTAAACCGCTTATGTTTCTTGCAAATTGGCCGCTATTCAAACCATACACAATGCTAAGTGCATTTACTGTATTCAAACCCTAGGCATTTCACATTTCATATTACATAAAGAATGAGAATATGTAAATCGCAATTGATGTTACTGCTTTGTATATTTTACGTTTTTTACTTATGTTTTAGGGACTTCAGTGACTTTGGTAGCTTAATTTTAAATCAAACAACGCTGGCGCGCTATTTTGTTTTCGTGGGTATTCAACACCTCTCATTCCATTCAAATAAAAAAAACTGGCAAACATAGAAATGGAATAATTTTAGATGTCCCTGAAACCATGATAGTCTAGGTGATCAGAAAACCATTGATGCGATCTAACACAAGTTTAAGGTGAACAAAGGGTGAATAATAGGCAGCGAGTTCAGGTGGAAATTAATTTTGAAATAAAGTTCCTTCTGGTATTGCCATTCTGGCTGTGCTACCTCTCAAGTTCAAAACAGACGCAACCTCTCCTCAGTGGTAGCAGTGGAGCTTGGAAAAAATAAAATTAATTCCATGGATATCAGACCTTG
The DNA here is from genome assembly GCA_007258455.2 of Sequoia sempervirens. Classification (NCBI taxonomy): domain Eukaryota; kingdom Viridiplantae; phylum Streptophyta; class Pinopsida; order Cupressales; family Cupressaceae; genus Sequoia; species Sequoia sempervirens. Next base: position 124,188,353 of record VDFB02000003.1, on the reverse strand, counting down.
CAGCCACTGAATCTGAGTCAATTGCAAGTTCCCATCCACATTCTATAAGACCCCACTTTTCATTGTTTACATATACCTGCTTCTTGGGTTCGACTTCTCTTTGTCTGCCACTAAGTTCTGTTCCAGGAAGTTCAATATCTGGATTGCAAAAGCAAACAGTGGTCTATGACAGGTTTAAATAGGCTGTTAAGAAAAGCTTCTCGGAAAAACTGCATAAACATTTATGAAAATTGATAGTTTCAGGTCATGAACCATCATAAGGAAGATTGAAGAGTTTGCAAAATTGAGCTGGAAAAGTTATTAAAATTTGACAGCTTTAATATATTTAATCGGGCCAAAGCTGTAAATATGTCAGTAGAAGAATCACATTTAGTATTACAGTTCTGGCTCTATTTATTCACCAATTAACTAGCCTGGGTGTTTTGAATTAGGATCAATCAGTCAAAGATAGCGGGCAGCAGTGATGTGCTTAAGAGGAAGACAAAACCCAAATCTGTATTTATTTGAGAGCTTTTTTCTGGCCTTTTGCTTGTTTACCAGGGTCCTTCTTCGGACCTAGATTGCAGAGATTCTCAGATTCCGATGAATATGGGATTGGTGATCAACAATTCTCATTTTCAATACATGTTTGTACGTAATAAAAGGAGGAAGATGGAATGCAGAGAAGAAATTAGGATTCATGATGTAGAATTTTACTTTTCAGAAATAAATGATAGGATACCTAAAGTATTTTTGTAGGTAGTTCAGATAATACAACACATTTGAAATACATTAATTACTGTAAACTAAAACATTTGCTCACAAGCAGAATAATTTCTACGAGTCAAGGGGAGTTACAAAAGGATTGCAGTCAATTTTAGAGTGGAGTTAAATGATTATACCAACATCAATGGGGACAGTGAGCTAAAATGGGTTGCATATTAGGTTTGTTTGAACCTAATGACAATAATACCTAATCAAATAACAAGAGAGTTAAAATGATTATATTAATCACAAAGAATTTCACGTCAAAATTTTGTGAAATAGGTATTGGATCATCAGTTGTTCATGCCACATGCAAATATCTTTATAACATACGTTTGCAGCTTCTTGTCTGATGGGAAAGGACATTGATGTGGCCAAATGTCGTCTAGAGAAATTTTGGAAAAACAGCCAATTGGTGAACATTAGCCACTAAAATTTTCCTATGTGTGACCATGGATTTGAGAAATTATTATCGTGGGAGAATCACTATGACAACAAAGGCTGGCTAGCAGAGCTGACTATTTTATTGATGAAAATGGTATGAAGCAGTGACCATCTTGTGGGTCTTAGCTGATGAGTGATAGCATGAGAAATGGACAACAATTTCAATTACTGAGTCTAATTTGAGAAGGTTTGTATTAGCATATATATACTCCCTGTAAGAAATGAGGTACCTTTCTTGTAAGGGAATGCCATGTTCTCCTTCATACGTTTCAGTTTCTTTCTCTTGGGGATGTTCTTATTCATAAAAATCCCCCAAGACAATTTTGGGCTCATATTGATAGAGGGTCATTTCCACATATAACTTTTTGTTTATGGATTGTGCTTACTTGTAACTGCTCGATAGAAACTATAACTGTTATGTATCAATTTAAATTTTCTGTAAATACATATTTTCTAGATGAACTCTTGCATTTGTGGTACTGGACACAGCTAATTATTTTTTGTATGCACGAATGAACATGTTTTTGCTACCTTATAACAAGTAGCTATGATATTATCACAATGTGGAGATGATCTAATCTTGGAAGTTATTTTGGTTATAATTTAAAGTGAGTTACAAATTGTGCAGTGGCAGAGGGACAATGGTTGAAGCAGTTAGCGATGTCTCCTTATGCAGGTAGAGTGTGCTTATCAGTTGTCCTTTATATCTTAATTTCTTAGGTCTTTTCTTTTTAAAGTTCAATGTTTATATTTATTATTTGATGATATTTTTGTGGAATATTCTTTGTTTGTTTATCTTGATTCGATCCTTTATTTTGATGTTTTTATTATTTCTTAAGTTTCAAATACTTTTAAGGTGTATCACAGGTTAAAAATTCTATATGGACACATGTTCTAATCACATCAATGCACTTGTATATTCCTCTTTGAGTACTGTACTTTTAAAGTTCTTGTAAGAGAAGCTAATGATAATGATTACAGACATGATTATGGTGTTACACAACATTTCATAATGATAAACTCTATAATATTTTGTTGAAGAACAGTAAAAGCAGTTATTTAATATATCAAAATTGCAGGAAATAGCAGAATTAACAGAACATAAGTCAGAATTCCTTCCAACAAGCAACTTGTAAATTACAGTCACCCATGTTACAAACCGTAGGCATAGTGTTGTTCTTACACTTTTTACCTTTCCAGAATTGGCACTTTTCTAGATGCAGCTTCCAACAAGTTGTATTTGTATGACCATTTGCATCACAATGGTCACAATACTTAGCAGGATTTTCTTTTGTGCTTGTAGCACTTGCCTTATTTGTCTTGGCCATGGCTTCTCTTGTCTTTGAGGATGATGGAATGCTATGAATACACACTGCTTCTTCAACCTCCATACATTTATGCCTTCATGGCATTTTGGATTAAATTGTTTTGTAAATTTCATAAATTGGCCCCAAGGTTTAACAGGAGCTCGCTTTCCTAAAGCCATAGAATACAAGGGACTTTTGAACCATCTCAAAACATACTTTTCTAGTCTCAATCTAGCATAGGATTTTTTTCCTTCTACATCAAGAGAATGCATAAATATACCTTGAATTGGGCAAAACAATGCTCCTGCCATTCCACATCTTTTTGAAATGGCAGAATCTCAATTCTTGCTTCGGCCTCCCATTGGGGTGTTCTTGGTAGACTTGTTTCACGATGGAAATTTTCCTCTACTTTGGAGTGGGTTTGTTGCCTTGGTCTTGACATCCTCCAATGAGCGTAACTTCTCCATGAGAGTCTTTGTTAGGTTATTTTTTGTCTTCCTTGATTGAAATATTCTGGCAACATCTTTGTAGTCTTCCTTGATTGAAATATTCTTGCAACATCAGTTTCTAGCTTGAGGAACCTTTCTTCTTTGTCAGGGTATTCTGCATCTCTCTTCATGCTTCTTAGTTCTCTTTTCTAGGTTTGGAACTCATCGTCTCTTTGACAAGGCAGCAAACTTCTGCTCTCGCTCTTGTTGCATTCTTGCATATTCACTTACAACTCCTTAAGGAAAGAAATATTCTATATGATAGACATCAACATATAGATTTAATGAAAGAAATAAGTGGTGTAAATTTGCCATTCAATTAGCTTAAATTGCAATGTGTAAATTGGAGTAAACACCATGCCTGATTAAGAAGACAAAGGATTTACTTTGGAGAAACCCATGTGGGAGCAAATGATGCGAATAGGATCAAGGAGGTTTGGAGGTTTCAAAAAAATGATTGGTTCAAAAATAGGTTTTTTGGGAAATACTTATTTTGACATGGTCAAAACAATTAGTTTACTAGGGGTGATTTCATGATTGCCAGTGGATGGAAATGATTCCATTGAGGTAGTAATGGAATTGATAGAGGTTGAAATGGAACCAACTTGGTGGCTTTGAAGTGACATGAGGCAATTTCATCAGCGTAGTTTGAAAATGAAAGGTAGAAAATTCAACCAATTCTTCAGATGTTTCTATGGTTGGGCTACTCTATTGCTTGAGAGTAAACCCTAGTTTCACACAAAATTGGAAAGGGAGGAAGAAGGAAGCAGTTGCCAGTTGGACAAGTGGTGAACACAGAGCATTTGGCAAGGTGAAGGGACAATGTACAGTTTGTTTCACAAGGTAGACAAGGAGGATAGGAACAATATTTGAATTGTAACTATCTTCTTGTACTATGCATTTGATGATACAAGTGAAAGGATTGCTATTGACTCCTATCAAATTGGGTATTTCCCTCCCAAATTGGGGGGTTTTTGAGGTCAAAATTTGTGTAGTTTTTTATTTCATCATCATGTAATTTCATTTTTCTAGTAGATTGAGCATAGTTTTCATTTTCTAAATATTTCACTAAAATTAGTTAAGCTATAGAACAGTAATTTGATTTTGTAGCCACAATTTATAACATTTGTAGCGATTATAGATCATTTTGGTATTAGAGCATATTCAAACTCATGGGAATCACAATTTAGCGGATTTATGACAGTGACAAGGTCCTCAAGTGATGATAAATTAGTTCCAGAGAATCCTATAGATGGGAGCTCACCATTGGAATCAGGAAATCAGATCGAGAGATTTAAATAATAGGGTTTCCATTTAGAGAGCCAAGTAGTAAAGCATAAGCAATGGATGACTCAACAATAAGAGCACCTAACTAGACAACAGCCTCAAATTATACAAGATCACTCATCTACCAATGTTCTAGTTTGATTTTTGGAAAATAAGTTTGGTATTGGAGATGACAGGGAAGAGGAAGAAAATGGTAGCAATGATTGAATATGGGAAGAAAGAGAAATGCAAAAGTTGGACCTACTCCATTTGAATGTGAAACCAAGATTGAAATTAAGACTTTTGAAGGTCAAGAAAATTCAGAAATTCTAGATTCTTAGATAAAACAAATAAAAATATATTTTAGTGCCCACAATGTGAGTGAAGCCTAAAAATTTTCATTTGCATTGGTTGAAAATGTGTGGACGTGCTCTTCTATGGTGGGAGAGTTATTTATTTTCATGTAAGAAAAAGAAGAAACCAACAACCTATAGTTGGGCAGGTTTCAAAGATCTTCTAAGGAAGAGCTTCCTTCCAATCAACTATGAAAACGATTAAAAGATAAAGTGGCTTTATTTTAGGCGAGCAAGTGGACAAAGTGTACAAGATTACACCACCAAGTTTTGAAGGCAAGTCATGATGGTGAACATGGACTTGGAAGTTGGAGATATCCTCACCAACTATCATGCTTGGTTGCATACCAACCTATGAAGGTCATTAAAGCTGGCTAGCTGTTTTAGATGAGGCTTGTGTTTTGGTACACTACATCGATGAAGAAAAAGGGAAAGGTGAAGGAGATTCTTCTGGAAAAGGACAACAACAAGATAAGGAACAACCCGAAGAAAAGAAGGGTAAACCATTTAAAAAATGGAAAGGAAAGAAGATCAACATTGCTAGTGCTGCCTACAATGGAAAAGATTCAAAGAATCATTGTTTGCATTGCAAGATTGATGGTCACAGGGATAATAAGTATTGGAAGCAGCGTCTGAGTACCTAAAAAATAAGCCCAAGGAGGACTCAAAGAAGTCCATGCCTACCATTCATGTGGAAGTGGAGATAGAGGATAGCTTGGAAATAGATGAAAAATAGGGTTGCATAGCCTCAAGGACTTCATGAATGAGCAAGAAGCAATGAATCGACTATTCATTCTTAAACTTCAAGTGAAGAAAACAAAGTAGATCCCAACTCTCAATGTAATTTAATTTCAGCTGATATTGTTAAGAAGCTTGGTTTGCAAACATATGATCATCCCCAGCCTTATCCATTGGGCTGGGTTAAGAAGGGTGTAGAGATTCAAGTGAAGAAAAGGTGCAAGTTAAATGAACAATACATAGATGAAGTAGAAGCAGATGTAATTTATCTTGACACATTTGATATTATGATTGGGTGTCTATATGTGTATGTGCAAGATGCAATATTCATGAGAAGGGCAAACAATTACTGATGGGTCAAGGATGGAATCAACTATGTTGTTAAGGGACACCAAAGCAAGGCAAGGATAGACATGGTAAGTTCTAATAAAGCACTTAAGCTCATACAATAAACCAAGTTGTGTTGTCTTCTACTTTTGAAAGATGAGCAAGAAGAGGGAGTTGTAGTTTCTTCAATGTCACATGGAAGCAAAAAGGCAAAAGGGTTGGAAGAATTAGTAGCATTAGTTGAGAAGTTATTTTGTGATACAAAGGGGTTGCCTCCTAAGAGGGAGAGAGCATGAGATTCATCTACTTCTCAAATCTCCTCTACCCAACACAAGATTGTTTAGAAAATTATTGATGGGGAGTATTGAAGTAAAACAATAGCTTCAAGAGTTGTTAGAGTAGGACGTGATATGTCTCAACACTTCACCATGTGGATCACCCGAAGTGATGTTAAGGACGAAGGACGACTCTTGTAGAATGTGTATATTATGGCGCTTTCAACAAGATCACCATTAAGAACCTATATCCTCTCCCAAGGATAGATGACTTGCGGTACCAATTGCAATGTGCAAAGTATTTTATAAAATTGGATATAAAATCAGGGTATGGTCAAGTTAGATTGAAGGAGGATACATGTAAAATTGTTTTCAACGACATTGTTGAAGAAGGATTATTCTTCATGGTTAGAGCTAGCCATCCAAGCATTTCAGCATCTAAAATAAGCTCTTCCACTCCTATGTTAGTTATCCCATACTTCTCTAAGGCATTTGTAGTAGAATTTGATACTTTTGGACATGGCATTGAGGCAATACTAATGCAAGAAGGGCGTCCCTTGGCTTTTGAGAGTTGATGAATCAAAGGAAAGAACTTGGTAAGGTCCACATATGAGAAAGAAACGTTAGGTATAACCCATGTAGTCAAATAATGACAACAATATGTAATTGAAAGGCATTTCAAAGTCGAGACAAATCATGAGAGTCTAAAATATTTTTTGGAGCAATGATTGGTTTTAGAGGGGCAACAAAAATAGGTCACCAAGATGCTAGGGTCTGACTTTGAAATTATTTACAAAAAATGCAAGAAGAATATTGCAGCTAATGCCCTTTCTTGATAGGAAAAAGAGGATTCAATAATTTGTGCCATTTATTTATTGCAACCTAAATGGGTGGAAGTTACATGAGGAGAGTGGCAATATGATCCTTTGACACATAAACTCATTCAACAACTTCAATAGGACCCATCTAGATAAGTATGTTTGGATAGGAGACTCCTTGGCACAAAGATAGGCTCATTTTCTGTAAAAAATCTTAGTTGAAAGCAAGCATATTGTCTCAAATGCATGACTCACCAACAAGAGGACATTCAAGGTTCTTAAGGACCTATCATTGTATAAAGAAAGATTTCTTTTGGGAAGGTCTTAAGGGGGACGTAAATAAACTTGTGGCCTAATGTATGCCAAAAATATAAAGGTGAAACGATAAAGACCCTAGGCGTCTTACAAGCATTAGGCATATCGACACAATGGTGGGAGGAAATATCCATGGACTTCATTACTAGATTGCCAAAGTTAGATAAACTCAATATGGTTTTGGGAGTTGTGGATAAACTTTCTAAGTATGCACATTTTTATGGACTCTCTCATCCATTTCAAGCGAGTATTATGGCTGAAGTATTCATGGAAAAGGTACAAAATCTCCATGTTATTCCCAAAATCATTGTGAACAATCATGATCCTATCTTCACTAGCATCTTTTGGACAAACTTATTTGTAGCATGGGGGACAAAATTAGCATATAGCTCATCTTATCATGCACAATCATATGGCCAAACAAAAATTGTGTATAATTGTATGGAAGGGTAGCTATGTTGCTTTGCCTTCGAAAACAAGCGCAATGGTCCAAATAGCTTTCATTGGCAAAGTGGTGGTATAAGACATCATTTCACATATCAACACAAATGACTCCATTTGAGGCTCTTTATGGTTAGCCCCCCATCGTCTACCACTTATTTAAAGGGTCATTCAAAAGTGAGGATCATATTCAACATCAACAAGAAATACTTCAAATCCTTAGGAGAATTTAATTGTGGCTTAGAATAGGATGAAACAACAAGTAGATCAACACTACAACAAGAGACATTTTGAAGAGGGAGATTGGGCATTCCTTTGGTTGGAACCTTACAAACAAATGTCACTTAAGGGGCATAAGAACATCAAGCTTGTGCCCAAATTTTATGGTCCCTATAAGTTTCTCCATTAGATCAACAATGTAGCTTATAAGTTGGAACTTACATCCTCTTCCAAAATTCATCCTGTATATCATGTCCCCTACTTGAATAAAGTAATAGGTAATAGGCTTCCAATCTAGTAAGAACTGCTCGAGTTAGATAAGTATATTTTGGAAACTAAAGTGGTTATAGAGAAACGAGTGAAGTGGTTGTAAAATTGAACTATTTTGGAATTCCTAATCAAGTGGAAGAATCTGCCAATTAAAGATGCAATATGGGAAGATGAGCAACTGATATAGAATTATTTGGAGTTGCTAAGCATCAAGGACAATGCTTTTCTTGAAGGGGATGGACATGATTTTCCCCCTACTATTCATCATCCTAAGTGTAATAAGGTTAGGCACTTGTGGTGTGCTTAGCTTTAATGTTTTGATTTATTAGCTCTAGTTAATTCCTTAGGCCAACCTAATTAGGAGGGAAGCGTGTCTCTACGTAATTTTGTCTATAAATAAGAAGAAAGAATCTTCCAAACCACATCATAAGTTGTAAGATTTAATTTATGTTCTCATATTCTGATTTTTGGAGGTCACCCCCTTGAAGTGGTCCGATATTTTATTGATTTTTGCCTTTATTTCTAAGAAATATCCTAAAATTGCAAGGAGAGTCTCTATGGACATCCAAAGTGGTACATCAATATGCATAAAATATCCATGGGATTCCTTAATAGAAGGGCCACTAGAAGGTGAAAATGAGAGATATGAGAAAAATTGATTTAGTGTCACAAGTAAAGTAATCCACAAAAGCAGATGACAAAACATGGAATGATGAACAATAAGCATGCCATGAAACAAACCATTGTTTTTCTCTATCAATCAATGTATCATCGAATGCATTCATTAATGTATAGTCGTGATCATGTATATGTGCATAATAGAAAGGTAAAAATGACATAACATTCAATATGGCATCTTCATTTACACTAAATGACTCTTATCACTAGTGCTCTAAAAGTGTGTGCACCATAAACCAAATCATCATGAAACAAGGAGTCATCAACTATATCATGAGAAAATAAAGAACTATCACTGAGATCCTCATTATATATATCATTAATACACCATGGGCCAAGAGATATAGGACTGCCATTAGCTACATGGGAGTTAACAACCTCATGTGAAGGCGAACACGAGGTGTGTCATGGAGAGACACATTAGTAGTGATAGAAGTAGATTCATCATAAAGTTCATCACTAGGACATTTGTCATAAATAGGTAATCCCAAATCAAGAAGTACATTACTAGACACAAGAGAAAGGTGTGCCATCATTTTATGTAAGTGAGGATGAAATATGTGTATCTTTCAAGCACACAATACTAGGCTCCTCAAGGATGAACTGAGAGAGGCACATATAAGAGAGCTATCATGATATGGATAAATAATACTTGTTAGGTGTAACATCACATGAATCGATATCCCTAGATGTATCAAATGAATTTAGGGTGATATCCCTAGATGTATCAAATAATACTTTGCATGTGTATCCTAAGTGTAAAAGTGCAAGGTATGCATTTTTCTTTCTTAACAATATTATTTTTTATTATGTTTTATGATAAATTTTAATTTTATTAAGGTTTATGATTTATTTGAAATTATGCATATTTAATTTTTGTTACATTTGTATTCTCTTACATTTTTTTAAAATCCTATTTTTGTTTATCAACTTTGTATTATTCAAACTTAATCACAAATGTTTACCGAATTTTATCAGTTGGAGAACTCGTTCTAAAATTTTCCTGCATTTAACATGAACACAAATAAGAACAGGGAGACAAACATGAATCTTGTGACTTATGTAGTAAGTAATAAAAGTTTTCAATCTATTTGTAAAATTCTTGAGGATTGCAGATGTGGAAAATTACCACTCTGCCTATAAATACCACATATACAAGGAAGCTATTTGGACAACATATGGAGGGAATAAATAGACATACATGTCTCTATGGGAGATTATTGATTACATGCCAGCAAGCCAAATGAATATTTGCATGTGACTGGATACTATCTAATCTCAACTTTATTCCATGCTGTGTCAATTGCAAATTTGGACTCATAAAAACCTCTTAATGCACATCTTTGGGCTGTCATGGGACTAGAGGGTAAATGAATCCAGTCATCAATAAACCTAGAAGGAAAAGGATGGTGATACCACATTTGGTTATTTTTTATCTGTTTTGCAATAATCTTATGAGGACCTTTTATTGAATCTGCAGGTTAATTTCTTATTTTTGCTGTGGTCTAGTTCACGTTTGCTCTTGATTTGATGTTTTTCTGTTGATCATATCAACTTTGGCAATGCCCTTTATTCTGCTTATACAAAGTGAAGACGTTTGTAGTCATATACTTGAGTGCCCAGATCTTTTTATCTTTGTTTTAAGCCAATACTGTAGTGCTTCCTGTTATAGACATAATTGGACATGTTTGAGTCTTTGAGAATGTTTTGCTAAAGAGCTTAAAAGAACTGGAACTAGATAAGAGATCAATCATTAGATGAATGAAAACCATAGTTTCATCTTCTGGGTAAGAATCTACACCCACTTGTAAAAGTATTGAGTTCTATTCTCAACAGTTTTCAACTCCATAACTATTAGCTGGAGAGAGGGAAAGAAATTACATTAATGTCCATGAATGACCAAAATAGATCAAAGGAATTGAAACATACAGTGGGTACAATAGGAAAGGACTAGGTCAAAAGGGGCTCCATAGACAACAAAAACGAAGTGAGAATGCTAGGAAATACACACAAGTGTGTTAATCTTAAAAGAGTAATCCCCAAACTTATAAATAGATGATAGGAGGAAGACCTCACAAAGTAGTAGAAACAAATGAATGTTATCCGTGAGGGGAAAAAAATCCTCATGTGTTGGTTTTTAGGGACATATTGGAGGAGCCCATATTGTTATCATCAATCATTGTAGGAATACCAATATAGAATCTAAGAATGCTTGTGGGGGAAAGTCTAGGGCAAAAAGGCTAGACAATCCCAGCCCTTCAATTATTGCCAATTTTTTTCCTAATATTCAAAACCCAAGAACTACTTGTAGTAGGAAAAACATTGGTAATTTGAACATGCCCTTGAGATCTATGCCATCAACCTGTGATGTGAGAGGGTCCTTCACATCAAAAGGAGAAATTACCATATCCATTAGAATGAGAATTGGGGTGCTGAGGAGCCTTAGCTGTCATGGTTCACAAGGATGATCAATGCCTCACAGATCCGTTTGCATTCATAAATGAATCAATAGTATCCAAAAGGCACAAATGCCTCCTAACATCTATGATACATTAAAAGGAGGTAATTAATTTGGCAGATTTGGGATCACCACAAAGAAATTTATGCTTGAATTTGGTGACCTCATGAAGAAAAAGGGCCAAGCACCTCTGATCAAGTTAACTAATATAGGTGGATAGGGAACTACTAGAATTTCTATAATACCATATAAACAATAATACTTTCCATGAATTTCATAGAAGACTAGACAGTGGAAAATAAAATGCCCCTAAAGCTCCACCATCTAAAGAGAACAAAGGCAACAAAGCATTTCACTTTCTAAAATGTGGTGGTCCGTTGTAACCTAAAGCTGAAGGGAGCACACTTGCAATTGGCCAAGGGGAGTCCTCATACCATGAGACTAATGGTCCCATCAACTTCTTGTAAGAAATGCTAAACATAGAAAGTTAGTTTGGGGATGAGAAAATTTAGAGTTAAGGTCCAAGTAACCTGAATGTATTGACCATAAATGTCCTTTTTGATAGAATGATTGAGCACCTCTTTCCCTAGAAGAAGGTGACAAGCACACATAAGGTGTTATTGAAGGGAGGATGTT